>CM026075.1:4525000-5725000 GCA_014839685.1 Anableps anableps | reverse complement strand
TATAACAACACGCATCAACACATATTTGAGTGGGCGGAGGGGAGTGTGGGGTCTTTTTACACCGGTTTGCAAAAAAAAAAAAAAAAAAAAAAAAAAGCCTGAAAATCAGTTTAGTATTCAGCTAGTTATGATTGATTGAACCCGCAGATACTTAACACTAAGTCCGACGGTCTAAGCAGCGGGTGACCGCTCCACGACGGCGGCCCTACGTCTCGTCAGCGTGGTCCATGTGGCGTCTATTCTTTATTATGTCTATGGGGAAAACCCTTCAGTTTTCTGATGGGAACCCTGGCCCTAATTGTTCACGTGGAAAAATGAATAGTATCTTCGCAGTTCGGCGACAACCAGCTAGTCAACAAATGAGGGAACAGAAACTCAAAATAATTAATTCAGTCCCAACCTGGGCTCTTTGGTATGGATCGCTATGAGTTTGGTGCTCCAGGCTGTCAGAAACCATTCTCCACAGAAACCCAAACAAGCCATGGCTCATGGAACCGACCTAAATGCTCTTAGCGTTTGTTTTCCACGTGCTGAATGCGGAGATGACCACCACAGGAAATACATCACCGCAGCTTGCAACGTCATGTCAACTTTTCACGTGACTCAGAAATAGGCATAGGGTATGGCAGGCTGTTTTAACATAAAATCCATTTCGTCTGAGTATTTGTAATTACTTTCTATACATCTAAAATGAGTTTTGACAAGACACAGCTACATTTTGACTGAATGATAATTTAAGATATGTGCATTTACATTCTGACTAGTAAGAACAAGAATTCAAGATATCTTCAATTACATTTCGTTATGGATATCTCAAATGATGTCAACGAATTTGAATGGTCACACATTCATAATTCAGGATTTCTCATACTTAATTATGACTAGTCAAAGTTACATTTCCAGATACCTGATTTATACCTGAGCTATCCAAACAGTTGCCTGCGGAATAGAATAGAATTTTGGGTTTCTCACACAAAATTGTCAGAAAATGCAACAATGCAGGAAGAAAACACAAACTTTGTGAATGCATATGTCTGTGTTTGCATATATATATATATATATATATATATATATATATATATATATATATATATATATATATATATATATATATATATATATATATATATATATATAGTGTGTGTGTGTGTGTGTGTGTGTGTGTGTACAGATGCTAATGATGTGGGCTGCATCACATACGATCACATATGATCTTCCCAGTAAAAAAAAATACAATTAGCTGCTATGTCAACTACATTTGTACTAATAAGGTGTATTTGATACAGAATAGAATAGAATAGAATAGAATAGAATAGAATAGAATAGAATAGAATAGAATAGAATAGCAATTCCCTTACTGTCCCACAAAAGGGAAATTTGGGTGTGTCAGCAGTACGGCAAGTGGCAGTGAAAGCATATAGGCTGACACATCACTAAAACCAAAGCGCTACCAGACTAAACGCTATAGGAACCAATCAGTAAAAACAGAAGTCTCAAAAATGTTTTGATAGGCTGTATAGTAAAGTAGAATAAAACAAGATAAATTCAATAAAGATTATTATTGAACATGCTGTGTGGTTATCAAAAAGGCATATAGATTAATTAAATTAATATTGCAGAGTAGTCAGGTAACACTGATGACAGCATACAGGAAGTGGTAAGCCACTCCCAAATATCCCCCTAAGCTTAGAGGTTAACACTTTTATTGACTGAAGTGCTAAACCCCTCCCAACTAACTTCCTACTCTGTGAGGTTAACACCTAACCAGCCCTTCATCCCACAAGTACTGAGATCCCTATATCTGCTGAGTATTATTCCCTATCAGGATTCTTAGATCTATTTTGTTGATTTATTGGGGAAGAAAAGTCTGGACACTAATGGCCTGCATCAGAGTGTCCCACCCCTCTTCTTTCCATGAAGTAGGATATTGTTCTTGACTCGTGTGGAGTCCCAGGGGTATTGTTTTAATAAGTTTGGGCTATAGGCAACCTATTAACACGTGCAATAAATTTGAGAACCATGCACCAAGACTATTTTACCACTATTGAAGACATTAGGATTACAGTGACATACTCCTCAAAAATTTTATATGCTTCTTGTGATGATTTGCAGGGGTCAGAGCATCTTAGTTCAGAGGAACAGAATATCCAAATAATAAAAATGAATTAATCTAACCTAACCTGTCTTTCCCTATTGCTGAAACTGAAGAATTCTATGTGGAGGTTTCTGGGAGATGGATAAGGCTTTCATACCCCAGTCAGAGCAGATCTTATGGAAAGAAGGCTTGAAATGTTTCTTGATGGAAGGAAAGCTGTAGTCCAGTCTGTTTTCTGCCAGTTGTCCAGAAACAAGGTAAGAAAAAGTTTTTTGGGTGGAAGAAAGGCTGCAGTCCAGACTCATTGTTCTTTGAATGGACAAATAGCCTCTCACCAGCCATGTTTCCATCCAACTGTCATGCAAATATTAAGCAAACTTTTGAAAAGTCGCGAAAAAGAAAATGTGAATTCGAAGTGTTTCTATCTACTGGTTTGGAGTGAATCAACTAAGCCATGCAGAGCGTAATTTTGTCAGATGTTGACACTACATATGGCTGTAAAAAACAAGATATAGAAAGTTTTCTGAGTTTCCTGCTTATAGTAAGGCACAAACCCACCAATGGATAAGAGAATCAGAGCATCCATCATTTTAACAGACGCAATAATAAAAATCCATTACAATTAATCTTTTCAAATGAAAATAATGACATATTCCATTGAATTTCATTTTTACTTGGATTAATTAATATCCAATAAGCTGAACAGACTTTGGAAAAGCCAAAAAGCACCTCAAGTGAGCGTAAAAACCTTTTTTTTTTTTTTTGAGAAACTGAGGTGGATTTTTAAAATTTTGCTGTTTCCATCAACCTTTTCTAATGCAGTACTTCAAAATGCATATAAAAGAAACTTTGATGGAAACATGGCTACTGACCAAGTGCTTTGTCTCTGTCTTTGGGGTTTAAGCCACAGCTAATGAGGGGTTCCAAATCATGGGCCACAGTCTTGGGAGCTTTGGGGATTGTGATGCAAAACCTATGGCCACACTCCACTAAATTTGGTAACTCTCTTATGCACATTTATTTATTTATTCATCCTAACACAATTACACCTTAGTTTGCAATAAAATGTTTATTGCTGGGTTTAAATACATTTGTTTTATTTGTAATCATGCACATTTAGTTTACTTATGTATTTTTATCAACACATTGTTCATCTTTCGTTGTGCTTATGATTAATTTTTGCTTCTTTTACCAGTCTCTTACCTGCTGTGGTCCCTGAGAGTTGCCAGACAAAAGATGATGGGTCCAGGGCTTAGAACACTTAAATACATGGAGTTGATGATTGGACTGCAGCACCAGTTCCTTCTGGAGAGGAGGAACTTGTATTTTCTTTGTTTAAACAAGCCTTTGTATTTATCTGAATATTTGTAATTAAAGTTTAATACTTTTGATTTTCTTCTTTGGTGTTTTAATTTATTAACAAGCTTGACTGTATTGTGTAGTTAGTGATTGTATTGTGTTTAGTTATCCCTATTATGCCGTAATGGTCTGATCAGCCAGTAAATATACCCATTTGTGTCATTTCTTTGTTAGGTCAGTTATGTTATGATTCTGCAGCCAGTTAGTTTGTTCACATTTTTGCATGAAATTAGTCTTGTTTCTTTGACCTCTTTTATAAGCTTAGCATTCATTTTTTTTTTGCACATATAACTTTTTGGGTTAAAATAAGCTCATTGATCTCGATGTAACTATCATTATCCTTTAGCATCTTTATTAATTTCTCCACAAGAACATGGCAAAATTAATTTAACTAATCCAGTTTTCATTTAAAATGTAATTATTTGTAAGTCTGATCCAACAAGTAAAGAATCACAACAAATAATTAATTTATCACACTTTGATTTAATATTTATATTTCTGTAAAACAAAACAAGAATCTTTTATTGTTTTATTTCTATTTGCCATCAAAATCACAGTATCTCCAATGCTATAAGAGAAAACAAACAATGTTATAATACATGCAAGAAATAGTAAAAAGATAACACTGACCAGGGCCATTTCTAGCTTTGTAGGGGCCCTAAGCGAGTTGCTATTTTGGGGCCCCTGGCTTTTCAAACTACAATGAAGAGATTCTTAACCCCTTAGATCAGGGATGTTCAAACTTTTTGTCACGTGGGCCAAAACTGTCGAGTCAAAAGTACTCGCGGGCCAAGAAAATAAAAACAAAACTAAAATCAAACAAATAAAGTTGTTAGATTATTATTATTATAACAATAAAACTTAAACTTAAAGAGATGTTATTCATCGTACAGCAAACATGAAAAATCATGCTTGCTGTATTAAAAGAGAGGCATCTGAATCAAATTCAAAAGAATCAAATTCTTTTGGGCTTGATTTAACAAGTAAATTTAGTTATAAGAACAGGATTCGGGTCACTTTCTTTCAAAACACTTGCTATATTTAGCTGAGTTTAATAAAGAAAAGCTGATTTGGCTGCAGAAAAATCAAAACAAACAAAATCAAAAACAAAAACTAAACCTGAATTTATGACCAACACATTCTAGACAGCTAAATAATAATTATCTGAGGCTAGCTAGCAGGACAATTAAACTTGCAACAAAATAAAAAGGTGTTACACCTAAACTTATCGCTTTTAGGTTTGCTTTTCTCGCTAAAGGGAATTTTACAAAGCTGTCACTCTTTCCTGTTCATACCTGTCAGCGGCCCGCTACACCACTCCATGTCAAAAAACATGAGTCAAAGTTAATCTCTGCAATTTATTTTATTTATTTCCTACATTTATTTTTTAACATATAAAAGATATGATAAATATATGAGTTAACTACAGATAGATAAGACATTTTAATTTTCCTGAGATGGGGCTGAACATACAGCTGTGGGGCCCCCTGGTGACCAGGGGCCCAATGCAGTTTGCCTATAGCAAGAAACAGCCCTGGCACTGACTTATTTGCTGTTGTAACAATTTGTTTTTTTAAGAGCTGTACATTACGCTAAAAAATGTAGTCGTGATTAGTATGGTTTCAGCATCATTGCTTTAACTAAACAAATCAAAATTAAATTAAATTAGCAATAAAGAAAGAATTTACTCAAACGTATTTTAACACCAATGATCAGTTAATTGTATATTTCTCATAACACCTCCTTCTGTTTGTATTTTGTTTAAAGTAATTCAACAAATAATTTCACATGAGACATAGAGTGCACACAATACTATGTTGTGAAAGAAGGTATATAAAATTCCATTGATACTTTTTTGGCAACCTTACTGTTTAATCATAGTTTAATCATAAAACAGGGAATTCTGAATAACTGTCTGATACTTAAAGTTGAGATCTTCTTAGAAGGAGTAGAAACACCAACTCACTGCACATCTTTACATAAATTTTGCAAAGTTTTATCCAACTAATATGACAGTTTTCTTTTAAAGAGATTATCAATATAGTAATTATGTAAAGACACCACTGTCATGTTAGCCTGGTATAAACCAGCCCCTTGTTCTATGCTTTGCTTCATACAGAGGGTCTGGACTCTCAGCTAATGAGAAATGATTGCTTGCTCTGAAGGCATGGACTTTGTTGAAATTTTAAACAACTGGATATGATTTTACCCAATTGCTAACATTTGGCCATGATGTATGTATTGTGCCAGATATAAACAACCATCCCCCAATACGAAAAGAGAAGTGCAGAGCCCAATGACCTCTTTGCCAGCAATAAAATGTCTTAAACATTCCTCTCACTCCGACTTTAGTTGCTCAATATTTGGAAACGCTGGACTGAGTGGCTTTGTTCACTTCCTCCACTGCCATTTCCAAGCTACAACCATAGGCAGACTACAATTCTAAAACAGAGGAGAAAATTGATGTCATTGCTCACAACTCCTCCTTCTGTTCACTGACTGGCCTGGTAGAAATTCTATTGGAGAAATCAAGCTCAATGGGAGACATCTCAGTCGGAGATGAGAATCAAGTGGAACTGGTAGGAAGGCAATGGCCAGCCTACTGCCGTGTTAGTGGAGGCTTAATTTTGTAAGTCCACATCACGTGGTTGAAACTTTTATAGTGATAGAGAATAACAGAGTAATTTCTTTAAACAGGATTAGGGCTTTAATTCTAAAAGAATTGTGTAAATTTGCCCCCCTTATGCTGATAGTTTATGAGAGAAGGTAAAAGGAAGTATAAAAATAATAAAAGTTAAACATCAAAAGCTCTTTTAAATAAATGGGTCTTAAGTTTGGCTTTGAACAAAACCGGGTCAAAGATAACATGCAAATCATAGAGAAGACTATTCAAGGATGTTAAAATGTTAAATGTTAGGAACAACACAAAGTGTTCATAATGAGTTTGCTTTACAGTTTGCTTTCTTTTTAAGTTATTAGAAAATAAGATCCCAAATACCTTTTTAAATTCAGATGCATACATGGGTGCATCCAAAACTCAATTTAATGGATGTTTTTATTTTGAAAGTGGCCGTACACGGAAATGTTGTAATGTTTCGTTCTCCGCAGAGCAGAGTGAGGACTGGAAGAGGCGTGCTGTGTTGTGTTACGTAAAGGACCACTGAACGAGCTGCGTTGATTTGGTGGAACAAACTGTTCGCTTTTCCTACCTGTGTTTCTGCAGAAAGTAACGACAAAAAGATTGCTTTTTACCTTTACCGTCGTGGAAGCATTGTTGTATTCCTCTTCTAACCAGTTTAACTGCAGTGCAGGTCTGAATCCATGTAAACTAATTTCTTATTGTGTCGCTCCTATTTATTTTTATTTATTTTATTTTTTTTTTAATAAATCTTGATTTTATTTTTATTTTTTTTTATGCAGGTTGGATAAAAACATGGCGACCTCCCTGTTTAGGATCGGACGCCTGAGATGTGTCATTCAGGTAATTCTGTCTCCGCTTCATGTGCTCCAGTTTATCCTACTGATTTTTAAAGGCTCATGCTGCAGCCTTTGTGGCGACTGAAATAACAGGGCTTTTACACTGCACTCACAGGCTTTATAAATTGCTGATGTAGCTACATGCTAAAACCACAAGCTGATGTCTTTCTGGGTGTCTATGCAAGCCAATCTAGTGTGCTTTGCTTCACAAGCACAAACCCTAGTCATTTCAGAAGGAACTACCGTAATTGTTTATGGTTATTAGGCTTGTACCGACATGAGTCCAGAAATCAATTGAAATTTCTTTCTTTTTGATCATTCTGTTTGGCGCAAAAAATGTTACATTTCCATATAACATAGTTACTCCTAAACAGAGGTGGATAGTAACTTCTTACATTTACTCAGTTATATTTTGTTACACAACTTTTTTTTTTTTAAATTTACTTTCAGGAGTAGTTTTTCTCTATGCTGCAGTTTTACTTGAGTAATACTATTATAAAGTATCACTACTCATGAGTATAATTTCTGAATACTTCTCTGAATGAAGAATAAACATATTTTAAGCAAGACTGCATGAGACACAGAAACACACCTACAGTTTATGTTAAAGTGACTCCTCTTGTTTGTACACAAGCTTTATTGTTTTGATGTTATTTTCTGTTCGCTAAGCCATTTGGAGATCAAGTGAAGGTACAGTAAGCACCATATATTGTCACTGGAAGTACTTTACCCTGTTCTAACATATGTACATTACCCAGTGGTGGTTCTAGTCCAAATTTACCAGGGTGGCCAGTGTGGGGCAGAGGTTTTTAATAGGGGTACAGATCAAAATAATAATAATAATAAAACAAACACAAGGCAATATTTTATCATTTGATAAATTAAATGAGCCAACGAGCTACTTGTGGATCCGAAGCTAGTATCTCTTCAGTACATGGGCCATGACAGAGACCAGTCCTACAGGGGTACTGGCCCCTGTTGGCCCCTGTCTTGAACCACCCATGACATTACCTACTTTAAGTATTAGTTTAATAACTTTTATGTTAGAAATTTATTTGGAAAAATGTTTTTTTCTGCCTGAATTTATTTTATAATTATGCTAATTATTTGTGTCTGTCATTTTAGTCTTAAAATACGTAAATTTGCACATAACTTTATATTTTAGTCTGTCTGATTACATAATTTTTAAACATTAAATCAGATGTTATGATCTATGGAGAGCTGTTTCATTCAAAATTAGATGAATAAATAAATACTGTTAATACATTATTAATAAATATTCAATAAAAAAAATAAATGTCCCCATTAAATTAAACAAAATTAATATTTAAAAAATACATTTTTACCTCATTTGTTTTTTTTTTTTTTTGATTAATTCATTTCAAGATTTATTTATTTAATTGATTAATCATTTCATAATGGTGTTTTATTTTATGACACTTATTTTGTAAAGCTACTTTACATATTTCATGGACTTTTATTTTGTAGCTCCGTTTTTATTTTAGGCTCTTTTATTTCATGTTCTTGTATTCAAATGAAGGGTCGGAGTGGGGCTACCGCTGATCAGAGTGAAGCGAGCAGAGACCCCGAACTTCAGCGCATCTGCATGAGGGTGAAACATGCGAGCTATAAGGGCTTGAACTGACGTCCCAGGCTAATGAAAGAGGCGTAATATGTTTGGAGTATTAAGGGAACTTGTCTCCGTTTAATAAAAAGCTCTTGACAACCCACTCAAATCAACACAGCACAGTCGAAGCAATGACTAACCCGGAAGAACCATGCGTTTTGAAACTAGAGTATAGGAGTATAACTTAACTCCCCTGCTTACAAGGGAAAGCAAGGCCTTGTTGTATCGACGCAAGGAACACAAATTCTGACAGGGATAACTACCTTGTTACGACACCGGTACGTCAGTTCAAGTTCAAGCCATTACAGCTCGCGGCCTCGCATGTTCAACCCTCATGCAGATACATTGAAGCTCGCTGTCTCTCAGCTCGCTGCACTCTGAGAGCTGCTCGCTCCACTGAGAAAACCCCGCCCCCTCATTTGAATGTAAGAACATGAAATAAAAAGAGCCTGAAATAAAAACGGAGCTAAAAAAATAAAAGTCCATGAAATACGTAGAGCAGGTTTAGAAAATAAGTGTCACGAAATAAAACACCATTATGAAATGAATAAACAATTAAATTTAAAAAAATCTTAAAATAAATAAATTTTGAGATAGCTAGATAAATAAATAAATAAATCTTGAAATAAATAAAAAAAATAGGTAAACAGTTATTTTTTAAAATATCAATTTGTTTTATTTCATGGGGACATTTATTTATTTCATGGAATATTTGCTAATAATTGATTAACAGTATTTATTAAATTTTGAATGAAACGGCTCTCCATAATGATCAGGTTCTCCATTTTGAATAATTTCTTGGATGGCTATGTTTTACTCAAGTAACGGTATGCTGAAGTACTACTACTCTGACTTGTGCACAATTTTGGCTGCTTGACCCACCTCTGCTACTGAACAGTATAAAACACATTGTACCAGTCCTTGGAATAAGGGTTTAGGATTTGAATAAATGTCAATTACGCAAAATGTATGCATAATTCTGGTAACTGGTTGTTTTTTTTAATGTCAGCAGTCATTGTAAAGTACTAATAAAACTTAGTAATTTTCTTCATTAAACTATTCTCACATTCTGCTGTGATTTTAAAGAAAAATATTGTAAACTGAGTATGTACAATCTAACAAAGATAGCTCTTAAACACACTGACTGTCCACACACACTTACACACCTCAACTGCTATGTGCCTCCTTTCCTACATCATTAATTAGCATTTTAAAATAATAAACCTCTAACTTGACGTTCTCTAACTTTATCAGATTGGGTCCTAAACACTCTCCAACAACAAAAAAATAAATAAATAAAAAAATCCATTGTTTAAAGTACAGAAGATATTGAAGCAAATATGCTTGTTCTTCAGTTAGTTCAGAATTCTAAAATTCCAAATTCGTACTGGTAAAAATCCACAAATTTTAATGTATTTGTATTACGTTTTATTTACGTGTACTTTTTTGGGAAAACAAATATTAGTAGGCTAACCTCATTACATCTCTATTATCATTTATGTTGCCTTTTGCTAAATAATGGAACAATAAATAAATCCAGCCCCAGCATTTGAACATGGGTGGCTTGTTCCTTTGCCTCTTTACCGAAAAAAAATTGAATAAAATTAAAATGTTCATCTATTTCAGTAACTAAGAGAAACATATAAAGGTTAATTACACTCAAGCTGATGTTCTCAAGCTTTTTTTCTATTAAAGGGGAGGTATTCTGCAAAATTAACTTTTTTGAGCTTTATATCATGTTATTCACTCTTCAAAAACAAAACTAGTGTTGCTTTGATTTGAACAAATGGAAGTGTGTAGAAAAACATCTCTGTAGTTTTGTAATGACCTATTTTTTGCGTTGTTGCCAGTGCTTGCAGGCTGAGAGTTGGAATATGCTGAGCAGAGCACCCACAGCTTTGTCTTTCAGCACAAAATCAGGAGGATCCAAAAATTCATCAAAAAAGTACTGCAAAGGTAAGTTTCAGAAAATTAGTTCTGCTGTTAGATTATATTTTACTTTTCTAATCCTTTAAAGCTGCAGTATGTAACTTTTACAAAAATGTTTTTTTTTTGTTTGTTTGTTTTTTTTTTGTTTTTTTTTTTTTTTTTTAAATATTTGTTAAAACTCACCATGTTGGACAAGTGTGTTTAAGAGACAGATAAGATGTGAAAAGATTCATCTCCTCCACCTCCTTCCTCCTTGAGCCTCTTTTGCTGTCTGAAGAAATGCACCGCTCCCGACCAGTCAGAGCCAGGAGTGTCTTAGCGCTGTCACTCAGCCTCATTTACTTGATGCTGAATGTGTTTACGATTCCAGGAAAATCGTTTTATCCGTCGTCATCGGTGGCTATGCTAACTAGCCTAGTCTCTGCAAGCTGCAACACAGGCAAGGGGGGAAGAGGGACGGAGGAGATGAACAGAGCCAAAGGCACTGTGATTGACAGCGCTCAGACCTGCCTCCTGGCTCTGATCGGCTGTTTCTAAATAGCACTGGGAGCACTGGGACCTCGACTTTTTTTTTTTTTTTTTTTTTTTCCATGTCTCTTAGCATACTGTCACGACATAGTGAACATATATGTAGAATTTTTAATTTTTTAAAAAAAATTTTTAAGTTAAATACTGCAGCTTTAACTGAAACTTGAACTGTGGTACAAAAATCATTGATCCAATCACTGTTCATTAGGTGGGTACCATTTACAAGAGTAAATTGCTATTGGAGTTTATATATGGGTTAAAGCATTATTTTGTTGTGTAAAATGATGATGGAGTACTTTATTTGATTTGGTCATTTACTTTTGGAGAACTTGGAGTGATTGATTTTAGTAGGGATAGTTTTGTTTCAGTTCTGAGAATAAAATAGGTGAAAATTTGAAATGAAGTTGATAATGGGAGATTGGACCAGCTGGAGGGTTCAGGCTTTTGGCCTTCATTGATTGAAATGGGTTTTTTTATGTAGTAAATAACTTGTGTGATTTACAAAAATATTTGAAATAGTCATGTTAAATGCTTAAAGCTGCATTATGTAACCTTGCACCTCTCCCAACTTAAAACAACTAATCAGAGCAAGGAGGAAGGTCTTAGCGCTGTCACACACACACACACACACACACACACACACACACACACACACACACATATATATATATATATATATATATATATATATATATATATATATATATATATATATATATATATATGTATGTATGTGTGTGTGTGTGTGTGTGTGTGTGTAATGACACTCAGGGAAGACCCGGAAATTCAACCACACAGAAGTGAGTCAAGGAAAAAAAAACAAGTTTATTTGTTTTTCGGAACCTGGTAGCTGCTCCGGAGGAAACAAAGAAGGTCTCCACAAGGGAATCCAAACGCGGCACCACGGGCCAGACGATAATCAGGAAGAGGTAATGCATGGGAAAGCAGAGAGAGCAGACTTGGCTTGAGGGATAGGCAATACTCGGTGGTCGTGAGGCAGAGCTTGAGTCAGGGTCCAGAAATCCAGAAACAACGAAATCCGTAGCGTGCTTGGCAGGAGGGGAAGAACCGTGGACTGAAAAGGGTCGAAGAAACACTAGGAGGCAAGGCATGAAATGCTGGATCTCTATTGGCTGAAAGCTGTTGACAATCTGGCAGGGAGGCGGAGACTGAGAGGTGTTTAAATAAGACGAGGCCCAGGTGGAACAGGTAAGCAATCAGGCATAGCAGGTGAGTAGAATGAGTGCTAATTACAGCATGGACAGGACCGAACATGAATCATGACATATATATATATATATATATATATATATATATATATATATATATATATATATATATATATATATATATATATAATAACAAGCATGTACATGGAAATATGTTAATTTGTAAATAAATTTATAAATGACTCCAGAGAAAAATCAGATTTAAGTCACTCAGAGTTGGGCATTGTAAAGTCTGATGGCTACAGGCAGAAATGATTTCCTGTAGTGCTCTGTGGTGCATCGTGGTATAATGAGCCTCTGGCTGAAGGTGTTCCTATTGCTGGCCAGCATGTCATGAAGTGGATGAGACCCGTTGTCCAAGATGACCTGCACCTTGGACAAGATCCTTCTCTCTAACTGTCAGAGAGTCCAGCTTCACTCTGTTCAGTCCTCCACCCTCAGCCTTCAGTCTGTTCAGTCCTCCACCCTCAGCCTGCTACCCCAGCATACCACAGCATACAGGATAGCACTGGTAACCACAGACTTATAGAACATTCTGAGCAAGGTCTGGCAGATGTTGAAGGACCTCAGCCACCTCAGAAAGTAGAGGCGACTTTGGCCCTTCCTGTATAGAGCATTGGTGTTCTTGACTCAGTCCAGTTTCTTATGAATGTGCAGTCCCAGATATTTATATTCCTGCACAATATCCACACTGACCGCCTGAATGGTAATGGGGATCACTGGCGTCCTAGTCCTCCTCCTCAGATCCACCACCAGTTCCTTAGTTTTTGTCACACTGAGCTGCAGGTGGTTCAGCCCACACCATGTGACAAAGTTACCTAAAGCAGCCCTGTACTCAGCCTCATCGTCACTGATACAACCAACCACAGCTGAGTCATCTGAGAACTTCTGTAGATGACAGGACTCAGTGCAATAGTTGGTTGTATAGAGGGTGAAGAGGAAAGGAGAGAGGACGGTCCCTTGTGGAGCCCCTGTGTTGCTGACAACACTGTCTGACATACAGTGTTGCAGGCACACAAACTGTGGTCTGCCTGCCAGGTAGTCACAATCCAGGACACGGGGAACCAGCATTGTCGTCAGCTTTTCACCCAGTAGAAACGGACAGATGGTGTTGAATACACTAGAGAAGTCAAAAAACATAATTCTAACAGTGCTCACCGGCTGGTCTAGGTGAGTGTATACACAGTTGAGCAGGAAGATGATGGCATCCTCAACTCAGAGTTTAGGCTGGTAGGCAAACTGCAAGGAGTCCAAGTGTGGTTGGACCAGGGGCCTGAGCTGCTCCAGGACGAGTCTCTCCAGAGTCTTCATGATGTGGGATGTCAGCGCCACAGGTCTGTAGTCCTTGGAGCCACAGGGACTTTGCGTCTTAGGCACTGGAACAATGCAAGATGTTTTCCATATCACAGGGACCCTCTGTAGGTGCAGGCTTATGTTGAAGATATGCTGGAGGACTCCACAGAGCTGGATGGCGCAGGCTTTGAGGACCCTTGTGTTCACACCATCAGAGCCTGCAGCCTTGTCAGGGTGGAGACTCACCAGCTGTCTTCTAACATCTTCAGCGGTGATGTTTAATGGGAATGAAGGACTCTGATGAGGGGGAGGGGAGAGTGGGTGGACAGCAACAGTGGTATCCATAGGAGTGTGGGGGGCCGCAGGGGCCGCAGTGTCAAATCTGTTTAAAAACAGGTTGAGTTCATTGGCCTTGTCAACATTGCCCTCAACTGACTGCACTATTGCCTGCTGACCTGAACCCGGTGATAGTCCTCATCCCTCTCCAGACCTCTCTGGTGTTTTTCTGTTAGTTTCCTCTCCAGCTTCCTCCTGTAATCCTCCTTAGCTCTTCTGATCTTCACCTTCCAGCACCTCTGTATTGCTCTCACATCATCCCTGTTGCCATCTCTGAAGGCCCTCTTTTCTTCATTCAGGATGTTTTTGATCTCCTTTGTTACCCAGGGCTTGTTATTTGGGTAGCAATAAACAATCTCAGTAGGGACAATGGAGTCAGCACAGAAGTTGATGTAGTGTGTAATGCACTCAGTAAGTTCATCAGTGTCCTCCGTACTTGGCTCACAGAGTGCCTGCCACTCAGTGGCTTCAAAACATCCCTGTAGTGTCCACCAGAGGGACATAACAAGGGCTGAGCTGCACCAGGTTATGATCAGACCGCCCCAGTGGAAGGAGGGGAGAGGAACTGTATGCATCTTTTATGTTAGCATACAGCAAGTCCAGAGTCCTCTCCTCTCTGGTGGGACAGCTCACATAGTGGGTGAAGTTCGGTAGTGTTTTGTCCATGGTGACATGGTTAAAATCACCCGAGATAGCCATGAATGCAGTCGAGTGTCCAGTCTGCAAGCGAGCTATAGCGGAGTGGATGACGTCACAGGCCACCGTGGGGTTAGCAGAGGGAGGAATGTAAAAAAATTACCATAATAACATGGGAATATTCACGGGGCAAGTAAAATGGGCAAAGCCCAACAGCCAATAGTTCAACGTTACATGTGCAGGATTGCACCAACGGTTGTTTACTAGAATGGTAAGTCCCCCTCCTTTTCACTTACCGCTCTCTGTGCAATTCCTGTCAGCCCGAACAGTCCGGTAGCCCTCAATGGAGACATTTGCATCAGCAATGTCCGGATGCAGCCATGTCTCCGTAAAACACATTAAGCTACACTCCTGGTACTCCCTCTGGCTCCTGGCCAGCGCTGTTAATTCCTCCATCTTGTTAGCCATCGATCTTACGTTGCCCATGGTAACGGAGGGGAGAGACGGCTTAAATCTCCTCCATCAGCCTCTGTTACTTCTTCCTTATTGCTCTCCTCCACTGTTTGTTTCCTCCTCTGCAACCACGATGTGTCTTTCTCCAGATCTCTTAAGGGATTTCTGTGGGCCTGGACACCATGCCGGCCAGCTTCAACACAATCAGCTGATCCCTGCTGTAAACAATACGGCCAAGTTGTTGTGCCCGGAATGTAAAGGGTGAATGAGGGTGGAATGTAAACGGCTATCAAAATAACACTAGTGAACTCTCTCAGCAAATAATATGGACAAAAACTTACTGCCAATAGTTCAATGTCTGGACTGCAGAGACAACACTTCACAGTAATGTGTCCTGGGTGACACTGTCTGTTGTTGACAAGCACTGCCAATCCACCTCCCTTCCTTTTACTGCTACTCTTTAAATCTCTGTCTGCCTGTATAGTAAGGAAGCCCGGCAGAGAGACGACAGAGTTGGGGATATGATCCTGCAGTCATGTCTCAGTAAAACACATATTACTGCATTCCCTATACTCTTGCTGAGTCCTTGTCAGGGGTTGAAGTTCATCCAGCTTGTTAGCTAACAATCTCACATTGCCCATTATAATGGATGGCAGAGATGGTTTGAACTTCCTTCTTCTCTCTCTCCTCTTTGCTCCAGCCCTGCATCCACGACACCTCCTCTTCAACTCCTCTGGGATTTCTGGCTTCAGTTGTATTATTTCTGCTTTTACAGTGTTAATTAGCTGCTCCCTGTTGTAAACCACCCTGTTGCTATGATTACACATCATAACAAAATAGCAAAATATTAAAAAGTACTGGGAAAAATCAAATCCAGCTGCACAGTATCCAAGACAAGAATGAACGGTTGTCCAAAAGAGCAATTTTTCCAAGAAAAGCAGGAATTAAATTTTGAAAAAGAAAAAATCTCAATAAAAGTTACAAAGCTACTCCAACATGGTGCCACCCAGAGTGGCACAATTCTAGAATATATATTGTCTACGCTGGCAGTGTTATGCTAAGCTAGTGGATCGATAAATAAGAGGCTGCGTGGCTGAGGTGGTTGGTTGTTGCAGTTGACAGGTTCCTGATCGCCTCTGTTGAAGCCAAAATTTTGTTCAGTAATACCACTACTTGTTTTGATCCATAAGGTCAGTTGTTTCCCTAATGAGATCTGGTAGCATGCAGGGCTCTGAATGACCAGTGAAACACGGTGACGCACAACATTGCCAGGTTGCTCCAGACAGGAGAGGTTGAATGAGCTGTCAGTGTCCGAGTTGCTCTTCAGATTGCATTTCTTCCGGGATCAAATCCAGCAATGATGGTTAGTTAAGTGGTTTTCCTTAAGTATTTTGTTATATATATTTGGAAATGTTATGAACACTATGTTCTTTCAATATGAAGGTCCTATAGGCTAAGCTGATATCTATGCTAACAATAACACATGGATAAAAAATATCCTTAAAATGGTTCACTGAGTTTGTTTGAATGTAAGCTACACCACTGCTGCTTGCGTATCTTTCTTTATTTGATTGAACCAACTCAGATTTTTGCTGATTTAAAAATATGCACATTATTAAATACTACTCAATCACGAAGCTGAAGTTTCTTTCCAATTGCAGCTTCCGAGTCAGGAAATGGCTAAAGGGCGAATCCACCTAATTTTTCACTACCTTCAGAATCTTTAATCTACTCTAGTTTAAAAACTGCAACACCTAGACTCTTCAAACCTGAACTACATTATTCTCAACTAATAGCAGATTATTTAAAACCAAGTGTGTGATTTGTGAAACCTTCATTTGATTTGTGAAACTTCAATAAAGGGCGATTTTACCACTTTTTATGTATTTGGACCACTTTAGAACTGATCCAGCTCCAAAACTATTAACACCTAGACTTTTCTAACCTGGACTATATTATTCTAAACTAATGGCAGAATATTTAAAACCTATTTTGTGATTTGTGAAACCTTTATTTGATTTCTGAAACTTAAATAAAGGGCTATTTCAGCTCGGGCTTGTTCTAAAGGATTAATTGGGTAATCCATTATCGACCATTACCATTATCCAGTATCGATTATTCTAACAACTAATCGAGTAAGCAAATAAAAAATTTGATAAAATAAAATATTGGTAAATTCTGCCATAACAGCAGTAATAATATTGGATATCAATATCGTCCCAAATTTTCATATCTGCTCATCCCTAACAATTACTTTTCTGTATTTTAGAAAATTAACCTGGAACAAAAATAGCTAATTTTTTAAGTGAACCTGGACAAAAATTACACAAAAATTTGAAATTATATTCAGTGTAGAAATAAAAAAAGAAGCAGTTGTAAATTTGCACTATTTAAATAAACAGCAATGAACTGAAAGTTGAACTGAGAAGTGTTGGTGTTATTGTGTAGTCAAATTATATTAACAAGGCCCTTTTTAGGAACACATCAGTTTGATTTTTATAACAAGTCCATGTAGAAAAAGAGTTTAAATCATGAAGTATTAATTAAATTTGGCAGATATAGGTTCCAGTAGGGTGTAGCTCTGTAGTGATTTTCTTTCAAAAGAAAATCATACATGACAAACATGGCTTAAAGTCAGACATACAAGTCTATTAAGAATGTCACTTTACCATATAGTCTAAATATTCCGCTTCTCCAATCATTTTATTCATACTGTGATCAATCAAAGACTAATTGTAAATATTCTTTTTTTTAAATTGGTTTAGACCTGACATGACATAGCAAGTCATTACGTTAGAATGGATGTGCAGGTAGCAAAAGTGAGTAGACTTTTGCTGACAGGTATTTGAGTATTAAGGTGTTACAGTAACCTACAACAAAGTTTGAATGTAATCACAGCTAATTAAACCCGGTTATCTAATTACTTCTGTTTGTAAAAAAATAAATCTGTTTAAACATAAATATAACAACATGTACATGTTAAAAACTGTGTCATGTTTAAAACATTTTTATTCTTATTTTAACCCAGTTAAGTGGTCAGTTGGTTTGTGGAAACATGCAACCTGCTACATCCATCAGTTAAGCAGAGGGTAGCAATTTACATAAAATAATTCAAAACCCAAATGAGATGCTTTTGCATTGCCCCGCTCGTGTTTGTTTTTATAGCGTCAATTCACAACAAATGTCATCTCAAGGCACTTTATAGAAATCATTTCAGTAGTTTTGGACTGGAGCAGTTCCAGTGTGATCCAAATGCATACGAAGTTCTAAAATCGTCCTTTATTGAAGTTTCACAAATCAGATTAATGTTTCACAAATCACAAACTTGGTTTTAAACCTTCTGCTATTAGAGCAGAATAATCTAGTCCAGGTCCAGAGTCTAGGTGTTGTAATTTTTTACTAGAGTAGATTAAAGATAATGAAGGTAGTGAAAAATTAGGTGGAATTGCCCTTTAGCCATTTCACAAATTGGAAGCTGCAATCAAAAACCAGCTTCAGCTTTGTAAATTCAATAAAGTTATTACAAAAATTAAAAAACAATTTAAAAGTAATGTAAACCTGGTACTATGAAGTGGACCATGAATTAGGGGCGATGCATCATGTCTTTGTTTGGCTGTTCTGTGAGTGCCATACCTTGATTATGGAAGGAACCCGGTTAAATCACCACAGATTCTTATACATACATATAAAGAGTAGGAGGCAAGTAGACTTCTTCCACTTCAGCTTTTGTTTCACACAGGAAAATAAACCTTTTGCCTTTCATTTAAGAACAGACATCTGTGAGAAAAATATGTACAACCATGAAACCACATTGTTTAAATGTGAATCAAACACAGCAGGTCTTTTCTCCTAATGATAATAATGAAACCAATAGTAATAAGCCTCATTTTTTTATAATTAAAAACATGGTATATGACATGAGCTCATACTTTATGATTTGACAGTTGAAATCATGTACTTCTACAAGACAAATTATAACATTTTTATTATGTAAAAAGAATAGAGCACTTATTATTTAAACTTGACATCACTTTTTCATACAGTATAATGCCTAAAAGCAGTTAATGACCAGATTTAGAAGAAATTTAAGTAGTGAATTTATTAAATTAAAAGCTTTTTGAAATAATTTTTTTTCCTCATTCAGTTTGTCCGACAGGTCATTTTTATCAACAGTTTGTCCATCTAAGCTATACACTCATGCTGCTCTTTGAAAAGAAATATTAAACAGCCAAAGTAAATGTGAAACACAAATGTACAAAAACTGCAACTGATGTCCAGAAAACAAATCTTTGGCGATTACAATTATACAATACATACTAAAGTCTTTTTTCTTTCATTCATGTAACAAACAATACTAGTTTGATGTATTTTTGACATTAAAGTGTGCACCATTAAAAAAGTCTTGATTTAAGTTTTTTTGTCAGAAAACATTCTTGTATAATACTTGCTTCCACATTTTTAACAAATTTCTTTGCTGTGTAATTTTTAGTTATTTGTTACTCCAGAAAAAAATACAACTTTATTATAACAGAAAATTTAGCATAGTCCTAGAATGTACAGCAGATCTGAGACCTGATCTTAATCTGAAAACTTTCTCAGCTTGTAATATTTTGTGCCGTTTTCAACTTTGCAGAGAAAGAGATTTGTGAACAACACACCTCACTGGGGAAGAAAAGGATTTTATCCAAACACTGACTCTTGGACACATTCTGACCTTTGCAAACTGAAGCAGCAAACTTCAAGCGTCTCCTGGGTTCTTTCCAAGTCAAAAACACATTTTTGCCCATGATGAGACAAAATACCTTCCTATTGCTCATACATGGTCAAATAAGCTCAAATGACGTGCTTCTGAGGAGATGTCTTTGCACTGAGATTTCTAGCTCACAAATATCTATTAAGCATCAATTCACCAACATGAGGAGGTTTTGCTTTAATTGTATTCATAATTTTACCAAGTTCTTGATCAGTAATGTCTCAAAATTCAAAACTCCTAAGTGCCTTATGATGTATTCCTGCATGAACTTGTACAATTTGGTGTACATATTTGCAGGGCTGAAGCCACTTCATAAAGGGTTCTCCCTTGGAATGACAGACTCTCGATGTCCTTTTTGGAAATGAAGTTTCTTTCATCCTAAGCAGAATCAAAGAACACATGCAGTGAAAATACCTAAAATGTTTTACTGTACGCATTTAATAATGACACTTTTAAATGACCTTTCATGATAGTTCATTAAAAACATTGGTTGACTGAAGTTTTATTGATGAATAATAAAATGCTTTGTGGAAGTAATTCTAAGTTTATTTTAATTAAATTTTCAATTTACAAACATTGTCATCTTGAACTAGTTTCCTCACTACTACAAAACAAAGTGATTATGGTCAGAGCTGCATTTCAACCAAGACAAATAAAATGTAATGAGATGGTTCGGAATTTATTTCCCTTTTTGTAACTAAATTGATCTGTTACCCTGCTGATTTAAAATGTGTAGGTTTTTAATGAATCATCACAGTTGTCTGACAACGTGGGCCCCGTTTCAGAAACCAGGATAAGTAAAAATCATGTTCAGGGGTATCTATGTGCATATCCTGGGTTTTCAGTTTCAGAAAGCCAGATTACCGTTATCCTGAGTCATCTTACTACCGCAGCTTACTCCGTGAACCAACCCTGCTCAGTAGCAGGATTGTTTGAACTAATGCTGAGTTTGCCCTACTATTTTGCTGAGACCTGGCAGAAATGGCACCTCCTTTTCCAGCGGAGCCTGTTGATGTTGGAGAGATTTCTGCTGAAATATCTGTCAGAAGAGGGTGATCAGACTATGATTAGATGTCTCATTTCCAGATTAATATATTTTCGAGCGTTACCATTTTTCGCCATAGTTAGTAATTTATTTCAATAAAATTTCAGCCCACACATCACTCATATGACCCAACAAGGACATTCTTTGTGCTGGACTTTGTTTTAATGCCAATGGGTTGCCGACAGGAATGTTATAACACTTAATATGTTACTGTACAACAGAGGTGCCCATGAGGTGGATGTCAAGCCATCACTCTCAGAATTTTGCTGGGGCGTTCCTTCACAGAATGATGCATGTCTCCACCTCTCATGCGGGACACTTGGGTTCAATCCCCAGCAGGTGTTCATAACTAAAGCTTTTCTGTTTCGCTTTTATATTATTGGTATCGAGCACAAACAGCTTAATTTTAGGTAAATTTTATTTTAAAATTTATTTTATAGTGGCACTTTTTAGACAATTGCCCTCAGTAGATCATTGTGACTTAAACATTTAAAAGTAGCTTCCAATCTGAAAACTGAGCACCGTGCTGTACAGTTTTTTCGTGTTCCCTATAGGAACAGAGCCAGAAGACTAATAAAAGAAGAACTCCACAGAATTACAGATATCAGTGAATGCAATGATGTCAGTATCACATTTTGACAAAGCATTATCTATTTATATATTTTTAGGTTTCCAGGCATAAATGGCTGCATAGATGGCAGTCACATTTACTGCTCCTTCACTAAATTAGGGAGATCATGTTTTATTTTTTTACATTTCATATCACATTGCACACTTTTTAATCTGTTCAACAAGTGTTTACATCGATCCAGTCATCAATGTCACCTGACTATGCTGCACCTGTAATTTATTTAATCTGAGTATGCCTTTTTGATGACCACACAGTATGTTCAAAAATAAATTTAATTTAATTCATCCTGGGTTTTATTTTTTCCTAAACAGCCTTTTAAAACTTTTTGTGGCTCCTGTTTTTCTTGATTGGTTGCTATAGCTTTAGTCTGGTAACTTTTCTATGGCTTTAGTGATGTGTTAACCTGGATGCCTTTATTGCCTTTTGCTTTACCGCTGACACACCAGAATTTCCCCATTGTGGGACAATAAAGGATTTTCTATTCTATTCTGTATTCGATACATTTTATGTATATAATCAAATTCAGTTCAAATTCAAAAATACTTTATTTATCCTAAAGGAAATTAAACGTTGATGTAACTCATTTAATTAAGGAGTTATTATAGATTGTGATGGCTGTGGGTAGGAAAGATCTCCTGTGACCGCGACAGATGATGGCAGAGAAGATGACACTCTCAACAACAGACTTATAGAAAACATGCAACATCTTGCTGAAACCTTGAAGGAGCTTAGCTTCCTCAAGAAATACAGTATGTTCTGTCCCTTCTTGTAGACGGCTTCACTGTTGAGCCTTGAGTCAAGTCTGTTGTCTGAATGAACACAGAGGTGTTTATATTCTTCAACCACCTCGACTTCTTCTCCCATGATGGAAATGGGGTTTGATCTGACCCTGTTTATCCTGAAATCTACAATCGTCTTCTTTGTTTTGTTCACATTCAAGATGAGTTGATTGTTTCCACACCATGACACAAAACGGTCCACCAGCTCTCTGTACTGAGCTTCTTGTCCATCTCTGATACATCCAACCACTGCAGAGTCATGTGAGTATTTCTATAGATGACAGGAGTCTGACTTGTGCTGGAAGTCTGAAGTATACAAAGTGAAAAGGAAATGTAAGAGTACAGTCTCCTGTGGTGCTCCTGTGCTGCTGACCACCTGGCTTGACACACAGTCCTTCAGTCTCACAAAATGTGGTCTGTTTGTCAGGTAGTCTTGGATATAGGCGATTGTTGAGGCCTCCACCTGTGTCTCCTGGAGTTTCAGACGAAGCAAATCAAATGCACTATACATACATACATACATACATACATACATACATACATACATATATATATATATATATATAATATATATATATATAGATATATTATATTATAGTATATATATATATATATATATATATATACATACATATATATACACACACATATATATACACACATATACATACATATACACACGTACACACATATACATACATATACACACGTACACACATATACATACATATACACACACACACACACATATATACATACATATACACACACACACATATATACATACATATACACACACACACACATATATATATTATATATCTAGTTATATATATATATATATATATATATATATATATATATATATATAGTCCAATGGAGTCCCTGATGTGGTCATGTGGGGGTGGTCATGACCCACATCAGGGGACTCCATTGATGGTCAACTGCTGATGCCATCTCATCGGTGGTCCACATAGCCGTCACCCATCTGGAGAGCAGGAATACTTACTTACATCCATCTGTTCTTTCTGAATTTCTCTTCGGCCTTCAACACCATCATCCCACAGACCCTGGTGCAGAAGCTCTCTTCTCTTGAACTCAGTCCCACACTGGAGAACTGGGTCCTGGACTTCCTGACCAACAGACCTCAGACTGTCAGGATCCTCCTCCATCACACTCAGCACTGGGTCCCCCAGGGCTGCGTGCTGAGCTCCCTCCTGTTTACTTTGCTAACATATGACTGCTCTGCAACACATCCCAGCTGTCATATAGTGAAGTTTGCCGACATCACAGCAGTAGTGGGATGCTTCACAAATAGTGATGAATCCAAATACAGAGAGGAGGTGGAACACCTGGTGCAGTGATGCATAGAAAATAACCTCTGCATCAGTGTGAAGAAAAACAAGGAGATGGTGATGGATTTCAGAAGGGACAATCATTCCGTTCCTCCCATGAACATCAGAGGAGAAGCTGTGGAGGTGGTTTCCAGCTACAGGTAACTGGGTGTGTATATATCCTGCGACCTCACCTGGAGTGCTAACACTTCCCGTCTGGTCAAGAAGGCCCACTAGCATCGCTACTTCCTCAGGAAGCTGCGGAAGGATGGAATTGGGAACTCAGTCCTGAACAGCTTCTATCACTGTGTGGTAGAGAGCGTTCTCTGCACCTGCATCACCGTGTGGCACAGCAGCTGCACTGCTGCTGAGAGGATGGCTCTGCAGAGGGTGGTTAAGACTGCACAGAGGACTGTGGGGAGCATCCTTCCCTCCACCTCGGACCTCTACACATCACAATGCAGGAGGAGGGTGGTCCGCATCATGAAGGACTCCACCCATCCTGTACACAGACTGTTTCAGCCCCTCCCCTCAGGCAGACGGCCGAGAAGCATTCAGAGCAAAACCACCAGGCTCAGAATTGTTTCTACCTTCCAGCTGTCAGACTTCTGAACTTGAGCCGCACTTAGACTAAATACAGCTTCATCTCACTTTTAAACTTATTTATATATTTATTTGGCTTCTTGAAGTGGGACCTGCATTCGAATTTCGTACCACAAACATGCAGATGTGAAATGGTATGACAATAAAAAAAAAATTCTTGAGTCCCTGAGAAATGCAGACTTTGAGGAGTCTTATTTCCTCCTGTTGCCATGATGTATCGCATTATCTGCCTTCCATTGATGAGGGCATTTTAATGCTGCTGTTGGGGCAGCAGCATCACAGCCAGGGACCTAAAAAGGCTCAATAACCTGATAAAGAAGGCTGGTTCTGTTCTAGGGACGACTGTGGAACCTCTGGAGATGATTATGCAAAGAAGGATTTTGCGGAAAATTAAGAAAATTATGGAGAACCCTGACCATCCTCTATATGAGACTATCATTGGAAAAGAGAGTCTCTTCAGCCAGAGGCTTCTTCAGACTGGCTGTAAAACGGACCAATACAGGAGATCTTTCCTGCCCACAGCCATCACAATCTATAATAACTCCTTAATTACATGAGTTACATCAACATTTAATTTCCCTTTGGGATACATAAAGTGTTTTTGAATTTGAAGTAGCTCATGTCAGAAGAAACTGCTGGAACCAGTGGTATAGTATATAGTGGAGACCTGAAAAAGTATTCCACATTGTAGTGTTAATTTACCTGACCTTTGCTCTGTATCTTTATACTCCATGCAATAAGATGGAAAATACAGTTTCAACATCCACGCCTTTTGAAGTTAAACTATCAAGAAAATTTGTTTTGGACATGCTTATATCTATTTTTAAGAATAAACAATTTACTGAATTTGGTTGAAGTACAGCACTTCCTCTTTGCACATTATGGAGAATTCACAACACAGAATTGTTGTAAGTAGTTACATTGAATTAACTTTTTGGAAAGAAAAAGTACTTGTACAAGTAGTTTTACTGCATCATACCGTTTACTTTTACTTCAATAATATTGTTATGAAGAAACAAGAAACGCTGAAGAAACACTATTCTTAGTTGAGTAAAATTTCTGTCTACTAAACCCACCGCAAGTAATTTTACTGAATGAAGAATGATATTTTCACCAAAAGTACAGCAGAAACATACCTACAGCTTAGACTCTTGAGAACAATTTTTGTCAACTCTATACACCTCATTCAGATAGTATTTTTTATCCATGTGTTGTTGTTTACATAGATATTGGCTTATAGGACCTTTATAGTGAAATAACATAGTGTTCAGAACAACTCTAAATATATATAACTAAATAGTTAAGGAAAACCACTTAACTTACCATCATTGCTTGGCTTGATCCCAGGGAAAATAGAGTCTGAGAAGCATCTCGGACACCAGCAGCTCATTCAACCTGTCCTGCCTGGAGCGACCCGGGGCGGCCATGTTCCACACCGGTCATTCAGAGTCCTGCCTGTTACCAGATCTCATGAGGGAAACAATTGACCTTATGGATCAAAACAAATAGTTTATTCTCCAAACATAACGTCACCGAAAAGCTAATGTGCAAATAGCGTTACTAACATAACTGATGAAACACAGCCAGCATTCAGGTCGAAAGATTGTAAGCGTGGCAACAAATACCGAGAGTAACTTGAGGGGTGTGGTTATTTTGTATATCTTCCAAACATTTAGCTGAAAGAAAGATTTAGATTTAACATTTAGATTTAATAAATAGAATATTTAGGATTTAGATTTGGTATTTAGATTTGTTATGTAGGATTTAGAGTTAACATATAGATATATTTAGGATTTATATTCAGATTTAACATTTATATTTAGCATTTAGATTTAGACTTAAAATTTCAATTTAGATATAATATTTAGATTTAACATTTAGATTTGCTGACATTTTGTGAAATGCCAACATGATAATATATGACAATTTTTTTTAGACATTTCCATATTAAAAGTGATGAAAGTGGACTAAATGTGAGAAAAGAAAGCTAAATATCAAAACGATTGCTAAATATTTTGCATTCGTATTTTACACTTAACACCTGATAATGAACCTGTTTTGTAACATCTATTTTAAAAGATAGCTCTATATAACTCTTTTCAGTCTATGTGGCTTCCAAACAGTCTGCCCACATCTGGTGATAAATACACCCCCAGAGGCTGCCAAGCTGGGTGGTGGTTGTGCAGGCTGATGGAAGACTCGTCCAGTTTGTGTCATTTGTTAAGGTAGCAATGACCTAACCTAGCAGTCTCTGCCTGGGCTTCAGTTGTTTGGCCAAAGAGCACGGGTAATGAATCAGACAAAGTTGTATGACTCGGCAGTGTGTCCATATTTGGTGGAAGTACAGACTGGGTCACATCCATTGGTAATGCATCTGTGGAACAACGATAAGGTTTTAAACAATCATAGTGAATGACTTTTGTTGCAGCCTGAGGATATTTCACATTCATCGGCTTATAAAGGAGCCCCATTTCATCCGCAGATACGTTATATGGTCCAGTCCAGTTTGGGGAAAGATTCTGTTGTGTGGTTGGATCATCTGTCCATACCAGATCACCACAAGCACAAAGCTTTTGTCTTTGTTGTAATAGTACTCTCATTTTTGTCTTTGTTCTTCACGATGGAGAAGAACAATCTCAAAAGCAGTGTCCATCCATGTAGCCAGTTCTGAAGCATAGTTTTGTGGACTATCAGAATCTCTTGTTGATGAAACATGGACATTAGCAGGTTGACTGGGCTCTCTACCATGAGCAAGAAAATAAGGTGAATACCCTGTGTTCGAGTGAGGAGTAGAGTTGAAATTACCACAGCATGGAGGTAGTGATTCCATTCATCTCCATTGTCCTGAATAAGTCAAGCCAACTGCTCTTTCAAAGTCCTGTTAACTCTCTCAGCCATACCATTCACTCTTGGGTGATATGGGGAGGTCCTTTTGTTCGTCATCTTTAGTCTCTGACAAATTGTGTGAACAATTTCAGACTCATATTGTTGTCACTGATCCTACAATTCCTCAGGAACACCATGTTCAGGGATATACCTCTCCCAGAGTAACTGTGCTACTGTGGCAGCTTTTTGTTCAGACATTCAAGTATACATTTACATACTTGGTAAAATGGTCCTGTACCACAAGCACATATCTGTTACCAATGGAGGTAACCAGAAGTTCCGTAAAGTCATGTTTTGTGGTTGTAGTGGACCCAATTGCAGAGGCAGTGAGTAGATTTTTGAAGATTTAATAAATGACAAAAACACTGGAGGATGCAGGAAGCTAGAGCAAAAACCAAACAAGAATCCAGGGAACAAAAATAGTGAGCACAACAGGGAAAAACTTGGGCAAGGAAAACAAGTTGACAACAGGCAGAGTAACAGAAAGCATAATGGGGAGATAATGGGAGGAACCAGCAAGGAGTGGCTGAAGGAGAGGAGCTTAAATACTGGGGAAGTGAACGCTGAAACAATGGCTGGGGCTGATAAACTAACTGTTTGCAGGTGTGGGCAATTAACTAGAAGGGAGCTGAGGAGAGGGAGAGAATGGCAACAGGGGGCGAGGGTCAACAACAGGGAAGCAAGGAAAGAATCTAAATGTAACTGAGAATAACTAGACACAGGGAAATAACTACAACTACTAAGAACAGACTGAACTAAACAAACTAAGAACTGGACAAACCAAAGGGATCAACTAGACTGGGAAAAATTGGGAATCAGCACAAAGAAATGACAGAAGCAAAACCTAACAGAAACAGAGGTTAACTATGACTGTATTAAAGTGAACCAATACATAACTGATCTAATAAACATAAGAAACATAGGATGCCAAGATACAAGGAAATAACTGGAACAAGAAAATACTCAACTAAAGTATAAACAAAAACAAGACTGATCTAATAAAAATACAGGACAATACACATAATCTAAAATAAACTGAAATACTCAATCTAAGAACTGAAGAGAGAAACAAAACCAAAATATGCAGATCCTGATAGTCAGTCTGAATAGATTGTAAAGGAGCTCTTCACTTCGGTACAGCCTTTCTAAAAGCTTCACATGCCTTATACAGATAATAGAATTTACAATATCAGATCTCATTCCTTGCCAATAACACACTGTCAGTGCTTTCTTAAAGGTACTTTCAGCACTGTAATGAACAAAACAAGGTTTACTATGAAGAAAATGCATTGTTTCTGTAACAAGTGCAGATGGCATTAACTCTTGATAAACCTCAGGTTTCCCAGTTGCACTATGATCTTTGCAACAAAGCAAGTCATTACATTGCAATAACTTAGGAAACTGTCACCACAGTTTTCTGTGAAGTCTACCTTTTACCTGTCTGAGATGTTTCTTGTTTTGTACCCAGGTATACACTTCAAAGAAAACAGGATCAGAGAGTTGTGCAGATACAATGTCCATATTATGGTTAGATAATGTCTGTTGCAATGTGGCAAACCCTATGTGAGACAAAGACATAAGTGTCTTTGTCAAAGTGTCACAAAAGTGTCACGACAAGTGTCAAAGACACAAGTGTAGACAGACAACACACTTGTGATACAATCTCTATATGTTCAGGGCTTGAGCATGGCAACTTAGACAGCGAGACTGATTTATCTGTATCACTAGCAAAAGAGTATCCATCAGGGAGTCCAGAAACTGTCACCTCAGTTGAGTCCTGTGCCAACATGGTATACGCAACTTGGCATATGCATTCATGTGTTTCTTGCCATCTTTCTGGGTGATTGTCCATTGATGCGGGTCCAACGATCCCTGCGTCCTGTAGGGTCATGTGTGACAGCCATCTTCCTTAAACTGAGCAAAGGATGATGATCAGTAATGATTGTAAAAGGATTGCAACTCTGGTAATGTCTAAAATGTCTGCCCACACAGTTGCATGCAGTTCTTTGTCATATGTAGAATACTTTCTCTCTGTTTTTGAAAGTATGTGACTTGCAAAAGACACAACCCTTTCTTGTTCATGGTGTGTCTGAGACGGCACTGCACCAACTGCAAAATACAGGTGCTTCTACACTTGTACTCAAAAGTACAGATAATCAAAGTTGGGAAACACCATTATTCGGGGAGAAGTCAGTGCATTCTTAAATGCCCAAAAAGCCACAGAACAGTCATCTGTCCATTCAAACAGTACTTGTTTTTGGGTAAGTCTATGCAGAGGCTGAGTAATAAAGCCATATTTATGTACAAAAGTTTATAGTATGAGGAACAAAAGTGCTAACTATAAGTGAAATAATCTGCCAGTGGAACAAGACATTTTTCCCATATAATTTAAAATGTCTTGATCCACTGGCACTACTAGTACTTTTTCATCAATATTAAGGAATATTTGATATATGCAATGATATAGGAGCTTGTTTTCAGTCAATAGACTTAAAACAAGCTCCTATATCATGCTGAAAAGTTACTTGTAAGTTAGTTTTGTCTTATTTCAAGTGTATTCAAGATATTTCTACTAGAAACTAGACCAAAAACACTTGGTAAGATTTTGTGTTTTTGCAGTGAACAATATGATTCTACCTATTATGACTGACAAGATGATAGGAGATGTACCAGCTCTCCTTTGAGGTGTTGTGTGTAACTTCGTTTAAAGCTCTTGAGTAGATCAGCTTCTGCATTTCTGCTCTGTAGGCATCTGCCTGACCTGGATTCTGTAAAAGGTGCTTCCCTGTACTTTGAAGCATGGGGATGACAGATTCATTTGGTGTATTCAGTGGCGGCAGAGGTGTAGCATACCTCAGGACTCCATTTAGCATTATACAAGCTGTTCTAACTTCAAGCAGAGCTACAGCCTGTTAATATTGATTTGAACTAGTCACTTCTCTTTCTTAGATCTGTAAGGCACTGCATCCATGTGCCAGATCCACTCTACATGCTTGAGCGACTCCTCCAATTGGACAGATGTGTATAGTTGTTGAGCAGGCTGGGTCAGCCACCCCATGTAAAGACTTAGTCGCTGAGGGGTTCACCCTAGCCATGTGTGGACAGCTACTGGGCTACCAGGGGGGCTGAGCCAAAGTGGTTTTATGGGGGTTATTAGGTGTGGCTGATCTGAACTAATGAGGAGCAGTGGCTTAGCTTCCTTCAAGGCAGGCAGCTGGATCCTTTGCAAGTATTTATACTTAATTTGAAGCTGATCAATAGGATATGTATGATGAGCTAAGTTGAGACAATCAGCTGTGAATGCTCCATCAATCTTGTAGTGGGACCGATTGGTAGCTGCAAAGACACTGAAGGATATAGTACAGCTGTGAAGCAACTGATTATCTTGCCAGTAAAAGTAGGTCCTCAGGGATGCCTGTTAGACCAAGAACCTTTGCAGCAGCAGCGAGTGGCATGGTCCTCTCTGAACCATCATCAAGTATAGCAAAGGTGTTGAGTCAGCTTCCCATAACTTAAGTGAACAGGTACAGTCTTAAGTGTAATATGATTGTAGGGCTGAAACAATTGCTTATTAATTATGATGAATTGATTATTGAAAGAATTGTTAACTAATTTAGTAATCAATTAATCATTAACTGGAGTATACAGACTGGAAAAAAGGCCATTTGCTGAAAGAACAACACAGTCAGAGCAGTAACTAAGCCAAAACGGCACCATAAATATATACATTTTACATTTAAGATACGAAAAACCTTCTTTGTCTGTAAATATGTTCTGCCCAGAACTCCTCAAGTGACATAGTTTTAGCTTCACCTGATTCAAATTCTCTCATATTAAGCACCTTTTACTATCCAGTTATTAATCATTTAGTCCAAAAACAACAGATTAGCCATACACTGTATTGATGTTAAGTCAAGTCGAAAGGGCTGAACTTTTCACATGTTGGTGTTGGAAGTATTTTGAGGTGCAAATGCATCCTTTGCTACAAATGATCAAGCGTTCACTAAAGGAATGCTGTTATTGCATTTTAGACACTAAAATATTTATTTTCTTATTTTAAAAAGGAATTGAATTGTTTATTTGCATCTTTTAATGTATTTCAAATATTGTATGAAAAAGGCTTAAGCAATTAAAGAAAAATCTGCAGAATGTGCCAAAATGTTTAACCAATTAATTGATTAATTGTCCGAATAATTGATAGAAAAATGGATTACAGAAATAATCATTAGTTGCAGCCCTACATGATTCCCAGCCCCGTGTCAATTGAGATAGAACTTAAAGCTGAAGATGAATTGATTGGGTTAGACGACTATCTTCCTTTCTTACTACCATGCAAGTGTTACTTCTTTCAGTTCTGGCATTTATCTCATGACGAGCCAATAGTTTTCCCTGGCAGAGTCTTCAGGGTTTCTTTAGTGTGTAGTGAGATGAGGTGCAATGCCTGCATTGTTTGTTTACTTGGAAGCAGTCCTTTATTTCCTCTTTGGAGAGCTTGGCTATATTATCATATGCTCTGTATTCTCTCAGTAAGCACAATAGGCTTTGCTCTTGACCTTCCTTCTAGCTTGATTGTCCTTTGGTGGCAGAGTGGTGTGCTCTGAAAGTCCCTTAACATTATGCAGGACTGTCACAGGTTTTTTGCTGGGATGAACATTGGTCTTTGTACCATATCTTCCACCAGCTGGCTGTCAAACCCCTGACACCAGGACTTGTAACAAAGCCATTCAGATAAGTCATACAGGGTGTGGATGCTCCCAGGCTGTCTAAAATGGTGTTAACGAAAGTCAGTGCTTTGTTCTGCAGCTTGCTTATTAGTTGGACAACGTAGAAGCCACAGTTCAGTTCCACATGTCCTCCAAGTTCTAGTGTTTGTAACAGCCCCACTAATGACTACAGCTCATGGGAGCACCTTTGGAAGGCTATTGTATCACCTTGCCTTATTTCCAGATAATCTGGGACACCTATCTTAAAGCGAGCTGATGATGGTTCAAATTCATCGTAAGGACCACCATGGTGTCTGTATAAATGCTTTGAGTTCAGGTCAGCATCAGCTATTAGCCTAGCTTCATGTAACTTATGGTGGTCAACAAGAATTTGATAGTTAAAATGTAACTAACCCCCCCTGTGAAAGCATAACCCCACCCCTCACACATTTTGAAAAATTCAAGCAAAAAGTGGGCAGAGCTGAGAGATACTAAGAGGCATGGCGGAGTCTGGGGATGAGAGAAAGGGGTAAGCAGTAAGCAGGGCTGGGGTCAGGAAGAACGAAGATCTGTTGCTTTCTTATACATTTTGTCACTATATTTAACGACTTTTTAATCAAAAAGACAAACAAGTGACAAATCTAGCGACTTTTTTCTGTGTTGTTGGAGACTTAAGGCAATAACGCTTTGCAGCTCAGCTGCAGCCCTGCTGTGTCACGAGTAAGCAGAGAACTGTAGTGAGCAGTTCCCGCTTCCCAAGCACTGCAGTCAGTCTGACAGTGGTCCGTCTTGCAGTAAATCATGGACAATAGTCAGAGCAGAGGAGACCCATTCCACTCTGTGTCCACATTTTAAATAAATCACACATTTGCTAACCTGGGTAACGTTATCGATCAGTGTTCACCGTGGTCATACCTGGCTCGCTATTCCAACTCCTGACTTGCCACTCAAGGGGGCGGGGCTGTGTGTCTGAGTAAGATGGTTTTATACCCAAATGTGGGGCTGTGACGTAGTGTACTGGCTGTACTGCTGTAACCAGTATGAAAATTCAACTGCCTAAGCACTATTTGACCGAAGGAGGCCAGTACTGAGATGGATTAAGGCAAAATATTGCCACACTTAACAAGTTTACACAAAAATGTAAAAATTCACACAGAAACATAAAGATAGAACCCTAAATAACCTATTTTGACAGTTTATCAGCAAAAAAGTTGATTTGGGGGTTAGGTACACATTAAAGAGCCCAGTTGCATTAGGAGGGAGTATGTTCTCTAGGACCATTCGGAGTCTGGCAAACTCAGAGTGATCTGAATGAATAAACATTGGAATTGTTTTTGGTCCCCTGTATACTAGTGCAGCTGAAACAGGCATGGCTGAGTGATTTCAATTCAACTTCCCACAGGTTATCCCATTGAGTGAGAGGGGGAATAGGCTGTAACAGGATCTGTTTGCAGCCAACCTGCATTACTTCATGCATAGCATGAATGGCCCAGGATGTTGTGTGGAGGTAAAAAAAAAAACACATTTCCTTTATGAATCACAGGATCCTTAGACTGAGCAAAGTTTGTGTCGATAGAAAAGGCTTACCATGCAAGTATTTTCTATTAGATGAAGGATGGAACTGATTATGGCTGTCATCATAATATTTTCCATCAACTTTAAGTTAGGAGAATCCTTTGTGCAGATCTTCTCCAGGGTCAGGTCACGGTTGTGGGTCAGGCCACACCTCATCCTCCTCTTCCAGTGGAATTATATTGGTGGTATAGTTTCTGAACTACTCCCCATGAGCTCCCCATGACCAGTTCAGAAAAGATGGGAAGTAGTTAGTGGAGTCATATCCTTACTCAGTGAGTAGGCAGCTTCAATCAGTGTTTTGATACTTTGCTAAGTTCTCTCAAGCCCTCCTGTTAAACTTCCTGTGATTGGAATATACTTATATCTCATCATTTCATACACATCCAAGGGTTAATCTATAATAAACAAACAGTTCACTGAATCATGTCACTTACTTTCATTCATTAACGCAACACTCAGAGCATCACTGTTAAGGATTAGAAACAGGAATGTAACTTGCACATCGAAGTGAACACAAACTGAACAGGATGTACTATATCTCCCTCGGGAGTAGTAGCAAAAAACATAAAAATTATCCCTTAATCACTTCCAATAACTGCTCTTAAAACAACATTGCAGGAAAACAAAAAAAAATCTCCAAGCCTTTCATACAGTATCAACACAAGCGCCTGTCCTTCGGTTACTCTCAGAATTTTTGAAGATGGCCCTACAGCAAATTGGTTAACCCTATCAGATTAGCTTCATATTTACAAAAGGTGTTAATCGAAAAAGAACACATAATGGCTATCTTTTTCCTTTGGTTTTCAAGTTTAAACAAGTTTTCATGCTTCCAGTTGAATTCTGAATCCTAAAAGAAAGCATATAATTTTTAGCACACAGAATAACTTCCAGGGGAAGATATTTCACTCCCTGAACAAGGCTAATGACCTGAAACTTGTTCTTAAACTTTTTCCTTTTCTCTTCGGATACTGAAGGAAAAAATATTACATAAAGTGTTGGGTTCTGTCCTTTGGTCCTCTTCTGGACAGGCTTGCTGCATTGCTGAGATGGAAGAATTAGGCAGGAATGCCCTGCCCTAAACATATTCATTGGCTTTGCTGCATCTTGTCTTGTCTTAATTTTGAAGAGATTGTAAGGACCAAACTATATTGCATTTTTCTATCATACCAGCTACTGAGAGGGCTTCAAAACTAAGTCACATTCACCCACCTTCCAACACTTAAGGGTCCCACATACTTGCGCATAGTGTGTGTATTCTGTGAGCCACATGAGCTCACAGAATACACAGAGTGTACTCTCTGTACACTCTGCAGATGGTTGATATTTCATAGTCAAGTGTACCAATTTCCTACATTTCTTCCCTCATTTCCCACAATTTGAACAGATACTAGCAAGTTTGATGAGCTAATTGGGCACCTAGTCCAGTTTCTTCTCTAGCAGGGCAGCCACCACACACCTGTCAATGCAGCACACAGAATGGCAGTCACACTGCTTCACGTCGATTGATAGGCAACTTGCTGAAGTACCTTACACTAAGGTCAACATGTGGTGACAGAAGTTGGAATTGAATTCACAACTTTCCAAGTGTCAAGTCAAGTCATATGCTAAAGTGACTGATGCATTACAATCTTTGGTTTCCTTCAGAACTGATTCTTTCTGATACATCCAGCTTAGCAGGTTGTACTAGGATGAAAAAATGTCTTAACTTTATGAAATGTATACATGACACTAAATGACATTATACTGTTAAGTAAAAAGTTGATTTATTTAAAACCTGGTAAAGAAAAGGAAATGTATATTTCTGTTGTCATGATGTTTATTATTATTATTATTATTATTATTATTATTATTATTATTATTATTATTATTTCAGTGATCGATGTGCCACAGTTCATTTTATCCACATTTGTTTTCCTTTGACCTATTTGTGTGGTTTCAGCTTTTCTTATTTGTCTTCCAAATAGCTTACTATGTTGACCAGTACACAGATTGATTCATAGAATGACATTTTAGACATTTTGATGGGCAGTCAGATAGAGTTTGTAACTGAGCATAAACATAATGTATTTTCTGTGCTCACCCCCCTCCTTCATTCTAGACAAAAGCAAGCCTAAAACATACTTCGACATAGAAAAACTTGTTCAACACAAGTCATACAACTTTCCTAAGAAAGAAGTTTCTCCAACTGCCTCTGCAGTAGCTGAAGCTGCACTGGAAGCCACAGCTTCTGTCGGAACAAAGCACAACCCCCCTGTTGCTTCACCTGAAACTGTTGCAACCACCTATGACATAAAGGCGGAAGCGGCTTCTGCAAAGGCATCGCTGAAGCCTGTGGTGGAAGCAGCTTCCGCAGAGGCATCCCTGGAGCCTGTGGCAGAAGCAGCTCCCACAGAGCCTATGGTGGAAGCAGCTCCTGCGGAGGCATTCCTGGAGCCTCAGGTGGAAGTGACTCCTGCAGAGGCGTTTCTGGACGCTGTGGCAAAAGCGGCTCCAGCAGAGGCGTCCCTGGAGCCTGTGGCAGAAGCGGCTACCACAGAAGCAGTCCCAGAGCCTGTGGCAGAAGCAGCTCCCACAGAGCCTGTGGTGGAAGCAGCTCCTGCGGAGGCATTCCTGGAGCCTCAGGTGGAAGTGACTCCTGCAGAGGCGTTTCTGGAGGCTGTGGCAAAAGCAGCTCCCACAGAGGCGTCCCTGGAGCCTGTGGCGAAAGCGGCTCCAGCAGAGGCATCCCTGGAGCCTGTGGCAGAAGCAGCTACCACAAAAGCAGTCCCAGAGCCTGTGGCAGAAGCAGCTCCCTCAGAACCTGGCCCTGCAGAGGCCATGCCAGAGCCTCCAGAGCCAGAGGCATCTCTGGAGCCTGTGGTGGAAGTGGCTCCCATGGAGGCGTTCCTGGACCCTCTGGTAGAAGCAGCTCCCACAGAGGCATCCCTGGGAGCTGTGGCAAAAGTAGCTCCCTCAGAACCGGACCCTGCAGAGGCCATGCCAGAGCCTCCAGAGCCAGAAGTGTTCCTGGAGCCTGTGGCGGAAGTGGCTCCCACGGAGCTGTTCCTGGAGACTTTGGTAGAAGCGGCTCCCACAGAGGCATCCTTGGGAGCTGTGGCAAAAGCAGCTCCCATAGAGGCGTCCCTGGAGCCTGTGGCAGAAGCAGCTTCCACAGAGGCGTCCCCGGAGCCTGTGGCGGAAGCAGCTCTCGTGGAGGCATTCCTGGAGCCTCAGGTGGAAGTGACTCCTGCAGAGGCGTCTCTGGAGGCTGTGGCAGAAGTAGCTCCCACAGAGGCATCCCTGGGGGCTGTGGAAAAAGCAGCTCCAGCAGAGGCGTCCCTGGAGCCTGTGGCAGAAGCGGCTACCACAGAGGCAGTCCCAAAGCCTGTGGCAGAAGCAACTCCCTCAGAACCGGACCCTGCAGAGGCCATGCCAGAGCCTGCAGCAAAGGTGGCTCTGGAGCCTTTGACAGAAATTGCTGAAGCTACAGATGGAGTTTCTGGCAATGAGGAACTTGTGGACCCTGCCCAGTTCCTTTCCAAGGCTGCCAAAGAAGAGCTGCAGATGGATTCTTCTGCTGAAGCAGTTGAACCATCACAGGGTACACACTACAACTTCTCCCTTCCCTACAATCCTTTTGTTTTCCTCTGTGGAACCTGCAGTCCAACAGAAAATATTTTGATATGACCAGGAACTTTTTCTGTTTAGCCTCTCAGAGAATGTGTCTTAACAGTCTTTCTAAGTGTTACTTGGTGAATTGCTGCAACAAGTAACTATTGCATTTAGAAACTGTCTGCTCCTTTCCACATCTTACCCTCTGCCCTATTTTAGCCAAATCTTCTTTTATGCTGCTTTTCATTTATCTGCATTTCTTTGATTTGGTTGTGTTTCTAAATTTAAATTTAATGTTCTTCCTTAAAGCTTCTATTAAAACTATATTTAAATTAAATATAGTTTAAATTCTTAACTAACAATGGAGACTATGAAAGTCACAATGTTTCCTCACCTTTTCCACCTGTCAGTACTTCAGCCTTTGCTAATTATCCTTACCTGATCCTTTTTATGTCCTATTTGGAAGTTGCATGAAAATGTGGTATAAATAGCACTGACATGTCTGACTTAGTTCACTTTATTTACAGGTAAAAGGTAAAATGTGACCTTCTCTTCATTTTCTTTCATATAAAAAAAAAATCACATTGTGAGACTCCATCCAGGTTGCTATGGAAAAGTTTAAATTAATTGTTTTGCAGTTTTGATCTAATTTCTTTCCAAGTGTTAGTAAAAAATACAATTTTGCTACTTTTTAACCAGACTTTTGGTAACATACAGATGGGTGACAAATGAAAAGCAAAACCAATATTAAGACTGAGTCAAGGCATGAGAAATTCATGGTTCAATCAATTATAGCTTGTCATATGACTTCTAAAGCATCCCCAGACTATGAAGCTGATACCATGATGTTTGAACAATAGTTTTTCCCATGTAACTAACCCATGAATGCCATGCTATCAATGCCAGTCTCATTCCTTTTGTTGAATCATGAATACAGACTGCAGACTGTAGACCAATTCAATAATAACTTATAGAATATTCTTGAAAAATTAATTTATTTCAGTAGTTTAATTGCTAAATTAAACAGTATGTAGAATAATTACACACAGTAATTTTTTAAGCCTTTATTTCTTTTGATTTTTTTTTTTTTTTTTTTTTTTGCATACAGCTTTTGAAAATAAAACATTTAAGATTAGAATATTATATTAGACCAAAAAAACAAAACAAAACAAAAAACATTTTTAATGCAGAAATGAGGAGTTAAAAGATAGGAGAAACTTGATGCAAAATAGAAATGGAAGTGGATACAGCAGATATATCAATCCTTTTAGGCAAAACTTCACTGAATAAAACAAGTGCAGTTTTGGACATTGACAAAGACAAGGCAACAATGTTTGACCAACTTGTCAAACTCAAACTGACATCCTTGGGACCTTATTGTGTTAAAGCTGCAGTATGTAACTTTTACAAAAATATGTTTTTTGCTTATTTGTTAAAACTGTCATGTCGTGACAGTATTGTATGACGAATATAGTCTGTGAAAGGATCAAGCTCCTCCACCTTCTCCCTGAGCTACTATTGCCATCTAAAGAAATGCACCGCTCCCAACCTAAAACAACCAATCAGAGCCAGGAGGAAAGTCTTACCACTGTCAGTCACCCTATTGTACACGCTGCTAAATGTGCTAATGGTGGAGAAACAACTTACCATTCCAGGAAAACTGTTTATCCACCGTCATCAGTAGCCATGCTAATTAGCACTAGCATTCGTGGCAGGCTATGTTGTTATGATCCAGCTCTAGTTATAGCAAGGGGCAGTGTGTGAGTGGCACGTACATGAGGGTGATTGACAGCTCTAAGACCCTGCTCTTGGCTTTGATTAGTTGTTTCCGAGTGAGTGGTATATTTCTGCAGTTAGTACTGGGAGCACTGGAAGAAGGCACAGGAGCTTGATTTTTTTTTTTTTTTTTTTTTTTTTTTTTTTTTCACAGATTATCTGTTTTATACTGTCAAGACATAATGATAAATTTAACAAATATGTAAAAAAAAACATTTTTCATAAAAATTACATACTGCAGCTTTAACTTCAAGGGGAAAATAATTTGAAAACTGCTTATTGTATTTACCCTGATTTTAAAATGCTTACTCTGAGTCATTAAAACATGACAAAAATCTTGTAGAATTCTCTAAGGATGAAAATACTTTCTGACAGCTCTGTTAAATGTTAAAACCTTATTTGTTTTGGTGTTTGAGAACAAATACTTTTGAGATACCCACTTTCAGATCATATTTCCACTCCATAATATATAAATTCAAAAATACTTTATTAATTTCAAAGGGAAATTAAATGTTGTTGTAACTCTATATTACTCAAGGTTCTTCAAAGAGTTGTAGATTCTGATGGCTGTGGGGAAAACAAGATCATCTGTAGCGGCCCTGAAGAAGCCTCAGGCAGAGTTCCAGTCCATGAGACTGTTGTATGACAGTCTCATGAAGAGGATGCTCAGGGTGTTTCATAACGCTGCATCTTGCTGCAGACACTGAAGGATCAAGCTTCCTCAAGAAGTACAGGTTGTTCTGTCCCTTCTTGTTGATGGCTTTGCTGTTGAGTCTCTAGTCCAGTCTGTTGTCCAAGTGAACACCAAGGTATCTATATCCCTAAACTACCTCCACTTCTTCTCCCATGATAGAGAAGCAGAGCTTCTTTTGAAATATGCAATAATCTCCTTTGTTTTGTTCACATTTAAGATTAGATGATTGTTCCCACATCATGCCACAAAGCAGTCCACCAGGTCTCTGTACTAATCCTCTTGTCTATCTCACATATACCTGACGACAGATGACAGGAGTCTGACTTGAGCTGGAAGTCTGAAGTGTATAGAGTGAAAAGGAATGGTTACAGAACAGTCCCCTGTGGTGCTCCTATGCTGCTGACCACCTGGCCAGACACACAATCTTTCAGTCTAACAACTGTGGTCCATTTGTCAGGTAGTCACTGATCCACATGATTGTTTAGGCCTCCACCTGTGTCTTCTGGAGTTTCAGACAAAGCAAATCAGAATGAATTGTGTTAAATGCACTGGAGAAATCAAACAACATACTCCTCATGGTGCTGCTTGCTTTGTCCAGATGACAGTGAGTTTGGCGAAGCAGGTGCATGATCATGTCTTCAACTCCAACTCCACAGTGATAAGCAAATTGCAAGGGGTCCTGATATGTGCTGGTTTACTTACTCAGATCAAACTTCCAATGAGGAAGTTTGTTTCAAAAAGGAGTCTATCCAGGACCTTCATGGTGTGGAATGTCAGGGCAACAGGTCTATAGTCGTTGATGACTGATGGGTGAGTTTTCTTTGGTACTGGAACCAGACAGGATGTCTTCCACAACAGTGGTACCTTGTCTTGGGTCAAGCTAAGGTTGAAGAGGTGTTGCAGAATCCCACAGAGCTGCTCTGCACAGGCCTTCAGGACTCTGGGGCTGACACCATCTGGACCTGGAACCTTGTTCCAGTTCAATCTATCCAGCTACTTCTTCACCTGACTTCTAGTGACAGATAAGTGGAGGCAAAGGGTGCAGCAGCATCTCCTGATCAGGTTAAAGATAAACTTGTAGAAGCAGAAGAGTCCATGACTGAGGTGAAAAATAAAACATCTGAGGTGTGACAGGAAAGCTGTGGGTAGAAGGAGGGTGAAATTTCTGTTTGGACCTGTTGAAGAATGTGTTCACTTCATTAGCTGTGTCCAGACTTCCATCTGTTTGATCCTGCTGAAGCCTCTGATCTTCATCCCTGACCTCACAACTTTGATATTGTCCCTCTGTAGTTTACTCTCCAGTTTCTTCCTGTGTTTCTTTTTGATGTCTTTAATGTTGACTTTGAGCTGCTTCTTTATATATATTCCTCGATAATTGTCTTTCTCTCTCCCTGAAGGTTCTTTTTTTACTTGTTTAACAGTTCCTTCAGATCATTGGTGATCCAGGATTTGTTATTATGGAAGCATCTCACTGTTCTGTTTTTTCCACACAGAAGTTTACACAGTTGGTCACACACACTCATGGCATTGATGTCCTCTCCATATGGCTGTCATAAAGTAAAACCACCCTGCAGGGCTTCTTCAGCTTCCTGTGATCATCTTCTCACTGTTCTCTTCTTTACAGGTTGTTTCTGAACAAGGGATTTATATTCTGAACAGAGAAAAATAAGATTGTGATCTGATTTTCCCAGAGGAGGACTTGCTTTGGAGATGTATTCATCCTTGACGTGCATAAAAAAATCCAATGTCTTGTTTTCTCGATAAGAGCAGCTGACAAACTGTTGAAACATTAGCAACGTAGCAGACAGTGAGGCATGACTAAAATGATCAGATATTGCCACAAATGCATTGGGGTGTTGTGTCTTAGCTTAGCAACAACTAAACTGTTGACATCACATGCATTGTCGGCAACAGCTCAGGGTGGAATGTTAGCGGTTCCTAAAATAACCCTGGTGAGCTCTCTGAGTAAATAATATGAAAAGAAACTTACTGCTAAGAGTTCAAAGTAATGTGTCCTTTATGCCTCCCAATGAGCTGCAAAGTCCTGACACTGAATGGGAAAATGAAATCTAACCACCAATATCTGGCTCTTGATCCACCATGAGACATGGTTTCAAAAACCTATAGCAACTTAACTATAAGGATTGTGGAAGAACTGTGATGCAGCAGTAAAATATAAATGAAAGTCAGAGGCAGTGGCACAATACTCTGGCACCAAGAGTGCAAAAGAAGTGCATAATCTTCCAGTGTGTCTGATCTGAGAAATAAATTGATCTTTAGAATCTGATGTAGATAACATGCTAAGAATGGTGCACAACAGTATTTACTTGTATTTAATGCTCTCAATGCATTTGCACAACATACCTGCAAGAGGATGATGACAGAGCTCAGTTGGATATAGTGAAAATCCCTTATTCAGATCTGTGGCATATTTTTCCTGTGAATTCTGTGAGGGGCCATGTCCCTTGTTTCCAAAATCTCAGCTGTGTGCTGCGACAGTACACACTGTCTGTGACGTTGGTGGATCTAATTATATAATTAGAAAGAAAAAAAGGAATCTGTAATTTGGCACTTATGGTTGTGTGTTTATTGCAGAACTATGTTGTTTGGACTATTGGGATTAAGCAGGTCTATTGCTGATTATGGCACAGGTACCTAAAATATTTTCTGAACATTTCCCTCTGAGAACTTCTAGCTTAATTCTTAAATGCATGAGTAAAGATGTTTAGGTTGTTAAAAGTTGATACATATTTCTCCACTGACTGATGGATCACTGATGCCAGTCTTGATTCATTCTTTTAAAAGCAACGCCCTCGTAGCTCCAATGAGGAAGTTTGTTTCCTGATTTATTCTTAACTTACCATGAACATCTGTAGCACTTTAATAAAAGGTACAGCTATCAATTGTCAAGTTTTTGTTATAATTAGAGGCACATCATTGTTTCACAACATGATTGTCTTTGTTCCCTATTGAGGTCTTTGTAATTATCAGCAGCCCTCTTAAAACTGGTTACATTGTCACTCTTCTGTAACCTACTAAAGCAAATTTATTTTGAATTTACTTTCCCTATTTTAAGAGCCATCCTATTAATTTGCTGGAGAGTCAGATATCATTATCTGTACATTTGTGTGTATAGTATTTTCCATATTTCACACCATGCCATATTGTCCAACCGATATAGTAAAACATTCTCAGCATCTTGTCTCATCATACCAATGATGCTCATTTAATATTGGTCAAGTCTTGGTTTGTTATTTGAACAGTTAAACTACATATTGACCTTTTGGAATATAGGTTTTTGCTTTAAATAATGCAGATGTTAAACATAACTGTTCCTTTAATCCCTAAACAAGAAAAGAAAAAGCCTTTGAGAACATAGAAAATCCATTGGCAACCACTTTTTTTAGAAGTTCTGTCCAGATTTTACAGTAATTTGTTACCTATCTGTATAATTAAAATCAATGCTATAATAAATTCTAAGCTTCCACGACCTTTAGTCTATAGCAGGGGTGCCCAAGTCCAGTCCTAAAGAGCTGCCATCCTGCAACTTTTAGATTCATCCCTTCTCCAAAACATCTGAATAAAATGAACTGGTGTCTGCAGAGCTGAATTAATGAGGGAATTTAACCATTTGATTCAAATGTGTTGGAGCAGGGATGCATCTAAAAGTTGCAGGATGGCAGCTCTCAAGGACTTGAGTTGGGCAATCCTGTCCTATAGACTCTTATCTCTCTTTAAACACTCTTCTGCCATCTCACCTCTTAAGCTAGCTACCATCTACTCTTCAAAGAAACCGTTTTTGTGCATAATTGAATCAGTGAAAAAAGATTTTATTACCAAGCACTGGATGAAGTCTATGAAACTATTATTTTTGCTGTACGTAAAACTTTTTGTGAGCAACATTTCATTTGTTGTCTCTTTGTGACACTAAGCTCATATGGACCCAGTTCAGAGGCTATTCTTGGACTCTATACGACAGTATTCAACAAAATCCCAGTAAGCATTAGCACTTCGTTCTGTGCTGTGATGCTCTTTTGTGCATAAGATCTAATGAAGTACTGACTAATTATTTTTCACCTACTCTGAAAGGGCCACAGGTGGTCTGGTTGATGCTGGCTCACAGTATGAAAAGGTTCTGGAAGAGGAGATAGCAAAGCTACAGAGACTGTATGGTGGAGGAGACCTAACTCGTTTTCCCGATTTCAAGTTTACAGGTGAGTTAACAGCTGGGTATTTGGGTAATTATATGTACAGATGCAAAGTTTTTGGCAATCCTAGTGAAGATGTGTCTTGAAATAAATGTGTCATTTCTTGCAGTAGTATAATCTCACACTAAAAACTCATTTAGAAAAATCCAATGTTTTATCAGATACATTAGTACAGTGGAGAAAGAAGTCCCAATTTAAGAAATAATATTCCAGAATCAGCTGGTGGCACAGTTGTTCGAACTGTGAACAAAATATGTACTTTGGAGTACTTCTGCCGGGACACCAGCTTGGATATTTTTCTTTCATTCTTTCTTAGAGCTATTGCCTTCATCTGTACCTTACCACTACCCCCAAACACACAAACTGGAATATGCAACTTAAAGTTTTGCAATCAACATGGGGGAATGAGCATCACCTCATGAGAAATGTGCAAAATTAAACTACATATTCTGCATCTGTATCTATTGTCACCAGATTAGAATTCTACCATTTTTATAACTGTATATATCTCTTTTTCTTATATTTATTTATAACTGTTTACCTGACAACTGTTCCCTCACCTGGACGTGGGTCACTGGGGCCTCCCTCTGGAGCCAGGCCTGGAGGTGAGGCACGCTGGCGAGCGCCTGATGGCTGGGCTTTCACCAATGGAGCCTGGCCGGGCACAGCCTGAAGAGTAAACGTGGGTCCCCCTTCCAATGGGCTCACCACCTGTGGGAGGGACCAAAGGGGTCGGGTGCAATGTGGTATCAGTGATGGCTGAAGGTGGGGACCTAGGCGGTCTGATCCTCGGCTGCAGCAGCTGGCTTTTGGGATGTGCAATGTCACCTCTCTGGTGAAGTAGGAACCTGAGTTGGTGTGCGAGTTGGAGAGGTTCCGGCTAGAAATAGTTGGACTCACCTTGACGCACAGCTCTGAATCTGGTTCCAGTCTCTTTGAGAAGGGTTGGACAGTCTTCCACTATGGAGTTGCCCCTGGTAAGAGGCACAACCCGGGAGTTGGCATACTTGTTGCCCCCCATCTTGGCGCCTGTACATTGGGGTTCACCCCAGTGAATGAAAGGGTAGCCTCCCTCTGCCTACGTGTGGTGGGATGGATTCTGACTGTTTGTACTTATGCGCCAAACAGCAGTTCAGATTATCCACCCTTTTTGGAGTCCTTGGAGGGGGTGCTGGAGAGCGCCCCTCCTGGGGACTCCCTTGTTCTGCTGGGGGACTTAAACACTCACATGAGCAATGACAGTGAGACCTGGAGGGGTGTGGTTGGGAAGAATGGCCCTCCTGGTCTGAACCAGAGCGGTGTTTTGTTATTGGACTTCTGTGCTTGTCCTGGATTGTTCATATTGAACACCATGTTCAAGCATAAGGGCGTATGTGCTTTTGGCACCAGGACACCCTAGGTCACAGTACGATGATCGACTTTATTGTCATGTCATCTGATCTGCGGCCACATGTCTTGGACACTCGGATGAAGAGGGGAGCATAGCTTTCCACTGACCACCTGGTGGCTCTGATGGTGGGGGAGGATGCTGGTCAGACCTGGCAGACCTAAATGTATTCTGAGGGTCTGCTGGGAATGCCTGGCAGAGTCTCCTGTGAGATGGAGCTTCAACTCCCACCTCCAGGAGAGCTTCCAACATGTTCCAGGGGAAGTGGGAGACATCAAGTCTGAGTGGACCACGTTCCGTCCCTCTATTGCCAAAGCAGCTTACCAGGGCTGTGGTCGGAAGGTTGTCGGTGCCTGTTGCGGTGGCAACCCCCAAACCCACTAGTGGACACCAGCGGTGAGGGATGCTGTCAGGCTGAAGAAGGAGTCCTATCAGGTCTTTTTGGCCTGTGGGGTCTCCAGAAGCAGCTGATGGGTACCAGCAGCCCAAGCAGCATGCGGTTTGGGTGGTTGCTGAGGCAAAATTCGGGTGTGGGAGGAGTTCATAGAGGCCATTGAAAACGACTTCCGTACGGCTTCAAGGCGATTCTGGTCCACCATCCGGCGTCTCAAAGGGGAGGCCTCCTCAGTCTCACCAGCACGTCTTCCACTGAGGAAGCGGAGCCTGGGGACCTTGGGTCGAGCTCTCCAATCTCTGGTGCTGAGGTCACCGAGGTGGTTAAAAAGCTCCTCAGTGGAGATTCGCCTGGAGTTCCTTAAAGCTCAGGATGTTGTGGGGTTGTGTTGGTTGATGCAACTCTACAATATCGCATGGACATCGGGGGCAGTTCCACTGGATTGGCAGACTGGGGTGGTGATCTCCCTATTCAAAAAGGGGGATCACAGAGTGTGTTCCAACTACAGGGGAATCACACTCTTAAGCTTCTCTTGTAAGGTCTATTCAGAGGTTCTGGAGAGGAGGGTCTGTCGAATAGTCAAACCTCAAATTCAGGAAGAGCAATGTGGTTTTCGTCCTGGCCGTGGAATGCTGGACCAGCTCTACACCCTCAGCAGGGTCCATGAGGGTGCATGGGAGTTTGCCCAACCAGTCTACATATGCTTTGTGGACTTGGAGAAGGTGTTCGACCATGTCCCTCAGGGAATCCTGTGGGGGTTACTCTGGGAGTATGGGGTACCAGGCCCTTTGATACAGGCTGCTAGCTCCCTTTATGACCGGTGTCAGAGTTTGGTCTGCATCACCGGCAGTAAGTCGGGCTCATTCCCGGTGAGAATTTGACTCCACCAAGGTTGCCCTTTTTCACCGATTCTGTTCATAACTTTTATGGACAAAATTTTTAGGCACAGCCAATGTGTTGAGGGGATCTGTTTTGGTGCCCTTAGGATTGTGTCTCTTATTTTTGCAGATGATGTAGTCCTATTGGCTTCATCAGCTTGTGAACTACAACTCTCGCTGGAGCTGTCTGCAGCCGAGTGAAGCGACCAGGATGAAGATCAATGGCTTCAAATTCGAGGCAATAGTCCTGAGCCAGAAAAGGGTAGCGTACCTTCTCCGGGTTTGGGGGGAGGTCCTGCCTTAAGTGGAGGAGTTCAAGTATCTCAGGGTCTTGTTCACGGATTGGTGCTGCGTCGGCAGTGATGCGGGCGCTGTACTGGTCTGTCGTGGTGAAGAGAGAGCTAAGCCAAAATGTGAAGCTCTCGATTTACCAGTCGATCTATGTTGCTACTCTCATCTATGGTCATGAGCTTTGGGTCGTGACCGAAGAAACGAGATCATGGATACAAGCAGCCGACATGGGTTTCCTCCGCAGGGTGTCTGGACTCTCCCTTAGAGATAGGGTGAGATGTTTGGTCATCCGGGAGCGACTCAGAGTAGAGCCACTGCTTCTCCATGTCAAGAGAACCCAGTTGAGGTGGCTTGGGCATCTGATTAGGATGCCTCCTGGACACCTCCCTGGTGAGGTGTTCTGGGCACAACCCACTGGGAGGAGACTCAAAGAAAGACCCAGGACATGGTGGGGGGGACTATGTTTCTCAGTTGGCCTGGGAACACCTTGGGAGGAGCTGGCCCAAGTGGCAAGGGAGAGGAAAGTCTGGAGCTCCCTCCTTAGGCTTAGGCCAACAAATTTTCATTGTAGGAATACAGTGACAAGTAAAATCCTTGAATCCTTGTCACCAATTCTGTTCATAACCCTTATGGACAGAATTTTTAGCCTTAGCCAATCTGTCAAGGGGATCCGTTTTGGTGACCTTAGGATTGCATCTCTGCTTTTTGCAGATGATGTCCTATTAGCTTCATCAGTTTGTAACCTACAACTTTCACTGGAGAAGTTCACAGTCAAGTGTGAAGCAGCCAGGATGAGGACCAGTGCATCCAAATCCAAGATGCACTGGTCTGGACCAGTGGTCTTGGATTTAGATGCACTGTTCCAGAAGAGGGTAGAGTGCCTTTCTTGGGTCAGGGAAGATGTCCTGCCCCAAGTGGAGGAGTTTAAGTATCTCGGGGTCTTGTTCATGAATGAGGGAAAAATGAAGCGGGAGATTGATGTGGATCTGTGCGTTTTTAACTTCTTCTGCATACTTCTACTAATCTAAAAAAAAAAAAAATCATATATCAAAACATTAGATAGATAGATAGATAGATAGATAGATAGATAGATAGATAGATAGATAGATAGATAGATAGATAGATAGATAGATAGATCATTTTAACAAAGCTGTTTGAGCCAGCTTTGTGTATCCTCATTCTTTCCAATGGAAGGGTGGAGACATGGCAGTGTCCTGGGTGAAAAGGGCCTTTCAAAGTGCCCTTTGCAATTTTGGGCAAAGGGGATCTGATGAGCCACTGTGCAGTTTTGGTAACCCTCTGCAAGCTATTCTTCTCTGCTGTTCTACAGTTGGAGTACCACACTGCAGCAGTAAGTCAGTGGGGACTGTTGTACAGCGATAGAATCTGGTCAGTAGCTTCTTGGGCAGACCACACTCCTGGTGAGTGCTCAGAAAAAAATAGTCTCTGCTGGGCTTTTTTTATGAGTTTTTTGGTGTTGAGGCTTCAGGTGAGATCCTCTGAAATGTGGACTCCCAAAAATCTGAAGCTGCTGACTCTCTCCACTTGCTCACTGTTTATACTCAGCCCTAGATGGATTGTCCTCTTTTTCCTGAAGTCGAAGATTATCTCCTTCATCTGGTTGCATTTCACAAAAAAAAAAAAAGAGACTATACTAGGGCCATTTGGAACATGTGCAGAACTTTAATCACGCTAAAAGGAGCAAATACCTCCAACGTGCGCAAACATTTCACTAAACTCGTGCAAATTAATTATATGCTTTGTGAAGTGTTTGATACATTGCTTAGTGACAGTGGTGACTCTCGAGGTGGAGCTTCGAGCACTCAGTGTCTTCTTAAATATCCCAGGTAATGTTAACAGGTCCTGTGTTATATTAATGTTCACAAAAATAAATGTGGCATAACTGTTTTGTAACTTACGAATTCTCACACCCAAAAATAACCAGCCCAACGATGCCAACCTGGGAATTTCACCTAGGTAATATTACCCCCTTTTTAAGTTACACAGGTTCATATATTCATGACACTTAAGACAGGATTTCAAGATTAAAACACAATTTATTAAGCTCTAGATAATCTACCTATATAAAAAAACAAACATTCCTACTAGAGGCGAGAATAAAAATGAACCTAATCAGGAGCTGAGGTTACTGGTTGGAAAAGAGTCAGTTGGAGAAGAGTCAGTGGAAAGCATCCACCAAATACAGCAAAGCAAAAAACCTTAAGGTACACAGTCACTTGATGATACAACCCAAAAACACAGGAAGCACATCACACAGAAGAGGAAGACACCACCATGAAACCACCAGTGCTACCACTGACCCTCAGCAACTGCTATTAGTCCCATTAGTTAAAAGGAAAATTATTTGTAGGGTTACACACCACAAACCAAATATAACAAAAGTAAATTACAAATAATGGGCAGGTTGCAATATAGTACCTGTTCTATGTTTTATCTCCAGATCCAAGCTGTCTGATATCAGACACCCCACCATTCACCACTGAAAACACTCACAAACTAATTTTCAAAATTTAACTTGTACTCATTCTCTCTGACACTGTTCAGCCAGGGATGTGCATCTGTATTTTTGCAAGTGTTCTCACTTGTGAAGATGTGGTGGAGTATCAGGTGGACATTTTAAAAAGGCGTGCGAGTTGGGAGCAGTGTGTGTGGTGTCTGTCTCTAAGCAACCACAACAGTAGCACCAGTTTGTAGCGGGCTTGGGGGTCCTGTGTAGATCCCACCATGACAATTTTTTTTTGGCCTTAATAGTCCCTGTGTTTTATTTTGTTATTGTTATATTTAGTGTTGACAGAGGTGTATAGGACATTTATGAAAACACAAAACTATTGGTCACAGGACACAATAGGGGACAACATTTATTGCCAAATAAAGGATGATTCCGTATTTTACGGGATGGGTGGCAACCCTACATGTGGCCTTGTCTTATTTTTTGAGGGTACTCTGAAAGAGCCTTTTCTGGAAAATAAAAGTAAGGGTAATGGTTTCAAAAATCACAAGCTAAGTTTGAATCATTCTATTCATGTAGAAAAATCTAGTTCAGGTTTGAAGAGTATAAGTTTTATAATTTTTAAACTAGAGCAGATTAAAGATGCTCAAGGTAGTGAAAAACTAGGTGGAATCACCCTTTAGCCATTCCCCGAGTTGGACAATTGGAAGCCAACTTCAGCTTTGTGTTACCCTATTTATGTGGTTTTGAGAGGCCTCGTCATACTGTTAGACAGTAAATGAATGTTTATCAAAGACTGCTTTAATTTATGTGTTTTAAGGAGTTCGTGGAATGTTTTGGTGATTTAATTTGCACTGAATGGCCAACATGCAACATACAGTATTAATTCCTCGAAGTTTACACTGTGGAGGGGTCATTACAGCGCTGTTGTTGGAGGGTGAGGTGAAGTTGCTGTTTTGATTTGTGATGTGCCGTATCCCTGGACATGCAGATATAATATAGGAAGCACAGTTTTTAGATTTGCCTAGTTAAAATCACCAGCAACTACAAACACTCCATCTGGGCGGGACCTCTTTTGCTGATAGCAGTTATCAAGTAGCCAAGGGCAGCGCATGTTCACGATGTGGCCCAGTACTCTGTTAAGCAGTTCTTTTTAATTTGTATTCTTTTTGTTTACTTGTTAGTGAGTACCACACAGCTTATGTGATCATAAAATGCAACAGAGATGAACCGTTTAAATATCAGTGTGAAACATATTTCTTACTATGATCACAAACCCCACATAGACAACTGTCCAGTCTCTTACTAGCAAACTTACAATTATTTCCAAACAAAATGGAGGCGTTAACTCTCACCATGTCTGTGTACAAGAATGCACAGGACTGCTGTGTTATGGGGTTCACGAAGACATGGCTCAACTTGACAGTTCCAGAGGAGGCTATTCTGCTTACAGGCTGTGCTACATATTGCGCTGACAGAACAAATGGCCCTACTAAGAGCAGAGGGGGTGAACTGTGTGTACATAAATACCAACTGGTACACAGATGCATAGATTCCTTACACTCATTGCTCCCTGGACCTGGTGTATTGGATTGTAAAGTGTTGCCCTTTCTACCTAGCTAGGGAATGCTTTGGAATAGGGACAACTCCTGTTTACATTGCCCCTTAAACTATCATGAGTACCAGCAATTCAAAACTAATTATTGTTTATGAATACCTGTCTGATAAGGTGTGGTCAGGAATGAACTGGAGAGAAAAAGTGGTCCAGGAGTTCTTGACAGACTGGCCCACCTTCAGCTGCTTGGTCTAAAATTTTAATTTTAGACCTATAAATATATACACATAGTTACAGTGCTACTGTGATGATTTTTATTCTCAGGTGGCCAGTATAATTTACATCAACGATATGTATACATACATCACCTATAAAGGTGAATTATAACATAAAATCTAAAATCTAACTACAAATCTGAGATTTGAGCCCTCCAGCTGTGTATTCTCTCACCTGGGTCATCATCAGCCACAATCTATACAAGATATATATATATATATATATATATATATATATATATATATATATATATATATATATATATATATATATATATATATATATATATATATGACAGTTAATGTTCCATGTATGATGAGCCCATGGCTAAACTAAGCAGCGGCTCTGGGCCCTTCAGAAGCTTGAATTTTAACACAGACCATAGATCTAGAATTGTAACATGTTATTAACAACGACAATGCTGTTTAATTTGATTTAACAGTTTTAGCATAGATACAAAACTTTAAATTAACATTTAAATTCAAGATTTAGTTTACTTAGTAAAAATGGAAAAAATAATCTTCATAGTCTGATTGTTGTGTTACCATAGCTACAATCTGATGCTATGAGTTTAATCTTTGTGTTTGAGTTCGATTTGTTCACAAATACATCTCAGCAAATAATAGCCAGTTTGCTTTTAAGCTTGGCTTATTAAACTTGGTCCCCTCTCCCAGATTCCACCAAATCTGTACTGAAATCCTGTTAGAGATAATAATGTCATGAATGTGATGAAGAGGGGCCTGTAAATCATATTTTGCTTAAGGTCCCTACCACCTTGGGCTGGCCCTGCATGCTGAGTTAGAATCACTGCACTGCTCAGCTCTCTGTTGGATGTGTGAGACAAATGGGGAGATTTAATTTATGTGGCACTAGTAAAGACTATACTTTTCTGTTTTCTGACTGTTGAGTTTTTGATAAGCACCACAGAGGCTATTTGTTTATGTAAGTCGGGCTTTATGGGACAAATTTTTCTGATCTCCGCTCTTCATTGTCAGCATCCTGGCTTGTTTATGTGTCTAGAGGTCAACACAGTGGCCTCGTTCTGCGCTGCATAACAACAGCGCGCTGCATGACTACTGCATGACTACTGCATGACTACTGCCACAATGGTTTCTCCATGGGCGAAACCATCGGTCCACTAATCCATCTAGTCCATCAGGGAAATCTTCGGTAGTCTCAAATGCCAGTCTGCCCCTGGGTGTGGTATCATTGAACAACAGATAAATCAGTAAATTCATTCACTGACATTCTCAAACACACATTCAGAAAAATCACAATTCTCTCCAAAACGAAAGAATTTATTATAATACATTAATCAAGAAACTCCTTAACTAGGCTATTAACATTCAACTAAACTGCTAAGAAACAATGAAAAGAATAAGGAAAACTAATAAACTATGGGGGAAAAAAATATAAAAAGAACAAATAAAAATAAAACTGAAACACCAATAGAACGATGCAGTGATAGAGTACAGTGTGAATATATATGTTTAAGAGTCAATGGTTGTTATGAAGAATTAGGATGACGCTAATATAGCGCTGAAAGCTAACAAAGAACAATTATTTAAACAACCACAATGCAATGCAGAAATGAAAATAACACATTATTTTTCATAAAATGATGTCCATCCATCTATTTATTGTCTTCCGCTTATCCGGGTTTGGGTCGTGGGGGCAGCAGTCTAAGCAGAGAGACGCAAACTTCTCTTTCCCCAGTCACTTGGGCCAGCTCCTCTAGGGGAATCCCAAGACGTTCCCAGGCCAGCTGAGAAACATACTCCCTCCAGTGTGTCCTGGGTCTTCCTCTGGGTCTCCTCCTGGTGCGACATGCCCGGAACACCTCACCCGGGAGGTGTCCAGTAGGCATCCTAACCACATACCCGAGCCACCTCCACTGGCTCCTCTCAACATGGAGAAGCAGCAGATCTACTATGAGTCTCTCCCAGATGAATGAGCTTCACACACTATCTCAAATGGAGATAGGGTGCGGAGGAAATTAATTTCAGCTGCTTATATCCATGATCTTGTTCTTTCGGTCACGACCCAAAGCTCAGAGATGAGCTTAGGGTAGCATGATGGTAAAGTAATGTTTCAAAAGTAATTTGCTAAATTAGAAATCATTAGCATTTCAGACAATTGATTCTTAAACCGTTAACCCGAGCGCTCCCAGTACCAAGAGCAGTAGCACTTCCGGCAACAAAATCATGCCAAATACATTAACCAATATATATATATATATATATATATATATATATATATATATATATATATATATATATATATATATATATATATATATATATATATATATATATATATATATATTGTATGTCCACATAATGGGGAAAGGCTCATCTAAATGACAAAAAAAACCCAAAACAAATCACTGAACAGCTAAATTGAAGAAACATGCCTAAAAGACTAGTCATATTAATCACACACATACATATATATATCATTGTTGTTCTTTGGGAGTTAAGTGAAGTTTATTTGTATAGCACATTTCAGGAGCAAAGCAGTTCAAAGTGCTTCACATCATAAAAACATCAAGTATACAGCAAAATCATCAAAATTATTGAGCAAATATCAGTGCATCAAAATCATGAGGATCATCAAGCAAATATAATTTGAAAATAATGGTCAATGTTCCACATACTTCTAATCAAAAGCAGCTCTAAACAGGTGGGTTTTTAGCCTTGATTTATAGGAACTGTGTGTCGGCTGTTTTGCACTTCTCTGAAAGTTTGTACCAGATTTGTGGTGTATAAAAATTGAAAAGTGCTTCTCCATGTTTGGTTCTGGTTCTGGGGATGCAGAGTAGTCTTGAACCACAAGACCTGAGTTGTCTGGAAGGTTGATACATGACAACAGGTCTTTAATGTATTGTGGTGCTAAGCCATTCAATGATTTATAAACTAACAGAAGTATTTTAAAGTCTATTCTCTGAGCTACAGGGAGCCAGTGTAAGGACTTTAGAACTGGAGTGATGTGCTCTATTTTCCTGGTCTTAGTGAGAACATGAGCAGCAGCATTCTGGATCAGCTGCAGCTGTTTTATTTTTATTTATTTATTATTTATTTATTTATTTATTTATTTATTTATTTTTTTTTAAGGTAGACCTGTAAAGACACTGTTGTAATAATCAATGCGACTAAAGATAAACGGATGGTTCAGGTCTGAGTCAATCACTACACCCAGATTGCTGGCCTGATTACTAGTTTCTAGCTGTAGTAACTGAAGCTATGTGCTGACTCTAGATAGTTCCTCTTTGGGTCCAAAGATAAGTTGCTATTGATACCCCCAATTAAATCATGGTTGAATTTGCTAAAACCTTATTTCTTAACATGGATTTTTTTTTCCCCCCTTACTGAATAAATGTACTCAAATTTAAGGTTGGATTTTTAGGAGATCATACAACTGCAAAAAGATGGCCTTAGTTTAAGGCTTTTGAAGATGTATATTTCTGCATGTGTCTAACATTGAAGTTAACAGTTGATCTAAAAAATTAAACGTTGGCATTAATTAATCTTAATGACAGAGCTGTGTTTCTATATTCTAGAACCCCAGTGGGATGAAGTTTCCCAGAAGTGACCATCAGCACTTTTACTTAACTGTTACAACTTGCCTGTTTCAATACATTTGTGCACAGAGTGGAACATGAATTAGTGCGATTGTCAGGCAATGAACCTCTAACCTGTAGCTTTGATGGTAAAACTTGTTCTGTAGATTTCATGCTAGCTGAAGATAAAACTTTACATTGTTGACGGAGTGACCTTAGAGATGTGAATTAGGCTTTCTGAACTCACTGTGAATAAATCAATAAATAACATGTGATTTCAGCTGTTTGTCTCCTCCTTTCATTCTTCTCTCAAGGATTATCTTCACAGTATATACTGAAGAGATGTTCATTAAAAAAAAAAAAAGGAACTCAGATAAGTTGGCAGATTCTTCTGATCTTTCCCTATCTTCAAAGACCAAAACATTAGGAACTTGATGTAATGCAAACCAAATACAGTATGGGCTGCTAAAGGCAAACATTATTGCAGCACTGTTTCGCATACTGTGCTACAGATATTTTCCAAATGCAATGACTAAGAAGTTAGAAGTGGTTTTTCATTGTTAAAAAGCCATTTAACTGTTGAAACACAGCTTTTTCAATAATTTTGCTGAAATATGGAAGGTTAGAGATTGGCCTGTAACTCTGCAGTAGTGATTTATCAAAATTGTTCTTTTTTAACAGTGGTTTGATAACTGCTGTTTTTAGAGCCTGGGGGAAAACACCTGATGAGAGGGAAGAGTTTACTATTTGAATCAGAACAGATGCATGACAGGCTGAACTTTCTTGAGGAAGGTTGTCGGTAGGATATCAAGACAGCAGTAAGAAGAGCTTTGTTGTTTTAAAATCTCTTCTAAGTTTTCATGGTTGAGTTGGTGAAATTCAGCCATTTTCTCTGCATTTGTTATGTTTGGGCATAGCATTGTTATTGGATTTGGTGTGGCTGTGCAGATTAACCCTCTAATTTTTTCAATTTTCTCTGTAAAAAAGTTGGCAAATTCATTGCAGGCCCTGGTAGAGTGGAGTTCTGATGGTAAAATCACAGGAGGGTTTGTCAATCTGTCAACTGTGGCAAACAGGCACAAGCGTTGTTGATATTTTTGTTTATGATTTCCGCAAAGAATGTTTCCCTTGCATGTTTTAATGATGATTGATAGCTTTGCAGCCTTTCTTTGTAGATTTCATAGTAAACATGAAGTCGAGTTTTACGCCATTTACGTTCAGCCCTTCGACAAAGGCTTTTTTCTTTTCTTACAAGTGGAGAATTTATCCACAGAAATTTCTTCCTATCAGACACAATTTTCACTTTAACAGGTGCAATGAAATCAAAGATGTCTGAAATTTTAGAGGAGAAGTTATCTACCAGTTCATCAACTGGTTTACAGCATGGAAGTGAGGTGGAGGAGTAGATTTGATAAAACGTTTCAGCTGTGTTGTCTGTAAGAGAACATTTTGTAATAATATCTGTTTTAGTAAGCAAGTGAACAGAGCTTGTACTTTCAAAAACAACAGAAAAATGATCAGACAGAGCGACATCAATTACCGAGACCTTGGAGATATTAACACCCTTGCTGATAATCAGATCTCGAGTGTGTCCTCGATTATGTGTTGGCTGTTTAACATGTTGAGTCAAATCAAAGTTTTGAAGTACATTATTCAGCTTTTTTGCCTCTCTGTCTATTGGGTTGTCAACATGGATGTTAAAGTCTCCCATAATTCTTAAAGAGTCATAATCAGTGCATATCATAGATAACAGCTCGTTAAAGTCATTGAAAAAATTTGCCACATATTTTGCTATAGTAGCAATGACTCTAAGATAACTAAGCTGGCTCTGAGCTAAATAAGCTAGTGAGCCCTTACCACGCCAAGAAAAACCAAGTGAAACATGAAGAGTTCCCACAAAGTAAAGTGCAGCAATAGAAAATGTGTTCTAATGTGTGTATGTGTATAAGACTATAAGGTCTCAGGACTGAAAAATTTGATCAAGTCAAATTAGAAAGTCTCAAACGCCAACAGATCCACAGAGTGCAACAGCAACAAAAGAAAGTGATGCAGTATGTCTTACCAAATTAATTCATTACCCAGTAGTGACAGGAGCAACAGTTCACTTGAGTGTACTGAATCTCTAGGATCAGTGCATTAAAATGATCCGTTCACAAGATCTGTTCACTGGATCACAGTTCATTTGTGCAGAACAGTGCCTCTTCCATCACAATTCTCATACTGAACAACTCAGATCGTGATCTGTTTTTGCTGTGACATAGTGCCACTCCAGCACAGTTGTGGCAAAAAATGATTTAGGGCATTATTTTAGGAAGGTGACGATATATAAAATACACACATTTACAGTATTTATGAGGTTTACTTTCTCATTTTGCTTTTTATTTATTATTTATCACTTTTATTATTTCTTGTTTCCATTTCAGTGCAATAAAACGTTTAACAACCAGACATTTAGTCACATACCGTTTACTTGCTTATTTGACAGGCTGAAAATGCATTCACATGTTTGCATGTTCAGTTTTCTGTCAAAAAACCCTGTTGCATAAAATGAAGCATTAAATTGCTTTGATTAAGCCTACACCCTTGTCTCAGGGTGTAGGCTTAATCAAAGCCTACACCCTGAGACATTCTCAGGCGTGGTACATTAATCAGGACAGTGTAAACGTCCTGATTAATGTACCACACAACTCAGTCAAGTACTGTGCTGTGGCGCTGTGTCACAGCATGAATGGCTGACGTCCTGATTTGCAGCACACTGTGCCGTTCATAGTGTGAACAGATCATGTCCTAATTCTGTGCTGGGGTGTCGCTGTGTCTTTGACAGTGTGAATCTTTATCCTTTCCTTTGTGCATATAAAGTAACATGTTTTATTTTAAGTAATTCCGTGTGTGTATATAACCAGTCCACATTAGTATTTCTGTTTTTGGTCTACATGTGGTATAACATTCATTTGATTATTTAAGGAGGGACATGACATGACATGAGGGTGAACAATAAGGAAAACTGTTGGCATTGTGAGCGGCACCACAAATCCTGGATCAATTTCTTTCAGGAGGAATTGGCCACCAGCACAGCCATCAGAAATGGCTGACCTCTGTAAAGAAGAATTGAGGCAAACATCAGAGGAAAAATAAACGCTGTTGTGCTTTCAAACTAAGCAATTTCTTTTCTTATACCCACTCCACATAATTTTGTACATATGTTGTAGTTTCCATGGTGTCATGGTCCTAATAAAATCCTCTACCACCAAATTACTGCACTGAAGCACTGAAACACAGAACATCCAAAAATGTGAGAAACTTCAGACACAGAGTGAAAATAACAATTTGATGCAAACTTTTACTAGTTGTCTGTTTTTATTAGGTTTTCTCTATGTTACAAAGGACACTGTAACTTAATGGTATAGAGGATTTTATTGACACTTTCACACTGTAGATTTCCACTGAAGGCATCTAAAAGTGAACACATGTGCACCAAACATTTTTGAAATAACTGTTAGGGTTGCAATTAATGAGAGCCCAACATACAAGTCATGTTTATCAGTTTCTACTTTGTACTACATAATTCTATCCACTGACCATTTAGCTGTCTTCTTGGAGAATCTTCAGTGTAAAAGTGAAAAAATGTGTCCAAAACATTCAACCATTACTGGATTCTGTTTTGATATCCTTATTCTATGAAGATTATGTGTTTAAGCTATGTTAAGCACCCAATCATTTGTTAGAGAATCTGAGATATGTGAAAACAAGGAAGATTTCATCAAAACTAGGACTACACAGATTAGAAGGAACACAACTTTATTCATTTTTAAATATAACCTGAAGATCAGGTGAATCATAATCAAACCTGTTTAGTAATTTCAAACAAATAACAGATGGTTATTGCTCTTCGTTATAAGATCATCAGGCACATTTTTTAAAAATTAAATGTGCCATCAGAGCATTTGGCACATGTGTTTCCTGCTCCAGAAAGGTGAAGGTCTCTCTGGACATCCTGAAGGTAAGCACCCACTAGAAGTCAGTTAAGGCGGAAACTGTGACATCATCCCACCGCTCTGAGGCCTGCAGGAATTCCCACAATGATGGTTTGCGGCACCAGTTTACCAACATCTGAATGTCTATTAATATCTATTAATTAAGAATATCTATTAATAAATGTGCAGCGACAATCCCGACACTAACAAGTTATTAGCAACACAGTGACTGAAACTGGTGCCTCTTTGGCACTGTGTTACAAGTTTCGTAATAGTTGGACTACAAGAATTAGTGTTAGCTTACCCACCTGCTTTCCTCCAGCTGCAAGGCCAGGAATCTCCTGTGGAAATCTGCTGCCCTGCTCACCACATTAACTGCATCTGTAGCGTTCCTCACACTGCCCCTCTTTCTCTTCTTGGAATCTCAGAAAAATGATTATTTTGGATACTTGTATTGCTTCAGTTACTGTAATTGTCTTACCTCTCCTCTATTTGGCCATGCTCAGTTTATTCTACTGCTTCAGCCCTGGTTAGTGCTTTTGCCTTTTACAATGCGTTTACTGATGCCTGTGTTCCTCCAAAAACTTTTATGTTAAAAAACTTTTTCCAAATATACTATTTACTGTACATTTTTAATAAAGGTTATTTACAAGCCCTTCATTTAACTTTATACTAACATGTTTTAATTAGTTCAGACCCTGCTTCTACTTACCTATTTATACCTATCTGGGTGCTGTCAAGTGGACCTTCTAAACTAAACTGATTTCTTTTAAAGGTTTTTGTCGCACTACAGGCCTTTTCTTCATTAGTCAATGGGCAGGAAGAAAAGGTGAAATGGAAGGGGATGGCATGCAGGATAATATAATTTGCACACACATTAATATATAAGACAGAGACATCAGCAATAACACTAACACGTTTTAATTTTTAGTTCATTTCAGATTATTTATACAGTGCCAATTAACATAAGTCATATCAAGGCACTTTACAAAAAAGTAATTTAAATCTAATCATACATACTTTCCTGATGGTAGTTGTCAAACAAATCAGTAAAGTTCCAATTGTTATTCACATTGGTTCAATGAAGTTTTTTATCTCAGGAAACCATGGCAGATTGCATCCAGTCACTGATTTGCAGCAATCACTCTTTGATCAGCATGGAGCAACAATGGACAATCATTTGCATTTTGTCTTTAATTTTCCAGCAATCCCTAATAAGCATGCATGCCACGACAATGGAGAGGAAAAACTCTTTTAATTGGAAGAAACCTCCTGCAGAACCAAGCTCAGTACAAGCAGCCATCTGCCACAACCATCTGTGAGTTTGAGTAGACAGAGCAGAGACACAAAACAGAAACACAAACACTGATGTAGGAGTATGTTCTATGTTAAACAAAAGCAAAAAAGTTAACAGCAGGAGAAGGAGAATGTTAAGTTTTTGACAGCATTATGTCAGCCGATGCCTCTATCTGGTAAGCCACCACAGCCAAACAGGTCAGACCAGCTCAAGCTACTATGAAAATGAAAAAGAGGAGAGAAAACAGAAAGTTAAAATAACAGCAAAAAGAGCAAATTTGATAGGAGTTATGCTCTAATGTGTTCCAGATGGACAAAAAGTTCTGAAATGTCTTTTTAGAAGGTTTTACAAATCACAAACTTGGTTTTAAATATTCTGCTATATTAGTTTAGAATAATCTAGTACAGGCTTGTTGTGTCTAGGTGTTGTAGTTTTGGAGGTGGACCAGTTCTAGTGTGGTCCAGATACCAAAAAAGTGCTGAAATCACCCTTTATTGAAATATCACAAATCAGATTAAGGTTTCACAAATCACACACTTGGTTTTAAATATTCTGCTATTAGTTTAGAATAATCTAGTACAGGTTTGAAGTGTCTAGGTATTGTACTTTTTTAAACTAGAGTAGATTAAAGATACTGAAGGTAGGGAAAAAATTAAGTGAAATCGCCCTTTAGCCATTTCCTGAATCGGAAGCCACCTTCAGCTTCATCTGCAACGGGAGGTGTTCACCGCGCCATAGTCTTGCAGGGTCCGTGGAAACGCGATAACTTCGGAGTAGGGCGGAGCCGCCAAAGTAGAGCCAGCGGAAAAGGGTCATTTGTGATAATCTGGTTTTGATAATGTGGCTAAGGAAAATTATACCTATGGCAAACAGCGACCATGCAAACCAGGTGTCCACGGCACTGAATTTATTATGGATTTCATACATGAAAAGCAATATAGGACGTTAAGATCTGCACCACAACAGCAGATATCTTCTCTTAAAGCAACGGTTTGAATGTAGTCAGTGGCATACAGGACTAACAGGATTAAGGGGAAAGGCGCTCCCTTGTGGTCATTTCTATTCTACACGAAAAACCAAGCACTTGAGGGGCTTTAATTTCCTCAATGCCCTGCTCTGCCATCGAACGACACGTACACAAAAATATAACTTGTCAAACTAATATGTGGGTGCATAAGCTTTCACTGAAAATTTGGCACATAATTGTATTCCTTTTATTTTGTTTGGGATATATGATGCCTCCGTCTACCATAAAATGTAGACGCCACAATAAAGAAAACAGTGGGAAATGATTTTGAGATTTTTTTTTTTTTTTTTTTTTTTTTTTTTTTTTTTTTTCATTGACTTTGCAGTTTACAATAATGCAGCTGTTTCGTCGTGGAACCATTGGATTAACCACACAGTTTGAGGCCGGCCGGAACAAAACAGTTGGAACACAAAATGGCTGCTTGGTTGTCACGTTCAGGTCGACTTGGTTTACTCAAGGTAATATTTATTCACCTGATACTAAAGCTTTTAAACTATATGCTGTGGTGATGTCAGATCATTACGGACATCAGACAAGTCGTTTTTAAAGCGCATGCTTGGAAACTGCTGTTGTGACACCACGCGTGGTAGCGTTCCTAATGACCCCGAAAATTGTGAAAAAAGAAACAAGGAAAATTGACTATGGACTGATTTTTTTTTTTTTCTCAAAAAGCCAAAAATAAACAAATTTTCAAATTATTTACATGTGTTTTAAATTTAGAGCTCAACGTTACTGAGAAGTACGTGGGTGCATTATGACCCACTTTAATAAGGCAGATCAGATCCATAGATTGAGCACTATTCGGTTTACTGATCGGAAACACTTTTTAACGACATTCTGTCAGATCAACTTGATAGTCTATTCAGGATCTAGAAGTTGGTTGAGAAGAATTTTTTTGACAAACCAGCTTGCTCTTAGGGAAACTATTAACTTCTTGTTGTAGCTGTTCTTAGCTGCCCTATTCTCCTTGGTTAGTTTGTTCCTGGGCTGGTTATACAGCGCCCGGTCCCCGCTGCTTTAGGTCTCTTCCTTACTCCTCAGATATGAAGGGAACCATGATTTAATGTTGCTGTATCTGCGAAAGGTCTTTGTCTGAATACATATGTCCTCACAAAAACTGAAGGAAGTGACAGTTTCAGCAAGCTTATTCAGGTCTGTGGCTGAAGGTTCAAAAACACTCCAATATGTGCATTCAAAGCAGGACTGTAACATTTGTTTTATGCTCTGTCAACTTCCTAACAGTCCAATCTACAGACTTAGACGTTTTTAATTTGTACCTTTAGGTTGGAATGAGATGAAGCCAACAGTAATCAGAAAGTCCCAAAGTGGCCCCGCTGATAGCCCGATATGCATCTTTTAAAGCTGTGCAGTTGTACCTTTCTGTGTGCTTTCTCATATTAAGGGTCCTTGGTGGGACCCTTAATATGACATACAGTCAGTCTCCTTTATCTTGCTAACATTCATGGTGAGATTATTCCCACCCTAAGCCATAAAGCGTTCTGCAGAGCTTCCTGTCTATTTCTCATACACCTAACAACTGCTGAGATGGCAGGACTCTGTCTTCTACTGGAAGTTTGAGGTGTACAGAGTAAAAGATATTGTGGTGTTCCTGTGCAGCTGAAAATCTGGTCAGACACACAGCCCTTAGTTTTACAAATTGTGGTCTGTGTGTCATGTAGTCATTGATTGAAGCAATTATTGTGGCCTCCCACCTGTGTCTTATGGAGTTTCTGACATAACAAAACTGTCTGAATCATGTTAAATACAATGCCTTCTAAAACTGTACCCAAAACTGTTTGTTTTTCCTTATTTTATTTATTTTTTGTCCAGTTCGACAGCTGGGGCACTCTGAGGTGTTACCCCCCTGCTTGGTTCTGCAGTGAAGTTAAAGAGCCAGCGAAAAAGGGTCCAAACAAAAGTAAGGCCAGTTACCTCTGTTGGTATTAGGTGCTTAGATCTATCACTGTAATACTGCTTGTGCATTATTACAGCAGGAAAATAAGTAGGGAACATCAATGTTTTTCTCTGTAAAACAAACAAAAAAATCTAATGAGGCTAACTGAGATATAGTTTATAACAGATGTTTGTAATGACCCAAGTAATTCATACTCAGAAAAAAGCTGTCATTGGAATGACATAAAGGTAGTGTCATACATTGCTCTGGTGTTATTTTAACCAATTCTTGGATACAAGTTATCTTCAAATCTTGAATGTTTAGGGGGTTTCTTGTATGCAATTTGACTTTTAAATCTTGGCTGTGTTTTTGGGATCATGGAAACCTCTGCTAGAACTCTTCCTAGAAGTACCTGGTCATGACTGATTTAAGGTGAAAAAAGTTTTTTTCCACTTCCAGATTATGGTCTCAATGATTGTTACTGGGACAATAGAAGGCTTAGATAGACATTTGTAACCAATTATTTGTTTTGCAACAATGAAGTTGTGAAGGACCTTGAGATAGCTGTTTGCTTTTACCCATTATGACATGCTTCTTGATTATTGGAAACCTTTTTGTAGACCATCAATTTGGAGCACCAGCTGATTTTAACTGGCACTGATCTGGGCAGAATTGCTTTTTGAATACTCAGATTTTAGTTTATTTCTTGGCTTTCTGCTTTTTGCAGGTACTTTTTTTTTAAGGTGTTCAATAGTTATTCCCTGTGTCATTCCATCATATTATCCTTATTTTGGACAGCTTTGGTTGTTAACGACACCTAATATGAAATACATGTCAACAGATATATGATAATTGAGAAAAACTTGATATGTTTACTACTTCCCTGCTGTGTTTCTACTGTGATTTAAATCAACTTTTTACTGACTAAGTTTTTTTATTTTTGTTTTTCTTTTTTTCTGGTATTGAAAATTAGATTTAAGTGTTTATCTTGTCTAAGACATTCTTGGATGAATCAGCAATGAACCAAATCTGACACTGCCTAAATGTCTGCTGGTTTGGAAAAAGCAAGGAAAACATTTAATCTGTAGTTCTTTCATAGTTATTTTACCAGGGGTTGTACAGTTTTGTAAATTGTGTTAATTACAGCTGGACAATATAAGGAAACTTGTGATAATGATATTATGATTAACCCACATTTTCCTCAGCTTTCTTAATCATTATTTTCCCTGCTCTCTGAGGTCTAAGTAATTATATTCTCTGTCACTTTATATTTAAATCAGTATAAATAGTCAAAACTTTTTTTGGCATGTTCTTAAAATTAGGGCTGCCAATAACAAAATGTTAACAGTTTACCAACATTTTTTAATGTGTGTAAATCTTCTTTAATTTCTTAATTATTTTTCAGCTAATCTAAAAACTAATTTTTCTTCAAAATCAGTTTTGTAAGTTTTCTTTAATAGTTAAAAATGGTATTTATTACATGTCACAAAAATGTAAAGAATTAAAATACAAAATATATGTATGTAAAGTCCTGCCTTCAGTGTGACTGATGAATAAAAGCAAGCCCTTTTTGTTTATATAGTTAAAAGTTAATTCCATTCAATTCAGTTTATTTATATATCACTAATTCACAACAAATGTCATCTTGAGGCACTTTAAAAACAAGTTTATTTCAACTGCACATGCATTCCACTGGATCCTAGTTCTCAAACAGTGCATTTAGCTCAGTTGTGACTGTGTAGTAGATGAGAAAAACTGAATGTTTTGTTTATGCTGTTGTCATGTGGAGCTTTTGGAGTTTAGATTCATAGATATGAACAGTAGATATAGCCTGAAGTCCTGGAGCTTATGTCAGTATTCTTGCCATCTTGTGGCGGGAGAAAGCTCCTCCCCACTGTCCACACAATGAAGAGAATCTGCTAGAATTTTGAGCTGCTTCCAGGTGTTGCAATGAAAGAAAATACAAAGCAAAGAAATTAAACAGCATTCCACAGCTGAAAAGTTGTTTCTGGAATATTTTATACCCTAATTCTTTGATTTTATGAGCCTGGTGATCAATTATTTGTTACTGTCAACAACCCCTGTGATATATTAAAATTAAACTAATCTGACAGCTAAAACATAAAAGCTGAACATTAATCAGCATTAATATAACTGTCGGATGCAGTATTAGTCATGTTTTTGTCAGATGCATTTCTGGATCGTTCTGTTTTAAATAGAGTGACTTGTGATTTTAACAAAAAAAATCACTTAGATTACATTTAACTACTGTCTTGTCTGCATCAAAGATTAATTTCCCCATGTTGTTTTATTATATATATATATATATATATATATATATATATATATATATATATATATATATATATAGAGAGAGAGAGAGAGAGAGAGAGAGAGAGAGAGAGAGAGAGAGAGAGAGAGAGAGAGAGAGAGAGAGAGAGGTGTCAGATTTACCATGTGTATCAAAATGTACTATAGGTAATTCATGCTGATACAGTGTTTAGGATATTTCTCATTTTCAGAGAAAGTTGTTTCTAAGCTCTCATTTGCTTGAAGCAAAATCATCCAAATTAAGAAAAAAAACGCTTAAAAAAATGCATGTGTACTTCCAAGACTGCAGTGTGTGTGTATGTATCAAAATGTACTATAGGTAATTCATGCTGATACAGTGTTTAGGACATAATACAGTGTAAATAATGAATAACTTTGTGAGGAAAAAAATGAAACCAAACCACACCTTGGAGTGAGAAAACAGTATAGCAGTATGAAGAGAATATATGTAGGTTTATTTTAAATAGGCTAGGCATAACTTGCAGCATTTTCTTTTAGAACTGAAATCTATCTTTTTTTTTTTTTTTCATTTGTATTTTGTATGAAATGCATGTTTCACTTTTGTAGCAAATCCAGCTCCTCAATTTGCTGAAAATCTAACTTTTTTTCTCTCCTTTTTAGTCCATGTTTTTTGTGGGGGGGAACCTGCACAACAACACAGTGATCAACTGGAGAAAACATTATACATACCTTACTTATTAGTTCTTTAGTTTTTGCAAGAATTAAGCTAAATATATATCCTGTGATCTTTTCATTTAATTTCCAGAAAAGTTTGTGTAAAACTGTGAGATCAAGTTTTTGGAAATTATTTTTTTACAAAAACATTTCTGTTTAGTAACAATTTGCAAACATTTACCTCTTTGTGTACAATTTAATTTTTTCCTCAGCAGGTGAAGATGGGAGGGCAGCCAAGTGGACTTACAAGACTACAGTGGCCTTTCCAGTTAAATTGTCAGATCCTGGAGTATTGCCACCCTTCATATGTGTAACTAAAGAGCCAGTCCGCTTCCCTGACACATCAGAAATAGCTGCAGCATCTGTTACTGCTTCCACTAAATCTGATAGAGCAGAGTCATTGGCTGTCGCTGCTTCACCTGATCAATATCAAAGCCAAGAAGAAGTTTCTCAGATACTTGCTCATGAAGCCCCACCTGTATTTCTCCCAGTTGAAGAAGCTTCAGTTGAAGCAAGTAGTAAAGGCTCAGTACCAGAAGTTCCTGCCCTTGCTGTGACCATAGATGATGTTGTAAAAGCAGCTATGGTCTCTAAGCTTGGAGATTCAGCAGCCGAAGAACTGTCATCCTCATCATCCAGCGACTCTGATACAGACTCAGACTCAGAATACGACCCTAAAGATGAGAAGTTAGAGGTAGAAATTGAAACTAGAAGGTTTTCTTTGGAACTGGAACAACCAATTCATCAAGAACAGGGAGAAATTGAAGAGCCTATAGTTACTGAAGTGACTATGGGCATTACTAATGTGGCAGAAGAAGCAGTTCAATCTGTTGTAGAGGCCTCTAGAGATAATTCTCAAGACTCAGTCTTTGAGATTCTCAGTGTTACAAAGGGTGCAGCTGAGCTTACCAGTTCAGAATTTTCAACCGCTGCTGCTCCTACTGATGCCCGGTATGAAGCTCCAGCCATACTTGAAATCTCAGAAAAAGCCCAGTCTGATTCTCCTTTAAAAGCAGTAGATGTGCTTACAGACCCTGCAGATGATCTAGGGGATGCTGCTGAAGAATTCAAGGAAAATGTTGCCAATGGGCCTGTAAAGTCAGACACTGTCTCTGCTAAAGTAGTGGCTGATCATCCAGCTGAAGTTGGCACTTCTGCTGAGCTGGGGGACACTGCCCAAGTCCTAGTCGAAGCTCCTGGAGAAGAGCTGCATGCGGAGACCACTACTGAACAGCCTGAGGGTATACACTACACCACCTTGCCCCTTACTCCAAACCTTGAACTTTCCAGATTGGCTTTGTATTTCTGTCTGCCCCTAAGAATAAGTTCTTTTAGCAGGTGTCCCCTCCCTCACATTCTGTTTCACTTGCACCATTTTTAAACATTTATCACTTTAACATCTAACCTCCAAACTCATTCCTAGTAGCTAGATAATTTGCATGAAAAATGTCAGAATGTTCTTGCTTGGGTTTATGGTTCATTCCTTCTTTATCTATCTATCTATATATCTATCTATATATATATATATATATATATATATATATATATATATATATATATATATATATATATATATATGACAACATGATCACAGTCTGTGCTTTCCATTTCCATCTAAGGTAGAATGGTTTTGACTCATTACAGCTGACTTCTTCAGACTGATTTTCCAGGTTACTCTGATCCTCATCATGTTTCTGAATGTTCTGTAGTTTGTGTTTTGTTTCTGTCTTCACTTTCGGATTTATTTAAAAAAAAAAAAAAAATTAAAAATTTGGATTTGCTTGTTTTAAGATATTTTTCTGCTTGGGACATTTCCGTTGTTTAAATGTGTCTGGTTATGTAAGGGCTTATTAAATCCGAAATACTATAAACTGAAATACTATATCCACTGCTTAGTTTGAATGAACCATGTAATGTTGCTAACAGTAATATTGGTGCACATGTTGGTTGTGGTGAGATGGTTGGAGTCTGTTAATGTATTTCATGAGGTAAGAATACTGGTGTTTTCTGAAATGTCTTCAGCTCTGACACTTCACCAAAATGGCTACATTGCCTCGCTTCCTGGATGAATACACCTGTGACTACTCATTCAAATGATTTCTCTACTTTTAACCTTTTTTGGGTCTGTCCTTCATTTGGGGATAATGGATTGATGATGTTGATAACAAATAATGTCAGTTGGTCTTGACTGTTTTCCTTTGGTTGTGAACTTGAAAATTTTGTTTCCAGCAGTTTCCAGTAACATTTAGATCTAAATGTATACGACTAAACATGTCCTTCTTAGAGCATTGAAATTGGTTTTAGTTTTTTTTGTCTACTTCCTTTTTCAAGTCCAGGTTATGTGAATGTTGTTAGTGGGAGTTTACTTTATTCTCTAAATGTGTTTTACCTTTACATTCTTCCATTTAATACTGTTAGTGCCATGAACATGAGCCTTGTGGCCTTACCTCACAAGTGTGTCTCCACACAAACCCTGCTACTGTTGGAAATGTGGTACTATAAGCTTCTTTATCAGGGTATGTGAATATATAACCACTGCTTCCAAAAATCCTCATGGAGTCAAATCCTTTCTTAGCTTATTGGTTTATGTCTGGCAACAGTTTTGCTGTTAGGGGGACAGATAAAAGTGTTTCCAGTTGACTGACCTGGTTTGTGTGTCATGTGAAATGCAGGAAGATATGTGTCCTTCATGAGTCCCTTTTTTTCCCCTCTTGTAGAGTCAACAGCAGCACCTTCAGAGCCTGAGGAACCGTTTGACAACAGCACTTACAAAAACTACCAGCACCACAGCTACACTAGCTACACATTTGCAGACCTGGATGTGGAAATGACCAAGTATCGTCTCCCTCAGCCCTCATCTGGAAAACCCTCACCCAGACACTAGGGAGCAGGTGTGCACAGTGGGGGTGGCGATGTTGCAAAATCTGTTGTCAAAATGTGATATGATTAAAGAAGTGTAAGAAATTAAGTGTGTTTTTGTCTGATGCAGTTGCTGCTTTGTTTTGTGTAAAGTAACTGCCATATAAAGAGATAAGCAAAAGATCAGATGCTTCTTTTAGGCTGCTTATAAGCCTTAGGGGGTCATTAAAATAGAGTGGAATGAGCACATGGTTTATTTATTTCTATTGTAATGATTAGCATTTGAAAATTAGTTACCCTATTTCCATATAGTGCTCTCATTAAACTGATTAGAAATAAACTATCCGTATGTTACCTTTACGTATAAATGTTGAAATCAGAGAAATCTTTATTGAAATGAGCAAAAAAAAGCTAACAAGGACTCCAGGCATCAGGACGTCATGTCTCCGCCCACTTCATACATATACATGAGCCTAGCGCAAAAACGTACCCTTGCGCGATGACGCAATACGACAACTGCGGGTCCCGATTGCTGCAACCGCTTGTCAGTGTGACGAAGATTGGCACTCAGGTAAGCTGTCACTCAAAATCCCTCTTTTTCTGTTCCCTATCAATCAAACAATCTGGGCCGCACGCTAAAATGCCCCGGGGTAGATTGCGTGAACCTGGGCAAAGCAACGGAGGGTGTTCTTTGAAAGGATGTCGAAGTGATATAGCTACTGGGATAACATCTATCTATCTATCTGTGTATACATATAAATATATATATATAAATATATATATATATATAAATATATGTATGTAAGGGAGGGGGTCAAGAAAAATGTCTGCGTTTTAGGGGCAGAGGAGGATTGTGCTGAAGCAAAGGGCCAGAGTTCCAGATGAGGCCCGGTAGTGTTAGCGCAGAGGGGAGGGGAGAATAGACAAGGAGAAGGCAGCTGTCCCTGCATGATTGATTGACTGATGGGAAGGATTTGTGCTTAAACCAAGCTACTGTCGTGTGCTGCAAACGTTTTCCGTATTGATCGAATATGTTTAGAGTAGAAAACTAACAAGCACTTATATTTTTTTTCAGATCAAAGGCAAACTGAAATGTTTCATATCCCTTGGTCATACGGCTTACTTCATATCAATCTGCAGCGGACTTCTTTTCCGTACCCGCTTAGCAACGTTAGTTTTAAGATATTTCTCTAAACGAAATAATGAAAGCTACTTCAATTAGTTAATGACACTGTCGACGTTAGTTGTTGGATATTCCTGTTGAAGACGTAGTTAGCACCAACCACATCACCATATTTAGCATTAGCTGGATCCGAATGTTCTGCCTCAGATTTGTATCACGAGCTAACGCTAACCTGGTGTTATCGTTACGGCACAGCCAATAAAGCGAATATATGCAAACTTAGCAGCTTTTACGCTTAAATATGGGTACCATGGTTAGAAGGTAGTCTGTTAAAATTGTCCCAAATGGCTTATTAATGTATTAAGTGCACAAAATGTCTGTAGCTAACACTAGCTAAAGGCTAATTCATGGTGGGTGTGTTAACACGGCTGCACGCCAACGCTAACTACACATCAATGTTAGCTGAATTATTAAAGGTGAATATAATTAAAGTGATGGACGGTCGATGGAAGATGAATTGTCTTTATGTGTCATTGTTATTTTTTTTTTTTCTTCTAACGAACTCTTCACTTTCAGTATAGCCCTAGTGATTAGATTTTATTTAGCTTTTAGCTGTTTAATGTCTAAATACAGTTAATATTTAATCGCAGCAGTGTTAAAGGTTTTCATAATTTTAAAATATATTTAATTACTCTGATAGTTTGTCTTTTTCCAGTTATCTACTCCACCTTTTTAAAAACCTAATATCCTTTTTATTTGTTTCTAGAATTTTGTGGTTACAAAGACAGTAGTTTAACTGAACTTGTGTATTGTATAGGTTGGCAATCTGTCCCTGGTTTCTATAATGTCCCAGTGCTGGCAGTGAACGTGATGGCAGCCCAGGCGATTTCTATAGACAAATACCCAAAGGGGGAGCAGCAGGTGGGTGAAAGAGAGGCCTAAGTTTGAATACATATATGTAAAAACTATTGTTGACCAAAACATCTATCAACATTGAACCAACTTGCAACCTTCCAAACTGTTTAATTTTGGTAGTAGCTCCACATCGTTTGGATATGTGTGAGCATCAACTCAACTGGCCGCAGCGTTTGAACACTAGTGTAAGCAGCATATGAAATCAAGTCCCACTCTGATCTTGAGGAGAAACAGCATATGTCCACCTTTGACATATTCAAACAAAGCACAGTTTATGGAAGTTTTACCTTTTTACTAAACATTTGTGCTGTCAGCTGTTGATGACATAGTTTGTCTCTTAAGTACTCACATCAAATCAGTTTAAATATTAGTTAAAGACAATACAAGTAAACACAAAGTGCAGTTTGTAAATGATGGTGTTTATTAAGGGAGAAAAAAAAATCCAAATCTTCATGGCCCTGTGTGAACAACTGTTGCCCCCCATCCCCATTCAAAGCTTTGGGACTCCAGTGAAGCACAGTGAGAGCCAATATCCACAAATGGTGAAAACATGGAACAGAACCTTTCCAGGAGTGGCTGGCCAACCCAAGAACGCAGTGACAACTCATCCAAGAGGGCACAAAAGACCCCAGAACTGCCTCCACCATAAGAAAGAGACTTGGCAAATATGGCCTGCATTGCAGAGTTCCAAGACGAAAACCACTGCTGAGCAAAAAGAACATCAAAACTCATCGTGATTTTTTTCCAGAACACAGCTTGATGATCCCCAAGCCTGCTGGGAAAACAATCTGTGGACTGACAAGACAAAAAGTTGAACTTTTCTGAAGGTGTGTATCCCATTACAGCTGCTGTAAAAGTAACACTGCATTTTAAAAAAAGAACATCATACCAACTGTAAAATATGGTGGTGGTAGTGTGATGATCTGGAGCTGTTTTGCTGCTTGGGGACCTGGAAGACTTGCTGTGATAAATAAAACCATGAATTCTACTGTCTACTAAAAAAAATCCTGAAGGAAAATGTCCAGCCATCAAGCTGGACCTCAAGCTGAAACAAGCTTGAAGTCCAGATCTGAAACATATTGAGATGCTGTGGTGTGTCCTTACAAAGGTCACTCGTGCTCAAAAACCCTCCAGTGTGGCTGAGTTACAACAGTTCTGCAAAATGAGTCTGCCAAAATGAAAAGACTCATTGCAAGTTATCACAAATGCTTGATAACAGTTGTTACTGCTAAGAGTGGCCCAACCAGGTATAAGGTTAAGGGGGAATGCAATTTGTGTTTACTTGTGTTGTCTTTGACTAAGATTTACATTGGTTTGATGTTCTGAGCACTGAAGCTTGACAAACATAATTTAAAAAAAAGGAAATCAGGAAGGGGGCAAACACTTTTTTCAGTGCTGAATGTAATAAAATAAATCTGTTCATTGAGCTATACTTGCTGAAAATAAGGAAACAGAATTACCAAAGTTGAATCCATCATTGGATGAAATTTTTTTTTAATTGTAAAGGAAATTAGCCATAATATTTTGTTTGTTATCAATCTTGGCATAAGGAAAACTAAGCATCTCATTGCCTGCCGATCTTTGTATCAAGTGTTTGAATGTCCATTGAGTGTTGTTAGTGCAGCTTTGTGAATGACTTTCAGTGTTCTCACTAGAAAATTGCTATATTACTTCAGTCAGTTTGTCATTGCAAATGGTGTAATGTCATGCCATAATTTGTTATACAGTTGTAATAGTGTGTACTCTTCTTGGTGGATGATCAAAGAAAAAAATCTTTGCTGCTCTTTGAAAAATGAAGGTGACAGAAAATGTGCAAACTGTGAAACAGTTTATTGTGCCTTGCAAAACTATTCAGACCCCTTGATATTATTCAGATATGCTTTAAGGTATTTCATTAGAATTTTATGTGTTTGCCATTAAAATGTGAATATTTGTGAAGTGGAGAGAAACTGTTACATGGTTTTCAGACTTTTTTATAAACACAAATTTAAAAAGTATGGCAAGAACACATATTCAGCCCACTGACTCTATACTTTGCTGAACCACTTTTCACTACAATTACAGCTACAATTCGTGACTTGTTTTGCAGATATAGATATTTAGTTTTGGAATGGAGAGCATTTTTAAACAATCTTTAAAGTCTTGTTAAAAAATCTCTGTCGGTCTAAACAATTCTATGGGAAGAGCTGGTGGTATGTTTGAGGTTGCTATCCTGTTGAATAGTGAACCTCACATAAAATCCCAATTAAGTACATTGAAGTGTGAGGTTGGGAAAAAAACATGAAAATGTTTACTGGGTGAATGCTTTTGCAAGGTGGTGTAAGATCACTTGACTATCCCAAGAGTTCATATTGAAGTGAAAGCTCAGTATTGAGCTTTATTCTCCAGCTGCTGTTGCTCTTCACATGATTTCAGTTTTTTTCTCTGCCTTTCTCAGTTTCTCTCTTTTATTTTATTTGTTCTCATTTTGCTTAATTATTGCAGATGCAAAGTGTGGTAAAGGTAGACTGTGACTCAGAGACGAAGTTTGAAGGGACATTGGTTGAAGTGTCCAATACCGTGCCCACTGAACCACAGACACCCATGGATGCAGACAAAGCATCTATATATCGGTAGTGAAACTTTTTTTGCGTGTATTTCGTGAAAATAATGTCTCTTAGGCATCATCCACTTAATTTATTGCTGCCTATGTTTGTTATCTTCAGAGTAAATATCACTCTATTACTTATCATAAATCCTTGCAGTATTTGATATGTTGTTATTTTTTTAAAACACAGCCTGAGGAAGCCCTGTAATAAGTGCTAAAATAAGAGTATAGTTTGGCATTGTAACTGTTGCTGCATCTTCCACAGACACCCCCTGTTTCCCTTGTTGGCCCTGCTTTTTGAGAAATGTGAGCAGTCCACACTTAGCTCTGAATGCATCACATCAGCTAGCTTTGACGTGGACATTGAAAACTTTGTCCGCTGTCAGGAAAAAGAGGGGAAGCCCTTCTTCAGTGAGGACCCTGAGCTTGATAACTTGGTGAGTTGCACAACAATTCTTTTTTTCATAGTTTTGGCTAAATGTCATATTTTACAAAGAATTACAGAACTTGGTTGGATTGTCATGTTGTCAGAAAAATTTTGCAACAACTTTGTAAATAACTGAGAGCTCACAGTAAAATTAGAAAAACAAGTGCCTTCCATTGATGAGGGCTTTTTATATACTTGCACTCACACTTAACTCAGGGCTGACTTGACTCAGAGTTGAGTTACCTAATTAATACCACCTGTTCTGAAACCGAAAAGTATGGCAGAGCGGAGTAGGCCTACTCCGAGTATCTGCTTTCTACTCAGAGCTTGTTGACCCTGCTTTCTGAAATGGGGCCCTGAAGGATTTGCTGAACATGAACAGAAAGCACCTTCAGGAAGGGAGACAGAAAATTACCGAGGAGTATAAAAAGCCACTCAAAGTCAAGGTTAGAGACAGCAAGGAGGCATACAGGAACAAGCTGGAGAACAAGTTTCAGCAGAACAATATCAAATATGTGTTGTTTGGAATGAAGGATATCACAGGCTTCAAGCACAAGGAGGACATGTTTATCTTCAATCAAATTAGGAGATGCTGGTGCTCACCTACCCCACCTGCCTATCCAACCCCCCAGACTATCTCTAGAAGTCAGGTGAAGAGGCAGCTGGAGGGACTGAACTGGAACAAGGCTGCAGGTGCAGATGGTGTCAGCCACAGAGTGTTGAAGACCTGTGCAGAGAGGCTTTGTGGGATTCTGTAGCACCTCTTCAACCTTAGCTTGCATCCAGGAGAAAGTTCCAATGTGGAAGACAACCTATAATATTTCAGTACCAAAGTCCTCAATGATTATGTGTTGCCCTCACATCACACAGTTCCCAGAGAGACTCCTGTTGACCTATCTGAGTAAGTAAACAAGCACATATCAGGTCCCTCTGCGGTTTGCTTATCATCACAAAGTTGAAATTGAAGACATCATATACCTGCTTCAACAAACCCACTGTCATCTGGACAAAGCAGCTAGCATTGCGAGGAGCATGTTCTTTGATTTCTCTTGTACATTTCAAACAATTCCGCCTGATTTGCTTTGCCAGAAGCTCCAACTCCAGAGGTGGTGAAGGAGTACACTGGACTGGAGACTGGACTGAGAAGACTGAATGGACTGGAGAAGTGATTTTGAAGCCAACCACAAGAATGGACAGAACAGACTTTACCTTACGCTTAGGTCCTTCAGTGTTTTGCAGCAAAATGCTTCATATCTTCTGTAAGTTTATGTAGAGAGCAACCTCTTCTGCCATCATCTGTTGGGGTAGCAGAATTATGTGACTCAATAAGCTGATAAAGAACACGGATCCATTTGCTAGGCTCTGTTCTGAGGCCTCAGAATTGTGCAAATAAGGATTCATAATAAAATGAATAACATCGGACAACCCTGACCTTCCTCTTCATAAGACTGGTGTATTCCTACAGAGCGTTTTTAGTCAGAGGTTTCTGCAGATCCACCAATACAAACCACCAACAGAAGATCCTTCCTGGCTGCAGCTTATTTACTTTTATTTTACTTTTCTCTTTATGATCATCAACGGGTTCTAATGTTGTTCTTATCAGTCTTTGATTTTTCCTTTTGAGATGGGGTTTTCTTTTGTCCAGCGCCATTTTATTCTAGCTGTCTAATAAATATGTAATTTACTTAGTTTTGTAATAATCACATCTTTTTTGAAAGTGCCCTATAAATGAAGTCTAGTTGAATGTTCGACTGATTAACCTTACTTTGTGTCTTTGTTTTTTTATTGTTAAGATGGTGAAAGCTATTCAAGTGCTACGGATCCATTTGCTAGAGCTTGAGAAAGTGAGTGACCTGTGTAAGGACTTTTGCAGCCGCTACATTGCCTGTCTCAAGACTAAGATGAATAGTGAGACCCTTCTGAGTGGAGACCCAGGAAGTCCGTACTCTCCAGTGCAAGGCCAGACACAGAACTTCTCACCCACCAAGACTCAGGTGTGCAGTGTAGGTGCCCAAGCGCCAATTTGGGGTTGCTACCACAACAGCTCCACCATTTTCTTATGTAAATCTTAGCAAAGCATGTGTTTTAAAGTCAGGATGAAGAAGCCATCAGAGCAGGAAAGATTTTGTGTGTGAATGCTTTAATCTCCAGACTCCAAGCTCCATCTCGGGCACTATCAGTCCCCAGGGTCAAATTGTGGTGCCAGCTTCAGCCCTGCAGCAAGGGAATGTTACTGTGACAGCTGTCAACCCCACCCAAGTAGTCACAGGTAAGACATTTTCTTGGCTGCTGTTAGTGGTAGTTAGTTAGTTCGTTCCTTACTTGTACAATAAAACAGTTATTCACAACAAATCCACAAGTGAATTGTGTACTCAAGATGAGAAAACCCCAAATGGTCTATCCTAAGGCACCAAAACACACCGCTTGCATCTGACTTTTTACGCTCTGTTCAAATTTTTACCTGACACACAGGTTTATTAAATGGATAAACTCAGATTGACACATCAAGAAAAATCAAAATAACCATGACACATAACAATCAAAAGAGAAAACTAAAGTAAGATCTGGTAAATACATGACATTAATCATAAAATGATTAACAGACAGTAACATGAAAGATGGAAAATAGAAACAATTCTTAAAACTATGATTTCTTCAAAAGATATTTTTGAGTCTCTCTTTAACATTTTTAAAAGAGATAGATTTAACTGCAATTTTGATATTAGTGTTCCATAATTAGACCCCAACTATAGCAGATAAAAATTTAGCACTTTTTGTAATACACTATGGAAGGGAGAGTTTATCTGCATGTCCTGTGTACTTTACTATTTCTTGAAAATAAAGTTTTAAAAATACCTAAAGATAAGGTTGGCCAGTAGTTTTTTTTATTAATAAAACACATTAAATATGTATTTATATTTATGATTGTTAGGATTTTAAGTTCCTTAAAAAGGGGTGCTGAATTACTTAACCTCATGTGCAATTCTACAAAATTGTTTTGCAGAATAAATAGCCTATGAATATATGAAGACAATATAGAAGATACTAAAGAGTTATTAAGTCCTTTTGGTAAACTATGAGGCGTACTGATGATCCAAATAGATTTGGACATTTTGCATGAAATAAAATCAATATTTTTTTTGACTTGGTGTATCAAAACACCAAGAAAACTTTATTTACATTTATTTACAAGATAAGGAGAACTGGACATACAGTAACTTTTTATTTAACTTTGTAAATATGATGTATTTAGATTTATCTACATTAGTTAATGATTTATTTGGATTTGACAAGTCAAAGATCTTGTGAGAAATAAAAGTGGTTCCAAAATTGGTCCCTGTGGGATCCCACAGCTTATAAAAGAAGGGTCAGACGTACATCCCTTGATTCTAACAAATTGTCAATCATTAAGAAAATTGAGAAGCCACTTAAACAGTTTTTTCTGCAAAACCATACTGTAAGAGTATGTATGCCGTGGATCTCAAGAGTAAATATTGTGATCGATGGTATCAAACACTTCAGATAAATCCAGGAAATGCTGAGTCACTATTACTCAGTGCTGAGTCAATTTTATCAACCAACTGAAGCACTGCTATTTCTAAGAAGTGATGAAACTATGTGATCAGTGATTTGGCAGCAGCACTGAGCAGCTAAATATGTTATACTCTGAGTGAATATGTGTATGTGTTTCTTTCAGGGAGTACAGTTTATCAACCAGTAACAGTCGTCACTCCTCAGGGCCAGGTGGTTACACAGGCCCTTTCTCCTGGGACAATACGTGTCCAAAACAATCAGGTACTGCTTCTCTGTTTTGTCATTATGAACCAGCTCTGCACTTCTAAGTCACATCTTCTGGGAATGGGCTACACTGCAGCATTGCATCAAAACTATAAAAAACCCCAGATGGGGCTGAAAACACCATACAACACACACTCCTAGCGAAAGTCCTTCTGTGATCCATAAAACTTGATTGTGAAAATTTAATTAAGATTTTAAAACTAGGTTTATAAAACTTGTGTACTGTGTAAATCAGCTGTGTTCTTTCATGACCTGGCAAGATTGAATAGTTGAATAGTGATTTGACAGTGTTGTCAGTTCATTCTTAACAAGTAGTTCTAAATTCAGTTCAGTCAGGATAAAATGAATTCATTAACATTCATACGACACCACCTAAATATTTTGAACTAAGTTCACAGCCTGAACTTTTTATCATTTCATCATATTTTTTCTGAACTACAGTTTAAAAATAATGTCACAATGTAGCATATGCCATATGCCTAGCATTTGTTTTACTCTTTGTGCTTTCTTTGTTCACATAAACTGATTTTTATAATTGATTAGTTCAAAAAACAGCATCTCTCATTCACATATTGTTTTATTTACTGCCTCAGTGCTTTTACAAAACAAAAAATACATCATTCTTACCTTGAAGTCCTTTGTTCAAAGACTAAGTAGAGTAAATACAAAAAAACAAACAAAAAACCGTTTTTAAACAAGGCTTTGGTTTAAGAGCTAACCACCCCATTCTAGCCCTATGTGAAAATGTGACTGTCCCCCTGTGCAATTATGAAGTAAAATGCTTAACTGCATTTTTTTTTTTGTTCAATTTTACAAACCACACCCAGACCTGATTATTGCCAGAGCATTAGAATCAATGAATCACTAAAATAAAACTTGTCTGACACCATGACACAGGCTAAAAGTTCCCAAAAAATTAATAAATCCTTCTCAGATTCAAAGAAATTCAAGAACAGGTGAGAGTCAGAGGGTTAAAAGGCGATTTGTAAGGTTAGGACTCCAGTGAACTACATCCAGAGCTACTATCAAAAATGGAGAAAACAGGGAACAGTGGTGAACCTTCCACCTAACGTAATTATCCCAAGAGTGCAGCCTCAACTCACTGATTAGGTCACTAAAGAAGCAAGGAAAATGCTTTAAGTTCTGCAAGCCTCATTTACTTAAGGTAATCTGTTTGCCCATGATTCAACAACAAGAAAGAGGTTAGAAAAAACATCCAGAAACCTGGGGAAAAAAAGACTTCCAAAAATCTAAAATGTAGGTTTGGAGTTGACTAGTCAAGGTGCGGACTTAGATATGATTAAAATGCTGTGGGATGACCCTAAGCCAGTCTTTAATAAAAACCTTCCTGTGGAATTTAATGAAAACAGTTCCGTATAAAAGAGACGGCCAGGCTTCCCTTTGCAAGGATTTAACAAATTTACTGGCAGCTAGGGGGCAATCATAGGTCAGATTTGTTTGAATAGGTTTTTCCCCTAATAAATAAAATTATCCCTAAATTTGCATTTTATATTTTGATTACTTTGTTATTAAAATTTGTTTCATTTTCTAAAACACTTGTGACAAAAGCTAAACCCATAGGGTGCAAATACTTTGCTGCTCGATGTGTTTCCTTGATGAGAGAAAATGATTGTGTTGCAATGTTTTAAATGATCACATGTGTGCATAGCTTCAGCTGCAGTTTCACCAGGACTTGAACCTTTTTAATCATGAGGACAACTCAACAAAGAATAAACGCGGTGTTCTACCAAAACATGCCACCAACGTCATGCGCTCCTGGCTCTTCCAGCATATTGGGGTGAGTATATATTGACAGTACATGAATGGGTCATATCTTAACCTTTTACTCATGCATTTCCTATTCTTCTCTCATATAGCATCCTTATCCAACAGAAGATGAGAAGAAACAGATCGCCAGTCAAACAAATCTGACACTTCTGCAAGTCAACAACTGGTTAGTTTCTCTCTGAGTGTTTATTTTCACGAAATAAACTTTTATTTTATCAGAATATTCATGAAATTAACATTTGTTGTTTTGAACAAGTCCCAGGAAAAAAAAGTTTCAGAAAATCACAGCAAGCAACAATGTAGTGTCTCATTTTAATAGAAAACCATAGCAGGGTTTGGAAGAAAGAAAAAAAAATATATATCAGTTTGATTTTGTTCTGAAATATGACAGGGCATTAGGATCCTTGTAAAATAACTTTTCATTTCCAGGGCATTAAGAACTGTAACAAGAGAGATTAAATATTTCTACTTGTTTGATGTTTTGTCCTCTGTTGCCTTGTGCAGCCCTCAGCTGTTGAAGTGTTGGAATAAAGTAGTGTTTCAGCTTCACACGTCTTTCTGTGAACCTGTAGTCATGTAGTGATTCAAACCTTTTCAAAGACATGGGAATGACTGAGTTGACAGAACCAGTCAATACTAGTGTTTTAGTTGACAAAGCTGTTAAGTGAACAAATAAATAGCAACTCACCATGACTGTACACAGTGACAGCTTTATCTTCTACATGCCATGCTACATAGTTTGAATAAATCACTGTCAGCTGCACCAACTGTTATAAATACCTGTACTGATCTTTGGCTTTTTGGATATAGTGAAATGTTCTGTTTTTCTGTTATAACACGTTATTCAATTATTTGTTTGTTTACCTAAAGAATTATTGTATAACAAATGCACAATAATATTTCTGGGGAATGCTTTTCCTGCCTGTCTACCTAAAATACATAAAACTCAATGCCAAATCCAACCTGAAAAAGACCCCAAAACATTTGGTGTTTCTAGGTTCATAAATGCACGGAGACGGATCTTGCAGCCAATGTTGGATGCTAGCTCTTCCGAGACCACCAAAACCAAGAAGAAAACACCACAAAACCGGCCACTGCAGCGTTTCTGGCCTGACTCTATTGCTGCTGGGGGAGGAACTCATCAGCAGGTTACCATGCCTGATGGTAAGCAGCAGCCTCCTTCTTATGACAAATCTACTATTAAAGGTAAAGACTAAATCACTACTATCAAGTCCACATTTCAAAGTTCAGGGAAAAGGTCGCTTTACATTAGCTACAGGTAAAAGACAGCATTATTTTAACTGTAGAGTTTTACTTACAAAATAAAAATCATTGTCTTTCCCAGGTTTTGAAGTTATTTTTATGTAATCTCAAATTTACAAAAACACACTTCCAGATAAATCTTTTTCATACAAAAGAACAAATCCAAAATGGATTAAGGTAATGGGAGTAGTGGCTCCTTTAGTGGTTTCATCTAAGAGGGTAACATAACTGAGCAAATAAGCTCTGAGCCAGGTTTCAAGCCTATAGGATGAAAGAGAGCAAAAAGGTCAGCCAATAGCGATGTCTAGCAGAGAGAAACACTAAAACACAGGGCCAAGTATATCATCTAGAGAAGGAGAACTTTAAGGTATTGGCAGTAGTATCTCACTCCTCCCATGCCCCTCCCCCACACAGCTCCATAAAACTAGTGGTAGCAGCAATACAGTGTCAGAAAGGGTAGGAGCTTCTGAACAGAGGCCAGTTTCAAGGTGTCAGACAAGGTTATGATGCGAAATCAAAATTCTTTTAAGTTGTATTTGATATATACAGCATTTTCATAACAACTGACTAGTACATCAGTGCGAGAGAATGCAAAACCTATTGTGAAGGAACACAAAAGTATTGCATGGGAAACTTGACTAGGGGGCTCTGAATGAAGAATATGATCAATAACAACAGGCTTTTTGTACAAAATATTAAGTTAATTTCAGGTGATGAGTACAATACTTTTCCTACATCTTTCCAATTTATTGTACATTATTGAATCATCTATGGTTTGATTTCTTTGTATGAGTGGACTGGATGGGTTGTTACTAAACTCTGGTGAGAGTTTCATGTCAATTGCACTTTTAGAAATGCACTGAGTTAAAAAAAATAAAAAAAAATTGGTGACGTGTTCAACACTAACTCTTTCTCCTGTATGTGACCGAGAAAGAAATCTAGTTCTTAAAGAAGAACATAAAACAGATCATTGAGGCCAAAGATTTTTCTGATAGATTTGATGAAACGTTACCGTGTTTCAAGCCTAACATTTAATAAATACATTGATATACTTAAAGCTCTACCTTTTAACTGTTTTTTTTTTTTTTTAATATGTCTAAAAATGTAGTTTAAATTTATAATAAACATTTAGGTAAAGTGGTGCTTTGGATGAAATATCCTTAGCACAAGCATGTCTTGTCAATCTCTGTATTTTCCCTAAAGTGAAAATACTATGTTTTCTGTCACCTTGCATATATTAGAGGCAACATAGCTTTAAGCTATTGTTTGGTCAAATATCAACCAACTCAAGAGATGATAAAAGCAAGAACATCCAACTCATGGACACCAGGTGATGTGTATAAAAAATTTACATCAGCATGAAACGTATGAAGTTCAGTATTTTTTTCATTTTCAGGTTTCATTTGCATTGGTAGGTTCTATCTTCTAGAGCACTGTAAACTGCACCTTTAGCAGCTTCCTTTAGATGAAGCCATAGAAATGGCTTCATCTAAAGCCAAATACCAAAGCCAAAAAGGCATATCCAAATGATATGCCTTTGTTCTCTGCAGGTACAATGGTAACAATGAACATGGAGAGTCTGCAGAGCCTTACGTCAGATGGAGCCACACTGGCAGTGCAGCAGGTAATGCTTGCAGGCCACAGCGAAGATGAGTCGGGTGATAGTGGGGAAGATGATGACGATGCAGACATGACCGTTCTGGGCCTAGACAACAGCGACTCATTGCAGTAAAAGCTGACACACTGATCTACACATACTCGGAAGGCATGTGTAATACAGACACATTGGGTTTACATCGAGCACAAAAGCACAGAATGTCCATGGAGTACTGTGCTCTTCCAGCTGACCTCCAGTCTGCGCTGCGTGTGTGTACATCAGAAGTTTCACTTCAGAAACTGTTTTTTAACAAGTTTATTCGTGTAGGCGAGTGCACTTTTTTGTATATTTAAGCTGAAAAGATGAAATCAAGCAGAAAATACGTGTTAAAAACACAAGAAACAAGTTTGTATGCTCCGTTATTAATAGTTTCTTGTTTTTTGGGGGGGTTTTTATGTTTGTTTATTTTGGTCTTTGTCTCCAGCTAAATTCTGATTTCTTGTTTGGATGCCAACACATAGAAGTTGTATATGTAATGGTTTGTCTTCATTCTTTGCATGCTTGTGTTTTGAGTAGATGTACGCATTCTTCAGACTTACTCTCCAGTCCTCAAGTGGGGAGAGAAAAAAAAAAAAAAAAATAGGTAGGCTTATTTTTCTATACAAACATGAAATTAGTGTTTTGTTTTTCATTTTTGTGTTCTGTTTTGTAAGGAATATTTATGTACAGATTCCTAATGAAAAATAGCAGCCCTGTTTTTCAGGGATCCTTAAAGTTTTCTTAAAAAAAAAAAAAAAAAAGAAGAAGAAGAAAGAAATTGAATGCTGATGAAGTATTTAAATTGATTTTAAACTCAAAAGACTAACAAGGCCTTATGTTTTCTTTTCATAAAGACCTCTAGCCAAGAAGCACAAACAATGTTGACCCTTTGAAAAATTTATGAAAAAGACACTAAACTGCAGAACAGAGTTGTAAAAAGGTAGAAGACTTTGTGTACTGCAGCTTAATAGTTATCTTAAGAAGTAATCATGCAAAGTAAATTGGCCATTATGCTCATGTTTCCTTTTTTTTTTTGTATTAGTCCAACTCCAGTTTACCCACATTGTGTATACTATGCATTACGTATTTGAATCATTTCACAGTTGCACCCTTGGCATGACCTTGTCAAATGCACAATCAAGAACACTATGCTAACTACACAATCACAGGGTGAGAGACTGAAACCTGTGGAAGGACACACTCCACAGCGGACCACACCAACAAGCAACAGTGGACGTTTTGGATGCATTCAGCTTTTATTTCTTTGTGTTGTTTCTACTGCATAGACTAAGGACATTCAGTGCAAGAGGAAAATGCCTTCAGTTGGTCTTCTGCCACTTATATAGTGAAGTATTCAAAATGTCTTCATCAAGCTGTCGTTACTCCTCAAATTGGGGTGCCTCTTGTCTACATCATGGTAAACCTGTACTGAACAATAGTTGCAGTGATCTAGTTTAAATCAGTCTTGTTAATTAGACACTTGGCTAAGCCCATGTGGCCTCGCAGAGCTGTTCTTCATTTGGGTTTGTTTCACCATGCTCTTGTCTGTTTTGCCTTAGAGCTTTCTATTTTGGAATAAAGAATGCCCAACTCTCCTGTTTGTTTTGTTCATATATTCACCTTAAAGCAATTTTTTTCCCTTCCTTTTCAAAGATTTTTTACAGTTGTTTGATATGAATCTTTTGTGAAGTAAGGAAATATGTCTCTCAAATCTTAACTTTCAGTTATGTGTTGTAGTTCGTAGACTCAAAGCCTCTTCTCTCTGAAAGAAAGAAATGTAAAGTGTTATTATTATTATTATGACCTTTTTATAGCCAGATTAATTAGACATGTTTCACGTTGCTATGAGAATTACGATTCTGGGTTTGAATGTGACCAAATGCAACCAACTTTTAAGAGATCAGAATTGTAGAATTTGATAGAGCTTCAGATTAGGGGCGATGGTGGCTCAGGAGGTAGGAGTCCTCTGAACTGCTGCTCAGTCTTTCTAAGTCATTGTGTCCGTGAGCAAGACAGTTAACCTGTCTTGCCTGCTGGTGATGGTTAGAGTGCCTGATGGCGGAGGTGCATAACAGCCTCGCTTTGAAGGGCAGCTGTGGCTACAATGTAGCTTACCACCATCAGTGTGTGATGTGTGTGTGAATGACTGTAGTGTGAAGTGCTTTTGGGTCCTCTGTACTTGACAAAGCACTAAACAAGTACAGGCCATTTACCTAAATTGCAGTACAACACAAATCTTGCATTAAGGTCTACCATTCCCATCATTTTGTCTATGGAGTTTCACATGATGATTATACAATGTCTTTCATCTGACCTGAAATTAATTTGCTTTAATAATTCTTACAAAAAACATAAGTGGTCCTGACTTTCTTACTGAACCAAATCTCGGTTTTAATCTAGTCTTAATGTAGCTTTTTTAATTTTATTTTTTGCACTGTTTATTGATTGAAAAAAAATTAAACAAAATAATGAGAAAATATTTTCTCTTAAAAACTTTACAAAAGCCAAGCTGTTACTACAATCTGGTGTTTCTAATAAACCCATAATTTATTTAAAACATCATAAAAGATAGGATATGAAAATGCTAAAAGAAAATGTGATTATTGAGAAATGTGATTTTATTTTTTTTTTTTTTGAAAGGATAAATTTTTACACATAATTACAGCAGGACATAACAACATGAAGCTGGGGGGGGAACAGGCTTTTTATGTAGATTGCATCCTCTGACTAAGCAGGTCGTCCTCCTGCAAGAATGCTTCTGTGACCTGGGAACAGAGCTCCACTCAGTGCAAATCCACAGTCCAGAATACAATCAGACCAAAACTGCATTATTCTCACTATTTCATAGTGGTTATGGTTTTAAAAGCCATGTGCTTGCTGTGGCTTAAACCAAGGTGAAATTTAACCACAGCTGAGTTTGTCAACAAAATCTGCATAGACACTGGAAATAGATTATTTTTCTTACATGATCTCTGAACCACAACTTGAGGTCATACCATTTATTGTCACACAGGATGTCATTACAAAATAAAACTGATATAGGTGACTAATTAGAGCATATACTTTAAATACCTCAAGATTTTAATTTAACAAGTTTTATGTTCTGAAATACAGGATCAAAGCAATTATGACAGCCCAAGCTGGTTGATGATTCAAACTTACTAATTGTAAGTTTGAATGAAGCAGACAGTGGTGTGTTTGGTGATTTCCTACAAGAAACCTCTCGCAGGGTATGATTATACATTTTCTTGCAGAAAGGAAAGGATAGGGGGAGTTCAAATTCATTCCACCTATACATTTCCATTTTGAGTGTCCATTTGCACATTAAAACAATAAGCGGTAGATCTCATTCTTAGATTAAGGCTGACTTCACTGGCAATTTGGATTCTGCTGTTGTGGTGGGGGGAGATCTTTGTTCCTAGAATGCAGATATCTACAGACAAGTTAAGTTTCACTGACTAAAGGATTTGTTTAACCATCTAAAGGCTTTAAACCCCCATGGAAAGTTTGACGAGGGTGTCAATCAGAAGGAGCAAACATGTCAATGACAATATTCTCAGTGTTGGGACAGGTTATGAAACATAACCTTTCTGTGCCATAACCCCATAAATCAAGAGATATAATTTAAGTTTATCCAGCAGGTGAATATGATTTGGTAGGTGTTAATTGTATTTTTTGTTAAACTCAGGCGTGAGGAACATTCTTTTTTTTTTTGCCATGTGATATTGTTTCTGGGTTTTAGGATTATGTTAAATTAACATTTTTTCATTTCGACACAGCACTACAAGTTTTGACAGGATTCCACAAATAAACAGACTATGATAAATAAATTTCTGGACGCATTCTTGCCAAATCAGCAAAAAAAAAAAAAATAAAAAATTAAATCGGTTGGTTTCCTGGCCTTGCTCCAGCATAGCCCATTAATGTTCAATATAGGTAGATATCATTTAGCGAAAAGGTCAATGATGCAATTCTTAGCTGTGATTGGAGTTCTATATCTTTCATCTAGCTTTAGACGAAGCAAAACTACGGTCTAAAAGTGGGGCTGGTTTTTCAGATTAAAAGTAATTTTTGAAAAATAATCACCTTCAAGCAGGTGTTAAACATGCTTTTTGTTAAGCCCACATTTCTGCATAAAAAGTGTCTTTTCATATATCTGATGTAATATTCTAAGCTATTTTCATTAGCTTTAAGCGGGCATTCATTATAATTAACAAAAGCTTGAAAACAGTCAAAAATTAACCTGTATGTGTTTTACTAAATAAAGAGTTACTGAAATGACTGAACTTAAGAAAAATATTCTACTTTATTAAGATGCATCTATAGTATCAAAAATTTATAAAGTTAATCAGTATTTTTAAATCATACTAAAATGCCAAAAAAACACAAACCAAAGCTGGTTCAGTATGAACAATTTCATCCTTTTTAGTTGCGATTTTGCAGTGATATTAAAGTGTGGGGGAAAAAACTCTATTTTTGTTTATATCAGAGCCAAGAAAATGTAATGTGAGTAAATTAGATACCCATATTACATTATATAATTATATGATACTGTGCTGATGGATCAAAACATCATATTTAAATCTAAAGTCTCTTCATAAGAGAGAAGTTCAGTTTGAATTGTAATCTCCAAACATCACTCTCATACACTTGCTGCTGTTACTCACAGAGTAGTAGATTAGTTGGTAACACAAAAAGAACATAGCACTGACAGAATATCTCCAAGGTATATGAAAAACTGAATTTGAAGTATAATTGAAGAAGAAAAAAGGCATTAATTCACTCTTAGCAAAAAAAAAAAAAAGGGGGGGGGGCAGTGTAGTGTCCTACCCTAACTATTTTCAGCGTATGCATATTTAGGTTATGCATTTTTGGTACTTTTTCCACTTCGTCATTAGGTGGAATGTGAAAAGACTTGGTAGACTTCAGATCTACCACATGACAAGGAGGTCGCATTGCAGCTTGGGATGTTAGTGACTAAGAAGCTTATTCTTCTAACCTGGAGTCGACTACCCCACCCACATTTACCCACTGCCTCAGAGAGATGTTGTCAGCTATTCAAATGGAAAGACTGCACCAGCATAAATCAAATCAGAAGAACAGATTTGCGAGAACTTGGGGACCTTCCAAGCACAGTGTCAGCTCAGCTGCAAGAACAAGGTCCGGGCAATCAACAGCTATGCCTTCCCAGTAATCAGGAGGACATTCAGACTACTGATGTTAAAACATGAAATATGTTCTTTTTTTTTTTTCTTTTTTTTTTTTCTTCAAAAGGAATCTTTATTGATATTAACACACTAACACACTGTTTTCTAGTTTGGAGGTATGACGTAAACCAATCAATTTCCTGTTTTGAAAATTTAAGACAGATTAGATAGGAGAATGGTATGGTTGACAGTTCCAAATGCATTTTTTAGTCCAAGACTGATTAAGTCTTGGACAACACTACCTCATCTAAACATGGACGTATGATTTACCATGATTAAGAAGGAAAGTTAATCTCAATCATAGTGACTGACATCAAAGAAGGAAAGCTAAGAAAATGGGGAAAACTAATTAATGGCCTAGTAAATCATTTGTCTTTTTGCACATATACAGTGTTAGTCATCAAGCAAATTTTACACATCTAGTCGCAAAAAGACAGAATTCTGTGCAGGACAGAATGTGGGACATACTAGTAATAGGACTTTGTTGATGAAAGGTTTGTAGTTTCAAGACCATTTCACCTTTCCCCTCCATTCTTATTGTTAAAAAAACTTCTTTTTATATGTTTGATCCTCTGATGAATGTCTAAAATAGATTTTATGGCTTCATCTTTCATCATGGAACTAATAACAAAAACTGATATATACAAAAAGGTCACTTATAAAGTTATGGAGAGAGGTGATATTTTAAATCAAGCCTAGAGTACTTTTTTGGAATATATACACATGAAGTCTAATTGAATGAATGAAAAACACGACATGCTATAACTCTATGAATGACTCAGATGTTAACGTTAACCATCCCTCACATCTGAATGTGAGGGATGGTTTTGGGTTGTGATTTGGATTTTTTTCCCTGTAATGTATTGCTTTATTTGCATTTTTTGTTCTTTATTTTCTTTGTTTATACCACATGTAGGCTAGTGAAAAAATATTGCATACAATATTTGTTCACTATACTACATGTGACATATTGTCTAAAAACAATACTTCTATGTATAAAGCTGACCTGCCTAGAAAATTAGACAAAAAGTAGAATTTATATGGCGCTTACTTTTCTATATAGAAGTATTACAAATGCATGATACATGTGTATCATGTAACAAAACAACATGATCTGGGCACTAATGTTTGTAATCAAGTTATCCCACTATTTTATATGACAAATTTTAACCATAATTTACTGTGATTATTTGGTGTGCTGAGACAGTACTTTTCTCTGGGGCTTTAAGGTGCAAATTCAAGACTAACCCTAAAATAGACTGAATTTTCTTGCATACTCACCTCCATCTGTAGGCGGATCCAACTGAGTGCCTTTGTTATGCGAGTGTAAACTCCTGGTTTATTCCACACAGCACAGCCAATCCCCCAACTAGTTGCCCCAACAAGCTTCCACACAGATGAGTCTTCACATGCAAGAGGACCCCCACTGTCCCCCTGTGAAAATGCACAAGTAAAATATTGTCATAGATGTAAACTTTATATACTCTGATACTCTTTATATAAAAAAAACACTCTGCTATTCCTAGTAGCTATTTCTCCAGCTACTAATACTCCTAGTATGACTTTAATAATTATCACAGATCTCTCACAGCTATATAAACAGAGGACATGTTACAAAGAAAGGAAAATACGAGTCATACTCCTTAGTCATTTTACAGATTCTGTTTACAGTTTTCAAATAAAATTATATATGAAGAACTGCCTGCCATTCTGCCTGTTAACAAGATGTAACGCACTGGGTTAGCTACTGTAGATTGACAGAAGGTCAAACTACTTCTCTTTTCTGGTTAAAGGCCAGTTTCCTTTGCTTGCTCTCCTATGTCCATAACAGTTTCAGACTGGAAATTACTAGTTCACTCAAAGTGAAGTGTTTCAGACAAACCAGAAACACTAAATTGCTCAGAATCATTCCAAGTTGCTTCTTCCTTATCAGAAGAGTTTGAGCAACTGTAGAAGCACAAGAAAATTGAGGGCTATAATTCTGATTGCTTATCCAGGTGTTATCCAGGTGACAACAAGCCACTGCAGTGTGCTCTACATACATGACACTTGCATGAAAACTAAAAAAGAACCCTGGAGAGTGCTGAATATGAGCTGCACGAGAAAGAAGGAAATATATTTTTGTAAGACTACTGTTGTCCATGCTAAATGGAAACAAGCCTTACTTGACAGGCATCAATTCCTCCTTCCAGATATCCTGCACATATCATCCAAGAAGAAATTAGGCCTTTGTAAACCTCTGGCTGGTTGCAGGTCTTGGTAGAGATAAGTGGGATCATAGCTGAGCGTAGAACAACACTGGTATCTCCTAGAAACATTAGTTAAAGAATAAAAAGCAAATGTTTAGACAGACATTCATAAAATTCAAATTTAGGTTTACGTAGGAGACTGGACACCCTTATAATAGATTTAAATGTCTTTGTGGTTATAGTATATTTTGCAGTTGTTGACACTAACTTTTTATATTGACACTGCACATCTACATGGACTTACCGTCTTCCTCTGTTGCTCCCCAACCAGAGATCCAGCACATTGTACCCTCTGCAAACTCCTCTCCATAGTTAGGCAAACAAATAGGTTCCACAAGGCCTACATAAAAAAGGGTTTATGTGTATGTCTCAGAGAATTTGACATAATGTATGTTCATCTTATGCATTTGGATTACACACACACACACACCAGTATAATCAATTTCATTCAGTTCAGTTTATTTATATAGCACTAATTCTCAACAAATGCAGTCTCAAGGTACTTTACCAAAAAATATCAACATAACATACTCAATCAGCACACAAAATAAAACAACAGTTCTTACACATAGATGTTTACAATTTTGACTAAAATGACATGATCTAATAGAAAGTGTGGTCAAGAGAACAGCTTAACCACTTTCAGTGAAAGGCCAACTGGTGTTTAGCAAAGGCCACAGGCTCACTGTTACACTGTGAAAACTGACACTCTGACTAATGCCATCACTGCAGCTAAATATAAGAGTGTTACATGACCATTCTTGGATTAAACCCTGCATCCAGAGAAGGACTGTTTAGGTAAACCAAGTTATTCTTATCAACCTGGACCTATTGGAGAAAATGTAAGGAAGAATTTAGGATTGTATTGAGTGTTTATCCTCTGTGTTAAGTGCTCTTATTGTTTATTGAAAGTTTGTGAAATATTGTTTGACATTTTGAAGTATCCTTTTGACTGGAAATCAGCAAACAGATTAAGAGTGTCCCACTAATTGATACTGAAAGTAATATTGTCTGTGTTTATACAGAATTCTTTTTCTACTCATTTATTTTGACTGTTGTTTGTTTGTTTATCTTTAATTTGTAATAAATACCCTGGGTTTGTTTGCTTAAGTTATCTACTACTTTTTTGAGTCTTGTGTACAATGCTGCCCTGAGTAGGATCCCCCACCCACCCACCTTTCTGACCATTTAAAAGTAAGAGAGTGGATTGTGTCAGCTTAAGTGGTTGTGCTAACACAAGAAGATGTGCAGTGGGAGCTAATCAAGTGAAAATTGTCAAGGCACTGGGGCCAGATGGCATCCCAGCCAGGGTGCTGAAGGACTGCGCAATGGAGCTCTCTCCCATCTTTCACACCATCTTCTGGGAATCCTAGAAGACAGCAACATTACACACTGCACCCAAGAACCCCCCCCACCTCTCCCCAATAGTCATAAAATGCATGGAAAAAAATTATACTGCACCTCAACCTACCGTTAGTCAGGAAGGGGACGCAGTGGCATCCCTTCTCCACTCCCCTCTTAACCATCTTCAGACTCCTAATAACGTTGCAATTCTGTTCTGTTTGTCAACTTCAGCTCTGCATTTATTACAATGCAGCGGCATCAACTCATCAAGAAACTACAACACATAAACGTCACCCCTCTCCTCATCCACTGGATATACGACTTCCTTAGCAATAGGCCACAGACAGTGAAAATACGGTCAACAACATCATCAACCATCATCACCAACACTGTAGTCTCTCAGGGTTGCCTCCTCAGTCCTTTCTTGTATTCTGCACACTCTGCACAAACAACTGCCAAAGTTTACTACACACCACCAGTCACTATAGATATGCAGATGACACAGCAATAGTAGGACTGCTCATAGACAACAAGACATAGACAACAGCTCACCACCAGTCAATCACAGATTTTGTACTGTGGGGTTCTGATTCTCCATCTCAACATTAGCAAGACAAAAGAAATGGCCATACACTCATCAAAATCCCCCACCGGACTGACTCAATCACATCACCATTCATGGTCAACTAGCTGAAAAGGTCAGCACTTTCAAAAATCTCGGGCTCACCATAGAAAATAAACTGAGCTTCAATGAATGTGTCAACATCACACAGAAACGTGCACAAGAGACGATAGAGTGATCTTAGTTAGCACATATGCAAACTAAGATCACTGTCTGTTGACCCCACCTCTTGCTGCTACTTTACAAAAGCATCATTCAACCTATTCTACTCTACTGTTTCTTCACTATACTGTCACCAGTAAGAACAAACTCATCAAAATCTCACACAGAGCACCCAAGATAGTACACCTTCCCACTTCCAGCCTGACTGACACAAATCACACAGCCACCATATGCCTCACATAGCAAACAGTCCTGACCCTCCTCTGAACCGGTTCTTCACTGTAATCCCATCTGGCCACAGATACAGAACTCTGGCCTGGAAAAAAATGAATTTTAAGAAAAGTTTTGTACCCTCAGCTATCATTGTATGAAACAAACTCCTATGACAATCATCCATTTCCTTGTGTTTCCTGTGATGTTTCTTGTTATGTCTATAACGGGGTGCATAAGGAGAGGGAGAGATGTGGGCTATATATGGTAAATCTGAGGCTGTGTATGTGGGAAATGTCAAAAAAATGTTTACGTTGCTGTGTGGTTTGTGATGCTACACTTTTTGTGAGACATCCAAGTTATTATCAAGTATCATTATGTTGTCCAGTCAAAACAAATCAAGAGAAAATGACACAATTCTATCAACTCAACCACAAAAGCTTAGAAAAGAATTATACATCAGTTAAACTCCTCCTGCTGTCTTGATATTTTACCCACAGCTTTCTTTAAGATAATGTCATGTCATAACTGTCTGATTTTATTAAACTAAAACTCATCCCTCTAGTTGGGTTTTTTTCCTCTATGCCTTAAAACAACATTAATCAAACTGCAGTTGAAAAAGAAAAATTTGGAAAAGTTGCTATTGCAGGCTAATCTCAAATCTTCTATTCGTGCTTCATGATTGCTGCAAAGTTAAGGACAAAGTTAATGCAATCAGTCCACTGTCCTACATGCTTGTCCAGGAGGAGTGTTTGCTGCAAGTCCGCAACTCAATGCAATCTACTGGGTTTCTTTTGATAGAAATCTTTTTTATTTACCAATTTTAATAATAAACTAAACTTGACTGCATTTTTTTGATAACTAGGGTAAACTGAACTGAATTGAAAAAACTGATATGAATAAATTAGAAGAAAGCATCAGTTCATAAGCGTAAGAAAGTTTGGTCAAAGTAATAGCTAGGAAAATATCAGCAGTACCATTAAAAACAAGTGGCTCCTCTAGTCTCATCAGTGCAATGTCGTAGTCCAATCCTTTGTCTCGGTACTGAGGATGGTGTACAATACTCTTTACAGCCCGAGCATATGCAGCATGGATCAGCTGTTCTGTCAGCCCCACATGAACCATCCACAGGGAGGAGTATTCAAATCTGACAGACAAAAAACAAACAAACAAGACATTAAATACTGATGTTCTTAGCTGTGTCCCTACTTTCGATACTACTCTATGTCTGGATTTATTTTTTTGTTTTACAAAATCTTTATGCACTTCCCTGCCTTCCCTGTTTATCTGTTGTTTGCTCATTTAATACAGACAGGTATACAACTGCCAAGGGCAGATGCCTCCCACCTTGCTAGGTACAAGGAACAAACAGTAGAAGAAGTTCAGCTTCACCTTCAAACCTTACCTGGGTGAAAGGATGAATGAGAGTAAGCTTTCTGCAATGACATGGAACACAGCTGGTGCTGCATAAAATCTCAAGATAGGCTCAACTGAGTAAGCTACTGTGGAGGAGTAAGAACAAGGACACAGAGGCTGGGTATGATCACCTCGATAACTCAACTCCAAATGTAAACAACAAACTAACAGTAACTGCCAAAAACAGAGTAATGGTAAAAAAAAATGTTATACATACATTTTAAACCCCCCCCTCTTATACCCAATAGACAAGGACCCTGAACGTGAGCAAACAGCTGAACCAGGACACTGTAGAACCAACCCTGGATGCCAGAATGAAGGTGAGGTCGAGGGCAATAAGGAGATGCCAAAGAAGGGTTGAGATCTGACAGCTGATGGTAGTCTCTGGAAGGAGGACAGCAGGGAGGTCTTCCCCAGCAAGGAGTCAGGGCTGTTACCATCTGATTATCTGCCAGAAGATGACCGGGTTTAAGCCCATCAATGCAGACGGTCTCCTGACACCTTCCCAAATCTGAAAGAAAGGGGATCCTGGATGGGCTATCATGCTAAGGTTGTAGTGGTGTTCTGTGTGTGTGTGTGTGTCATGTCTGACAAAGCCTCTGAGCTTTTTAGGTCAAATGACCAGGGCAAACAATGCTGTAAAGGGCCAGGAACCCGAAAAGAGTTCCAGTGAAGTATAAAATGTTGCACAGGTGGAGTAAACTGTGGTGAGGGGACCTCAGGGAAAAACTTGCCTGGGATACACAGGCGACTGGAAACCAGCTGACCAGAATCCACCTAAACTGGGGAAGTGCCAAAGTCCTCTTTAGGTACCCAAGCATGACTCATGTAAGGCGGTCAACCCAGTTGCCATCGGTCAAAGCTGCTTTTAATGATCTGTGAAACTGCTTAGACATCCCATTAGCCTGCGGATTGTGGTGGTGCAGTGGATCTTTAACTTCAGATCTTTGGCTATGGTAGACCAAAGCTCCGAAAGAAATTATGGGCCTCTTTTAGGGATGGGCGATAAGGTCTAAAAATAAAAACTCTGATTTTTCATACCAACTTCGATTTTTGATTTTAATCAATTCTCATTTTCCTGTCTTAAACAGGAAAATGAGATTGACTGAATAGTGGTGTTTCCACCTATGACACTTTCAAAAACTTTCTTTTATTTTAATCAACCCTTCTGGGAGTTGACCTGAATTCAAAGTGAAGTTAAGTACATGCTATAAAACATGCTTGTAAAACAAGATGGTAGGTCCTGCAATTGTGACCAATCAATATATAACACCAAATATTTGCAGCTTCTACACTGTATTCCAAATTTTTATGCAATGATTTAAGTGCATTTTTTTCCAATTAAACTCATGGATGGTATTGTGCCTCAGGGCTTTTTGGGTCACTGAAATTAATCTTAGACACCTTTGATAATTAGTTTGTCAGGTGAGCCGAATTAAAGGAAAACTACTTAAGAAGGACATTCCACATTATCAAGCAGGCCACAGGTTTCAAGGAATATGGGAAAGAAAAAGGATCTCTGCTGCCAACAAGTGTAAAATTAGTGTATTGCCTTGGACAAGGTATGAAAACATTAGATATTTCACAAAAACTGAAGCATGATCATCATACTGTGAAGACATTTGTGGCTGATTCAGAACACAGACGGGTTTGTGCAAATAAAGGCAAAATGAGGATGCTTTCTGCCAGACAAATTCATCAGATTAAGAGAGCAGCTGCTAAAAAGCTATTACAAAGTGGTAAACAAGTATTTGAAGGTGCTGGTGCCTCTGGAGTCCTGTGAACCTCAAAGTATAAGATCCTCCAGAGACTTGCAGTTGTGGCACCCCTAATCAGCGCTCACAAACAGAAACGGTTGCAGTGGGCCCAGACATACATAGTCTTGTTTACTGGTGAATGTTGTGTAACCCTGGATGGTCCAGATAGATGGACCAACATCCTGTAAATTTGTAATTTTTCTTTACAAATTTTTGGCAAGAAAACAGCCAAAAATTTGTAATTTGGCTTCAGGCATTCCCTGTGGCATGCCTGAAACAAGCTCAAACAATGAAAACCCTCTCTGATGGGGCTACAATTGCCCCATCAGAGAGGGGCTACAAGAACTGCATTTCCAGGCCAGTTTACTGAGTCTTGGAAAGTTTGGTTTGTGGTGTTTCCACCAATGAATTGGATCGGTGTATGTTTCAGGGGTCAACGGGTAGGTTGCCAGGTTGCCAGCACAGTATCTGTTTCTGTAGCCTCTGATTGGTGAGGAGATGACACTGGCACATTTTTTTGAGGAAGGCACCCAAAGTTTTCTTATTGGTTGGAGTCTGTTCTTCTCTGCACATATGAACAGCTGGACCAGGCAGCTGTTGTGGTATGCATTTGCTTCACCAGGCAGAGACTTTAGTTCAGTGATCGCTCTTTTATGGGTTCCACCCTGTCTGGGTCATTGTAGGTTGTTCAAAACCTGGGGTCCATCAGTGAGGCCATGTCTAAGATCTGTATGTTGTTTTTTTTTTAATTGTTTTTATGAGCTCGGTGTCTTCATTCTCTGGCTGTAGGAGACTGTCTTTGAGCTCATGCAGCGCTGGTTTAATATAGAATATGCTGACATAAGCCTGACCAGACAGAACATCACTGAAGTCATGGAGTGTTCTAATAGCATCATTCATGTCCTGCCAAGTGGGCACCAGATGCCGGCGTCTCTTGTCCTGAACCCAGGACATCAGCTGTCGCCTTTTCCTGCTCCAGAAATCTGAATCATTTTCTGCTGTGAACCCCATCTAATCGGGGACTGTATTTTTAGTTGATGAGGGGATAGACCAAGCTCGGCCTGTGCTTAAGTAATTTCTCTTCTTTTTCTCCAATTATAGCAGTAGCCTTTTGACAAATCTCAAAGGCAGGTTTAATCTGTGGGTCCTTCACACCACTCTATGTAAAATAATTAATACACAATGTATCAGTTTTACTGTATTAATGAGCTACATTCTACATACTGGTCTATGTGTCCCCATGATACTGCTGTGACACAAGCTACACTTTATCTCAGTACAGTCTAACAGTACAGCCTCTTACAATTTTCATTTAAGGGTGTTTTATATTTTAAGGTTGTCCTCTAAGGATGCTATTCTTTTCTTAAGTGTTTTTCATTTCTGTCTGGGTTTCATGTATACATTCTGACCCAGTTGTCTTAATAAAAGTTTCATTATGGTTTGATAATGTCAAAGATTCTTGATTACTGACATGCTCACATGGTACATATACCTTCATAAGGAATGAAAATAATACAGAAAAGTCATACTACATATAGATTATATTCTTGTATATGGCATTATGTAGTTTATGTCCAAAGCACTGGAGGTTTGGGCACCTGATGTCTTTCAGAGCTTTGATGACATTGGTGCCGCTGTCTCTTGTCATACCGATGGGTCTTCAGAAAGGTTCCAGGAGCTCAGAGCTTCTTTTATTCCCTCTGCAATTACCTCCCTTTTGGGATCATCAGGAAAGTAAAGTGTCTGCAGACACGCACTTCATAAAGCCCAATTTTCGTCGACAAAATGTGTTGTTAAACTCATGTAAGGCTCCATTGTTCAACTGTATCACAAGTCTGTTGTTGCAGATAAAAAAAACTCACACCCTCCAGCTCTCTTGTGATTTTTTTTTCATGCGTGTTGTTGTACAAGTGCAACAAGGGAACTTCTGTGAAATATTTCCGGCTAGGTAGCTCATATCTACCATCCAAAGTTTTCAACAGATGAATAAAGCCAGGCGTTTCCACTGTATACATAGGCACCATATCTTTGGCAATATAAGAGGTGATAGCATCCATGATCACTTTCCACCAGGCTCCCATCTTATTATAGGGGATGCAGAGTGAAAGTGATTCCCCTAAGGTGGCTTGTCTTTTGGTAGTGCTTTGTGGCAGCTGCTAGCTGGAGCTTCTCGTAAAGAGCATTTCTTCCACCCAACCTCTGTTTTCAGGTGTTGAAACAAATCTGTTGTACTCCCACTTTTGATAGCAACAACCTTCAAACAGATTTTGCAGCAAACCGATTGTTGCTGCAAGTCCAAGGTTATGAAACTGGACCAGTTCTAGAAATTGTGCCTTTTTTAGGAAAAAGCTCCTCTTTGCTAGTTTCCATTTGGACATGTATATGTTTTGAGACATGGGCGGGCTGACCTTACTCTGAACTACGAAAGCCCCAAAAAGTGAACTGAAGAAAAAAAAATCCAGATGATTTTCCCCAAATTAATAGCAAAGGAGCAATGAAGCAGTGTGGTTGCTTTTCCATGGTGTCGAAAGTGTAGGGAAATATTTAAGATGTCTATGATACTGGTAAATATTGGTAAATACTTCCAAGACAGCAGTATTAATAATGGATATCGACATCCCAATGGCCCAAATTTTCAAATTTTCATATTGGGCCATTTTTAGGGATGAAAAAATTTTCATTTTTTTCATCCCTAAAAATGTCATTTTTAGGGATAAAAATCCCTAATTTACAGAAAATTAACCTGTAACAATAATAGCTGACTTTTTAAGTCAACCTGGACAAAAATTACACAAAAATCTGAAATCATATTCAATGTAATAATAAAAATTAAAACCAGCAGTTCCATAAAAGGACTTTTAAAAAATGCGTAAATTCCAGTTTTAGTATTCTTCTTTAGTCAATTTAATAGATGAACTATCACTTTGCACAGCCTTTTTATAGTTTTTGTGTCTGTGTGACCTGCAGGTTCTTTGGCACCTTTGTCACACACAGAAACACATATATGCCAGCTATGTGCTCAGACCTTTTGCAACCGAGAGTATGAAGGAAATTTTTTTTCAAGTTCATCCATAAAGCATCTTGTAAACATCAGGTTTACAAGATGGAACAGACAGCCCATGCTGTCTGTTCCATATGTGAACAGATAAAAAACACCCACAAGGTAGCAGCTTGGAAAGGATGTCACATGAATGAAAGGTTATTGTAATCCATGCATCGCAACAGTCAATTTAAGTATACCTATTGATCTCCTAAAAAACGATGAAAACCTGGACATTTCATCAATCAAAGAAAGCCTCCTGAATGTCCCGGACAGAAAGTGAAAAGTCTGCTTTGCATCCCCAGAATCAGAACCAAACAAGGAGAAGCAGCATTCAGTTTTTATGCTCCACTAATCTGGAACAAACTTCCAGAAAACTGCAAAAATGCTTAAACACTGAGTTCCCTTTAAATCAAGGCTACAAACCCATTTGTTTAGAGTTGCCTTTGATTAATAATAACTGGAAAATAGATCAATTCTGGTGTGGATTACAACTTTTCATTACTTTTTCATAACTTCTCTTTATTCTGCCACTATAATGTAAAGTTTTGTGCATGTAAAGCACTTTGAACTGCCTTATACAAGTGCTATACAAATAAACTTGACTTATTTGTTGTAGACTTATTGTCTTTGTAGGCATTCCTGTTCTAGTGCATTTAGGTTTGTTGTTTCCTTCTTGTCCTCTAAGTCCACAGGTGTTCAAGTCAGACAAGAATCTAATTTAGCTAAAGGCCTGTTCATTTTAAAAGGGAGAGCAAACATGTAGGTGTAACCCAGGTGTATTTTATTTGTTTATTCTGTTGTATTAGTATTTGCGGTCATACGAGTATTATTTTAGTGGTGTTCTTTTGAGGGTTAACTACGACATCAATTTGCAGCAGTTTCACAACTAGTTCCAAGGGGGATTCCCAAGCTTTAGAGTTTCAGAGCTGCTGTGGAGCTCATGTCTGTTTCTGTCTCCATTCTGCACATCACCTGACTTCTTGATGCCTGCCAATTTGACGTTTTCCTGCTAGTGCATTATTGTGGACAAACAAGACTGCTGAGGGGAGCACGTGGAAGAGGACAGAGAAGCTGCTGAGGTTTTCGGTTGTCGGTGGAGGAGAACAGCTGCCATCATCATTCTGGGTGGTTGTTCCCAATCAGGATAAACTGATTGAACGGGGTTGTTTTTTTGTATGCACCAGACACACAGAAACATAGAGTTCTATGTAAACTTTTTTTTTTGTTGGCCAGCACTTTTTTTTATAAAGACAATTAAAGGACTGCTTTATTTTATTTTTATTTTATTTTATTTTCATACTGAGAGAAGGAGACAAATATTATGTGTTGAACACAGCTCAGAATTGTGTTCAAGTCAAATAAGCTCATGGGCCATATTCCAATCACGTTTTATAGTGAATATTTTTTATGAATTTGGATGTGTCAGTCAGAACTGTCAGTCCAGTGATATAATAAATTGGTTGGTAGTAAACTGCTATTTGAACCAGAGTAAATTCTATTAATTGGTTACAGAGTCCTGCTGTTAATTTTTCTAATCTTAAACATTCAATGAACACAATGAGACATTTTGTTTCACAACCAACCAGCGTTGAAAGAATTTCAAAGATAAGTTTGATTATGTGACTTACCCATACACACAGTGGGCTGCCGTAAGGATCCAGCTTGATGTTATGATGGAGCCTCCACATACATGTTCACTCTGGAAGTGGAGGCTGACCTGCCAGGGAAACTGACCTGGTTTGGAGATATTACCCCCAACAATTCGAGTGTTGTACTGAGGCCGAGAACCACAATCTGAGGAAAGATCAAAGGACCATTTTAAAAGTCAAATATATTTTGTTAATGGCCTACACTCAAATTATTGTAAAAAGTTTTGAGGACATAGAGGCATTGATATCGCAAAATGTTAAAATAAGACATTCTAAAAATTCTGTACAAATGTCAAAGTAAAGGTAAAACTTATGAAAATGAATTTCAACAAACCATTTTTTGATGTTTATATTTTTTATAGATTTTTTTTTTGTCATCCACATAACGATAATTTATTAGGCCCTCACCAAAGCTAATGTACAGTGTGACATGTTTTAGCTAACTGTAAAATTAATCAGTACATTGTCTTATGGTAAATGGTAAATGTCAATTGGCCTGTACTTGTATAGTGCTTTATCAAGTCCTGAGGACCCCAAAATGCTTCAAACTACCTTCAGTCATTCACCCATTCATGCACACATTAGCTATGCATAACAATTGGACATAAGCTACTGGATTTTAGTCACAGTTGCCCAGGGGCAGTCTGACAGAAGCTAGATAAAAGTTCATAATTTTCTTTTTTGTTGTTCTCATCTGACCATAGAGTGGAACTTCTATTACAATTAAAGTCTGAACTGCATAACATCTGTTAAGACATGTGCCTAATCCAAATTGTGATGCTGATACTAACAGAATTAGATTTACTCACCAACACACATCAGCATTTTTCCAGCTTTTCTCTACTGACCCATTTTTTACTCAATTAGCGCTTAATATAATTTTTGTAATATTCATTAACCTGTACAATTGTGTAACAGTATTATGTAAGAACAGATGGGATATGTTTTGTGTTGACTGGTATAGAGAATTAGAATGATTGGTAGTAAATGAAAATGGTCAGTTCTTTAACAGTGATTGAAGGGTGAAGAAGTCTCAGCAGAGTTTGTTCTAAATGGCTAAATGCTAAATGTATTTTAGCCAAATTAAAATACATTTAGCCGATGATGAAGGTTCTAGAATAGACCAAGGTCTAATGACTTCATGACTGACTCAGAGTCAGTAGTTTCTCTGTGCCACATTAAAAAACATTGCTTGACAGCACTTTTTGGATCATTTTGTCCTTTGAAGTCCTTTACAGTCCTTTCTAAACACTTTCAAATTCCAAGATTGTCAGTAAAAACAACTATTACTGATAGTACTTATCAAGCCTCAAGACAACGATATTGCTACAGTAATACCAGCATCACTATTCACAGTAAAGTGAGTTTTAGATTGTTTTAGACTGAGGATCCAGACATGAGCACAAGCCCAAAAATGGACACTTTCAAATTCAATTGAAATTTGCAGCTGCCACATGGGCAAGTTAAATGTCCTAAGACAAAAGGTATTCAAGGCTAGGCAAGACAGTCAGTTCTGTCTTAATGACAAGAAGACTATCTGAAGCAGTCAAGGTGAGACCTTCAAACATAAGAAAATCAGATGATCATCATGATCTTTCTTGACAGTGGTACTGCACCAAGTGGATGGAATAAAGACAGAATTCTTAAACTTCATTTTAAATATACCAGTAGATGGTTCAAACTTGAAGAAACTCAAGTGTTCCAATAGGACAGTGATCCCAAATGTACATTAAAACTGGTTGTAGGAGCCATATTACTTTTCTCTCTCTTTGATAACTTATCCTGTTGTGTGGACATGGTGGTGCCTGGTTTATGGGTGGCACTTGGGGTGTGGTGGCATTATTAATCTGAGTGTGAGCAGGGGCATGAAGAGGACCTGGATCTTGTGTGGGGTGAGTGTGGGTGAGCAACTTTCTGTTAACTGTTAAATCATCCCTGTTGGAAATGCCATTGCACTGTGATATGAGACACAACCAACAAAGTAAGTGTTTGTTTTCCTCAAACCTGTGAAATGACGCAACAAAGACCACAGTGAGTAATGTGACGCATCTTCAGTATACACCCATGTCTTAGCCTGCATCGGCATTTGGTTAGATGTTTTAAATTTTATACATCGCAGTACTGGTTCTGGATAAATCTGGCTAAAATTGAGCTTCTAGAATGAGCGTATCAAAGCTCCAATCCCCATTACTGAGCCTGTGCCTCTCCGCCCATTTTAAATACTTACGTATCTGTGAAGACCGCTCAAAAATCCAGCCAAAACTATGGCAGCTGATGGTTACAAAACACTTTTGATAAAGAAAACCAACAACAGGTGTATTTCAGTCTCTATATTTAGTTCTTTTGTATGAATCAAATACAATTCACAATAAATACAAACCTGTGCACATGGTTCTTTTCATATAATTACAAAGTTGTTCACACATGGACAAAATTGTTGGTACCCTGTGTTAAATGTGCAGTATGGAACTTATATATATATATATATATATATATATATATATATATATATATATATATATATATATATATATATATTATGGCATGCCGTTCAGGAAATTATTGTATATATGTTCAAAAGTCTGAATATATGGAATGAACCTTGAATATATGGAATGAAAGTCTGAATATATGGAATGAACCTTGAATATATGGAATGAAACTCTGACTATATGGAATGAACCTTGAATATATGGAATAAAAGTCTGAATATATGGAATGAAAATCTGAATATATTGAATGAAAGTCTGAATATATGGAATGAAAGTCGGACTGGGCTCGAGGAATTGTGGGTAATGTGGTTCAAAATATGCATACTTCTCTGTTGGTGTGTATTCCCGTGCTTTTGATACTTCATCGACAGTGGCCTGAGTACTGTTCCAGTCCTAAGTACGCATCAAAACAAGTACTCTAAAAGAACCCAGATACGTTCTTATTTCACCCATTTTATTAAGGATCCATCCCTCTGCGGACTTGGCCCAGCAACATATCCCACAATGCATTGCGCCACCAGCAGTGGTAAACAGAAACGGCGAGGATATAAATTTGTCGTTTTCATAATATTCTGAGTTTGTCACAAAAACTTTCAAAATGTCCCTCCATCCATCCATCCATTATCCAACACACTTATGCTTTTTTGTTTTGAGGGTCGCGAGAGGTGCTGGTGCCTATCTCCAGCGGTCATCGGGCGAGAGGCGGGTTACACCCCGGACAGGTCGCCAATAGTTTCACAATGTTTTATGTATAAAAGTATACCTTTGATTTTTATCAGACCAGTCAGTTCACCGACACTGAGCATTCTTTTAAATATGCTCTGGGTTTTGGGAGCAGCACAGCTCGGTTCACAAACCTGTCTGGCTGCGAAGCTAAGCTAAGCTAAACTAAGCGGCATTGGAATGTGATCTCCTCTCGCACCCCTGCCTTATCTTGGACAGGCGCTCTGTCATTTCCCGCGACCGGTTATCTGTTAGTGGCGATCTGTGAACCGAGACCTGCTGTTTCGAAAATCCCAGACTATATTTCAAATTATGCTCAATATTGATTAACTGACTGGTCAGATGACTTATTGAGGTCTACCTTCTTGCTTAAAACATATGGAAACTATTTAATTGTGTGACAACTTCATAATAGTATAAAAAGGCGAAGCTTCTGCCCTGCTCTTCTCCATTTCGGATCATGGACTACATTACCCATAATTCCTTGATGCCTTTCATTCCATATATTCAGATTTTCATTCCATATATTCAAGGTTCATTCCATATATTCAGATTTTCATTACTTAAGTTTCATTACTTAACTTTTCATTATGTTCATTAAGGTATACTTTTATGCTTAAAACATTGCGAAACTACAGGCGACCTGTCCGATGAAGTATCAAAAGCACGGGAATACACACCAACAGAGAAGTATGCATATTTTGAACTACATTACCCACAATTCCTCGAGCCCAGTCCGACTTTCATTCCATATATTCAGACTTTCATTCAATATATTCAGATTTTCATTCCATATATTCAGATTTTCATTCCATATATTCAGACTTTTATTCCATATATTCAGATTTTCATTCCATATATTCAGACTTTTATTCCATATATTCAGACTTTTATTCCATATATTCAAGGTTCATTCCATATATTCAGACTTTTTAACATATATATATACAATAATTTCCTGAACGGCATGCCATAATATATATACATATACATATACATATATATATATATATATATATATATATATATATATATATATATATATATATATATATATAGGAAGGTGAAGACCACAGTGGTGCCTGTGGTCATCGGGGCCCTCGGGGCTGTCACCCCCAAACTGGAGCAGTGGCTAAAACAGATCCCAGGAACAACATCAGACATCTCAGTCCAGAAATGCGCAGTTCTTGGCACAGCCAAGATACTACGCAGAACCCTCAAGCTCCCAGGCCTCTGGTAGAGGACCCGAGCTCAGAGGTTGAGAAAGACCACCCGTGGAGGGTGAGAAGGGAATTTTATATATATATATATATATATATATATATATATATATATATATATATATATATATATATATATATATATATATATAAAAGTTTTTTACATATTTGTTAAAACTGTCACTATGTCGTGACAGTATAATATGAGACAGATTATCTGTAAAAATTTCCCACTGTTGTCTGCAGGAATATACCTCTAGGTCAGAAACAACCAATCAGAGCCAGGAGGAGGGTCTTAGCACTGTCAATCATGCTTGTGTATGCACTGCTCACTCACACCATCCCCTTTTCTCTCTGCTACGCTACAGCTTCTTCCTGGCAGCAGAGCCTGCCATGAATGCTCAGGCCAGTTAGCATGGCCACCAGTGACGGCGGATAAAGAGTTTTCCTGTCACGATAAATTATTTCTCCACACATTGAGCAGCACGTACATGAATGTGACTGACATCGCTAAAATCTTCCTCCTGGCTCTGATTGGTTGCTTCTGACCAGGATTTCTGCAGATTGCAATAGCAGTACTGGGAGGAGGTGGAGGAGCTGTCTCATACCATACTTTTTATGACATAGTGACAGTTTTAGTAAATATGTGAAAAAAAACATTTTTTTGTAAAAGTTAAATACTGCAGCTATAATGATGAAAAGCCCATTACGGTCACTGAAATAACTTGAAATTGACAACAGTAATAATAAATAGAAATTTACTGAAAATCAACCAATGAAAATCAGACACTGCTTTGACTTGTGTCTCAACAGAATCATTTAAAGAAAAAAAAAAAAACAAACTAATGAAACATGTTTCATCTCTTTCCACAGTTGTTCAATAGGATTTAGTTCTGAGTCACAGAAGCCCAGTTCAGAATTCATTGTTTTGATCTTAGCCATTCTTGGGTGTGTTTAGTTATGTGTTTTGGGTCATTATCCTGTTGGAAGTCCCATGACCTGAGACTGAGACCAAGCTCTCTGACACAAGTCAGCACACATCTCTCCAGAATGCCAAGATTGAGATTTCATTGTACCCCACACAGATTCAAAACACCCTGTGTCAGATGGAGCAAACCAGACCCAAAACACAACCAAGTCTCCTCCATGTTTCACAGTAGAGACAGTGTTCTTTTCTGGGTCTTTTCTTCATTTTAGCGTCTGTTAACATAGAGCTGATGTGCACTGTAGATTAGAGTACACACCTTAGTTTAACATATCCCTATGGCCAAATATTTTCACCTTTTCTAGAGACATAATTTTTGTCCAGGGCTGTTTTATTAGTTTATTTTTTAAAATGATTATGTTGAACCACAATTCAAAAGAAATGTCTGATCTTCATTGGTTAATTTTCAGTAAATCTTTATTTGTTTTTACTTTTTTCAGTTTTAAGTTATTTCAGTGACCATTGCGGGCTTTTCGTTCCTTAACAAAGGGGGTACCAATTATTTTGTCCACATGTGAATGTGCATCATGATTCCACCCTGAAAAAGAACAGTTCAAATAGATTATTAAATGTCTCAAATTAATATGACATTCATGCCCATGATGAGTGCAAGTCCTGGTCATACACTGTATTTCTCAAACTTTACATTAAAAGTTAGGAAAAAAAAAATCAAACCAGTTTGAATGTGTTCTCTCACCAAGACATTTCAGAGTGGTCACCATCCCTGAGTTGCACTGGCTCTTACTGCAAGGACACAGTCAGAGTCAAATAATGTGCAAGCATATACAATTATTATTATACAATTATTAGGCAAATCCAGAGCAGAACTTATCTACAATAGGAATTCTTTAATTAGCTCAATTATTTATGAGACAGCACACACAATATAACCTAGTTTAGTCAAGCTACTTTTTGAATTTATTGAAGTACTACACTTCCAGTTAGGAAAAAAAAAAGACTATTTCACACATCAGAGTTTAAATTTACTCCTTCTAGATGTCTTTTAGGATCATCAGATAACTATCTTAAATACCAAGTGAGAGATATGCCTTTTTGTCTATCACAGCAAAGTAAAGACATTATGTATCTGATGATGTTTTAAAAATAATCTGTTATTCTTATAGAACTGTTTGTCTTTTCCAAACTTCAACTACACCAAGGTTATACCTATCAATCAACAGTCAAGTGCCAGTTTTGCAGCAGTTAAAAACAGGCATAACCCTAACCCAAGAATGAGGGAAAACTGGAGTGGGAAATCATAGGTGGATTGGTGCTGGGTCGGCAGTGATGTGGGTGTTGTACCAGTCCGTCATAGTGAAGAGAGAGTTGAGTCAAAAGTGAAGCTCTCGATTCACCGGTTGATCTATGCTCCTACCCTCATCTATGGTCATGAGCTTTGGGTTGTGACTGAAAGAACGAGATCACAGATACAAGTGGCCGAAACGAGTTTCCTCCACAGGGTGTCTGGGCTCTCCCTTAAAGATAGGGTGAGAAGCTCGGTCATCTGAGAGAGACTCAGAATAAAGCCACTGCTTCTCCACGTCGAGAGGGTCCAGTTGAGGTGGCTCAGGCATCTGGTTAGGATGTCTCCTGGACGCCTCCATAGTGAGGTGTTCTGGGCACGTCCCACCGGGAGAAGACCCAGAGGAAGACCCAGGACATGCTGGAGGGACTATGTTTCTCGGCTGGCCTGGAAGCGCCTTGGAATTCCACTGGAGGAGCTGGCCCAAGTGGCTAGGGAAAGGGAAGTCTGGGTCTCCCTGCCTAAGCTGCTGCCCCCGCGACCCAACCTCGAATAAGCGGAAAAAAATGGATGGATAGATGGATGTTGTTGTTACTCAGATTATCTTTTTTTTTTCAGACAGTTGTTGTAGTTGGTGATGTCTGTGGCTGGAAGGATCTCCTTTAGCGGTGTAGCCACTATGTAGCCACTATGACTACATTCACAGCAGGTCTTGATGCTCAATTTTTTTTTTTTTCATTCGTTCATACCACTGAATTATGCAACCACAATTAGACTTCTGTGTGAACAGTTTATGACCTACATGCACAGAAAAAGAAAGTAGATGTCACACAGTAGCACACTGTTTATGGAAGTAATAATGGATGCCATCGTCTATGGATCAGTTTTAAAGTTATCCAGAAATGGGAGCCGGCAGTATTATTACAGGATAATAACAAAACGAAGAAAGTTAATAAAGAAAGCACAAATAATAGCAATGGTCTTTTGTGAAGCACTGAATGAAACTTCTGTAGAGAATTGTGTTTGGATGAGTAGTCAGACCAGGAGGATTGTGATGTGATATGCTTCACTGCCACAGACTTCTTTTCTAATTTCATAATTATAATTTTCAGCCATTGTTCATGTCCTGATATACTGCATCTGACTTCTGCAAATTATGATGCATGTTTCACATGAATGACGTAAAAGTCAGAAAAAATGTGGCATGATCAGACTGCAGATGCTTTGAAAACCATTGGATATGTATCTGATTTAGTCCCACATATGGAAGTGCTACAAACCTGATTTTTTTTTTATTTCAGGTGAAAATTGGGCTGTTCAGACTCCCATGAAAAGGTTGGATATGGGTCGCATATGCGGGAAAAAAAATTGGGTTTGTGTGGCTCCGTGTGAATGTAGCCAAAGTTGTATGACAGTATAATGAAGAGGATGCTTGGGGTGTTTGAGAATGAAATCAAAAAGGTATAAGTAAACCAAACTACTAAACATAAAACCAACAAAGAACAGTAAAGCAATGGTGGTAGGAGTTCATCCTGTAACCGGTGGGTTGTTGGTTCGAGACCCTACTGCGTGTACGTCGTTGTCGGTGTGTCCTTGGGCAAAACGCCTCACCCACCTTGCCTGCTGGTGGCAGTCAGAATGACCGATTGCGCCGTTGTGTGGCATCCTTGCTTATGTTATACTGCCCCAGGGCAGCTGTGGCTACAATCCTGTACCCTTGTAACCTTCAGCGTGTGAATATGCGCGTGAATAGTAATGACTGATATCATTGTAAAGCGTCTTTGAGTGTCCAGAAAAGGGATATATAAGTGATATCATTTCATTACTAAACATGAAACTAAAGACCAAGCAATTCTAGTATTTACCTGATTAATCTCTAAAGTTTATTCAGAACTCATTAGATTTTTAGAAACCTTCTGTGAAAAGGGTTTCCCTTGTTACTTTGATTTCTATCAAGCTCTAAGACAAAGGGGGGGATATGTTTCAAGTTCTATTTTCTGATGCACCTGCTTCAGTCCACTTCCACATCAGCCAGTAACGTGGCATATTCCCTGCATCTCAGGTTCTCCAGCAATCAGGCATCATTAAAGAGGCCTTCCTAGGTACAGCCCTAAGAATCACCCAGGAATCATTCCAAGTAAGCAGATACTGTAGAGGCAAAAGGGTTTTGTCCAGCATAGGGATGGATGTTTGGATGGATAAGTCTTTGGGTCTCACTGGGGCCAAGTATCAAGGTCATGATATATAAAAACAGTTACTTGTCCATTATCTCAGTGGACTCATAAACATGCCCCATCTCTCAGGAGTTTGCAAAGGAGAGATCTCTTCTTAGACGCTTGCAGGAAGAACCACCAGCCAGACAAAGGATGACCGTCTTAGCCAAAAAAACAGCACTGTTGAGATACTCCCATCAGCAATGATGAGATCGAAATGTGGGACTCTGCCAGCTAAGGTCTAAATTTGGCTCCAAGAGATGACAACAGTCTGATTTTGGATCCTCATGTTAAAGCTTATTATCAGTTTTATTTTGGTGGCTCAGAGGTACCCAGGGATGACAGAACTCAGAAGTTCTTTCATCCTTTTTTTTCATTTTTTTTAGTTTACTTTTAAAAATAGGACAATCCATATTAATGAGTATTAGCATGTGAATACATAACATTAGCCAGGTGGTTAATGTCCATCTAGTCCATTGGCAGTCCACTGGTGTTAGATAAATAAATAAATTAAAAAAAAAAAAAAAACAAAAACAAAAGATGAGCAGACATAACACTACCTATAAAATGTAATGAAGACCATAAAAACTTAAACTTACATATTCAAATATAGTCATGTTAACATTTCTGGTTTTCCAGTACCCACATTTTAAGATGTTTTCTAAAAGAGAGGAAGAGTGGGAGTTCATGTGTACTACTCGGAATTGTCTTCCAGTTTTCTGTTTGAGAAAAACCAGCTTGACCAAACGCAGTTTTCCTGAATGGTATTACATTATCACTCCTACAACCTGCTGTTGTTAGTTTACTGGAATTCCTTTGAATTAAGTATTTCACCGATAATTTTTCAATTTCCGGTAAAAATATATCTTTTGATTTGTAAAATAAATAATCTGCAAAAATGCCACTAAATGGCTGATGATTGAAGAAAAAAAATGCCCTCAAATTGACTATTGATACATACAAGACAAATCAATTTTATTTTGAGGCTGATAAGAATTTTGAATTCATAAATATAATTGAGAAGCTACAATCACATCTTTAGGGATCCTATTTTCTACATATAGCTTGGAATGTTCTGTACATAGACTTTTTTTTATTCATGCAGACACAGCCTCATCCAATCTCATTTAAACAGTTTCTTTGATTCTTGAGGTCAAAAAGAATTGTCAGGGGTATTCTGCATGAACTTTCCTCAAATGTGATGATGAAATGTTACATACCAAACAGTTGCAGCGTTCTGAAGCTTAATGACCTCTGCCTGGCTATAGTTGATGGAAATCAAGTTGGTTTGAAGGTCCTGTTCAATGGAGGTCAGAGAGATGAAGAAGGACTCCACATACCTAGCAGATAACACATTTTCAAACACAGTTATAAAATTATAGGTATGCAGGGTTTCCCCAGAATTGCTAGGCCGCTGATAGAGGTGCTAGAGCAGTCGAGCAGTGGTCCACTGTGCTTTTGTGTTAAAAAATGTTAACAGGAAATTTTTACAATATGACTAGGTAATTATGTGTTATTGGAAGACATTATTGACAATACTTAAACACAAACTGGCTGTCTTTGTCTTAAAAAGGCAAACACAATGAAATACAATTCAAATAAATAATATAAATATTTGCACTTCAGTTAAATCCTAATCAAGTAATCAACCAGTGGATCTTAAAACAAGCTATCTAATGCTGGTCACATTTAAAAGTAAAATAAATTAAAAGACATGTTAGCTAAAAAGGACAATGATGAGTAAGTATTTGTATGCTTAACTAAATATTCTTATGGTACAAAATTAAAGTATTATAGTTTCTTATGTTTTCCTAAATCCTACTGTTTTGTTTATTGATGTCTGCCACTTGGTCCATTATTTTGATTTGCTGGTTGTGACTAGTTGTTATTTATCAAAATGTATGCAATATTTGCAAGAAATATTCTGATTTGATCAAAAGGACCTGTCAGAGTTTAGCTAGTTAATTTACATACACTTGTAAATAGTCTGTTGTTTTTTAATGCACAAGTACACATGCACATTTTGCACATTTTTAAAATTATTCTACTCAGTTGCACATTCCTTTGGATCGGACTATGCTATTTTTAATAACTGCACAGTGTTTTATGTCGTAATTTTTGCTCATACTGTACAGTATGTTGTTCTTACTTCTTTTTTTATTTATTTTATATTTTTTTCTTTGTGTGACTCTATATGCTTTGATTACCAGTTACTTTGCTGCTGTTACAACGGAATTTCCCCACTGTGGGACCATAAAGAATATTTCTATTATACTTTATCAAGTTGCAAATGCAGACACAGTGCCAGAAAAATGTATTGAACCAGCATGTGTGAGATAAACGCACACGCTATACAATAATCTTTGTTCACAAAGATATATGCGCTCACATCTTCACTTCAAAAATTTGGAGGTGCAGACAACCTAGCTTAACCCGTCTTTGTTATCACTCTTAATGATGTATAAAAAACCTTGCTGCTTTGTCTGGCTGTGAGTATGCACACAAAGCCTAATGGCTTTACACTGCATACACAGGGAGAAACCCTTTGTGGGTGTTCCAGCAGTCAATGTGAGCAAGGAAGGGTGATTGGTAAGTGGAGAGATTGTGCGGGTTTGAGCTTTATTTCAATTAATTTGTCCTAAACTGTTTTCATTCTATATTAGGAGTTCTGGGGTCATTACATTTCTTGGTGCAAACCCAGCAGATCTTTTACTAAGCCTTAGGGGTATTTTTGTGTTATAACCTATGCATTTATTTTATTTATTTCTCTTTTCAGCTTTGAGGACTGACAGTAGTGGTGCTGTTGCCCTGGATGGTGACATCTCCTCTTTTGTGAGCGTGTGTGCAGTGATCAACACAACTTGTTGGAGGGATCCCCTAAGAGTAAATGTGATTTCCTGTGTAGTGGCTTTCCCTTTTTTGGCGAGCCTCCAATTTAGGATATGTTCATTGGTGAGTTCTTTTCAATCCCTGTTTGTCTCAGTTAAATTGTTTTCATCTTTGTTTTTAATAAATTCTGTATATTCAGTTTTGAAGCCATGTCTCTTGCTTTTTGCAAAAATGTAGCTGTGTGTCCTAAATTGTGATTTCCTGTGTTGAAGTCAGGTGGCGTCATTAGCAACTATCAACCTTTAATTATATTTTGTGCATTAAACCTTGATTGCCATATAAGCAATTAACTACAAAATGATAATGCAACAATTCTTCTTATGAAGGAATTACATTTACCATGATTAAACAATTAAAATTATAATTAAACAACAATTATCCTTGGAAAAAACATTAAAGGCCTGATCTTTAAAAGGTTTGTGTGTATAAAAACAGGTGCAAACTTGATAGCACACACAAACCTGATCTACAAACACACATACAGAACTGCATCAGCAAAATGAGAACTTAATGAATATGCAAAACATATGCTGATCATCAGAAAGTGCAAAATTCTGGGAGCATGATATGCAAATGTAATGACTTACCACCCACAATGCGATTTATTAAACTAGTGTGGAAGTTGGCAAAAATAAACAAAAAGTACTTTGGGTCACGCTTTAATCAGAACGCACTAACAACAATGAACAATAATACAAGCATGGCTCAGCATGGTCTTCTCTTCTCTTCCACTTTTTTCTCTACTCCATTTCTGCTCTCCTCATCTTCACAATAAGGGACTACATTCTGGTGTGAAATATAAGTGTAAGTGTCTGCCAAGGAGCACCCCCCATAAACACACAGAATTCTACACAACCCAACAGCACATAACATGTGAAACCACATCAAAGGTGCAAAGCACACACAAAAAACAAATGCAAAACTTAACAATCATGGCTAAGGAGTCTAAGACAGCCGCTATGGCTGCTTTTCATGGCCACAGGGGTCAAAAGTGAGGCAGATGCTCTGCAACCAACTGCTATGAACTGCCTACTCAAGGGAGGAGAAGCAGGAATCACTGTTCACTTCAAAGGAAGTGGAGGATGGCCAAGGCAGGGAGACTGACCTAACTAAACTGACCAAAACACACTCTCAATTACCCCCCAACACCACCAAAAAAATCCTTATGCCCCCTCTCCAAAACACACAAAGAGTGAACAGTGTGCATCATGGCTGTTAAAAACTTACTCAGCAGACATAAAGTCCTTTGGCATGTATGACTGTGGAAGACAGTGATGTGCCGCCAACGGGGTGAAAAATCTAGCCTCCCCATGAGGACTGCCTTGCTCTCGTATGAGCAACCAAACCCACGGGACCTGGAAGAAACCCCCCTGGCACCCTCAAAGGCTAGCTCAGGACCAACTCAGCTGAAGAAGACTGCAGGTCTTTTTTAGGAGCCAAATACAGGCCCAGCAAAACCCAAGGTAGGTGATCCATCCAGCCATTATCCCCCAGTGAGGCCCACAATGCACCATTCATAGGTGGTAGGTGGTATAGGTAGTATGGTGCATTTTCTCATTTATGGGTTAATAATAATAATAATACATTTTATTTGAAGGTGCCTATCAAAAACCCAAGGTTTGTTTTTGTTTGTTTGTTTTTGTAACATCTTACAAAAACAAACAGAAAAAAACAACAAATAATAAACAGAGTCAGCCACAGTTATATAAAGCAAGTTAGGAAACATGATATGATAACAGTAAATCCATGTTAAAGTGAACATGCCAGTTTGAACAGGTGTGTTTTCAGCTGTGAGTTAAAAGAGGGAAGAGAGTCTATGTTCCTAATGGCAGGAGGAAGGCAGTTCCAGAGCCGAGGAGCCCATCGACTGAAGGCTCTGTTCCCCATGGTGACAAGATGGGCAGAAGGAACAATAAGATGAGTGGCAGACGAGGATCTAAGGGACCGGGAAGCAGTGGCGATGTGAAGCAGGTCACACAAATAAGGAAGGGCAAGGTTACGGATGCACTTGAACGTGAGAGTTAAAATCTTGAAATTTATCCTTGCTTCTATGAGCAACCAGTGGAGCTGCTGCAGAACTGGGGTAATGTGATCTCTAGATGGGGTATGAGTTATGACCCGAGCTGCAGAGTTCTGAAGGAGTTTGAGTTTATGGAGAGACTTATTCAGGAGACCAAAAAGAAGAGAGTTGCAATAATCGATCCGGGAGGTGACAAGGCTACGAACAAGGATGGCAGCAGCATGGGGAGTACGGATGGGACGAAGTCACTTAATGCTGCGTAAGTGAAAGTATGCAGATATGGTGATATAATTAACATGAGAATGAAATGAGAGAGTATTATCAAGTATGACCCCCAACCTCTACCTGAGGGTGAGCATGGGAGTTGTCGATATTAATGGAGAAACTGTACGGTTTGGTTAAAGTGGAGGCTGTGCCAATGAGTAAAACTTCTGTTTTCTTACTGTTAAGCTTGAGAAAATTAGAGGAGAACCAAGATCTAATTTCCATAAAACAGTCTAATAGGGAGGTAGGTGTAGGGGAGGAATTGGGTTTAGAGGAAATGTAGAGGTGAGTATCATCAATGAAAATTGATGTTATATTTGCAGAATATCTTATCCTGCTCTCTCCCATCCTAATTTGATGGTTTTACTGGTTAAGTTATTAAAGTTATTTAATATATCCAGTTTTTATAGGTACTCTTATATTGTCTACCCTCATAACTGGATTACTTCAGATTTAAGGACTGTGGATTTTTAATTTTACTTTACTTTTTGCCCTATTTTTTTCTACCTCCAAGATAAGCATGAGCAAGATGCCTCTGGCCGACACAGGTGACATTGGTAGTATTATACAAAGACTTCAATCGATAGAACAGAGGTAAACATTGAGCTCAACGCAGGGTCTGGAAATGAAACAACTCTACCGACGCCTCAAAACAACAAACAGCCTCCGAGCACTTGAAGAAGCAGCTCACCCACCTGGAACTGTCTTGGAGCTATGCTGAAAAATAAATCTCATCATTTGGATCTGACTAGACGTCTAACAGGATGGACCCCTCAGATGATACAGCGTGGCCAGCATTGAGCCAAAACATCCCCTCATCAACACTAGCACCAAAGAAAAGACAACAAGCAGCTGAAACTGACATGATTCCACCTTCCTGGACTCCAGTACCGAGGACTACTCAGCCAGCTCCAGCCATAACACATCCTGTCATGTCTCCTGCTGGAAACCCACTAAACCCTAGTGGAATTCCACTGAAAAACTGGTTCGCTGCTCTGCAGCAGGAGCCTACAATGGGGCTATAGGGTGTGCCATTTTGTTCATCCAAACAGATGAACAGATCCCAAACAGATGGGATACAATGCTCTATCCCATGGTAGCAGAAAAGGTGGGGACCGTCAGAGCAGGAAACTCTGCCAACAAATGTTGATACTCATCACCTGAGGCAAAAACATTAGCAAGAAGCTGATGGCCGGGACCACTAAGTTTACAGGGGTCAAAAGACATAGCGTCGATTAGGCAGCTATTAGCAACATGCTCTAAAACCCACACACAAAAAAATCAGCACCCAGGAGACACAGAAGCTATCACAAAGTCCCAGTTAAACTGACGTCCATTGAAACATATAGCCACCAACCTCAATCCAAAAGTGCGTATGGGGGTGCCCTATGGGGGGGGGGGTGCCCGTTGGGTGTCCATGACTCATGACCAATGGTCCGTTGCCGAAACCGCCATAATGCTCCGCTGTGCACCTGAGACCACTAGGAAACACCATCGAGAAAACTCATCGACGACGAAAAACAGCTTATCTGAGCTGCCGGCATATACAACGACTAGTGAGCGCCTGCCTCCTTTTCCCCCTGGTGCTGGAAAAAAATCACGGAGGAATGCAGCGCTTCTGTAATAGGGGTTGCACGACTTCATATTTTTTAAAGTCGACAACATGATAAAAGTCGACTCGACATTGACTAGTCGCTGTGATGTCATAGAAACGCAAGAGAAAATGTTTCACATTAACTTACAGGCTTTATTAGCTACATTCACAGCAAATACAAGACCACTTGAACAGATGTCTATTATGCAGAATTAAAAGAACAAAAAAAAACAGAACACTATCCCAGACTTCTTCAGCAACAGCGGAGCAGACCGATGATCTTCTGTCACTGTGGTCCAAAAAGTTGCACAAAACCGAGTCAGATATTTTTTTTTTCTTTTTTTTTTTTTTCTAACACCAGCTGGTACTGGTGATCGGTTATATTCTCATCTTGGTTAGATGCACGTATTGGAGTCGAATTATTACAATTACAATGAACAAGAATACAAGAATGGATTAACAGTATGGTCTTCTCTTTCCCTTTTCCTCTTCTCTATTTCCACTCTCCTCACCTTCAGGTAGGGCCATGAAGGTTTTGAAGTATTTTTTCCCTTAATAATAAACAGCATTTAAAAATTGCAATTAGTGTTTACTTGTGTTGTCTTTTACTAATATGATGTATAATGTTCTGAAACACTGAAGTGTGACAAATATGCAAAAAATAATAATAATAAATAAAAAAATAAGAAACGGGGCAAACACTTTTTCACACCACTGTATATCTGTAGTTATGCTGCAATAAGCTTAGGCTGCTGGAGGACAAACCTTCCTCACTCTGCTACTTTCTTTACTACTACTTTCCAGCATTATTTGCTGCTATTTCAGCTGTTTATGTTTTCTCTCAGTTTTTTCTCTCCATAGAAGATGCATCTGGTCTGGCTTTCTGTTTGGCTGTGGTACCTTTCTGATGCCTTCCTCAGATTCAGTGTGTCTAAACCTTGCTGTTATTGCATTTAAAGTACTTGGGGTTGAAGGTTTGGTCAGAGGTTAGGTTGTTCTCAAATAGCTGAGTATTGGTTATCTCTTCCTGCAGCGTGGTTTTTGTCCTGGTCATGGAACGCTAGACCAGCTCTAGACCCTCAGCAGGGGGAGGGTGCATGGGTGTTTGTCCAACCAGTCTACATGTATTTTGTGGACTTGGAGAAGGTGTTCGACCATGTTCCATGGGGAATCCTGTGGGGGTTACTCCAGGAGTATAGGATCAGGCCTTTTGATATGGGCAGTTAGGTCCCTGTATGATACACTGTATGATCAGTGTCAGAGCTTGGTCTGCAATGCCTGCAGTAAGTCAGATTCGTTTCCGGTGATAGTTGGACTCTGCCAAGGTTGCCCTTTGTCACTGACTCTGTTCATAACTTTTATGGACAGAATTTCTAGTCACAGCCAAAGTGCTGAAGAGATCTATTTTGGTTGCCTTAGGATGGCGTATGGTGTAAAATCTATGCCAAAAGTCCACCACGAGCGTGTATTATGCTCCACACATGTATTGAACGTCCAAAGTGTGCACAACTGAGTGACCACAAGCGCACTGAACGTCTCATGCACGCACAACTCGGTGACCATGAGCGTTCCTCTTTACTGCAGGCACAAAACTCAACAGTCCATGCATGAGTTGCAACTGTCTGTGCTTTGAGTGTATCAATCTGTACGCTCATGGATCTACTCCTGCTTGCTCATGGATATACTTTCTGCACGCTCATGTGAAACATTGGACAAAGTAAACACAGAAACCATTATTAGCCTGTAACATGTAATATAGTAAGTTGATCTAAAAAAAAAAAAAAAAAAAAAAAAAAAAAAAAAAAAAAAAAAAAAGTAAATATATTAAAATGTCACTTTGTTGCTTGTGCTGTAAATTTTTTGTATGATTTCTGTAGTTGTCAGCTGATATCAACTGGATTTTAGGCTGGTTACAGCCCTTATATCCCCAGCTGATTCCTATAGCAGAGGAAAGCTAAATGTTAGCTCAAACTATTAGCTACTGAACTTTCTTACCCAACAACTTACAACTTTCTTACAACTTTGTCTTTTTCCAAACCAAGCAATATTGTGATTTAGTACTGTATATGTGCATAAACTCCCTGTAACTATAAAACATGCATGTTTCTGTAAGAACACCCAGGGAAGACCCGGAAATTCAACCACACACAGGAGTATGCAAAGGGAAAAACAAGTTTAATAAGTTTTCAGAAACTGGTTGCTACTCAGGATGAAGTCACCAAACACAGCACTGTAGAGCAGTGGACAGATGGCGCAGAGGAACTGAGGGTCTCACGACAGGAAGGTGCAGGAAACCAATTGAACAGGCTTCTGTGGAAGGTCTCCACAAGGGGATCCAAATGCAGCACCAGGGGCTAGACGATAATCAGGCAGAGGTCATACACAGGAAGGCAGAGAGAGCAAACTTAGCTTGAGGGGCAGGCAATACTCGGTGGTCGTGAGGCAGAGCTTGGGTCAGGGTCCAGAAATCCAGAATAGAAGGAATCCGTAAAGGGCTTGGCAGGAGGGGTAGATCCGTGGACAGAAAGGGGTCGAAGAAACACTTGAAGGCATGGAATGAAACGCTGGATCTCTACTGGCTCATGGCTGTCGATAATCTGGCAAGGAGGCAGAGGCTGAGAGGTGTTTAAGTAGGGCGGGGCCCAGGTGGAACAGGTAAGCAATCAGGCGTGGCAGGTGAGTTGAATGAGTGCTTAAACACAGCATGGACAGGACAGAACATGAATCATGACATGTTTCTATGAAAAATTCATAAAACTCTTACACACTAAACTCAGACTCAGCCGCGTTAGCTCAATACTTCCATGTATTAGCTATGAAAGCCACAGTAACTGGGGTCATGGGGTGGGGATAGCGAAAAAGTGGCCAATCATAGACAAATGATGGTCTCTGCAGTTTTTTCCCCTAAACTTTGTCCAATGTTTTACACGAATGAGTAGGAGTAGATCCACGAGCATGCAGATTGATACATTGAGAGCACAGACAGATGCAACTCATGTGCGTGTGTGTTGAGTTTTGTGCCTGGAGTAAAGTGGACCACAAGTCACAATACAGTGACTTGTGGTCACTGTATTGTGCTCGCATGGGACGTTCAATACGCTCATGGTCACTGAATTGTGTGTGCTCACGACGTTCAATATGCACGTGGAGTATAATACATGTCTACTTTCTTTACATGCTTGTCCAGCAGGAGTGATGCTGCATTCCAGTTACCTCAGAAGGCAGAACTCGGAGGTGGGTTTGACGTCACACGCAAGATAACAGCGTTCCAGTTAATATAGTCAAAGAAGCCAGGACATTGTTTGCAGTACCTCTTACAAACATCATTTTAAGCTTTACTTTCCATAAGCAAATGCCACTTTTCATTTTCCAGTTTAAAGTTGCAGGTGCTACATGTAACATTAATTTTAGACACACTCTTACAAGTGTATCTTAAACATGTTTCCACCACAGCTTGCTACTGCTCATGCAAGGAGTGGGCATACTGAAACGTGAAGTTGGCCTTACAAGTCGTAACTGAAATTATTTAGAGTTTCTCCCACTCTCAGTGGGAAGTTTGACTTCGGAGGGCATTCCAGTTGATTTTTTTGACTGAGAACTCAGAATTTCTGAGTTCCGACTATAAATGGAACACATCAGGAATGCTGTAAGGCAATGACTCGGTGAGATCTGCTATGTTTCCTTAGATGGAAAACTTTTTCAACTGATTTGAATAATAAACTGAACTAGATACGCTGCATGATAACTCGGATCAATGTATGTGTGAAATTATTTTTTTTTGTAAAGTGCCTCCAGATGATATTTGTTGTGAATTAATGCTATGAAAATAAACTGAACTGAACTGAATATAAGTATGGGTTGTTAAATTTAAATGGTTAATAATAAATGAAGTCTGTAAAACAAAAAATCACCACACAATATAATTTTCCCTGCTCAACACAGTCATCTAATCTGAATAATAGCCAAAATGATAGCAAATGACTTGACATATCAGTTTAGGTTGACCAGGCAGATCTCCACCGTGCATCAGCAGCTCTGAAAGCAGAGCGGTTATCTTCCCCTTGTAGTGGCTCAAACATTCACAGCTGCAACTCCACATATATTGTAAACGAAGTATAACATCCTCATCATTACTCCCTGTCAAATCTCTGTATAAATGTTTAAAATATTCTAAACAGTTGAGACCAAAACAGTGTTTAGCCTACGGTCTAAGTACACAAAACAATGAAAAAAGGTGCATACTAAAGAGACACCACCACTCTGCACCTTTAACAGTGGTATCTAGATTTTTGAGATCTATATAAAATATTCAAATGGTTGGTCTTATCTTTAATGAGTAATTGATACTAATTTCTTTGATCATCTCAATTAAGCATATGTGAAGTTATTTAAAATAAACAAATGTATTTTCTGCCTTTACTGTCTAAAAAAACTTCAGATTAAAATATTAACCTAAGCTAAGCAGAAAATAAAAGAAAGAACAAAAAAAGAAAGCAAGAAATATATGTGGCACTGTGGAAACCTGGAGTATCCCAGTTGCTTGCAGGCAGAGATCCCTAGCTGGTTGTTCCATTCCTCAGAGCACACTGTCCTCCATTTTCCTCTCTTTTGAACCTGCAGAACCGAGTTCCTGCCACTCAGACGTACTAATAAACAAAAGGACCACAAACAGAACAGTTAGTAAAACGTTAGTTGTATGTTTGCTTGGACACATCTCAGTTTTAGCTTAAAGGGGCAATATTATATATTTTCCAGGCACATAGTGCTATTTTATAGCACAAGAAAGTAGATATGTTACCTTTAATTGTTATAAAAATGCTGTATATATCAAACATAACTTAAAAGAAATTTTACTTCATCATTTGATGCCTTGAAATTGGCCTCTGTCTCTTTAAGAAGCTCCTGCTCTTTCGAACACTTCGCCTTCAACACGCCATCACAACAATGCCTTTCCATTATGTCTTTTATAACCGTTCTTAGGGGCGTTAGACTGAGAAGTAGTTCCTATGATAAGCTCAGCAGAATCGGAGTTCCACCAGGTATTTGCTAATTGCTACTGTTGCTAGTCTGGTGGGCGCGGGGGTGGGGTGTTCTGTGAGATGGAAGCTTGGCTGGAGACTTCAGCTCCAAAAGAGAGCAAACATTTAGGCACCCCCGAATGACTGTCACAAGAGTTTCAAGAATTCCTCAAACATGCATAAGCATATCAAAGCAACACTCCAATTATGTATTTGATAAGGGAATAACAATATTACATGATATAAAGCTGAAAAAAAAGTCAATTTTATATAATACCCCCCCTTTAGGTAAGGATCTAGATCAAGGTTTGTTTGTGCCCACAGCACAGGTCCAGGTCATTTTCTTCTAAAAGCCAGGCATAGACACTAAATGATGAGGTAGAAATGACTTAAATGACTCAAATATTTGCTCCTGGAAAATTTTAGTAATACCAAATAGTCAGTTTAAACAGAAACAAAAAAAGTCACTTAGAAATCTAACTGTACAGTTGAAACCAGATAGTTACGTACAATATATACAAACACACATTAAAAATTTTCTCACTGTCTGACAATTTACCATACTTGACTTCTCCTGTTTTAGGTCTGTCTTGAATTATTAGAAATAATGTCTTACTGAACTCATTGTGTGTAGCATTAGTTTATGCAGTCTAAAAAAATAATATGGTCTTTTTATCTGTTTCAAATGAATTTAAACTCTGATGGGTATAGTCCTTTCTTTAGATCTTAGCGCAGCTTTTCATATAGTTGCACACAACTGTGTCTTCGGTTGACTGTACCATTGTTTTGGCATTAGTGAAACTGTTCTGCAATGTCCTTTAAAGACTAAACCTTCAACAATAGACTATGGTCCTTATTATCATCCACAGCCCCCCCCCATCAGTAAGGACAAGATTATAAACATACAAATATTGTGTAGTTATCAGAAATAGTGTACTCCAATCCAAGGAATGGGCACTGAACAAACTGCTTCATGTGGGAGACATTGTCCATCAGTGATGTTATTTTAGCTAGAGTCCTTCTGTCTCCTTAGTTCTAAAAAAATATAGACTCTTATTTCACTATTATCATGATCATTCTCACATCTATCTCCCCCTCAAAAAACACTGCAGCCCTCTGAATACCTTACTAGGCTATATAAATTATAGTCTAGTAAGGGCCTCCAGTCATGGATATCACCCATAATTTCATCCATCCATCGTCTTCCGCTTATCATAGACTGGGTTGCTGGATTAACAGAAACTCAGAGATGCCTTTCCTGTTCATTCCCAAGGCATTCCCAGGCCAGGAATACTGGGTCTTTGCCAGGGTTTCTTCTCAGGATGCCTACTGAACCAGGGATCAAATGCCTCAAGCATGTCAAATGACTCCTTTTGATATGGAGTGGTAATGGCTGTAATTAAAGATCCCCCTGGATTATGTAGCTCCGCACCCAAAGGAGTTTGACTACCTAAGGGAGAAAGCTCATTTCTTTTTTTTTTTTTTTTTTTTTTTTTGACAAGAAAGTTAATTTCGGCTGCAGGTTCTTTCCATCATGATTTATATCTCATGATCATAGGTGAGGGCTGGAGCATAGACGGACCGGTAAATGAAGAACTTACTGCATTGCTGCAGATGAAATCTTAATTCATCTGTTTTTCTCCCGCTCCATTTTACCACCACTTATGAACAAGACATCAAAATACTTCAACTCCTGAGGCAAGACTGACACCCAACCCAGAGGGAACACACCACCTTTTTCCAGTCAACAACCATAGTTTTGGACTGAAAGGAGTTTATCTTCATCAAAGCCACTTCAAATCATGGGCGCAGATGGCACGGGGGACGAGTGGACATGACCCCATCACCCCCATATGCCATTTCCCTACAAAGTGAGAATTAATATCGCTGGTGAAACATATAATTAATGGTATGTTTATTTTAATAATTTACATTGCAGGTTGTACCAACAGCACAGTGTTTGTGTGAAGAATAATGTGTTTTAGTGATATACTGTGTACCACTGAAACACAAGTGTGTAAAGTGGTACACTTTACACATTACATTTATTAGTGACATAAATTGACATAAATAGCTCTCTCTATAAACTCCCACAGAGTGGTGCATACTTGACTCCGTGTGTTGTCAGTGGACTCAATGTGGACCAATAAACTGATCAGCAGGAAAATGCTCTGTGGGAAAAAGTCTCCACAAAATATTTTCTTTGTGACACTGAGCTGATTAGGACAGCAACACACTGCTCCGAGCAGTAAGTCATGAGGCCAAGCAATATCACAGCAACTTTCTACGCCGCATTCACCAATGTACAGTGTGTTTATCACTTTGGTTCATTGTTTATCTGATCAAAAGTTGGATGAAGGGGGACAGGGGCGGATACCTGTCTCACCTTCCACCTCCCTTCTTGTTGGCTTGTTGTCTGGTTGTACACCTCCAAAGTTTTGAACATCATAGCAGATTGTGCACACCACCTTTCCTTCAAACTGGGTGATTTGAAAGATGTTCTTGGTGAGCAGGTTCACCTGTACCAGCATTTATATTATCCCTCTAATGTGGGCTCATTTTTCGAGAATCCTGCACCAAGGTAGGCATCAAGTATAAAAGCCACACTGTTTGAATGGCTTGCGCAAGATCAATGCAAACCCCAAATGTGATTTTTTTTTTAAAAATTATTTTATTTTGACACAAAGACGAGAAAAAGAAAAAAAATGAAAGGTGCAGTGAGAAAGATGGAGGAAAGGTTTAAAGAGAAAAAAGGAGATAGAAGAAGAGGAGAGAAAAAAAAGCATAGAGATAAAACAAGTCAACACCCTTGAAGTCTGCCTCGAGACCTGCAGAAAGAGAAAACAAAACAAAACAGAGAATCCACAACAACAAACAGCATATGCATATATAATAACAGTTATAACTTCAATGGAAAGTACACAGTACAAGGTAATACAAAAGGGTATTTAGTGGCAACTGCTGCCCAACTGAGTATCTATCTGACAAACGCCTGAATCTAGACACCTGTGCGCGCACGCGCGCGCGCGTGTGTGTGTGTGTGCTTGTGTCTATAGGTTTCTCTCTAAGAATATTTGATAGTAAGTGTGGGGTCCACAGATCCACCCCCCAGGACATGTGGATGGCACGAGTAAGATCAGAGCCACAGAAACCCAGCGGCCCCCCAGCACAGAACCCCGGGAGCCCCTTGCAGGGACAACCGGACCCCTCCCTGGCAAGAGGGCAGCAAACGCAAGCTTTGGGTGACCCCCAGCAGCCACAATGCAGAAGCCCCAGGGGGCCGCAGTGATGAGCCCACAGGCCCCACCGGCAACCTGCTACGCCGGAGCAGATCTGGCTGTGGACAAAGAGACCCAAGCCCCAGCCCCCCTGCCAAAGCAGGGCCACACCCCCAACCGCTGCCACATACTGCCAACAGCCAGGCATACACCCCCAACCAACCACCTGCCAGAACCTGGCAGCCCCCTGGCCAAAGAGCTGACCACCGCAACCAGGAGCAATGATCCAAAAATCCAAACAATCCCGGGAGAACCAGAGTACCCCCCCACTGCCCCCCAAGGCCCCAGGCCCATCCACAGCCCAGATGTCTTGCTTCTCCTCTTGGTCACCAACCCCAAATGGGAAACAGACAACACGGGTGTAAAAAAAACCCCACACACCCCTCCGCCCACTCAAATATGGTGTTGATGCATGTTGTAATATAGTGCATTTAAAATGGAGGAGATGGGGCAGCGGCTGACGCAGATGTCCCTCTTTCCAGAAACCAGGCGGTGCCAACACACCTCCCAATCCTTGCCCAGAACCCTAAATATCTATATGCAACATTTGGGAGTAAGCACAGGTGCCGTAGGTGAGACTGATTGACCAGCTCACGCCCAGCATGCTACGGGGTGTGCCCACTCCCGGACCTTATATGTGTGTGTCATCTGAATGTTACTCATGAAAGTGTCTAAGTTGTATATAAAATTGGGGCCCATGTTATCATAAGATCACAGAAATGGGGGACCCTCCCTGCACCTCAGTGGCAAACCCGTACCCCAAGCCCTACATGAGTGCTGATATGATGGAGCAGGCGGATATACACTCCATGCCAACACCGAAGAAGCCAATAAGTTCCACCAGACCCAAATCCGTGGGCCAACCCAAATGCAGGCACCCAATCAGTGCAGGCACACACACCGCTCCACAGACAAACCGAGATCACCATGTGGCCCCGCAAGCCCCCCTACACACCACCACACCCATCACACCTCTGAGGGAAAGATACCGGCGCAGCAAACCATGGCGCACCACCAACCACCACAGCACAGATTGTAAAGGAGTCAACACCCCCCCCACGGCCCCCAGGCCCGGAACCACCAACATCTAGGGCAGCCAAATAATAGAGCCAGGCCAAGGAACCCCCCCCCCTCCCCCGGGCTTATGCCACAGAGACAGTGACACCCCCATTCCACCATACAGCTGCAGGGACAAAGCCAGAACCCGCAACCCCGGACACCCGCCACCCACCTGGGACTACCCAACAAACAAGCCAACCACTGCCCTGGCACGGGGCCGGGAAGGCCAGCGCAACCACAGGACCCAGCGATACCAGCCCTGCCGCACCCACACATGACGGCCAGAGCAGCACCACCCAGGACTACCACCTCATCACCACGGCCGCCATGCAGTTGAGGGCAAGACGCGACAAGGGCACCCTAAAGCAAAAGCTACGCGCAAAGTCCACACCCCGAGATGCATTCCACCAGCCCTGCAAAGCAGAGCCCCCCACGAAAGCGCACCCCCACAGAATAAAAGAGACCTACAACATCCACGCCCAGGGGCACATGCCCGACATCCATACCCTAGCCACAAGCAGCACCCCGGGAAAACCCACACCAAGGCCCACGGGGGGCAAAAGGCCCATGGAGCATAAACCAAAACCCACCAAGAAGTTGAGACTATTCCACCCAAAACCATCCAGGCCAGCCAGTTCACAGAAGCCACACAAATCCCCAGACCCCGCCTCCAGACAGAACCAGAGCAACCATGTACCAAAACCCCAAGGGGAATCGGAATCTGAACCAGGTCCACCTGAATGACACCCAGCCCCTACCCAGGGCTGTCTACCCAGCCCCCACTCCAGAGGAAAAGCTACCCTCACTCTAACATTCGGACAACTCTCAGACCACATAAGACACCCAGGTTGAGTTCACCTCTCCTTCTGGACATGAACACAATATCTTTGAGAACAAAGTATGATGTGTGGCGTGTGTGTTTACTAGAGGTGTGCGATACTGCATATTTTGATATTGATCCAATACCAAGTAAATACAGGGCAAGTACCACCGATACCAATACTGATACCAGTACTTTTTATCATTTTTGTTTGCTGTATCATCAAATGTCTGACCTTTAGTTGTTGTTTTTGTGGTTTTTCCTTTGAATCATTTTGTTAAAATCTTGGACATAATTTGGATGAAGTTTATGTCTACAAAATACTTTAATAACATATTAACATGATTAAACAGAAACAGTAGAAAAACCAAACAAATGTGTGTATATTTTTTTTTCTCTAAATCAATCAATATCAATTGAGAAAAAATTTAAACGATTTTGAGGTAGAGTTAAGAAACTACAATACAAAAACAAAGTAAAATTTCAAGAGGGTATCTAAAACTAAATTATTGATCTTATCATGCTAGAAATGAAATGTGACCAGGGCTGGGCAAAGATTGTATGGGGCCTTAGAAAGAATATAATTAAAAGGCCCCCGCTTTCTGTTAAGAACACTAACAGCTTTTCAATAAAGATTTGGTGGACTCTGAGAGATGGGACCAAGCTTAATAGGCTGAGATTAAAAGCAGTCGGGGATAATGGTTATTATTTGCTGTATTATTGAAGAAACCAAACTCAAATAATCTTTGGGTTTGAGTATATATAACTCATAGTATCAGATTGTAGCTAAAGTAACGCAACAATCAAACTATGAAGAGTATTCTTTGCACTTTTACAAAGTAAACTTGCCAACTCCTTTAAATCTTAAATTGAAATGTTAAACAAGTTAAGGCTTTAAATTTATCTGTTCTGAAACCTTTAAATCAGATTAAATAAAATTGTCATTCTCAGTAAACAAATGTTAAAATTCCAGATTTGTGTTAAAATATAAGCATTTATGGTGGCCCCTGAAGGTCTGGGGACCCCTAAGCAGCTGCTTAATTCATTTATGCCTTGCCTATAGTAGTATTTGTTACAACAAGAGGACCCCCCTTTGCCCCCCCACTCATAATTTTCTGGTGTGGCCAATGGGGTGCCATGGTCTGGTTTATTGGCCTAATATACCGCGTTCTGTCATTTTGTTTCTCTAAGGCTACAAGGAAAATTAGCTGCCACTAAATGAAGGAATTAGTCAAGAAAAATATCAGAAATTGGTATGCTCAACTATGAAATCACAAACTTCAGCAATGCACAGTACACCTGACTCTGTAAAAGCCACTGTTCACACACCAGCACTGCAGGGGCTACTTTTCACATTTCTGTCTTGTTAAGCTAATAATTTATTGGGAACAATGTTCATTTGTAAATCTAAGTGCTTTTTAAATGCTGCAGTTTTTGACCCCCAAAAAGGGAACAGAAGGAAATAATTTACACTTGCACAACTCGAGAGAATGCACATTGGTGAACTTACGATGCAAACATATATAACATACATACATACATACATATATATATATATATATATATATATATATATATATATATATATATATATATATATATATATATATATATATATATATATATAAAGTTAAAGAATATGATAGCATAAGAGGTGACCAACGTGTGAGACAGATGCTAAAAATGAACTAATATGCCTTTTTATCAAACTTTCACAAATGCTATTTCTTAAATTTTATGTATAATGTTATTTTATTAAGCTACTGTCTAGTGAAATCATTTCATTTAAAATTTTAACACTATCCTCATAGCCTGCAGGAAATTCTTGATGACACTAAAGAAGGACCTAGTCAGTTGTGAGAGGATCAGCCTGTTGACAGCCACAGTAGCAAAAGATTGCATGAGGAAAGAGAGACAGAAGGAATACAGAGAGAACAAGGAGGGACAGGAAGCAACACATGGGGAGAAGATGTTGACAAGATTGTGTTGCCCAAAAAGCATTTCTCTAACTAAATAAGTTCACAGGTTTGAATAAATAATTCTAAAAATATTTTTGTGGTCACGCACTTCCGGTTTTCCATTTTCCATTTAATAAGTCACACCCACTCAAAAAATGCAGAACATTTAGGAATAAACCACTCAACAAAAGGAAGGCCTTCCACAAAGAGAGAGTAATATGCTTCAAATGCTGCTCTTCAGACACTCATCTTGCAAAGAACTGTAAATCTGCAGTAACATGTTCTGAATGTGATAGCACAGGCCATGACACAATCATGCATCCCGGTTCTCCACCACAGATCAACAAGGCTTCCCCACCGGCACAAGAGAATAGTGGGGAGGGAGAAAATAGTCCTGACACAATCAATGTCACAACAAGCTGCATGGATGTGTGCGGGTCCAGGTCAGTGGGGTCGTTCGTGTTCTAAGATATGTCTCGCGTGGGTTTACCGTAAAGGTTATAAGAACAGAGCTATCAAAGCTTATGTAATATTAGACGATCAGAGCAATCGCTAGGCCTTCTGCAGAGACAACACAAGCAAGCGGAATGTTTGACTTAATTGAACCTGACAAAGACCCAAAAATTAGGTCACAAATCAGAATCTATGTTACCCACCTCCAAATACTCAACAGTAAATGTTTCGAGCGCTTTTCCACCTTCAAGTCCTTAGTCAGAGCTATAGCAAATCTTATCCATATTGCAAAATCTTTCAATGGGACTAATCCAAACAGCAAATGCAAAGGCTGGCACAAATGTCACCTACCTCATACTCCAGATAGCTCAAGCAAAAACTGTCATCCTCAAAGAGACACAGAAGGCCCACTTCGAAAAAGAATTTTCTGCTCTTAATGCTGGCAAGCCGATCTCAAAGCAGAGCCCTCTACAAAAGCTCAGCCCAGTCCTACAGGATGGTCTCATTTCTGATGGAGGCCGACTCAAACACTCAGAAATTGAGAACTTTGAAAAGAGCCCGTTAATTCTCCCCAAACACAGTCACATCTCCCTCCTGCTTACTCGTCATCACCACAAGCTAGTAGAGCATCAAGGCCGTCATCTGATGGAAGGAGCAATCAGGGCTGCCGAACTTTGGCTTTTAGGCAGCAAAACACTAGTCAACTCAATGATCCACAAATATTTAACCTGCTGCAAACTGCGTGGAAAACAAGAACAACATGGCTCTACCACCTGAATGCTTAAAAACTTGTCCTCCTTTCACTTATGTCGGCCTCGATGTCTTTGGGCCCTGGACTATAACTACCAGGCGTACCAGGGGTGGAGTATCTGAAAGTAAGCGATGGGCTATTATGTTTACCTGCATGAGTTCGAGAGCTGCCCATATTGAGGTAATCGAATCTCTAGACACGTCCAGCTGCATAAATACCCTCCGTCGCTTCTTTGCCCTAAGAGGTCCTGCCAAACAGTTGTTATCTGATCGGGGCACCAATTTTGTTGGCGCTTCAAAGGAACTAGGAATGGACAAATCAATGGATAAGTATCTAACAGAGCAAGGTTGCAGCTGGGAGTTCAATCCGCCACATGCCTCCCACATGATCGGAGTCGCCCGCAGAATCCTGGACTCCATGTTGCTCCGAAACAAGGTACAACTGACTCATGAAGTGCTATGTACACTCATGGCTACAGCCATCAAAAATGCAAAGCCGCTCATTCTGGAGTTGTCGGATCCAGAGAACCCCTTTATTCTATCCCTGTCAATGCTCATTACACAGGAATCTTGCCTTCTACCCCCACCTGGAGACTTCTCCTTTACACCAAACAATGGAGACAAGTCCAAGCTCTTTCCAACCAGTTCTGGACATGCTGGAGGCGAGAGTATTTGCCCACATTACAACAATGGCAGAAATGGACTGTATCATGCAGAAACCTCCAAGTTGGCGACCTGGTTTTGCTCAAGGACAAGCGGGTTGCACGTAACAGCTGGTCCATGGCACGGGTCACTGCCACATTTCCAGGCAAGGACAGTCGAGTAAGAAAGATCAAGGTAAAGGCATGGGATCAAGGATGTGTAAAGACATTTATGCAACATGTTACAGAAGTTATCCTTCTCATGCCAAAGGACTGAATGTATAATGGATTGTTTAGTATAGTGGCCTGATTAGGCCAGGCATGGAGTGTGTTGCCCTAAAGGCATTTCTATAAATAAATAAGTTCATAGGTTTAAATAAATAATTCTAAAAATGTTTTTGTGCTAGTAAAAATGATTGCAAGTTGTTTAGACGACTGGTTCATGTTTTAAATAAGTTTTTGCTGGAAAATATTGTCGGTAGGTTCTACTTCTGGTTCTGGTCACGCACTTCCGGTTTTCCATTTTTGCTAAAAAACAAAGAGCCACATGCAAGAGGCAGTATGGAAATGTAATCAGATGTCATCTACTCTAAATCGTCAGGCAGGAACGCCGTAAGTTGCATTATATGGCAGTTTATACTGATGAGTCTGGATATTATTGCTAATTTTATTGAAATGTTGTTTTTGTGAGCTTGAGGCACTTAATTTGAGTAAACATGTCTCTCTGTGTTGAGATCATATATTTTCTGTCATTTAAGTTTTCACCACATGTTCATGAGGACAATTAAACAAGCTGCAACTAAACTCCAGGGTCTTCATTTGTCGTTTAACTCTGTGTCACCAACATCCCTGTTGAAAATACTACAATGATAATGACATATCCAAAGCCAAATCAACCTGAACCTAAGATTAGAAATTGGAGAGTCACAAACTGGCTGTTAAAAGTGCTGCATATGAAAACAACAAAAATAAATAAATGAAAATAACTTACTGTGTTGACATATTTTGCAGACAAACTGGTCCCACCCCAGTTCAAAAATCCTGTTTGCGCCCCTGTTTCACACTCATTTATGGATGACTCGTGGATGCTGAAGAGCATAGCCTGAAGAACCCAAAAGAACCACATCATCTAAGAAAACTAAGGATGCGACCCTGAGATTGTTAAACAAGACACACTTCTCTCCAGAACTTGAGATGATGTCTATGAACACCACATACAGGATTGTTGACAAGAGACAAGCCATCGACAGGGAGCTGTGATATGGTAAGTGTATATCAATTTATTTTGTTTGGACTGGGCTGATCCTTGCAGTCATAAAGGTTTGGTAAAAAAAAACTGACCTAAACCAAGCTTTTATTATCAAACACAACAACAATAGGCAAGATGAGACCGAAGAGATTGTGATCTTTAGTTTATATTTTCAGAGCTAGGTATGAGTTTGGAAAAATGAAAGTTCCTTCCAAAAAAATGAAGGAGCAAATGACAAGGACACTGTATAAGAACTGCATGGACTGAGAATGATATGGAGAGAGAGATAATTTCTGCTGTTGCATCAGCTCATAGTTCCAAATAAAAATAGTTCCATCCATCCATAGGCGCTTCCAGGCCATCTGAGAAACATAATCCCTCCAGCGTGTCCTGGGTCTTCCTCTGGGTCTCCCGGAGGGACGTGCCCGGAACACCTCACCAGGGAGCCGTCCAGGAGGTATCCTAATCAGATGCCTGAGCAACCTCAACTGGCTCCTCTTGACGTGGAGAAGCAGTGGGTCTACTCTTAAGTTCCTCCTGGATGACCGAGCTTCTCACCCTATCTCTAAGGGAGAGCCTAGACACACTGCAGAGGAAACTCCGCAGTGTGGATGATGCTTGTATCTGTGATCTCATTCTTCATAGTTGTTTTTGCTAAATATAGCATTTTTTGCTCTTCATCAGCTGAGGAAACTGGTTGAATAATTAAAAAACGTTAATATTTATACTTAAGATTTGTACTAGGATGATACCAGTTGTAATGGAAAATTTTATAATGTACTCCTCACCCTTCCTTTCTTTTAAATTATCTGAATAGTTTTATCATAAGGTTGGTCATCTGGCCTCACACAGACTTCTACAGTGTCACAAAATAGTAGGACAGAGACTTGATACTCAAGACCAATGTTTTTGTTACCTTCCTCACTCAGAACTTATCAGGATGAAAGCTGTCCTTTTTAAAGCTGCAGTGTATAACTTTCCACCGCTCCTGACCTAGAATAACCAGAGCCAGGAGGAAGGTCTTAGCGCTCTTAATCACCCTCAGTGTTCGGCAGCTAGCTGTACAAATGGTGAAAAAACAACTTACCATTCCAGGAAAACCGTCATCGGTGGCCATGCTAACAAGCCTTAGCATTAGTGGCAGGCTATGTTGTTATGATCCATCTCTAACATGGCAGAGAGCAAGGGGGAGTGTGTGAGCACTCACACTGTCCCCCTTGCACACGAGGGTGATTGATAGCACTAAAACCCTCCTCCTGGCTCTGATTGGTTGTGTCTAACTGAGTAGTATATTTTGGCAGTTAGTACTGGGAGCACTGGGAGAAGGCAGAGTACTTGATTTTTTTCACAGATTATCTGTCTTATATTGTCACAACATATTGATAAGCTTAAAAAATATGTAAAACACATTTTTTTAATAAAAGTTACATACTGCAGCTTTAACATCAAACAGACCTCTTTCTTAACAAAAGGCAAATGATAAGACCATCTGTGTTGAGCTCCACAAAGTCCTTGGTCCATAACAATCCAAATCTTCACACTTATAGTTCAATCAAGCCTTTCTTCCCTTTGTTGGGAAACACCCACAAACAGTGACAACCTGCTGTCACAAGATCTGCTGACCAGAACCTATAAATGACAGCCAGAATCAACTGTTAGCTAGAGCAAACTTGACAGACTCCTTTGACTCTGTATTTTTGTTCTCACCTTGGTTTTAATAAATTGCTCACTTCTTCTCATCCAGACTCTTGCCACAGTTTCTCATCACAAAATCAACAAATTGTGAAAAAACAAAAATCTAATTTTATTTATTAATTTGTACATTTTTAGAATGTTTTGGAGGGGATTGTGATTACATTATATCTCTGTTTTAGAATAGTGAAAGACTGATAAGAACTCTTAAGAAACAACAGTGTGGAGAGACACATTCCTGCGGTGACAATTGATGTTTAAAGTTTAACCTCTTAACTTTCATGAGGACACTGGTGTCACTGGTGTTTTGGGGGTGACAGTTCAGGGGTTAAACATTAATAATTATGTAAACTGTAACTTTCCCAGTTTCCTAATTTATTTTTGATCAGTTTAATTCTTCTTTTACTCTGAGCCAGAAATGTCCCTAAATTTAATCTCAGAAAACTGGTCACTTTACCATACAAGGAGAGAAATGCCCTTCCTGATTCACAAAATACATGTAGTCTGATGACCTCCTAAGCAATTTCGCAAGAGTAAATCCACTTTTCCACAACCAGGACGCAAGCGACATTGCGCCTCCCAAATCCAAGTTTCCAAAATCAGTCTCCTTTCTAACAGAGTAAGCTTTCCCAGGATAGTGAGAAGTATGATACCTTGACCTTTGGAAAACACCTTCCTGAAGGGGCCATCAAGTGAGCTATTGCTGCCAATTAACATCATGTTCTCTTTCTAGATGATATTAAATAGTGAGACCTGTTTGAAGAGTTTCATTTAGGTTTCTGAGCTCATCATATCACTGAATCAGCACTTGTAAGTTACAAATGAAATTATCTTGGCCTCAGATAATGGACTTGTGTCTGTTCTAGTTCTATTGGATCTCAGGGCTGCTTTTGACACAGTTGAACGCAATATTCTCTTAGAAAAGGCTTTGTAGGTATCAAAGGAATAACAAGGTTTAAATCTTATCTGTCAGACAGATTCCAGTTTGTTCATATGAACAATAAATCTTCACATTCCAGGGTTACTTGTGGAGTACCACGGGCTCTGTGCTTGGACCAATTATTTTTATGATGTATATGCTTCCAACTGGAAAAATAATCAGACAGAATGGGATAAATTTACACTGTTATGATGATGCTGATGTTATGCTATATCTATCCATAAATCCTGATGAATGCAATCCGGTCGGTAGATTTCAGCCATGTCTTGAGGACATTAAAACCTGGATGACATAAAATTTTCTTCTTCTAATCTCTGACAAAAGATTTTTGGACCAGAAGCTCTGAGAAAGAAACTGCTTCGTCAATCACTTGATCTGGATGGCATTAAATTGGCCTCAGATAAAAAAGTAAAGAACGTTGGTGTTATTTTTGACAAAGAAATGCCATCTAAGTACCATATTAAACAGGTTTCTAGAATTTTCTTCTTTCATCTCAGGAATATTGCCAATTAGAAATATCCTGTCCAGGAGTGGTGCTGAAAAACTAGTCCATGCATTTGTTACTTCAAGACTGGACTACTGTAATTCTTTGCTATCAGGAAGTCCACAAAATGCAGTTAAAATCCTTCAGCTGATCCAAAATGCTGCAGCAAGAGTTCTGATAAAAATTAAAACAAGAAATCATATTTCTTCTATTTTAGCTTCCCTTTGTTGGATCCCAGTTAAATCCAGAATAGAATTTAAGGTTCTCCTTCTCACATATAAAGTCCTTAATAATCAAGCCCCATAATACATCAGAGATCTGATTGTTCAATATGTTCCTAACAGAGCACTTTACTCTCAGACAGCAGGTTTACTGATGGTTCCTAGAATTTCAAAAAGTAGAGTGGAAGGCAGGTCCTTTAGTTATCAGGCTCCTCTCCTGTGGAACCAGCTCCCAGTTTTAATACATGAGGCAGACACCCTGTCTACTTTTAAGACTAGGTTTAAAACTTTCCTTTTTGATAAAGCTTATAGTTAGACTGGCTTAGGTTATCCTGAGATCTGCAGTTATGCTGGTATAGGCTTAGGCTACTGGAAGACAAAGTGACCACTTTTTCTCACTTTCTTCTTCTGCTACTCTCAAATTTACATTATTTGCTATTATTTCAACTGTTTATTTTTTTTCCTCAGTTATTTTTCTCTCTATAGAAGCTACACTTAGTCTGGCGTTCTGTTTGGCTGTGATACTTTCCTGGAGGAGAGCGTTGGCTGAGATAATGCTGCTGTAGAGAGTTGAGAAATGGCTACATGAAAAACTTTGTTGAAATAATTCCCTCTATTTTTTGTTATATTGTGAACTAGTCTTTACTAGTCTGCTATTTCTTTTATATTGTGTACATGCAACTTTCTTAAGCCCAGTAGAGGGCACTCTCGTGCCAATGTGGGTCTACCAGAGAGGATGTAGTTTCCGGCTCTGGGCATGCGCAGCTCAGAATAAACAAGCTTTGTTCTGGGCTACAAGCTGTCTGTTTGTTTACAGCACAGGCAATTTCCAGTAATGTCGAACTGGTGGCATTACATATGTCACTGCCAAATGTTAGTGATTAGGTAAAATTTAAAACTTCAACAGAGTCCATGCCTCCAGCTAGCAATAATTTCTCAATAGCTGAGGGTCCAGACCCTCTGTATGGAGGAAAGTGTAGGCTGGTTTTTACCAGGCTAGTGCTTTGGTGTTTTTCATGTGTGTGCTCTATCTTCTCAAATGCCCAGTCAGCTGCAGCAGATGTCCATTCACTGTAATCCAGGTTCTGCTTGAGATTTCTTTCTTATAAAGGAGGGTTTGCTTTTCCCCTTCTGCTACATGTGTCTGGATCCTGGTTCACTTCTGTTTGTGTGTGCTTGTGTTTTTGTGTGTAAGTGTGAGATTTTCCTCTACAAAGGATCTTTGTTGGAAAAGCAGGGCTGGCCTGCTGGCAATCAGCTGATAACCCCCTGGGGATTTAAGGAGCTGTTTCACTGTTGGTTTCCTCACCAACTCCTGGATCATGCCATCCATGCCTTAGTCTGTTAGACCTTCCTTGGACTCTCAATCACTTCACAGTCGCCACTGCTGCTCTTTCAGCCTCAGCTGCCATATGCCTGTCTGCACTCCAACAATCTTCCGACTTTGCCATCTTAACTATTCACTACCAGAATCCCTCACTTCCTTTAACACTAAACTGCCACTCCTTTACAGTCATCTTCTTCAGTTCCTCCTTTCCTTCAAAAATTTATCTCCATATTATCCCTCTTGTTCTAACTGCTCCCCTCTCCACAGACACCACAGAACCCTGAGATCAAGCATCTCTTCATTGTGGACATTACATCATTTACTGTAAATAAATCCCTTCCTCCTTTCATTCTGAGTTCTGTAGATGATTCTGTGTGTGGGTCAGGAAAATTCCAGCAGACATGACAAGATGAATGCTCAGTATAAGGGATTGCTACAAAGTTACAGACTTGATGCAATCTAACAGTCCATTGTTGGTCTTTGTTAAACTGAATTTAGAGTGGGTTTGCACATGTATGTTTTGCTGTATGAGCTATTGATGCAGTTAACAAAATGGATGGGATCGTGAAGAAGGAACATCATGTAGAAATATGAAATATGTGGAAATTAACAGAACATTTAAAGACATTAGCCAAGAAGTCAAAGCTTGGGTGTTAATAGATCTGTTGGACTGTCATAAAAAGCTACAAAGTTTGATTAAAGTCATCTAAAATAGAAAATGTTTAGTCTAATTTTATATCAGACAGTGAAGGAAATAAAATGTCTTTTGTACAGTGTGTAAATCTGGTTTCAGCTGCAGAAACATGAAGTGTGAGTAAAAACCAGTGCATCTCACCACAGCCAAGCTCATCTTCATGGTTTTCACAATCAATGGTTCCATCACACTGAGCCAAGGCACTGACACACTGGGATGATGAACCACAGCGAAACTTTCCCACACAACTTAGACCCACTGTAGATGAAGATAAGATGGAAAATAGGTGCAGTGTAGTGTTTACGAAGAATGACAATACTAGATTACCATTTCTTTTGCTTATCCTCAGGATATCTAAGTTTTGTTCAGAATCTATGGCACACTCGAAGTTATAAGACAATGGCCCTCTACATACATTCACTGACAAAAACACATACCAGCTGTAAGTACCCTTTAGGAGCAGCCTCATGGCATAGCATTCATGTACGTAGGTGCATCACACACCGCACATCAAGGCTGGACTAGCCATCTGGCAAACTGGGCACTGCCCGGTTGGCCGATACACATATATGGGCATAAATGTGCATTGGCCCACTGGTATTGTTCTCATAATTTAATCAAAAAAGAAAAAAAAATATTGACTGTGACGGCCCATTGGTTGATTGGCACAGTTGTTTTTTTGTTTTTTTTTGTATGAAAAAATTCTAAAAACAGTTTTCAAAGAACTTTGATTGTATGTCTCTTAGTTTTTATGTCTTTTTTTTTTCTTTTATACTGTCACATTAATTGTCCTTTAGGACTTGAACAAATTGAAAATATTGTCCCCATTATGTTAGGTAGCACAGCAAACTAAGTTATTGTATGATTACTCCATACTTCTGATGATTTTTTTTTTAGTGCTGTCAATCTGATTAAAAAATTTAATCAGATTAATCACATTCAAGTGTTATGATTAATCACAATTAATCACAATGCTTAACTTTGTAAGCTTGAAATATAAATATGCACGCAGTGGTAGTTCTTGCAGGAATAGTGCCCTGAGCAACTTCCTCCTTCTGCTGCCCCCCAACCAAATAAAATGCAACCAATTATCTGATTTTTTTTATTTTATTTTTTTTTATTATTATTATTTATTTATTTATTTTGCAGCAGAAAGCAGGTGTAGTCTCCAGGTATTCACAATCCGCACAATCCTATTACAATGCCCTGCTGTCTGTGAATTCATCACTGAGTTGAAGAATAAATCAAATGAACTCATAATGTAATCTCATTTCACACTTGCAAGAATGTTCACACCAGTCTCGACACGCAACACTTTATCATACCGTTTTCCAAATTGTTTGTATTCTACATGAGTTGTATTTATTGTGTTGTTTCAAGTGTTGTTTTCAAGTGTTTCTTCTGAGGGCTGTAGTTTCCACACCGTTCTCTCCTCCCCAGTTTAAATGAGCTTTTGGGTTGAACTGGCCAACCGCACAAGTGTGTATCACTGCTGTTTCTCAGTCTAACCACTGATTAGAAGTCTCTTCTATTCATATTTTTTGCTGTGCAGAAATCACATTTATTTGCCCGCTCATGTAGACTCTGAATCTATTCCTCCGCAGTTTCACAATGCTTCTTGTGCGTTTGAAGTCACAATCATGGCATGCACTTTTCTCAGGTGAGACAAAAGCACAGACTTTATCCTACTCCTACGTTTTGGTCAACTCTTAGTTGATGTTCTCTTTTATATGCAGAACCTGAGGGTACTGGAGCACAAATATCACACAGCTACTTTGTGCTGACTATCATAGCTCAGCTGAGACTTTCAGTTGAGTTTACTTATTTCTAAAAATTTGGTGTGCTCATGGATATATTCAACTGATAATAACTGAGAAAAAAAAAATACTTTCTGTTCTATACATTAGCATCTTGTGGCTCAATCATTGCCAGATGCACAGATGTAACACAAAGCTGAGCTTCTTACCTCCAAGGCCAATCCCAAGAACAAGAAACATCATCAAGATGAGTGAAACAATCAGCAGCTCAAATCGATGAGCAACAACTTTGTCTTTCCATCCTTTATCCAAGTCATCGTCTGTTAATAAACAAAAAACACTGAATAATAACTGAATATTTAGCTGAACACCTGATTTTTCCCATGAATAAATGCTTTCTCCTTGTGCACTTTTTGATGATCAGCATATGTTTGACATATTCATGAAGGCAGACACGTCAAATAGATTACACCTTCTCTTCTCATTTTGCTGACACAGTCCTGTTTGGGTGTTGTTTGTAGATCAGATCTTAAAAAGGTTTGTGCATACAAATACAGGTGCAAACTTGATAGCATGCACCTTTTTCAGATCAGACCCTTAGAAGCTTACATGAAAGCATTAATTACTTCATCAAATTAGCGATCTGCTTTCAAATACAAAATGTTTTGATAAATGTATTGTGGCCTACAGTGACTCCTAGGATATGGAGAAAAATTTTGAACACAATGTCACTTTTTATTACATGAGACCTAATGCTAAATAGAGGCTGCTAACATAACTGTAATACATTCAGATAATGTTCTGTGATTTTTCTATAGATATTGATTCAAATATTATTTTTCCTAAAGCACATTTGTGAACAGTTAACTTCTGACTCAAAGGCCCATGTCTGAAATATAACTCAGTAATAAAAGTGCATGTGATTGAGTTTTAGGACTGGGTGAAAAGCAGGATTATAAAACAAGATGGACAATTACAATGTGAACATTAAGATAACAGTTTAAACATAGAAAGAGAGATGGTTATATAGTGATGAAACTGATAAACCATGTAACTGATAAAACATCATTTATGTCACTTAGTAAATATATGCGTTTCATGTAATGACAATTGTTCAGCTCAAAATTTTAGGTTTTACAGTACCCTGAATGTTATAAAACATGTTTTAATTCTGGTATGGTGTCAGCCGTTTAGCACTTTTATAAATAAAAGAACTCAAAGCTGCAAGAAAAAACATCATATCCTTTTATCTAGCTGCACATATTGAAACACTCACGTTGAGGAGTTTCATCATTAACATGTTGGTGTCCTGACACCAAAAATGTTGTATACTGAACAAAGGAAACCCAACATACAAGTGAAGACTTTTGCTACTAAAAGGCAGAATTGTTGTTTGCCAATCTGCTATGGTAAATGGCAAGTGTGTTCATATCAACATGCCTCACCATTAATAAAAGGCTGAACTTTTGTGATTGGCATGGTTGGACTGGGTGTAGCTGAAGCATGAAGCTCTGCAGGTTTGCCTGGATTGTTCTCTGGTTGAAAGTCTGCAATAAAGCTCCCAAGGGGACTGACGATTAGAGTGTTGGGGGTTTCTACAGTGGGGAGATCTTCCTCCGTAACTGAAACCACCTCGATCTTGGAGTTATCTGAATCTCCAACTATCTCCGTCTTCAGTTCCTAAATGAAAGTTATGGAAAGGAAACAATTAATGTGAGCATTTACCTGATCAATATATAGTTAACCCCAAAATTATTTATTCAGTTCAAATTTAAAAATACTTTATTATCCCAAAGAGAAATTAAATAAGACTTATAGCTCAGAATTATTTTTTTCAGCCTTAAAGTTCTGTTTCAGACAGGAAATAGACAGGCATCCCTCAAAAGATAATTAAAAACAATGTATCAATAAAAAAAAAACAAAAAACAAAAAAAAAAAAAACCCACAATATTTTATTCTAAAATATCATGTTCAAAATCATTTTCACCCTTCTCAATGATCAATTGAAAAATCGTTATTGGCATTAGAGTAATTAAACCCTTACCATAAGAATTGCTAACCAGTCTTTCCACTGCTATTTGAATGTGTAGCCCCTGGTTAAAACCAGTCACCTAAAGCCTTGGAATATTTATAAAATAATTACAACAGCATGATATTATATCAAAAATATAAGTCAGAGTCTTGTATTAGTATGTTTTTTACGGTTGTCGTTAATGTGAAAGGGGGGGGGCAGGAAGATCAAGTGTGTGTATTTACATGAGTGTATTCCTGTTTGTTCGACTAATTTTTGATTTGTCCAAAGACTAGGGACTGAATCTCATATTTATAACAGTAGCTATAAAGAAGGAGGGACAACCAGTAGTAGAAAAATAAACAGCGGGATGATGGGAAAGAGGAAAAAAAAAGGGGGGACACGAAGAGGAAGCTGATGGAGGCCGCAGCTTATGTGAGCCGAGACGAAGGTTGGAGAAGGAATTGAGCTGTTTCAAAGGCTTTACGCTCAAGTTAACCGCAGTTAGGAGAGTGTTGGAGTGCGGTGGAGGTGAACAGCACGGAGGTGGACCGCGGCTGATCTGAGAAGGCGAGATGAACGTGCTAACATTGCGACACTGGCTCCAGCGTTACTGAGAAGTATCTCCGCGACCCGTGTGACTGAGGTGACACAAGGACGGTTGGACTCGACAAGCGCTCGTGGGTCGGCGGTCCACAAGTGCCAGAGCCAAACATGAGCCAAAATTCACTTTTCCAAGCATCTAGTCCAGAGGCTATAATTAGAGCAGTTGATGATGTTTTGCAGCTCACCTCAAGACCTACTAGTGACAATGGCAGCTACAGATGGCTCAGAACCTTTTCGGGAGTGCTTCCCACATCTTCAGGGGAAGAGCGTTTAGAGAACTGGCTAGAACAAGCTAGACTGATAATTGACGAGTCTGACAAAACTGATAGAGAAAAAAGGATGAGGATAATGGAGAGTGTAAAAGGTCCTGCCATGGAGATTCTTCAAGCTGTGAGAGTCAATAACCCTGATGCAATGCCCACAGAGTATCTAAATGTTATTGAAAACACCTTTGGCACAACAGAGAATGGAAAGAGTTCTGAATAAAGTGGTCCAAAAGCGGGGTCTGCCACCTTCCTCCAAATACAAGGCACGTATTGAGCAACTCATTAAGGGTGCCACCAAGTCTGACATGATGCTTTTGAGCCTCAGGCTAAGAGAGAGGAAAAGCGCTCCACCCACATTCTTGGAGCTTCTGACTGAGATCCAGATGGAAGAGGAACATGAAGCATCCCGTTGGCGGTTAAATCCTCCTAAATCTGTGCATGTCAAAAGTACTGCTGCAGCTGCTATGGATGCGATAGATCTGGGTGTGGAGATCGAATGGCTGAGGTCACAAGTTTGTGAACTTAAAGCTTTGTCCCTACCACAGAATTCTGCCCCTCCTGAACCCCAACTCGCCGTTAAGATGGAGATAAGCAGCTCAGAAGAGGATGGGAGTCTTCAAGCCCTCAAGAGGGAAGTAGTAAAACTGAGAAAACAAGTCTCAGTAATGTCAGTAAAGTCAACTGCAGGACCAAAAGACCATCCAGCCCACTCTGACACCTCTCCAAGTCATGAGATACCGAAAGCAGTTATGCACAGAGAACCATGTGACATCTGCTATCGTTGTGGCGAAGATGGGCACATTTCAACTAAATGTTTGTCACCAGAAAACTATACAAAAGTTGATTCAGGCCCAGAGGAGGGGTAAAATAGGTCAAAGACACCCCAGCGCTCGTTCTGAGGTGAAAAATGCTATTGTGAAGAGGAGTGCTGTGAGTCTGTCAGCCTCTCATCTGCCCAAAGGACTAATTGGACCACCCTCTACTGCTGATGTTAAAGTAGAGGGAACACCTTGCACTGCTCTCGTTGACAGTGGCTCTCAGGTGACGATCATTTTCGACAGCTGGTAAGTTGAAAATTTATCACATATTCCCTTACATCCAGTGTCCGGTTTAGCCATCTGGGGTTTAAGTGAATCTGAGAGCAGCTACCCATATAAAGGTTACATTCAAGTAGACTTAGAGTTTTCAGAGAGGACCTCACACAAAGGGAAATCAGTTCCTATTCTCGCTTTCTTATGCCCAGACCCTTGATGCTCAGACACTATTCCTGTTCTGATCGGGACGAATGTTAGCAAAGTGTGATCCCTACCTTTAAACTGTAAAGTAGCCAGTTCAGAGACCATTTATGCTGCACGAGTGGGTGTCGCAGAACTAGAACTCCATGCTGGTGTAAATCGCAATCTTAAAGAGATTAATCACAGTAATGTTACAGTGGCTGATGTTAAGTGGGTAGGCCCAGGGCCACTAATGATTACAGCTGGAGGTGAGCATATAGCCATCTGCAAAGTTTTTGAAAAGAAGCGAGTAGCAGATAGCATTCTTATTTCTGAGCATGCAGCCTCACATGGGATCCCACCAAGTCTGTTTGTGCAGCCCACAGTCTTATTCTCAAAGAGACTGGATAAAGACAAGTTTCTAATTTCATGTGCAATGAGTCACTGAAAGAAACCACAGTTCCCATTGGCACAGTAGTACCCCATCTTTATGTAGCTGACAGTGACTGAGATCCCAAACACCAAGACACAAAAGCCCTACAAACTTGATCAGTCACAATTTGATTTTGGAGACTCCCCCATCCCTGTTGAGTGGAAACAGAGACTGAGAGAGAAACTCTGAACGATCCCATGTATTCTCAACGGAGGAGTGGGACGTGGGATTAGCATCTTAAGTGGAACACCACATAAGACTAACTGACAACACCCCATTCAGAGAGCGGTCACGTGTATAGCACCTGCTGATGTAGAGGACCTTCATCGGCATCTTCAGGGGCTTTTAGCGGCCAGAATAATCAAAGAATCCAGAAGTCCTTACGCCTCACCCATTGTGCTGGCATGAAAGAAAAATGGACACATTCGCATGTGTGTGGACTATCGTACACTGAACTGTAGAACCATTCCTGATCAGTATACAGTGCCCCGCATCGATGATGCTCTGGACTGTTTGTCTGGAAGTAAATGGTTTTCATTGTTAGATTTAAGGAGCGGATATTACCAGATTCCAATGGCTGAGGAGGATAAGGAAAAAACTGCCTTCATCTGTCCTCTGGGATTTTTCCAATTCCAAAGGATGCCTCAGGGAGTCACTGGCGCTCCTTCAACATTCCAACGGCTCGTGGAAAAGGCCGTTGGGGACATGCACATGTTGGAGGTTATAGTCTATTTCGATGATCCGGTTTGTTTTCGGGAAACTTTAGAGGAGCATGAGAAAAAGACTTCTCAAAGTTATCGACCGACTAGGGGAAACTGGACTGAAACTGTCACTTGATAAATGCCAGTTCTGCAGACCTCAAGTGACATATGTTGGGCACGTGATTTCTGAACAAGGCATTGCCACAGATCCGCGAAAAGTAGAGGCAGTTATCCATTGGAAACAACCCACTGATCTTCCTTCCCTCCAGTCCTTTCCAGGATTCTGTGGATATTATCGACGTTTTTAAAAACTACTCGATCATTGTCAGGCCTCTAACAGAGGATACCCGCCCACTCAAAAAAACAAAATGGAAATCAGCAAAGACTCCTGGAAAAACCTACTATAACGTCACTGAACCCTTTGGAGACAGATGGGATGAGAGCTGCACGGAGGCTTTTCAACAGATTCTTAAATGCCTCACCCAAGCACCAGTGTTAGCATTTGCTGACCTGTCAAAGCCCTATGTGCTGCACATAGATGCAAGTTTTCATGGCTTGGGGGCGGTGCTAAACCAAGAGCATCCTGAAGGATTAAGACCAGTCACTTTTGCCAGTCGAAAGCTCAGTTCTTCTGAAAGGAATTATTCAGTACATCAGCTGGAGTTCCTGGCGCTTAAGTGGGCCGTGGTAGATAAATTTCACAATTATCTGTATGGAGCAGAATTTGTTGTAAGGACAGATAACAACCCCCTTACATATATCCTCACCACCGCTAAGCTGAATGCCACAGGACATCGCTGGCTTGCAGCTCTTTCAACTACAACTTCTCCCTGCAGTATCGGCCAGGCTGTAGCAACACTGATGCAGATGCATTGTCACGCAACCCTGTTCCTAATGACAAACAAGAGTTTAGGAGTTTAACCCCTGACAACGTTAAAGTACTCTGTAAGCAAGTGTCCAGAGAACAGTCTGCTGACTCACTAAGTTATGCAGAAACTCTATGTGTTCCTCCCAATGCCATGTCCAAATGCTATGTTTTCCCAACCCATCTAGATCTTGGCTGCTTGATCCAGATGAGCAAAACAGATCTCATTAAAGCTCAAGACCACGACCCAATGATCTCACCTGTTAAAAAGTCCTTAAGTGGGGGACCAGTATTCTCATCTGAAAAGTGTACTGACCAGGGGGCGATTTGTTTGCAAAGAGAAGTAAATAAGCTTGTCCTGGTGGAGGGGTTGCTCCACAGAAAGATTCAAAGACCCCCAAGTAAAGATGTGCTGCAGCTTGTTCTGCCCAGAGCACATGTTCCCCATGGTGCTCAAGTCCCTCCATGATGAATCAGGCCATCTTGGAGTGGAAAAGACACTTGAGCTGGTTCGCAACAGATTCTACTGGCCTAAGATGGGGTCAGAGGTGGAACAGTATGTGAAAACATGTGGTAGATGCATCACACACAAAACCCTACCACAGCGAGCAGCTCCTTTAAATCAGATCACCAGCAGAGGGCCACTAGATTCAGTCTGCATTGACTTTCTGTCTCTCGAGCCTGACTCTAAAGGGTATCCATACATTCTTGTTGTGACGGATCATTTTACAAGGTACACTCAGGCGTTTCCGGTTAAAGACCAACAAGCATCCACAGTGGCCAAGATCCTCTGTGATCGTTTCTTTGTTCATTATGGACTTCCTGCATGGATACATTCTGATCAGGGACGTGATTTCGAAAGCAAGCTCATCCATGAGCTACTAAGAATGTTGGGGATCCAAAAATCTTGAACATCTCCTTATCACCCTCAGGGAGATCCTCAGCCTGAGATATTTAACCGAACACTGTTGTACATGCTCGGGACTCTGAATCCCACTCAGAAACAGGGATGGAGTCAAAACATTGGTCAGTTGGTGGATGCCTATCATTGCACCCAAAACGAGGCAACCGGATATTCACCCTATCTCCTGATGTTTGGAAGGGAGGCCCGTTTGCCTGTGGACATCTGTTTCAGAGTATCAGACGAAACCGGGAAAAGTCCAACTTACCATCAATATGTCTCAAAACTGAGGAAGGATCTGGAACACGCTTACCATCTCGCTCCAGAAGCAGCTGACAAAAATCATCAAAGGAGCAAGAAAGCACATGACAAACATGTGAAAGAGCAGAGCTTAGAAGCAGGGGACAGTGTGGTTCTAAGGAACTTTGGTGTTACTGGTAAGCATAAGTTGAAAGAGAGGTGGAGGACAGTACCATACATTGTCATGGAAAAGATGCCTAACTTACCAGTCTACAAGGTGAAACCTGAACAGGGATTTGAGGCGGAAAAAAACAGTGCATTGCAACCACCGGTTACCCATTGGTCATCTTGTCAGGTTTTCAGCTGATGTTGAGCCAGAGCAAGTACGGAAACTTGTCATTAGGAGCAGACAACGACAGTCTGAGCCTGCCAAGCCAATCGCTTAAGCAGATGTTGCATTCTCTTCTGATTCTGAGTATGAAGAAGAGAACAGATCAGCCCCACTACAAGTGAATCTGAGAGAACTTTTGAGGCAATCAATGATGAGGTCTAGGGAACAATCTCCAGTCACAACTGAAATTCAGGTTACCTCACCTCACAAGACAATTGATGATGCTGGATTAAGTTCTAACCCACCTCCAGATTCCCTTCTCAGTTCTGATCTAGATTTAGAAGGGGTGAGTGGTGATGCAGTATGTGAGGGAGAAAATGTCATTATTGAGTGCTCTAGTCAAGTGAAGAGACCAGTCATAAGGTTATGATGAACTAGGGCAGCCATCAGACCAGCCAGTAAATGCTATTAGTTGTGGAGTGGTAGTTGGAAGTGGAACGTTTAAGGTTCCAAGACATTCTTCTTGCACTACTCTACGGTGTCTTTTTTTTTCAAGTTGTTTATTAAAAGAAACCCTTTTGTTAGCAGGTTGTCGGGAATTATTTATGTTACTTTAATTATATGTATGGTTAAAGGTGATCAGAAGCATTGACTCAAATAGGTAAACCTATGTGTTATCTACCAGAACTTAAAAAACCCATATAGACACCCCACCAGTGAGTTTTAAGTTCTTGCCCCAGTTAATACAGGACAGAGCAGTGGGGTGCTACAAATGCTATATCTTTGATGAAGAGCTCCAAGTCTTTCAGACTGGAAGGTATCCTTTTATAAACTCTAAACCTTTCTATTCACAAAAAAGAAAATTATACATGATTCAAAACAATTTTTACAAATAAAAAACTGAAAAGTGTGTTGTGCAATAGTATTCAGCCCTCTTTTCTCTAAGTGCAACCAATTGCCTTCAGAAGTTGCCTGATGATTGCTGATGACTAAATAGAGTCCACCTGTGTGTAATCTAATCTCAGTAAAAATACAGCTGCTCTGTGATGGCCTCATAGGTTGGTTAAGAGAATATTGGGGAGCAAACAGCATCATGAAGTCCAAGGAACACACCAGACAGGTCAGGGATAAAGTTGTGGAGATGTTTAAAGCAGGCTTAGGCTATAAAAAGATTTCTCAAGCTTTGAACATCTCACGAAGCACTGTCCAATCCATCATCCGGAAATGGAAAGAGCATGGCACAACTGTAAACCTACCAAAACAAGGCCACCCACCTAAACTTACAGGCCGAACAAGGAGAGCACTGATCAGAAATGCAACCAAGAAGCCCATGGTGACTCTGGATGATATGCAGAGATCCACAGCTCAGGTGGGGGGGATCTGTCCACAGGACAACTATTAGTCGTCCACTGCACAAACGTGGTCTTTGTGGAAGAGTGGCAAGAAGAAAGCCATTGTTAAAAGAAAACCATAAGAAGTACTGTTTGCAGTTTGCCAGAAGCCATGTTGGGAACACAGCAAACATGTGCTCTGGTCAGACGAGACCAAAATTGAACTTTTTGGCCAAAATGCACAACGCTATGAGTGGTGGAGAACAAATATTGCACATCACTCTGAACACCCCATCCTCACTGTGAAATATGGTGGAGTCAGCATCATGCTCTGGGGATGCTTCTCTTCAGCAGGGAGATGATCAGAGTTGATTGGAAAATGGATGGAGCCAAATACAGGGCAATTTTGGAAGAAAACCTGTTGGAGTCTGCAAAAGACTTGAGACTGGGGCGGAGCTTTACCTTCCAGCAGGACAACGACCCTAAACATAAACCCAGGGCTACAATGGAATGGTTTAAATCAAAACATATTCACTTTTGCAAGCTACTATATATATATATATATATATATATATATATATATATATATATATAGACAATCTAGTCCCATTAAAAAAAGAAGGTCCATAGGAGTTTGGCTCCTTAGTTTAATTCAGAGCTGTGTACTTTGAAGCAGAACACTAGAAAATTTGATAGAAAATGGCGCTCTCCACATCTAGAGGAGTCCTAGTTAACTTGGAAACATAGTTTACTGCTGTGCAAAACCAGAACAAAACCAAAGCTAGAACATTGTATTTTTCATCATTAATAAAGGAGAATAGGAATAATTTTAGGTTTGTTTTTAATACAGTTGCCAAACTTACACAAAGTCATAACTCATGATGTTGAGCCATCAATTCCCCCAGCTCTCAACAGTCATGACTTCATGGAATTCTTGAATAAAAGTGATTCTATTACAAATAAAATTGTTGGCATCCTCCCCAACATGATTATTTCATCATCAGTAAGTGAGGCACCTCTGAATGTAACTCTTGAACCTGATATGTGTTTGGACTGTTTTGAGTCAGTTGAGCTTTGTGAGTTATCAAAAATATTAGCTTCTTCCAAACTTTCAACTTGCATGTTGGACCCCATCCCAACCAGATCATTTAAAGATGTGTTCCCTTTGATTACTGCCTCCAATTTAGAGTTTTGATTTACCTGTCATAATACCGCAGGCCTTTAAGGTTGCTGTAATTAAACCTTTACTTAGGAAGCCTTCTCTCAATCAAGATGACTTAAATTACAGACCTATCTCTAATCTTCCTTTTTTCTCTAAATCCTTGAGAAAATAGTTGCTAATCAAGTGTCTGAGCATCTAAAAGTAGCAACCTGTTTGAAACCTGACTGAAACTCTTCAAACAGGTTGTTACTTTTAGATGCTCACACATGCTTTTAATACAGTGGACCGCAATATTCTCTTAGAAAAGCTTGAACATGTTGTAGGTATCAAGGGAACAGCACTAGGCTGGTTTACATTTTATCTGTCAGACAGATTCCAGTTCATGTGAACGATAAATCTTCTTACTCTCGGGTTACTTGTGGAGTATCACGGGGTTCTCTACTTGGACCAATTCTTTTTATTATATATATCCTTCCATTTGGAAAAATCATCAGACAGCATGGGATAAATTTCCAGTTATGCTGATGATACTCAGCTATATCTATCCATAAATCCTGATGAATAAAATCTGTTAGGTAAATTTCAGGCATGCCTTGAGGACATTAAAACTTGGATGACACTAAATTTTCTCTTTTTAAATTCTGACAAGGTGGAAGTTGTTGTTTTTGGACCAGAATCTCTGCAAAAGACACTGCTTAGTCAATTATTTGATCTGGATGGCATTAAATTGGCCTCCAGTAGTAAAGTAAAGAACCTCTGTGTTATTTTTGACCAGGATATGTCATTTAAGTCCCATATTAAACAAGTTTCTAGAATTTCCCTCTCACATCTCTGGAATATCGCAAAAAATTAGAAATATTCTGTCCAGGAGTGATGCTGAAAAACTTGTCCATGCATTTGTTACTTCAAGGCTGGACTACTATAATTCTTTACTATCAAGAAGTCAACAGTATAAATGTTTCATTTGATCACTTTTCTGTTTTCTGCACTTACTGTTTTAGGACTATCAGCGGTGTTAGCTGCAGCATCTGTAGAAAAGACATGGGATAGAAGGTAAATGATAGGGTACAAGATAATGGAAAAATGAAAAAAAAAAAAAAAAAAAAATAGAGAAACTACCAGCAAAGAAAAAGATAGTATGGAGTAATTGAATGCAACTGGATCTTACAAATTCAACATACCTGTTTCTGCAATGCTCATTATGCCATTGTCCACATACAACTTTGTTTTATCTGAAAAATTTTAAGTCCAACTACAACGTCCTTTTGAGGACAACGTCCTCCTGTTTTGTTTTTTTTTATTTCCTTTGCAGTCTGTCTTCTGCCATATCTCCATTTACAAAGAGACACCTGAGTGGCTCAGTTCTCTGGTCTATGGATCAGGTTGCAGAAGCCCTCCCACTTGTTGGATTGGATTACAAATGATCATGTTCCAAGAATCTACAGGAAGGAGGAACATCTTGGTTATTTGTAAGTATTTACTGTCAGAGTACTTTTTGTATATACAGCACATCCAGCTGCATCTGTAACAGGTCAAATATATTTTCTCATAAATAATTAACTAATCCAGAACTATACAGTATGAATACAAGGTAAAAGCTTTAATGTAATTTTTCTGTTAAACATCTGTTTCCATCTGTTCCTACGTACAGTGGCATGAAAAATGTTTGCCCCCTTCCTGATTTCCTATTTTTTTGCATGTTTCAGTGTTCAAGAACATCAAACCAATTTAAATATAGTCAAAGACAACACAAGTAAACACAAAATGGAGTTTTTAAGTGAAGGTGTTATTAAGGGAGAAACAAAATCCAAACCTACATGCCCCTGTGTGAAAAAGTAATGCTGAGTTCACTTTCTGTTCTTGTGATCCTGCTGTGTGCATGTATGTGTTGTGAGTGGGGCATCTTCTCTTTCAGAGGATCTCAACAGGACAGCTGCAGCTTGCACACCTGGAAACAATCATTATCATCAAGACTGATGGCTGTTATAAGGAGCTGATTCAGTGCTTGATGATTAACCTCTACAGGTATTTGCAAGCCTTCAGTGATTTTTGAACCTGCTTGTTAGCATATGTGATTGCACAGCAGTATTAAGACCCATTATCTTAATTTTACTTTTACGGAAGAATAAAAACATTACACAGATTTGAATTCAAACTCTGAGTGGGCAGAGAGAGAGAGAGATCACGCCTGCACTCGCTTCCTTTTTATTAACAACCTCATGTCACAGACAGAACAACATGTTTCATTGGGCTATGTGTTTAATGAGTCACGTACCCTGACTGACTTGTGGAAATAAATATATATATATATATATATATATATATATATATATATATATATATATATATATATATATATATAATGTATATACATATATGTATATACATGTGTATATATATATATATATATATATACACTGAGAGCATAAACTTAACACTAGTGATTTTTATGCTCTTTGAAAACTCTTTGCTGAGCTCACCTTGTCTTTCTCAGGTTTTTAAATATGGGGCTCTGTTTCTGCTATGGCAGCAGCTGATTGCAAAAAAAAACAACAAAAAAAAACTGGATCCTATACCAGAAATCTACAACACCTGATATGTAATAATTTCATAATCAGATACATTTTAACTTTGATCAAAGGCTTTCATCTTTAAACATACCAATTTAATGGACAAATCATTCCACTGTCTTTAGCAGCTTGTTACTGTTCTCCAAAATGGTAAAAAGGGTTAAACTTACATGGTGCTTAATTTATCACACTTTTACAGTAGAATGACATTCACCCAGCTGTGCTGACAAACATACATTCATACACCAGTACGCAGATTAGCATGGCATCTTGCTAAAATGGAACTTGTAAGCCTAGTATAAAATGTATGAAGATTTACTTTAAAGGATTAGACCAAAGTCTGACAGTTAAAAGAAAACCAGAAAAGACTGAAGAGTTATGCACAGTACTGTTTGCACAGATGAGATAAAGCAAAATAACATAATGAAGTCAGCTTAATTAAAAATGCAGCATAAAAGTTAAAATTATATGTATTACTGCTAGTAAGAATATACAGAAGCCCTGAAAGGCAAGGGAGGAAAAATCTGTAACATTGTATTGAAGTAGATTTTAGAACATAAATTCATAAGAAAAATGGCAACAGTTTAGTTTTTTCATCAGTGATTATCCTTTTAACCTTTTGTTTCTAGGTTTTTATGTGCTTTGAGCACAATGGTAACAAAGTCAGACTTACTACAATAAATGTTTCTACTTTAATTATAATAATGATCAGTAAAATAAAGAAATATATATTTATCTCATCAGGTAGATAACTGCGAAAGTAATAAAGCAACTGTTTTGTTTGTTTTTGTTTTTTTTTCAGTTTACTTACAGTTTTTTCAAGTTAATTTGACGTTCTCAAAAATTCACCAGTGGTTTGTTGATTTTTTTTACTAATGCTTTTGTCTGTCCAAGTCTTACACTGTACATGCCTAAAGCTATTCAGTATTGGGACAAAAAAATCCAGGGTCTTTGGGCAGTACATTACAAGTATTTGTATTGTAGCAAGTGGTTTCTGTCTGTTGTAGCAATTTATATCTTTTCTAGATGTGTTGAAACACAACCGTTCAAAAAAACTTGTTCCAAAATTTAATTTTGTCGTCTTTTTGGATTTTACAGAATTTCTTGGTCTTTCTCAATATCTTGATCTTTTCCAAAGTCTATCAAAAGAAAGTACTTCACTCTGAATGTCATTTGCATTTGGTCTTTTTACATCATGCCAGCAGGTTCAGGAGGTGCTGTTCTGTATGGTGGGTTGTTTTCCCCCTCCCTGCAGTTTCCACCAGAGGGTGCTGCAATTTTTGGAGGGTGGACCTCTGCAGGTGTGCAGTTGGGTGCCATTCCTTTAACGCCTGAGTGTTGACCTATGTGGTTCTCTCATTGAGATCCCTAGATTCCCTCCTTTGTGTGATATCTGGATTCACCACCTCTAGCTCTCTGTGATTATTCTAGGTCTCCATTCCACTGCTGACACCTCCAAGACTCCTCTTCCTCACTTTCATCCTCCATCTTTCAACATGTACACCCTCCAACAAATTCACCTTCATCCCGTTCCAAACTTCTGGTTGCAGTTCTCCAGCTCCAATCCTCCCAGCGTCCTCCTGACTCAGACCCTGACATGGAATATCCACTACTGGATTCCACTCACTACTTCCTGCCATATCCTCATAATCTCCACAGTAAGTCTCATCATCATCGCTTTCAGATTCACATTTTAAATTGTCACTTGTTTCCCCAACTCTGTCCTCAGTGTTCCCTAGTCCATGCATCATCTGAAAATCCCAGATCAAGATCATTATTTCATTCATTTCTCTGTAAATAGTGTCTTGCATGTGGATCAGGCATACTACTGAAAACCATGACCGCAATGTTTCAAGTTCAGGATTAAATGTTTAACAATGAAAATACAACACATTTTATGTTTTTGTTCAACTTGAAGTATGGTGGGAAGCATATGCTTTAAAAATATAAATATTTAATAACACTACAATGTAATTCAAAAAAGTATACACTATTAGAATTAGAACCCAGCAATCAGGATAAAACAACACTGCATCTTCAACGTAGAAGAACAGTACAGTGACTCATTTTTTATTAACAGGATATATGTCTTGAAGGTCACAGTCCATTCCACATTGTTAGACTAGTTAAATGAACTACAAGCCACCGCTGTTGAGTCTTTAGAGTTCAAGCAACTTAACTACAGAGTCTTTTGCACCAGGGAATAAGCCTTAATAATGGGGTCCCATCTCCCAAAAACCCAGTGCTGTTTATCAAAGCCAGTGTTTCTCGGTTTTGGTCCTCAGAGACACTGATGTGTCCCTGTTCCAGAACACCTGATTCAAATGATTGCCTGACCTCCTCTACATGCCATCAAGTGCTGCAGAAGCCTGCTAATCACCCACTTATTCAAGTCAGATGTATGGCAGAAGGGAAACACCTAAAATATGCAGGGCAGTGGTCCCTGAGGACCAGAATTGAAAAACACTGATCTAAGCAAAATAAAATTAAGTAACTTGTAATATAGCAGCTCTATAGTACATTGAAAAAAGATTGTGTCTTTTTCTATTTCCTTCATATTAAAATGGTAAATGGCCTGCACTTGTATTGCACTTTATCTAGTCCAGTGTCCACTGGACTAGATAAAGTGCATCTAAGGTTATTCATGAATTCACATACACATTGATGGCGGTAAGCTGCCCTGGAGCAAACTGATGGAATGGTGCTGCCATGCACCAGCAGGCCCTATGACCACCACCAGCAGGCAAGGCGGGTTAAAGACATGAGTGAAACAGACAGAGTGGAGGTTTGAACCAGCAACCCACTGGTTAAAGAACGAACTTCTATCACCATCGCCATTGTCGCCTCAGAAGGCTAAAAGGCTAATATTAATACTACTGAGTTTTTAACATACACTTTGCATTGAAAAGTCCCGAAGAATCCTTACTATTCCTGTAGCATGTTCTGCTGTTTGAAGTCCTGATTTTGAGAATCTAAAAATAACAATAATAATTATCTATTTTATTTTTAAGCACCTTTCAAGATTCTCAAGGTCACTTTACATCAATAATATAAAAACAACACATTGTGAACAAAGTTTAAAAAGTGAAACAAAAAGAGCAACATATAAAATACAAATAAGTGTTGTGACATGTGGGAAGGGCAAGTGGGGTATGCTAGTCTAAACAAGTGAGTTTTATGGAAAGATTTGAAAATGTGCTGGGATGTTCCAGTGGCAGTTTATTCCAGAGTTGGTGAGTAGAGCAGCTGAAAGACGCGAGTCCCATAGTGGACAGGTGGGCATGTGGCGTAGAGAGGAGAGAGTCAAAGAGGGTGCGAGATGGTGTCTAAACAAGAAGAAGATGAGTAAGATAAGGACGATTTTTGAATGCTAACAAGAGGATTTTGAACTCAATGTGGAAATGGATGGGGAGCCAGTGGAGGTGCTTGAGGACAGGGATGGTGTGTAGGGTCTAGCTTATTTCATAACCTTGGGATGCAATTTAATAATAAGTATCAACTGTCATGAGTTCAGGAGCTTGGGAAAGCTGCTGGACTAATATCATATTCTCCTCGGTAAGAAATGAGCACAGGACTGATTTGGGCCCACACTGTTGCCCCTCCTGAGCTGTCCTCTGTGGGAAATTGCCAGGTAGTTGCCCGGGGGGGACAGAGAAGAGTAGGTGGTGTAGTGATTTTCTTCCAAGCTTTCCTTGAACAGACAGTTGTCAGAAAACTGCTCCTAGACAAAAATAAATAAATAAATAAATAAAAGAATCTTCTGTTATTTGACTGTATGAATATTAGAATCTCTTTATTGGCCAACAGCCTTTTACACTAAACTTGGCCTTTGCATTTAGCCCACCTTAAGTTGTGCAGATCTTTTAAACACTGATCAGTAAACTGAAAACCACACAAAGCGACAACAACCAACTTTGTTACAGCACCCACTGAAGAATTGGTGGATCTGGTTAAGAGTAACAAAGGCTGAGGCAGGAGTGGACTTCCCATTTACCACCATTGCCCTGCATTTTTATTGCCAGATCAGAAAATGGGGGCACTATCCAGCCCTTGTGCCATCTGTGTAATGCTACAGCTGTCAACAATATTTCTGTGATACAGTGTACAGTAGAGTACGTACCGCTCCGTATGCCAGTCCTTGCCCACTCATACACAGGTACAAACCAGTCTTCACCCCTCTGATTCCTACTACTCCACGCCTCATAGCAAACACCTTCAGCCAACCTGGAAGAGATACAGACACACAGTGAACATTCGTGTTTTACAAAGACACTGTCCAAGTAACGCTTTCAATAAAAGGTTGTGCCCGCCCGACTGAAAAAAGACTTTAAAAAATTTTGCAGAAAAATCTCTTTTTTGAAGTGTATCCAAAGTGTGTCCATAACTGGAAAGCCCTTTTCTTTTAAGGGATATGGTTATAGGACATTTGCTGTAACATATTGTTCATTCCTAAAAAAAAAAAAGGTTGTTTTTTTTTTTCAGAAATGTGTGAGCTTTTTTCAGTCTCTTTTATTCCCTGTGTGCTCAGCAAATTTAGAATCATCAGTTTCCAAACAACAATTATCCAGTCTTGGTGAAAAAAGTTCTAAAAGGTTTTAAGATTTTATTGTTGACCAGGTTCTAAAATGATTGAAATCTAACTCCAAGTGTTCAAAGCCTCACACTACAGATTCCACTATGTCATGCTTTTATCAAACTCAATATAAAAGTTTGTGAAAAACTAAGTGTGCCAAAAAATGCATGATACATTTAAAGAAATGTAAAACCCAAGATTTTAGAGAGTGATTTATTGTAACTGTTGGTGAAGTATCTTTGTACCTTGATTGGGTCAGAAATAATGTGTATAAAATGATGTAAAAATGTTATGTTTGCAGTATTTCAGCACAAAGCCTGTCATTCAGATGAGCCTTTTCCTGTTATGCAATATGGTTAATCTGTTGCATGTGTTTAGACTGACTTTGTTGGCAGAAGTGTTGCTCAGGTTGTAAGAGCTTGTAAAAGTTACATGCTGTACAATATCATTGAACAATTATGTAGTACCATATCAGTATGATGTAGCAAAATAGAATATATGGTGCAATACAACAGCTTTGTCAAAGTGTAAGAAAAATGTAAATGCCACAAAATGGTATACTATCACTGAATGATAAAAAGGTTTGCCCAGCTCTGTGGTACACACAATGTGAGGTGAAGCAACATAGGATTAATGGTCTATTACAGGGGTCTACAATCTGCTGCTTCAGAGAGGCAAGTGACTCTGGACTTTTCTCAATGGCACTTCATAACTTTGGCTAGAAATGATAAAAAACCAACTAATGTTTTAAACAGATCAAATTTAATTTGTTTTGCAGGTCTGTGAAGAAAATGTATATATGCTCTTTTGGCAAAAGTTTTGTTTTCTTTATTTTTAGAATCTAAAGTTAGAATTAAAATAGTAATAGTAAATTTCCTATACTAGATATTTATGAGAAACTGTAAGTCCTCTTTTTTACAAAGTACAATTTGCAGCTCTGAATTTTAACAGCTGAAACCAGAAGGTTACATACGGGGGGAGGGGGGAAAAAGACATACACATTTTTTTTCCTCACTGTCTTAAATCAGATGTAACTTCTCCTGTTTTAGGTCAGACAGAATTACCAAAATTATTTCTATTTGCTGAATTCCACAATAATGAGAGAAAGAATATGTCAGAGATTTATTTATGGATGTCTTCAAAATCAGAGGCTTATAAGCAGAATAATTGTTATCTCTTTAAAACAATGAGGGCCAGAAGATGACTTTGGAAACTTCTGGTAAGTTAACTGACACATTGGTGTTAATTGGAGGCACACCAATGTATGTATTTTAAGGCCACAACTTGAACACACTGCTTTCTTGTTTGACACCATGGGAAAATCAAAAGAAATCAGCCAGGTCAGCAGTAAGTAACAAGTTTGTTTCATCCTTTGGGAAAATTTTTCAGATGCTTGAAGGTGCCACATTCACCTGTTCAGAGAATTATACAGAGGTATAGACAGAATATCCAGTCATCATACTGCTCAGGAAGGAGGCAAGTTCTAAGTCCCAGAGATGAAAATATTTTTGTCCAAAATGTGCAAATCCATCCCAGAACAAAAGTCAAAGACCTTGAGAAGATGCTGGCTGAAGATGGTAAGACAGTATCATTATCCACAATGATCCATGTCTTGTACCAACGTGGGGTGAAGAAGTACATATGTATATGTATAATTAGTGGTGAGACTTGATTAAAACCTTTAATTGAGTTAACTGCAGTCTGTAATTAATCATAAGAAACTGATTATATTTTAATCAAAAACCATATATCAACAAAATAAATATTTTTAATTAAAAAAAATCCTTTTTGCTGCACAATTATTGAATAAATAGACATATGAGCTCAACAACAAATATTTATTGTTTTTAATCTTATTTATGTTATTCAACCATCAGATTGGTGCAAATTGCTATTATACCTATTCATCTTAAGGGGTTTCAGGAACTCCTGATTATTTATGAAAATAAATATTGAAAGTATGCCCACCATACTGATTATTCTTTGAAAAAAGACTTTTTGAGAAATGTGGAGAAATGTGGACGCTGACATTTGTGTTGGGGGACGTCCGTGTTTGTCCCAACATGTTTTGCATTGAAATGATAATTTAGCCTTGAATAGCTCAGTGATAGGCAAAGGGGTGTGGTTATGGGTGGATCTGGGTGGGCCTACTTCAAGCTGGTATAACAACTTTAAGTGGGTTGAGTATAGTGTAGGAAAGGATGCTGTTTTTTGCAAATGCTGCAGACATTTTCCTTTGGTTCATGCAGATCAGAGGTTGCACTAGACTTTATCGGTGTCTGTTGTTTTGACAGATGGTGTCAAAAAAAAAATTCAGTCATGATCTATTTTTACCTGTCAGATTTTAAATAATAATATCAAATTGCATTTCATCTTCATTCGGTTTAATTAATATTCAACAAGCTGAAAGGAAAATCCACATTGTGCCATCACACATTAAGCAGATAAATCCATGTAACTTTTTCTCAGTAGACACCACTGACTGGCCCCAGTAACTACATCAATAAAATGAAACGGTTGCACTTAAATTATAAACATGGACCCACTTGTGTGTAATCAAAATGTCTCAGGGTTTTGATGTTGATCTGCAGGCTGAATCTCAGCTCTGCTGCCACACTATAAACTGGAATTACAAGTGCCACTTCAGCCAAGGTTTTGAAATCAGGGAACATTTCTCCATTTGAAGCAATCAGAAGTCAGCATTACTCTCTGAACAAGGGGCAGTAGGAAGAAATCATGCAGTATGCGCTTCTTCACCAGACACACTCCAAAGCGTTGTGTCCAAAATTGTCTCGCTCCAACGCAGTAGGAGCATCAGTCAAGACAGACAAAGTGAGAGACATATTCTATCTCTATTTATTGAGGCATTTAGCAAATAGAAATAATTTTGTTTATTGTAACTGACCTAAAACATGAGAAGTTTGGTCTGATTTAACTTCGATAGTGATAAAAAAAAGTTGTATTTGTCTTTTTATTCAACATATGTAAACTTCTGTTTTCAACTGTAGCTGGACAGCTTTTTGGATTGTAAAGGTTGCAGTTCCCTGATCTATTAGAACAGACCAATGTTGTAATATATAAGTTAAAATAATTATGCAATAATACCACTGAACTGAAATGGTATATTACTGCAGACAGAGAGGTAAAACCTAAGGTGAATGCCCCTCATTGTCTTAAAACATCTGCTATTAGTACAGATATGAGTTATTTCACAGAAGGATGAGCAGCAAAATATCAAATGGCCACTAAAGAATTATACTATGCATACTTGTTTGCAAGCTGCAGTGGTTAAGTAATTTTAAAGACAAAATTTGGAAAGACAGAAACTAAAAATACAAAGCATATTGTACAGTACATTACGACAAAAATCCATACCTGAGTTCCAGAAGAAGTTAATATTACATCATTACCCTGAATCATAAACCTATCTAACAAAGGGAATGCTCCTTATTCTATTACTCAACAATTTTTCACCAGCAGTGCATTATGCATCAGAGAACCAATACTAAACATAGCATAAAATGTATGAGCTGTTAAAATCAGTTGTAGCTTGAACATAATGCAAAATCATTTTATAAGCACCCCAAAGAAATACTCAAAACTCTGAGTACTTTGGGATTAAATAGTGTGACAGATTGTGTGGAAACATACTAAGCACTGCAAACAGGATCAAATTAAACAGAGGACAGTCATCAATTTCAGATGTCTTATCTTTGTTTCATTCCAGCTTCCAAAAATGTAAAAAAACAAAAATGCTGACCCTAATGTGTTTCCATGTGAACTTAAACATTCAAATGTTATATGTGTTTGAACTTAAAATGTGCCCTAAATTTTACACAGTGCATTTTAAACATATAATATATGAGAATTGAATTCACTCATATGGACTGAACTCACAGTATGGAGTAGGTCTGTGAACTCCTCCCACTGAGCCTTCGGGCAAGATTTGAAGATGGTAGCCAATTCCGGCCCGGCAGTAGAGCAGCAGCTGTTTAACCACTTCTTTGATTGGGCAAGAGCTTGAACCTTTATCAAAAAGAAACCATTGCAATTTAAAAAAAAAAAAAAAAAAAAAACCCAAAATTTAAAGATATGTTTAAAAAAAAAAAAAAAAAAAAACCCCAAAAACAACAACAAAAAAACATTCAGATCACCCACAAGACCCATCAACAAATATGCTGAAATTTTAGGTCACACATAATTATCCTGCTGTGTAATGGACTGGTGACTTCTTTAGGGTGTACCCTGTGTTTCTCCTGGTACCTATCTCCAAGGTATTCCTTGGAGATAGGTACCAGCACCCTCAATGACCCTACATGGATAAGTGTGGAAGGACGCATGGAAAACTAGCCCTGATTTTAATGGCAGCTTTGATATTGCAAACTTTCAACAGAAAGTTATTGATCCATAAAATCACTTGTTCTCATGTATTTCAGTAGCTCCAGTGCAGGTGAACTGAATTTCTTATGGTTCCTTTGCTGTTGAAGTGCTCCTGTTCTGCTCCAGCAGCTACAGTAATTTTATCTATTTGACTCCCATTTGGTTGGATTTCAAGCTAAAACAAAAACAACTTCAGACCATTTGACCTAAATTGGATATCAAACTGAATTTGACGTGGTCGAGTGTTTCTCTCAGCTTATCATTCACAATATAGCGATGGAAAGTAATGTCACAATTACAAAAAATGACAAAAACAAATCATGCTTTCAAAATAAATTCCTCAAAAACATTAAATCTAATTAAATTATCACATTCTTTCACCACGCTGTAAACATCAACAGTTTTATGCTAAAGGGTTCATGCTTTATTTTTTTGCACATTACTACAAGTTGAGCCATCTTTCTACAAAGATATCCTTAGTGGTCAAAACCAGGTGATTAGTTAAGATGTATTTAATGTCTTAACTGAAGGTTTTGTATGTAAAATTAAGAAAGTGAATTATGACTCAAAATATTAAAATTTATTGAAATGTGGGTCAAAATTTTTTGGAGAATTTTACATGCTCTTGGGGAGACAATTTTAGTGCATTAACCACCTTTTATCTTTGTCTTTTTCCTCTTGCAAAAGCCCCAACATGTTTGAAAAAAAAAAAAATTATGATCATCTATAAATTCTGAAGAGAAGAGCAAACAAATCCCAGGAAGAAGAAACTGATGCCAAGTGACAGATTGGAAACCTAATAAGAAACAGTTAACATCCCACATCATAAAAGTCCTGGTAATGGTTACTTCTAAAGAAAACATAGAAGCAAAAGCTGCTAAAGTCTGATTGAGGACATAACATACAGAACTTTAAGGACTGGTAACTGGTTTTCTAAACCTGTAGACCATAGTTTTCATTCTACTGGTTTAAAATATCCTTAAACCTTCAAAGTGATGAAAATGCTAATAAGAAAATATCTTACATCTCAGACAAAAAAGAAACTATAAATAGTTATATCAGGAGGAGCTGATTTATGAAAGAGAACTGAATTATCTACCCACACTGACTTGAACTATAATCTATTGTAAATGAATTGACCTCCAAATTATACAATTATCAAACAACTGTGGGAATCACAGTAACATTTAGAGACAGTAATAAATAAAGGATTTCAGAAATGTTTGCTTACCTTTTCCTTCCAGTCTGGATTCCCTGAAGTGCAGCTTCCAGAGGCTCCGCAGGTGAGAGCCTTGTTCTTTGGCCTGTTTTGATTTCTTTGCTCCCACTAGGTGATCATGTACAGGTAAAAGCAGAAGCAGCAAAAGGCCAGGCAGGAGTGAGGAAACTGTCATAGTGTAAAACATCAGGCATCTGGCAGCAGACCACAAAGTGATATCTCACAAGCACTCATGTCCTCTGGGAACAGCTCACAGCCTGGATACAGAAGCCAAACTGTTTTTCCATATGGAGCCCTGAATACTGTTCTGTAGTCTATTCCTCCTTTTATTAATGCCTACTTCTACTCTACTGCACTTACTGACAGGGACACACCCAAGACACTACATTGTCATTATCAGGTCTATATCAGTGATCCTGCTAAAAGCACATTTAAAACACAAGATTGCTGGAGAAAGCACCACGTTGTTTTTAAGGACAAACAGATCAGCAACTGTCAGATAGCTCAGTAGGTCTGGACTGTAGATTATTGCAGGAAGTGGAGAAAAAAATTTGTCAAACTGTGACCTACCACTGTTTGGAACGAAGTTCGTATGCATGGCTGTGTTTTCATGTCATTCAAGGGCTTTGACAGGAGAGAAAGATGCAAACTGTCTGTTCAGTATCATAATCAGTGAGATTAGAGAGCAAGCTGTGCTGATAGTGCACATATAACTCAGGAAGACAAATATGATCACATGAAAAGAAGTAAAAATTCAGGGAAGAGTTGGAGCATTAGTCCAACCTGAGTATGTTTGTTTCTTTTGAAATCTGTGAGAACTTTGGAGAATGAAAACTATGGATTGAGCTGATGGTGAGAATGTTGTGTTTCTTTAGTTATTGCATGAACAATTACACAAAGAGCTGGCTGCAACTGCTAACTGGTTTACTTAAAAAAATGTTTTATAAGGTTGCAGTGAAAGCAGCTCATGAATCTCATACTGCCTAAAAGGAAGACTCAAATCTTTGTGATGGTACAAAATAATATTTTATTCAAAGCAGAATCAGAATGGTAAAATAATTTCAGGCTCTTGAAATGCATCAGAAAAAATTAAGGTGGGGAGACCTTACACAACTTTTATGATCTTTAACAGACAGTTTTTCACAGGCTTTTGTACAACATTGAAAGACTGAGCATCACACATTTAACAACTGGGCCTGCTGAGGGATCACAGTGTACAGGACTAGTCAAACCAAATGAAGTCAACTGAATGCATCAAACTCCTGCAGAAACTCTTAGGAAAGTGACAGTTAGAAGGAACAAACATACCAGTAGGTGGTGGTAACTGAAGATATTCTCTGAATTCATTCTATATATCTGTGGCATTCCCCCATAAAATAAGAGATGTGATTTAAAATATGTTAAGTTTAACCCACAAGTAAACGCAATTTGGATAATGTTGACTGTATTTTTTGTAATACCTATTTATTTCATTTGGTTGTTGGTGGGTTTTGGAACGTCTTTCTGTGTTGGTTTTAATCAAAAATTGGGATTTCTATCTTAGTAATCAACAATATAATGTGTGGAGTGGATTGTGTAGATAAGTACTAAGAATTTATGGTAAATAAATTTATTCTATTTTAAAATATTTTGTTCAGACAGAAAAGTCCCATTGCTGTTATGTTCATTATGTACATTTTTTGATTTATTTCAAAAAGGCCTTTTAATATTTACTGTATGTTAGTCTAATATAACTGAGTATCTCTCTTTTGTTTTGTTGTTTGTTTATCACTGTTGTTGATTGTAATTAGTTATTCGATAGTTTGTGTTATGCCAGGTAGTATTTTGCATTTTATGTTTGTAATGTTGTATAGTTACAAAGGAAGTTATCTTCAACTTCCAGCTGTTGCTGTGCCTCAGTCTCTGTTTTTCATTGGCTGTTGGCAACATACCTTTGCAGTTGGGACAGCAATAAGTTCACATTAACTGACAGAGTCCAGAGTTGGCTCAAAAAAATTCAAACATGTTTGCTTAACTCGACCAAGACTGAGTGGGGTCCTCTCAAACACTTTTGCAGACTTCAGTCTTCACCCCATCTCACACTTGGATATTTTTATACCAACTTACCCTGCTTACTAAGCACAACTAAAGTAAACTGATGCAAACTTTGACTGGTAGTAAACATAATATGTCCAAAGTCTCAAGCTTCTTCTGGTCATCCCTATGGGTCAGCATCCACCTTTGATCCCTAACAATAGTCACATTGTAGAAAGTATAGCTAAATTTAACAAACATTCCCACTTGTTTCCTTGATTATACATTTCTTGTACTTCCAAAAAGTATCTAAACTGGCCAGAGCATGGCAGAACAATATTTCATTAAATCAAACAAACAAACAAACAGACAGAATTATATAATAAATCAACAAAGACACTTGAAAATACATAAGACATGGAAAGCTGCCCCCTTTCCTTCACAATGTAGTTGTTCCTCAATACACCACAAAGGTGAATAAAGACAAAGATTGAGATTTATCTGTGGGAGGGGTGAAACAAGACTCCATTCCTCCAACTTCAGACATAAGACTTTTATGCTCTCTGGCATCCACTGCTACCTTTAGAGCTGAGTAGAAACAAATGCAAGCAAATACGCAAAGGCAAAGTTGTAAACAGGTCCACCATGTCTCTGAGATCGTGTCAGGGGCATAGAATTGGTACAGCAGCTTGAGCTGATGGTGAGAATCTTTATGTAGACAACTTCACCTATTACCCCCTGGCCTCAATTCAGTTCAGTTCAGTTCAGTTTATTTATATAACACCATTTCTCAACAAATGTAATCCCAAGGCACCTTACAAAAAAAAAAAAAAAAAAAAAAAAAAAAAAAAAAGTAATTTCAATTCAATCACACATACATTCCAATTGATCCTAGTTATTAAAAGGTGCATTACGCTCAGTTTATTATTTAAATTAGTTTAAAAAGATTTCTGTCAAAGGAAACTCAGAAGATATCATTGAGTCATTGACTTGCAGTATTTACTCCTCTTGGACAAACATGTAGTGACAGTAGACAACTTGTGTAGTTGATTTTACACCAGTCCCTCATACCGAGCAGGCATATAGCGACAGTGGGGAAGAAAAACTCCCCTTTGACAGGAAGAAACCTTCAACAAAACCTGGCTCCGTACGAGCAGCCATCTACCACGATCAACTGGGGGTTTTAGAAGACAGAGCAGAATGCACAAAAAAGAAACAGAAGAACTCTAGAGGGACACATAAACTGAACTTTAAGATCAGAACAGTTGTGTTACAGTTGTATTATTTTATCAAATCAGTTTTTATTTGTATAGTGCCAAAGTACATCTGTGTGAAAAGATGTTAAATATTATTTAATTTTAAGATGTACTCATCGAATGCTGAGGAAAGCTATATTACTTTAACAGGTTGTTTTTGGGCAGTTTTATCAATACATCTGGCCACAACTAGCCCTTTGAGGGCATTCATTAACTTGATGTGGCCCAAAATTAAAATGAAAACACTGTTTCATTTGTAACACAAGGCACAGTTCCACCTTGCTAACCTCTTTAACATTCTGTTCTAATGCAATTAAAAGAAAAAAAAAATTCTCCCTGACAATTAATTTTATACCTTAGCAGAAAGCAGTTCTTTATTGCACAGCAAACTATTTGTGGAACCTATATTTGTTTGCAAGCAATTTTCTTCATCGCAAATACCGTGTGTGTGTGTGTTACTGATGGGAAATTTGATTCTTTGTTGTTGTTTTTTTAAAAACCCAGACCCGCCAATGCCCCCTCCCAGGTGGGGGCCATAGCTCTCCGCCCAAGACTCCCTGTGGCCCCGCCCCAGGGACCCCTGATGCCGCAGACCCTGACACCCCCCACACCAGTCACAACGCCCCACAGGGCGAAATCAAAGGCTGCCCCTCACCCCCACTATGTGATGGAACTGATCAAAGGACCCCAGAGAGAGTGATCTAATGTGGAGGCAGAGGCTATCTCAAGACTATGATCCAACAAAAGGTCTCTATACTGGTTAATACTAAGAGTATTTTTATTTTTCCAATTTATAAGTATAGCTTTCTTTTTACAGTATTTCCATACCTGTAAAAATCATGTGAACTGACTTTGTCTCCAAGGTGATGTCATCTTAATGGGCTAGTAAGCAAACTAATGGAGAGGATGGGATTTTACATTTCAGACACTGATTAGTCCTCACGTATCTAGTGCCAGAACCTCTGAACAGGTGGACAGAACCAAAATGCGTGGATATAATTGTCAGGTATATTGCCTGTGCACTGCGAGCAAGTGCGATTTGATGCAAAACCCATCCTGAACATCCGTTGACCTGTATAGTGTACTCTATGAAGGATTTTGTGTTGTATCAACTGTAAATTAGGGTTTCTAATCATTTTAAAAGTTCTTAAACATATCTGGGACCAGAGGTTCTGGTCAAAGTTAACTGACAAATCCATCTCCCATTTCACAATGGGAAGGGATATTGATTCGTCTATATTAGACAATGTCCTGTAAATTTTTGATAATTTGGGAGCATTAAGATTAAGGAACTCTAATACCCTTGATGGTGTTTCCAGCCTAGTTTTATTGATCTTAAATTTATTTTTTATTATAGGTTTAATTTGTTAATATTCCAAAAATTTAGTTTTGTCAATCCCATATTGTATTATTAATCTGTTAAATGGGATAAAGTCTACCTCCTCATATATGTGTTCCAGGTGTTTGATTCCTTTACACCTCCGACCTGGGAAGTTTATCATATTATTTTGTTGTAGGATGTCAGGATTGTTCCAGATTGGTGTATGTCTGTGTGGGATTAGTGAAGACTATCATTTTAAGAAACTCCCACCATGCTGTTAGAGAGGAGCTAACACTGATGCTTTTAAAGCATACCTGTCGTTTTATGTTTGAACTAATGAATGGAAGGTCCGAAATCATAATATTGTGTCTGTTCTACGCCTAACCAGGATTCATCAAGGGAGTTATGTTTTAGCCATCTTGAGATATATTGTAGCCTATTGGCTAAGAAGTAATGATAAAAGTTGGGCACTCTCGTCCTCCTTTATCTTTGGTCTTCTGTAGTGTTTTTAAGCTAATACGTGGGGGTTTATCTTTCCAAAGAAATTTAGAGAAAGGAGTCCACGGATCTAAACCAATCAGATGATGGTTTATTTGGAATCATTGAGAATAAGTAATTAATTCTAGGCAAAACCATAATTTTTACTGAAGCTACCCTTCCCATGAGAGATATGGGTAGAGATTTCCATCTTGCAAGATCTTCCTCAACTTTCTTTAAAAGCGGGATTTGGTTTAGTTTCGTTAAATCTGCCAGTTTAGGAGAAACATTGATACCCAAATATGTAATATTCCCTGACTGCAATTGTGTAGTAAGGGAATTGTTGAAAGAACAATTAATCGGAAGAACTGTAGATTTAAGTCAATTTATAGAATAATATGAAACTCCTGAGAAGGAGTTGATCAACCCAATAACCTGAGAGAGGGAGGTTTGTGAAGAAAAAGTAATACATCATCAACATAAAGACTTATTTTATGTTCTGTTCTTGCATTTTATACCTTTAATATCTGCAGTTTGCCTGATCGCTGCAGCTAGAGGTTCGATGAAAATGGCAAATAGTGAGTGGGAAAGTGGGCATCTCTGCCTGGTGCCCCTATGAAGATAAAAGCTAGAAAATGTTTGGTTATTTGTCCTGATACATGCTGTTGGGGAACTGTATAATATTTTTAGCCAGTTTATAAAATTTGATTCATACCGACTCAAATGTTGTCCATTGGACATAAAAAACAATAAACATGATTTTTTTTTCCATACCTGACATTTTGTTTCACATATGGCACAAACTTGCTTTTTGCACTGAAGCATTGCAAACAGTTGTTCATACCCTGAAGTTGTAATTTATCTCCACAATAAACAACAGAGCAAGCTAAAAGATTTTACCCCAATGATCACCTGAATAATTTCTTTCTATGCTGTGCAAGTGCACTGCTGCTGAGCTGAACCATAAACTCTATCTCATCTCTGCTCAAGCTTTGCCGAGGTGAGTCGTTAACTCACTGAGCTGCTCCTGCTTGAGCTGAGGTGATTTGTCCTTGCTCAAATTGTGCTGTGATTAGTTGGTTTTGTGAGTGGAGTTGAGTTGCAGCTACTATGTGAGTGTTTTGTTCACAGCTCAGAGCTCAGAAAGGTAACAGGGAGTTGAATTGAAGTAACAAACCAGAGGTGTAGCTTTTCCTAGTGTTATCTGGTCAGGTTAATAGAGATGACGAATCGTGACTCATGAGTTCTGAATAATTTATTCAGGACTTGCAGATCACTAGCATGTGTGTATCACTTTCCTATTCCTGAGCCCTTCCTACTCAGGTCTGCAGCCCTCCCAGTCTGACTGATGCTGCTGATTGCAGCCTGTTGGTTCTGGGGACAGTCTTTGTGCCAATTTTTTATTTAACCATGCTGATAGCAATGGTCACAACCTCCAGGTGAGAAGCAAAGATCTGCCTCTGCCAAATCATTGGCTTCTGATATGGTTGTCATAGTCATACGTGATCATGGTTTTTAAGGTCTTTCTGAATCTTGTTGTCTTTACCCTTATTTTCTGTTGAAGTTTTGATTAAACGTGATGAGTATGATGAGTCATGTAAACAGGCCCCCTCACTGGATCCCACACACACACCGATTTGACCGTAGCCTAAATGACAGGATATGGTCACAAAGGTGTGCTTCATACAGCATGAGTTGACTGGGATCATTTCTTGAGGTTGACCTGTTATACTGCACCACATCTGTCAAAGACTTTCAGTCTGATATGTGCTGATGATCTGTGGAGGATGTTGGAAGTTGTTATGCTGTGTGGCTCTGGCCATGTCTGAGACCAGATCGTATCCCAGCATCCTCCTGTTGCTGTTGTCCTCTCTGTGGTTACTCTGCGTTGATGGTAGGGGGGACAGGAGTTCAAGAACAAAAATATAGAGGCAGTAATGAGGGCGCCACTGAAGAATTACCTAAGGGTGTGTATATACTGGATGTTTAATAACTTTATTTTTATTAAAATCATTGGCCTTTCTGCCTACTATTTCACCTTGATCATCTCCTTTCCCTTCAATAGTTTTGCCTTTTCCTCATGTCGATCTGTTATATAATTTTTCTGAAGCTGAGCCACACTTAACAACCCTCCCCTCAGAGAATCTGAAGTAACTTATACACACATTCACACAATCTAAAGATTCACTCCTATACTTTCATGGTTTCATATTGGTGTGCAGGAAGTGGCTTAGATTTTTACCAGACCCCATTTTCCTAATGGGGCAGAGTGCACAATTAAAATCATGTGAAACATCTTCCACACCTGATCTGTTTGGCGCAGTTACTTTAAATATCCTTGTATTTTAATTATTTAGTTCATCAGGGACAAATACACTAAATCCCTTCCCTTACCATTGTTCCTAAACCAATTTGCAATCTTAAGTTTTAAAAACAAACTGTTCTCACTGTTTTAAGATGATTAGGGGACATTGAAATTCGAGTGGTGGCCACCAAGAACCCTAATCCGAGTCTTTACTTCTCTGAAGCCTATGCTTGCTTGGAGGCTGGAGAAACTTCTCCAGGATGTGCTGTTCATTTAGTTGGTCCTTGTGGTCACTTGTTGAATCCCACTTCTCACACCAATTGTTTTGTAAAGCTGGACTTCAGGTTTTGATTTTGATTAAGTAAAGACAGATGACAACAGATCTTCAGAGTTGGTCAGTTTATTTCTTACTGGTAAAAACAAGTCAGCACACACAGGGTCCAGCTATGCTCTGAAGGCACAGAGAAAAGCTGCATGTATACACATCTTCTCTCTCCTCCAGCAGTAAAATATTATTTTCTCTCACACATATGGATGTTCTATCACTTCCTAGTTTGTGTCATGTGCTGACACAAGCTTTTGCTAAAAAGATTTCCGTACCTCAACATCTTTTACAAAACACAGGTCATTAAAAGGAACAAAAATCCTAGATAAAGACGGCACATATTCTTAGTCCACCAGATGGCAGTAATGCATTACTTAGTTACTCAGCTTCAAAAATACTTCATCAAATTTGAAGAAACATTTGGAGTTGCAGCATGGCAGAGTCAAACTGACAGAGCAATTCCCACCAGATGGTGCTAAGCAGAGAGCTGCAACTAAAATGCAGGAGGTCCCCCACTACCCAAACAACAAAAGCTGGACTTTGGTGCAAAACCAGTAAGTGGGGGAAAGTAGAAGTTGGTCAGACAGTATATAGTAGAGGAAATGCTGCCCTTAAACACGTTTGATTCGCCCTGGTTGTCATATTTATGTCGAGGCAGTGGAGCTGCTGATTGTAACTAATAAAGTAACTTGTAATCTAACTTAGTTACTTTTAAAATCAAGTAATCAGTAAAGCAACTAAGCTACTTTTTCAAGGAGTAATCAGTAATCAAGTTATTTTTTTCAGGGTAACTGTACTATTACTATACTCCACCATCCTGTTTTCCTACTTTTTGTCACTTCAGCATTTATCTCGTCAAGCAAGTAAGCAAGACTTCGGTCATACAAAGGTGTGAAAACTTTTCCATACAAATATAAGCATAAAATCATAAAGTTCCACTACACATGCCACCTTTATTTTTGTCACTTTATTTTGGTGAGTTCTAATTTGAACCTCCTGTCTGAGGTAATCTGTGATAATATATGTTTGGAGTTTTTTATTCTGATAAATTGCGGTAGAATCCCTTTGGGGGAAGGCCAGTGAAAAATCTGTCTTTTAATCTGAGAAGTTATGGTAGAATCTACTTGGTGGGGGGCTAGTTAAAAAAATATATTTTTATATTTGAAGAAGAAATTCATGGACTGCAAAAACAGAAAATCTTACCAAGTATTTTTGGTCTAGTTTCTAGTGCTAATGTCGTAAATACACTTGAAATAAGACAAAACTAACTTCTAAGTAACTTTCCGGCACAATATAGGACCTGGTTTTAAGTCAATAATTCCTTAATATTGATGAAAAAGTACAAGTTATTAGTGAAATAACATGCTAGTGGGACAAGACATTTTTCCGACATTATAAGTTAAAATGTCTTATTCCACTTATAACTAGTACTTTTTCATCAATATTAAGGAATTACTGACTTAAAACAACCTCCTATATCGTGCTGAAAAGTTACTTGTAATAGGATCAAAGAGGGGTGGTCTACAGCAATGTAAGAAGAAATACTAAGAGACAAATAATTGAGGAAATTTATAGCATGAAGGACCATCTCCCAAGTAGTGCTGCAACTACTACCGGACAAAAAGAGACACATCACACTGAGAAAAAGGAGAAAGAGTGAACATCTACTTGGACTAAGCTTATGGAATTGGAGCCGAACTTCAACTGGATGAACTTCTGTAGTTGAGACCCAACTTCCTCACTTCAAGAGACCCTGAATAAGAAATTTGCAAAGATTGTCAATGATAATAAATACTAAACTGCACTGTAAAAAGTTTTTTTTTTTTTTTTATAGAAACAACTTAGAAACAATTCACCCTTACAATTCACATGTGTACCACATGTGAATCACGTGTATGTGTGTGGATTTGGAACATTAAATGTTAAAAGCACATGTGGATCACATATTTTCACATGTGAAACAGATGGGAACCCCATGTGATTCCCATCTGTTTCACATGTGAAAAACATGTGTACTCCTCCTGCTGTCGGACCCCCGCTACGTGCCACTGGGACGTAACATCTCCAGCTCCACAGTGTTCACTACACTCACATCAAAGCTACAGTATGTAACTTTTATAAAAATGTGTTGCTTACAAATTTATTAAAACTGTCACTATGTCATGAGACAGTGGGGGAAAAAAAGAGCTCCTCTGCCTCCTCCTAGTGCCAGTTGCATTTATAACCAAAACAAACAAAAAAACATTAACAGCCAATCCATGTGATAGGTGTCGGTGATCGGCACTCACGGGCATCATATCAGTGATCTGCAGCATAAAACCTGAATGAAGCATCCCGACTTCGCGGTGTTAATCATGATCGTGTTCGCACTGCTCACAGCCTTCCCCAAGTCCACGGTTTTCTCAGAACTCCGTACTGCAGCTTTAATGTGACATCACAACACTTACCTCTCAGCTCGTCTCCTTCTGTCCTCAGTTTTTGTGCCACGCAAACTTTGATGTCAGCGGTGTCGATAACCTTGTACACTTTTTGTACACTTTCTTCACCCACGCTGACTTTGTTTTCATTTAACCAACGAATTAATACATACATTTTTCTTTTTCAGTATGTTGTCGTGACACTTAGCTAGACTAGGGCCCTCCGTGACAATTTTTTTCAAAACGGGAGCACGAACGCGGGATTCTGATGAACGCAACAAGGAAGGCGGGACCTCAGTGAAATTAAACACGTGATTGGATTAGAATGTCAGCAATTCAAGTCTTAAGTTTAAGGTTAAAGCCTGATTGGATGAGAATGGTCGCATTTGAAATCAATTGGCTTCTCATGCTAGATTTAAATTTTTTTTCTTCTTGTCCTAGAATTTTTAATTGCAGTTAAAGAATAACATTTAAATAATGACTTGTTATTCAGAATATAATAAGTCAATATATGAAATTGCAAACATTATTTAACGGGTGAAACAAGGAACATGCCATTTTAGTATATTGGAGGTATAAATGAAAAGAATGTATGTATTGGTTTCACATCGTACATGTGTTATGAATTTTGAGTTGCTGTGCTTAAGTTGAGAAACCATTTGTTTAACTGAGTTTTACTTTTGCTCCATAAGCTTACCATTATGTAACCCAAGTGCATCACAATGCAAAATGTGTTTCAGTTGGCCAAAATATGTTGCTAGTTGTGTCTAGTTTGGTGAAAAGTGTTTGAAGTTCACCTAAAAGAGTGAGCTTTTCATTAAATGGGTGCTACACTAAGTTCACACAACAGGGTTTAGAGTTTTAGTGAGAATAACTGTATGCAGAAAAGTAGAAACTAAATATCATCAAATTTTCCTTGCCCACCAAAAAACACACAATTGTATAACAATACACCATAAAACATACATACTTACAAATACTTTTACATTTTGACAGATGTTTAAAGGGGATTACACAGAGCATAATCTAATGATATTCACATGGAAAAAAACCTAATATGTGATGCACATGTGAGAAATGTGATCACAAGTTGAATGGAACATGGAACACATTAACAAAATACTTGATCATATGTGGAACACATCTGGGAAATGGGAATCCCATGTGAAATTCATGGGATTTTTATGTGGTAAACAGGAATCACATGTACAAGATGGGAATCACATATGACCACATGAAATTCATGGGATTTTTTTTTTTTCTTTTTTTTTTTTTTTTTTTTTAGGGCAAAACTGGCCACCACTATGAGTAAAACTGAACTTTAGTTGTAAATTATTCTGCTTGTCACGCCTGACTTATGTCTAAAGTTAATTGAAAACACAAACGAATACTCTGTGAAAAAGAAAAAAAAAAATGAAAAAGCTCATTAAAATACACGGAGTTTGGAGATGAAATAGGTATATTTGATTTAGGGAGGTCTGTGAGTTTTTTAGGGTGATGACTTTAAATAATTTTCCCAGTAGCAAAAAACTAACTCATCACCTTGTGAACTATTGACTGGAAGGCCAATCCAAGGTCCCCTGGAAATGCCAGGAATACACCAAGTTCTCTTTCATTTCTGTGCAGAGGTTGTGCTCACTATTGTTTTTCACATATTTAGATATTTGGCAGATTAATTTTGATGACTACATGCATATTTTACCATCTCTTAGACTGAGACTGTTATGACAATTTTTATTTTACTCTTTTATGATCTCTTATTTTTTGCATTAAAGACCGTCTTTATTGATGATCTTCATTTAACTTTCTGCTTGGTCTAACAATTAAGGAAGTTATGATCCCTGTGACGTTCTTTATTTTATATGAATTTATTACAAATTAATCTGAAGACATTCTTTATTGCAGAATTTTTCTATTCATTTAACTGTTGCTTCCTCTTATAATTTATGAAGTTCTGATCATTGATTTTTTGAGTTCTTTTAATTCTTTTTTGCATTGAGGATTATAAAGTTAATCTAAAGATATTATCTACTTATTTTACCCAATCTAACTTTATTCTCCGTCTTAATGAGCTCAAATATGCATGTTCTTTTAAGTCCGAATACAGCTCCCGAAGGGGGCACAACATCTGGACTTCAGGAGGCTCTCAGAAATTAGGGTGTTATGGACTTATGATCTATCCCGTGTAAAGTGTTTTATGGTCACTGCCACCATTGTTGGACTGCTGACTCCGACCTTGTGAGGATTGGGACTGTGTCCCTGCCTGGGGTCAAGAGAACGTTGTACCACTACGGCTGTGGCAAAGAAAGCTAGTCACCAGAGACCCCTGACCAAACAGATGTAACCAAACAGATTTATTTGTCTGTTTGGTTACATCATTTTAAAATATTTAATAAGATTATATGATCAGCTACTTAATGCTTGAGTAGTTTTTTTTTTTTTTTTTTTTTTTTTTTTTTTTTTGTTTTTTTTTTTTTTTTATCAAATACGTTTTTACTCTTATTTGAGTAATATCTTGGACAGCTACTTTTCACTTTTACTTGAGTAAAAATATGATGAAGTAGTGCTACTCTTCAGTACATTTTTGGCTACTCTACTCACCTCATTCTGTTACATCCCTTGCTGTTTATTTAATGCCAGGAATAAACCAAGTTCTCTTTCATTGTGCAGAAGTTGTGCTCATTATTGTTTTTCACACATTTAAAAAAAAAATCTTTGTCACAACAGAAAGAGCAAAGTCAGGGAGGAGACATTAGACCAGAGGCCAGCAGTACGGAAGATGATGCATGTTCTGCTCAGGTGAGGAAAGATTATAACTTGCTAAGAAAAAGATATCCGTTGCAGGGAGAAACCAGGCTGGTATCAGGACAGGGTTTTTACAGATATTTCAGAGTCACTCTTATTCACATACGTTTTGTCTGTATGGGTAGCATTGGCAGCATACCATTTCCCTTGCAGACAGTTTATTTCTCACACATCATTGTCTGATTTTGCATATAAAGAAATAGACTTCAGAGATGGGAAACAGTTTCTGAGATTTCTGCAATGTATGAGCTAAATGTTATGCTACTCTGAGCATAATTTCTCAGTATTTTCTGGTGACCCATGCACACTCACAGGTCACTGTTCATGTCATTTTTGTTTATTTTGTATTAATAAACAACATAATTGTTTCATTTGAAAGGTTATATAAACATTTATTTATATTAAATAAAAAGCCTGTTTACTGACCCCCCCAAAATTAATCAGCTAAATTCCTCTGGAGCCTGGAGAAAAAGACACTGAACAGTGCATTATTGTAGACTTAACATGTAAGATTATAATTACATGATTTTAATAATAACAATGATAGGTCATTATCTAAAGTGGGCCAGTCTGAGCCATGAAACTCCAGGGCTGAAAGTGAGTACCACTCTGGCACTGTTTGAAGTCATGAGTGGGGGATATCTGAAAATGACGAGCTAACTTCTTTATGGATCCTGTTGAATTCAAGCTTTGATGGACATGATTTATTGTTGCTTATTAAATGAATGATTAAGTTGGCACAATTATAAAATGGTAAATGGCCTGTACTTGTATAGTGCTTTATCATGTCCAGTGGATCCCAAAGTGCTTTTCACTACATTCAGTGATTCACTCTTACATTCACACGGTAATGATGGGAAGCTACTAGACTGTAGCCACAGTCTGACAGAAGTGAGGCTGCCATGCATCAGCGCCACCCAGCCCTCTCACCACCACCAGTACCACCAGGCAAGGTGGGTGAAGTATTTTGCCCAAGGACACAATGATAGAGACAGAGGGAGCTCGAACCAGCAGCCCACCGACTGCAGGACGCCACCGTTGCCACCATCACCCTCAATGTTATGGTTCTACTATTTTAAGTCAGATTTTTATATTGACTTTACTTGATAAACATTCCCAACCTTGTACACACTGTGGGTTTTTATGTTTGCTTGTGACCTGTTAATGCATTTACTTCACACCTTTAAAAGGTGCAGGGATTTTTGAAAAATGTAATTCAGAGGGGGGGTCCGGGCACCTATGAGAGAAATATGAATACTTTTCTAAGTGTCAGTTTAGAGGACAGAAATATATGAGAAATCAGCTGTGACCCAGTGTTTCAGATAAATGCAGCCAGTTGAGTCAGACCTGGCTGGAAGGGACATAAGGTAATCTGATCATCTTATCTGTTTTTAGTCTCACACTCAGGCATGTACACAGAGTTTGGTTCTCGGTGAATATTGTTGTTCAAAACAATGTCTGGATAATCTTAATTGATAATGGAGTGTGTCAAAAGAATATTCTGGACACAAACCAATTATGTCATCCTTATGGATTGTATGTAATGCATCAATGAAGCATCTATTTAGGACAGGAAAACAACTATGTCATCCTATTCTAATCTTGTTGACACGTCACCATAGAGTATAAAACCTAGTCTGACTTTCAATACATTGTCTATTTCCTCCCAGGAACTGCACCCTTGGGAGATCATATAAAACCTGCCCTAACTCTTCTAATAAAGTGTCCAGAGAGGAACCAGCTGACTTGCATCTTTCTTAAATTAATGCGCAAACTTTACTATCACTTAATATCAGCAAGAATAAAAGAACTACAAGACAGTAGTGAGACCAGTGATGTAAGGTTTAGAAAGTGCCAATGAGGAAAAGACAGGAGGCAGAACTGGAGGTTGCAGAGCTCAAGACGGTTCTATTTGGGAGTGAGAAGGATAGATAAGATCAGGAATGTGTACATCAAAGGGACAGCTCATGGCAGATGTTTTGGAGATAAGGCCAGAGAGGCAGACTGAGATGGTTTGGATATGTTCAGAGGAGAGACAATGCTGTAGAAGTAGAAGGATGCTGAGGCTGGTGGCACAGGGCCAAGAGGAGCAAAAAAGAGATTTATGGAAAAGGGGACATGAAGATAGTTGGTGTAAGGGAAAAGGATGGAGAGAGCAGGACTAAATGGAGACATGATTTGCTTTGGTGACCCCTGGAGGGAAAAACTAAAGAAGAATATATTACATTAATATCATAGTTTTAGTCAGAATCTTCATCCGTTTTAGATTTTTTTTTCCATTCCTCACTTGGTGAAGTTTGATGTCCTGACTGTTCACATTCACAACACATAAGCTGTTTATTTCACAGACCCATCATTGACCGTTTTTACTCTCGACTTCAAGTTTTCCAATACTTTATTAATCAAGATCCAATACAACAAAGTAATTGCATTGCAACAATAGCTGCAGGAACATCTGAGGTACTAAAGCAGGAACATACACGTATCAGAGACCTTTTGGTAACTTTGGGAAAGGATACAGTATCAGGAATAGTGTTTAGTTCAGATTCTTGTTACAGTACACCAAGAGTCTAAGCTAAACAAATATCACTAAGCATGTTTGTTGTTTCTAATCTTTCTGTTACATAAGCCTTGATCCCATTAAAGAAAAAAAAAAAAAAAAAAGTTCAAAACAAACTAAATGACTCATGTTTGTGGTGTGATCTGCTCTGACTGTTAAGAGTGTGGGTTTCTGGCAGATGTAGCATCAATGGACCAGTGTCTTTGTCTAAAATAACCATGTTTAATGATCCCACACTCTTCAATCTGTGTATATTCAGTCAGGGTTCGGGTTAGTTTAAGAAAACACAGGACCAGCAGGTAGAAGAAAGTTAGGAAGCTCCTTTTGCTCTCAGCTTGGAGAGCAGCATCTCATTTTTGCGGCACTCCTGGTGATGAAAAAAAAACGAGACATTTTTGTCATACTCAAAGTTTTATTTAGAAATGAAGATCCTAAAACTTGACTAGTACAGATTTAATTTTCTTTCTTTCATGTATTCATTTATTTTTAACCTGAAGGAGTACACAGTGCTCAGTTTTAAAGGGATTTAAAGAGATGATTTAGCTTTGTTCTATGTTCTGTAATTTATCCTTCTTTACTACAAGAAAAGTTCAAGTTTTTTTGGCTTTCATATGGGGAATCAATTCTAAAAAAATCCCACTTTTGCAGTCTGCTAATCCATCAACAAGCAGGATCTTCTTTGGTACGCTTTGCTGTGAGTTGAGTACAACTCAGAAGTGTACTTTGATGAATAAATTAGTGTTATTCAAGAACTGCTCTATTTTCTGTTGCATTCAAAAGTACTATTCAAAGGTTACACAAAATAAAGCTTTCTTACCTCTTTAAAATCTTTGACAGTCTTGAAGTAGAGCCTCTGCTTGTCAAGCAGCTCCAAGTACTCATCATTCAACTGATCTCTTCTCATTTTGTTTTCCTGCTTCTTTTTCTCCATCTGAAAAGGCAGACAGGCAGGAGAAGCATCCTGTAGTGATGTAGGTCAATATACATGGGTAATATGTTACAAAACCAGCTGCCCAGTTGCAGCAACACTTGTACCTTGATGCGACTCTGTTTGATTCCTTCCACTATCTGCTCCATCTGTCTGAGGAACTGATCTCTAGCAGCTGCAGATGACATGGCTCTGGAAGAAAGCAGAGCTGCTTAGAACTCAGTTACAGAATAAAACCAACAACAACTTGGGATGATGGAAAAACAAAGCTGTACTCTTCTTTACACCAACACTGTATATCAGCATTTAATTTTCAGTTAGACATATTTTACTTACTGTTGAAAGTTGTCATGAATTGAATTCAGCAGATTTACCTAAAGAATTGAGATTATTATTCTTCAGTGATGTTTTGAACATATTTACCAAATCATTAAAGTTAAAACAGCCAGACTTAAATTCGAGGTATAATTTTGGTGCCACAGTGTGCTGTGATTAACTACCTCCTTCTCAAGATAGACCTTTTTATCATCTAAGGTGTTATAAAGAGTGAAGAACTGCTTTGTCTCTTTATGTGTAGCAGAAACTGGAAGACAAGATTAATAAACATTTTAGAGACACAGATCCACATGAAGAAGTTCTGGGACACCAACTACAACTGTATTAGATGTAGAGGAGGAATCCACCTTGGCCATAGAGTTCAATAAATCTCTTCTGGTACTGGGTCAGCTCAGCCCGGCTAGGCACCTCATCAATTTTCCTCTGCAGGATTGCGATCTCACGGTTCCTGCGAGCCTGAGGAGAGCAAAAGCAGTCCTGTGACAGTTGGCTAGAAGAGTTACATGTTTATAATCGTGTCTAAAGCTCAACTAAAGCCTTGACCCATAACCAAAAGAGGAGATTGTATTTCCCACAAATCAAACTTAAAGGCTGGAAGTCCTTTTCAGTCCCTCCAGGATGTTGGTGATTGCTCTGGCCTCAAAGTACTGACTTTGCAGGACCTTTTTCAAAAAGTTGTGATCAAAGTTGCAAATTTTTTAAGCTTTATTTTTTCCATAACATGGTCTTACAAAAAAGTTGAAACTGCTGCATATAACCTTCTCTTTTTCTCATCAAGTTATAATCCCTCCTTACCTGAGAAGACCTTGGTCTAAGGTCTCCTCCCTCTTGTGGCAATAAAGATTTCTTTTAAAAATGTGGAAAGCGACAGTGAGCACAACTTCTGTACAAATAATGAAAGAGGATTGGGTTTATCCCTGGCATTAACTATAACTAGGAAGGGATGTAAAATAGATAAACAGCATTAGTATTCTTGTTAACAAGCTTAATATGATATACTGGCATGGATTAATTAATTATTTAGCTAACATTATCTGCATGCAGCAGCATTAATCAAATTACATGGTTTGTTTTGGAAAAAAACTGCAAAGTTTTTTGCCTTTTGACTCTGGCTAGTTGCTGAACATGACGCAGACCGTGTAGCTTGGCTCAGCAGCAAGTCTTCCCTCGGTGATCTGATCCATAGGTGTAACCGGTGGCTCAGAAAAATCAGATTACCACATCTTAACTGCCAATTAAACAGTTGTAACGGCTGAAAAAAGTGTGGGGGACAGAGGGCACAGATATGGGAAGTGCAGGGGACATGGACATGTTACGCCCATGACTGTATACATAGCATAAGCAAATCCTACAGCGCAAATCCTACAGCACTTTTCAAAACGGTTTTTGCAAAGTGTCACATATGATTTTATCTTGCAGCTTCGGCTTTCAAGACACGTTGTGAAACAGGAAGGGTAAATTAAAAGGAGGCTAAGGGGATCAGTCAAAATTCAGCCGAGTTCCAGTGATTGGTCAGAAAAGAATGAAATACAGAAAACGTTAAGGTCAGATTTGTGGAAAAGTTGCGATGATTGGTGAAAATCGGAGGTCCACGCAAAATTTGCGAATGATGACTGAATTTGTATTCATTGTTGCGATCGCAACATCACAACTTCCTGGAGGGAGTGCCTTTTTTCCAAACTGTTCTGTCTCAGCTCCCGAACCCCAAAGGACCTCAACACAGATGGTTGAGTCTCCAGTCTGGTTTCAAGAAAACCTTCATGTGGGAGAAACTGTTTTATCTGAGTCCATATGTCCAAAGTACTCGCCGGAAGCTGCCAAAAAAAAGACTAACTCTGGATTTACACTGTATACAGCTGTGCTCTGGCGAAGTGTGCCCTGAGGACTGGGGTAAAGAAACACTGGTTAGAGGCTGTGGCAGGTCCACACTGTTCCGCAGCAGTTTAGATTCAAAAGAATTACTCTGCAAAAACTGAGGGTTATGTTCAGCAACTCGTTGCCATGAGTAACAAAAAGTTATCCTTGAAGGCTGTCCATATTGCTTCACACACTTCTGAAACAATGAGGGAGAGTGTCATACTGCCAAATTTATAACTGGAAGGCACATATGCCTGGCTACCCACTGTTGCTAAAAGCCTCAAATTCACAGCAAGTCTTTCTTGTTGACTCCTGGGATTGGGGTGGCTTTTGTGTCTCAGTAATGGTGAGATTATCTTCCAATTTTTAATATGGTCTAGTGCTATTTCACTACTAATTTTCCATTATTTTAAAAAATGGTTTATTTTTCCTATTATTTACTTTTTCTGGCCAGTGTTAGGTCTGTGTTTCAATGATGAAAAAGCTCCCTACAACTTTAGTGTAACATTTTAGCCTATGATTTAATTGAGGCTCTCATTGATAATGTAGCCTTTAAACGATGCATAACAGCCTAATTGGATTATAAGTGATATAATCACTTATATCACCTATTTTTCAAAATCTAAAACTTGTGCACTTCTCAAATATGGAATGCATATCCTAGACTAAATGCTGATCTTTTAAGCACAGCTCTTGAGCTTTGTTACTTGTATTCCACTAGAAAAAAGATAGGAAAAGTATTTTTAGTTGGTTTGTTTAGAATTTTAACCTGACCCAACCTAAGAAACATGTCTAGTTCATCCTAGATTTAAAGTTGTCTAGAGTTGCTATGAACTAACTGTATGTGCTCTCATTCATCCTATAGACTTGAAAACTCAGAGTTCATCTGTGTTTTTCTCCTAGATGAAGCTACAAAAGGTAACACTATTGCCATTAAATCTTTTCCTTAAAAACAGAACCACTGACCCAGGAGAACGTTCTATGTTAATTTTTTTTTTTTGTGTATGTGCCGTCTTCTCTAACCCTCAGCTGGTAGTGGCAGATGGTCGCTCACTATGAGCAATGTTCTACTGGAACTTTCTTCCTGTTAAAAGGGGTTTATCCTTTCCACCGTCACCACATGTATGCTTCGTATGGGGGATAGCTGCAAAGTCAATGACACGATGCAAGCGACTGTCCACTATCGCTACACGCTCATCTAGAAGGAGTGAATGCTGAAAATCAGTGATTTGATGCAATCTGTTATGCTTCCTTAGATAGAAAGTTTTTTTTTTTTTTTTTTTTTACTACATTGTTTGATAACTAGGATCAAATTGGATTGTATGTAACTGACTCACAATTCCTCTGTATGATTGGATTGACTTTTCTTCCGTTTTCTTAAAGTGCCTTGAGATGGTATTTGTTGTGATTTGGTGTTATATAAATAAACTGAATCGAACTGAGTTAATAAACACAGTGAAATAGTTTTTTTGTTTTATTTTAATTATCCATTTAGTCAGTAATTAAAAAAAAAATACAGATGGGTAAAATGTTGAAATCAAGGTGTGATCTGGCAAGTCAAATAAAAAGCAGGTCATTTAAATATAAATACCACTATACATACTAGATTTTTGTCCTTTAGAATGTAGCCCACTAGGAGACATGGGGGATTTTTTTTTTCTTTTGCATTACCTCACAAAAGTATTGCATTCCCACGTTATACTTTTGGGTTACCTTGCAAAAGTATTGCATTCCCAAGTATTAAGTACTCCGTTCATGCGGCATCTTGAATACTGAAAGTCTTTCTGCTACAATATATGGTTTTTGTAAGGTTTTTCCATGTATCTTAAGATCTCGTTTGTGAGTTATCTGAAGTTTAATATTTTTTTCTTTTGGATAAACACACCACAAACTAATGTGTAAAATGCCGGAGCAAAACAGTTCAAACATGAGCTTTCTATCTCAAATCTAAACCATATACATGACAGAAACTTTCTGTATGAAAGGGAAAAAAAAGAAGGAAAAATATATACAAACTATTTGGAGTATTTTTGAGTTATTTTTATGGGATAATATCGCCATCTGACAGTTTTGGTTGTGTGAATGGTTAATAAAGGGCTGTTTTGATGTGAAGCCCTATCTCCACCGAAAGATATTACAAAAACAAACATGCCACACAGTTAATAGATAGATTTTCAACCAGTTTTCTGCACCAAGGAATTAAGAATGTATAAACATGTGTATGTATGAACAAATCAAACAAATCTACTGAAGATCTTTGTGTATAGTTATAAATAGACATTTGTTATCACTGAGTGTATACAAAATAGACCAGGGTATATTTGCAAATTTATTGTGAGGGAATGCAAAACCTATTGCAAGTCAATGCAATGCTTTTGCGAGGTAACGCGAAAGAAAAAATTTCCCCATGTCCCCTCGGGGGCTCCGGGCTTCAGAAAGTGGAAGACGGAAAAACAACGTCTATTCTCCATACTTATCCAAACTTGGAAAATTATGAACACAAATTCCACGCTTTTCAAAATTGCGTAATAACTCTTTCTGAATAAAGAAAGCCACCACTTCCTGCTGCCGAGATAAAGTGCTTCGCTCCATTCCTCGCCAGCAACAGGTTGCGCTCCATTACCTGCTGTCTACAGAGAGCATGCTCCACTCTGTGCTGCCTAAGCAGGGTGCACCAGTCTCTTAAATTATAAAATGTTATTAGCTGTAATTGCTAAGTTGTTTTAGTCTGATATTTTAATGATTTTTGTACTATTTTCTCCTGTGTGTTCTTTTCTGCTTTGACTATTGACAGTGAGTTTGTCTGTGATTGTGTTTTTACGTTTTTCACTTAGTTGAATAGCAAATTTTTGGGGGGACAATAATAAAGTGATACTGACAGTGTCAATAAAGAGAATGCTACACTACTTGCTGCTTAGAGAGAGAGCTCCACTTCATCTGTGTAATGTTGTAGCAGTGGTTACCATGAGCAGGCGGATTTTCTGCAGCTTCTCTCTATCAGAGTTGTACTGTTGGTCTATTAGCTGGCTCCTCTCCTGGGAAAAGAAAAAATCTGGATCTTTTTGGAAAATTAAAATTCTAATTAACACTACATATATTTGTGCAGCTGGACATGCACCTGCTCCTCCTCTGTGTCCTGTCCTGATGCTGACTTCAGCTCTTCGATGTTCTGCTGCAGACGGACCATCTCTTCCTGTATACAAGGCAGATTTGATCCAATCAAATCAAAACACACTAAAGAACATTTTAAAATTGAGGAGATAAGGAATCCCATCCGGACTGCTGGTTTATGTGCTCACTCTGCAGTGTGTGCGAAACTGCTGCTCTTGTTGCTTCAGGTTCTCATTCATCATCACCAAAGCTCTGAGCTTCTCCATCAGGCTGCCGAATAGAGAAAAACATATTACTTTTCACACCAGTCAAGGGTCCAAGTGTTCCAAGCCTATTATTATTTAGAACCCAGCTCTGTCTTCCTGTGTGTGCATGTTCATGTTCCATTGTAAATCTGGTCATGGCTGCCAACAGATTTGTAATTAGTAATTTGCTTCTTCAGCTTCACTTTTATTTTGTGCAAATCAGTGGGCACAGCAAACAGTAATGTTAAGTGCCCTTTTTATGATGATATCTATAAACTTAGTCAAACTCTCAGTCTTCTTCAGGGTGACATGAGATGACTTTATAGTTCTGTATGATGAAAATGAGACGGCTCACCCACTGTCTGCTTGCTCCTCTATCTCTTCTAGTGACTTCACCTCGCTCTCCAGTTTTACTGAGTGTTCTGTAGCCTTGGAACAGATATAGGACAACACTTAGCTTTGTATTTTCAAAGAGTTGGTGTTGAATATAACCATCATTGCTCCCAACAAAATCAATAAGTGCTTATATCCATGCTAGTATGTGTACAACTTTAGTGTTGTACCATTTTTTATTGTCACTAATTGTAATTACTGTACAGTATTTTTATTCTTTATTCTGTTCTAATATATATTTTATATTCTATCTTTGTGTGAGTCTGTTTGCTGTTATTGCCTGTCACTGTCACTTTGCTGCTGTTGCACAGAAATTTCCTCATTTTGGGACAATAAAAGGATATTTCTATTCTATTCTTGGGGAAAAAAACAAAAACAAAATAAAAAAAAAAACAAAAAAACAAAACATGTATCCAGCTTTGCCAATGGTTAAAATTGCCATAAGACTACCAGAAAAGTAATTTGATCGTGAAGCTCTTCAAATTTTAAAGTACTCTTGAGCACAGCCCAAAAGCTCATCTGACCCTTTAGTGTTGACTATTGTGCAGAGGTGTGATATGGGAAGGAAAATACTGGATGTTTGTAAACATTGTAATATATGACAGATATATGACAGAAAACTATACTAAGGTCCACAGCAGCAGTATCAGCAGGGCCATCCAGATATCTTGCGTGTCAAAATTTGTCCTACATGTCCAACATGGCCTATAAGGTGTAAATAAGAACACACGTCCTACAATTCAAAATGGTTCCACATGTCCTTTACATCGACATATGCATAAATATGTCCATCATTAAGATGGTGGCATGTCTCTCAGTTCATCTGCTGACTTGATTATTATTACTTTCATTACCTATAGACGGTGACCGTTAAGATAACCTTAAGGCTGGGGGTAATATACAGTACAAACACACGTGAACAAATCAAACTGAACAAAATGCTGAAATTCTCTATTCCTGTGCTTGATTTTGCCCATTATGCTGTATGGATGGCCTGTGCACTTGACAAACCAGCGGCAATCTATTTTACACCAAGTAACTTTGGCAAGATCTGGTTTGAACTCAGCTGTGGAGTGAACTTCATGAGTTGAATGACAGGAGCTTGATCTTAATGGCTGACATTCCACAAGGGAAAGGGAAGTTATTCTTTCCTTGTTTTCATGCTGCGTAACTTGAGCTTCTGCCGTTAAATCAAGCAAGTTAGAATTTATCATTTCACTGTGGATTGATTCCAGATGGAGGTTGTGTCCTGCTTGTCTTAGTCTGCTGCTAGAGATTGAGAAAACTGGTTTAACTCACCACTGACTAACAATTAGTTTTAAAAAACAAACCAAGGAGAGCATATGTCTGCTCTCTGTTTTTTTTTTTCTGTCTTCTGACTTTATAGGGACCAAGAGAGGAAATGACTACATCTTTCAGGGGTAACCTGTGATGGCACAAGTGCTTTGGACTTAGTGAAGGAGGTTGATCAACCAACCACATCTTGATCAAGCTTTTAATTCCCTGGACATGGTTCCTCTTAATGGAATAATTTAAAAAATTAAATCTGTTCTTTTTAGTAAAAAGGACTTTAATTTTCAGTTATTTTTTTTTTAAAAAAAGGTTTTTAATTAGCTTGTTGCTTTTAATACCTGAATTTACATCACAAACCAGGTCCTGACCTTAAAGCAAGGGCTAACTTGGTTTTATCACATCACAAGTTTTCAGTTTGCAACCTATTTTTTTTCTTTTTTGGGGGGATTTTGATACAATCAACTATATTCAAATTCAATTTAAAATATACTTTGAAAGGGAATGGTGAGCATACAGTCCCCTGTGGTGGGTTAACCACAGTACTTCAGTCTCACAAACTGTGGTCTGTTTGTCAGGTAGTCATTGATCCAGGCGATTGCTGAAGCCTCCACCTGTGTCTTATGGAGTTTCAGACAAAGTAGATCAGGCTGAATTGTGTTAAATGCACTGGAGAAATCAAAGAACATGATCCTCACAGTGCTGCCTGCTTTGTCCAGATGACAGCGGGTTTGTTGCAACAGGTGTATAATGGTGTCTTAAACTCCAACTCCACGGTGATAAGCAAACTGCAGGGGGTCCTGATATGTGCTGGTTTGCTTACTCAGGTGGGCCAACAGCAGTTTCTTCAGGACCTTCATGATGTAGGATGTCAGGGCAACGGGTCTGTAGTCGTTAATGACTGATGGGTGAGTTTTCTTTGGTAAAAAAAAACAATATATGATATGATGGTCTTATCTAAAACATAGCATAACAAATTTATCACTGACCAAAACAATCGACATTGAAGGTTACATTGAATGCAGGACCAGGTTTGGGTAAGTTATTTTAAAATTTTAACTTTTAAAGTTACTTCATTAAAAATGTAACAGTAGTTTAACTGTTTCAATTACTTCAAGAAAGTAATTAACAATTTACATTTAGTTACTTTTAAAGTACTTTTTCTTTCGATCTGGTCCTTTCAAAGATAATTTTAAAAAGAGGCCGTGTTCATGTTTATCTGATTTTAAGAAGCAAGCCTGGGATAAGACAACCATTCAGGCCCACAAACACTGCTACAAGCAACTTGGAGCAGTTCACCAAACATTCATGTTTGTGGAGTGTGGGGGAAGCCAGTGTACTGTAAGCAAACTCATATGTACGCAGAGAGAACATGTAAACTCCATGTAGAAACACCCCAGGTTTGAACCAGGGACCTTCTAGCTGCTAAAGTGCTTGCAACTAATTCTCCCAGCCTTGGATAACATATACATACTTTAAAATATTTAACTTTTTATTGCTTTTGTCAACAGAAAAGTGTATCCAGATACTGCTTTGTTTTCTGAGGCTCAGACTTACTTATACTCTTATCTTAAAGAAAAGGTTTCTGCCATGTCATTTATCTTCATAAGAAGCAACTCTCCTATAGTGCTACTCTCACATTTTTACTCCAATATTATTGTATGTCACACTGGAAAAGAATGATGCTGTTCTGTGTTTCTCTACATGACAGTACCTGGGGCTGCTTCTGTTTCAGTCTTCTTCCCAAGCAAGAAATCCTCCATATATTAAGATCCTTTGTTTTTGTTATAAACTCTTTTTCCCCTTTCCTTAATTCTGTCGGCTGACCTTTCTAAATTAAAGATGTTAAAGAGGTTATTAAAATAAGTTCAACAGTACCAGGGATGCCAAAATAATGGATTTTTTACAACAACAAAAAAAAAATCTATATTAGCTTCAGAAACACCGACAGCCCAACGGCGGAGTTCTGTCTCGGCTCCCCCTGTTGAGATGCGCTTCCTTGGTGAATGCTCCATTCTACTGCCGTACAAATTAAAACAGGAAAATGTTAGCCAGCTGACAACTCAGTCAGCTACTAAATAGTGAAACAGAATAAACCTGTGCCAAACCAGGAACCAGATTGAACACTGCCAGAAGCTGGCAATTAGAGCAGAAAAAAGTAGGAACCCATAGCAAACTAGGTCTTGAACCTGTCTGTTCTTGTTAAAATCTTTGAATCCTTTGTAAATGGGCATCTGAAGGAAGATCTCAAGGCTGAATGCATCTTTCCAAAGTTCTTTCATGTTTCCAAAAGTGTTTCCCAGGGATCAATTCTGGGGTCTTATCTTATTTGCTTTACGTTTCCATTCAAATCTATTTCAACACACTGTCAAAAACATTGTTGTTATTAAAAGGCATTTGTTTTTTCCTGTTATTTAAATACGAGTGGCCTGTAAAGGTTACTTTAACGTACTCTAATTAACTTGCCTGCTGCTTTTTGGTAGTGAAACATAAGCAGTTTTCACACAAAGCCCTTGCATTTTCAGGAGGTTTTTCTTGTTCCAGCTGTTAATGGGGAGCTGACTGGATAAATTTGTCAGAAATTTATTATGAATCTTTCAAATTTGAAGACTAGCCTGCAAGTGTAGAAGAAATGTAAGAGGTGTTTCTTCCTCAGGAGTAGCCTGGACAAAATATACCAGAGAAAAAACACTGAGCTCCTCTGCTGCATTTTGTTTCTGCTCAAACAAAACAAAGTCAACTTTAAGATGAAATTATGATCCATGACATTAAATATGGCTGTGTCCTGCATAAAACAATGATAGCTGCAGTAAAATAGTTTGTCTCTCAGTAAGTAAGTCACAATCACAGTACTGTACAATCCCTGTTGAAGACCAATTGTTACAATGCTTAAAAGCAAATTATAACGCACCTATCAGTAGTTATCCTGGGCACTGAGCACAATAATCAGTTATCAGTACTGATACACAGAGAACAAAGAATAGAGACATCTGATTAAAAAAAATGGCTGCATGTAGTTACCTGCAGCAGACTCCTCTTTGCCTCTTCATTGAGGGTTTTCACCTCTGCATGCTTGACTTTGAGCTGTCAGGACAGAAAACATGTCAGTATAGGTTCTCATACAGCCTACTCTCTTTTGGAACTACTAGTACATCTCAAAAAATTAGAATGTTACATAAAAGTGCAGTATTTCTTGCCAGTCATCTCAGAAAGTGAAACTCCTATATGTAATATCTAGAATCATCACAGTCATATATTCCAAACATGTGTTTCTTGTAATTTTGATGATTATGGCTTACAGATAACAAAAACCCAAAATTTTGTGTCTCAGAAAATTAGAATACTGTGAAAAGGGTCATTAATGGAAATTCAGGGTGTCATATCCTAATCACCTAATTAACTCAAAACACCTGCAAGTTAATAACAGGTACTACATAACAGGCCAGTTATGCAAGACTTTCATAAAATTGTAGTCGAGGATAGAGTTGTTCAAACTGGAAGAGAAAAAATGAAATATACATTTTAAAAGTGCATCAGCATAAAGGCTCAATATTCCAAGTGCGGTCCATACTTTAGTCCAGCATTGAGTTTGCAGCTGATTCTGTGAACCTGATTTAATAAAACTTCTAAACAAAACTTCCACCCTGTTCTACAAACTTCCAAATGACGAACTCAAACAAATATAATAATAATAATAATAATAATAATAATAATAAAAAGATGCTAGTCTCCAATCTACAGTAGTGCAAGTAGTACACATCCTTACATGGATCCTCCAGCATAAATTCAGTGCATTACTAAAAGGGAGATGCTGTACACCGATGTTCTTTGATTTAGACACTAGCCAGGGAAATTACTGAAACCTGCTCACAGAGTGAGAAAGACACAGTTTACATTTGAAATGCAGGGGAGGACTTGACCAAAGTGCACTGCTGACCTCCTTCAGCTGATCTGCCTTTTGTTGAATCTGTTTGACCAGTGAGGCGACTGCCCGGCGATGCTGCTGCATTGGACCGTAGCGCTCTGACCGCTCCTCTGAAGAAAGCTCCAACTGCTGCAAGGCGGTACACAGAAATATTAAAGGACAACACACACAGATCAACTCCATAATCAGGGAATATGGTCATATCCTACAAGGTTTCTTCTTGTTCCATAAACCTTTACACTGATAATCTTTCAGAGTAGAAACAGAATGCTGACTGTGTGTAAGATGAGCATAATGCTTTCCTGACCTTTTCAGCATACTCTGAGGCAATTAGTTTGATCTCCTCAGACTGGAGTCCAACTATCTGACCCACAGCACTCGCAGTCAGCTTCCCCTGCACCAGAACAAACACAAGGCACATCAATTCATTCCAAGTAACACTTTCAAATTGACTTGATGAAAGATTTGACTTGGTTTCTAGCCACAGCTGAATAAACCTCCTCTTTGGTTGCGAAGGATATTGTGATATTAGATATTAGATATTTAATGTAATGTGTAAACAGAATGTTTTGCACAGAAGCAAAAACTGGTTTTTGTGAAGCACTTCAAACAAGTGTTAGGGTGGTTCAATTTTCAAGCTAAAATAAATGTTTTGAGAAAGACAAAATATCAAGAATTGTAAGTAATGCATCGATTAAATGTCAGCTGGTTCTTCAGCCTGAATGCTCTGTCACAAGTTTCTCAGAGGACTCTGGTTTTACATTAAGATAATGCCAAATCAGAACTATAATGTGGGATGCAATAATACGGTTAAAACATTGTGATATATTTTGTGCCATATTGCCCACCATTGCAAAAAATGTGTTTGAAAAAAAAAAATTCTGCTGAACTGACGAAAGGTGTTTCTGAAAGGTGCAGTGATCTGCAGAAAAGCTGTTTGAGTTCCAATCTGTTTACCTCTGCAATTGCCATCTCACCCATACATTAAGGTTTGAATCCACATCTAAGCAGAAGTATAAAAGTAGATTTTGCATGCCATAGCTGTATGGTTTCAAATAATGTTAAAAGTGAATTTACTATAGTAATTAAATTAAACAGTGAAATGCATTGCACAGAGTGATATATTCCAAATTATTGTTTGCAAAGATTCTTGCTCATGGCTTACAGCTAATAATGCATTTAAAACTCAGTTTTTCCAAAAATGGAAAAAAAAAAAAAAAAATCAAATAGGACCATTAAAAATTATTTTATTACAAATTTTATGCTATGGCCTACACAATCATGGTACAATCTGTTGACTTGACAGTTGACCAGGAGACATTTATTGACACTACATAAGGAGGGTAAGTTACAAAAGAAGGTCACAAGCAACAGCCCTAACCACAGCCTTCTTCTCAGGAAAGGTACCATCCCTGAGAGACTGCTGGTGTCTATTGCTGCATCGGGGAGAGTGCCCAGATTCACCGTCTCTGTGTATGCTTCTCTAGCTGCACAACAGCACAGAAAAAGAGCTCCATAGGGTCATTAAGGTTGCCCAGTGGATAATGGGATGTCCTCTACCAACACCTCCAGAGTTCCAGCTGTTTCAAGAATGACGAGAAAATCCTTCAGGACACATCACACCCAGGGCATGTACTGTTTGAATGCCTGCCTTTGGGCAAACATTTCAGATTTATAAAGACTAAAACCAACAGACTAAGAAATAGTTTTTATCCCTTATTCATCAACATGTTGAATGCTGCTATGTGGTCAATTTGACAGTGTTTATTTTTATGTCTATAATTCAATAGTTTTGAGTCAACTTCTACCAAAGGACAAGTGCAATATAATGACATGATGTGGCTGGAGAACAGCTACAAACTATTTTTGTATTAGCTATTCTCTTTTTCTTTATATTTTTATAGTCTAGTTTTTAACTTTTTAACTTGTATTGAGAGAACAGTACTCAAAGTTTATCGCACAATGTTTCATTGTTACAATGACAAAGATTCTGCAGACCCATTCAATAAATTACAATATTATTTAAAAGTACATTTCAGTAACTCCATCACCAAGTGAAAGAAATTATATAGTTTAATTAGACAAAGACTGATGTTTTAAGATTTTTATTTCCCTAATTATGATGATTTTCATTTACAGCTAATGAAAACACAAGATTTACAATTAGAATATTACATCAGATCAATAAAACTATTTTTAAAAGCAGAAATATAGGCTTAATGAAAAGTATGTTTACTACCTGCTTAAAGGTTGTCATTTTCAAAAGGTACTTTTAATCTGACGAACGACATTCATCGGGACGTATATATTCGAATTTATTAAATATGACTGTATTCTATTTGGAGAATTATGAGGCAATCTCTTGAATGTTTGTAGAGGATTCAGATACAGACAGCAGCTGGAGCTTAAGGAGCCACCACACACTCCCTTGACTATCACTTTATCAAAAACTGGTGTAGATGTTTGGGCAAAAATGATCTCAAGACGAGTTCCACGTCGGATTTATGAAACTGTGTGTACACTGGCCAATCCCAATGCCAATCCCAGTGTTGGTAACCCCAGTCAGTGTTGGTAAATATAGCACTTAAACACACAACAGCCATTCTACTGACAAACCCTTAGCTAATTCACAGCTTTCTATGAATACTTGTTTTTGAAGCCATTTTTTAAATACAGCTCCATAATCTTCAGGGTAAACTGAAGAAAAATGATGAAAAATAGAACAAAACAAATAAATAAGCAATGAATACAGCTACTTTTCCCCCCATCAATGCAGTTATTATATTTCTCGTATTTCTGTTGACATGAAATTCACACCAGAGATCAGTGTGGAATCAGTCTACAGTCTTATTCAAAAAATAGAATATGCATTCAGATGAGGCCCCTTTAACAGAAATAAAGGCTTTCAAAGAGTCATCTGTGTGTAGTTAGTCCATAATGTGTTTTAGTTAGTGATAAAGTTCCTGAAATAAGTGGGCTTTCAGTAATATTCTAATTTATTGAATCTATAATTTATTATCTGTATAAGAGTTTCACTTTTTAAAATTAATTGCTTAAGTACATAATTTTTCAATAATATGGATGTACAGCTGTATTTGGATAAAGTGATCACCTCCTCTGCTGCCTGCAGGTTGTCTTCTTCCGATACAACAGTAATCCTGTCAGGCATCACCTGAGGCCCACTGACCTGCCTCTCATCTTCCTAGAAATAGAAGGCCAGAGCTCATAAAAATACATTGATACAGCTAAAATTCAAAAAACAATATTATAATATCATATAAATATTCCTTCTACACAGCCACTTGATACAAACTTATCAGCTACTTAAGATGTAGGCACACAATGCTTTACTGGCTGAAGTAACTTCAAAATACACAAGCTTTTAATATTGCAATCTTTTGCTGAGGATGCCCGAAATGACACACTGATGTAGATAACATGGGGCTGTGATGACTGAAGGAAAAAGCAACCAAGACACACTCACATACAGCAGCAATGACGGAAAACAGAAGGAAAATAGCAGTTAAAAACCACATAAGGGTGTGCTCTACAGTTCTTAACATTCAAGATGCTGCGTTCTTTATAATACGACATTAAAAGTTTGACATACAAATAAAAGATGCTGCTAAATCTTTACATCAAAGTAAAGTTTTCCTGAAGTCTCTTGCTGGAAACTCTTCCTTCTCACTTGTCTATTTTTCCTGCAGTAAGTTAAGGATAAAGCTTGCTGCTGTTTCTGATACACAGAAGGTAGATTAGAAAGTCTCACATATTAAAATATGAATTTTGATAAATCAAATCCTTGCCCTGCATGTTTAGGTTGAGTTCTGATCTCGACGTATTTAGTTCTTCTATAAGTCAATGCATTTGTCTTGCTTTCTTATTGTTTTACAGTTTACAAAAAATATCCTTTGCACCCTCTCCTTCCAAATGGCAACGGAGAGTTCTGCTCTGTCTGAAACGAGTAAAGACAAAGTATTGTCTTGAGCGTTGAAAAAATGACCTCAGTTATGAGTCACATTTAAAATACTTTTCATAGCACTAAATCCAGTTGTAAGGATTCATAGTAATGCAGCTCTGGGGATGTGACAACCAGAGCATTTTCAGTACAGTTCACAGCTCATCTCATTGCTCTCTGTGAAGCTTCAAGAATGAATGCCTCTGAAGTCATGATCTATAACTAACTCTTTAAAGGGGCAGTATTATGTATTTTCCAGGCACACGCGCCATTTTATAGCACAATAAAGTAAGGATGTTTCTTTCAGTTATAAAAATGCAGCACATGTCAAATATGACTTAAAAGAAATTTGACTTTGTAATTTAATGCCTTGAAATTCGGTCTCTGTCTCTTTAAAAACTGCTGCTCTTTCTGAAACTCCACCTTCAGGGAGTCATCACAACATCACTCCTCTATTAACTCTTTAAGAAAGTTTTTCATCAACGTTTCACTGAGAAGTAGCTCATGTAATGAGGTCAGTGGAGTTCCACCAAGTTTTTTTGCTAATTGCTGCTGGCTAATCTGAAGGAGCTGAGTGGGAAAGTTGCAGGGGAGGGGTGCTCTGTGAGGTAGAAGCTCGGAAGCTTAGAAACTGCAGCTCTGAGGAGAAGCTGTGTCTCTAAAGTGGAGATGTATCCACCCAGGCATTTTTGCACAGCTGAATGGCTGCCATGAGAGATTGAGATTTCTCAAACATACATGAAAGAATCATGGCAACACTCCAGGTATGTTTTTGATGAGAAAATAATATTATAACATGATGTAAAGCTCAAAAAAGTTGATTTTACATAATACTGCCCCTTTAAAGACATTTAGGTGACATTTCAGTAACACTTTTGTAACCAGAAATCAGGTTTGCATTGTACAAACTTTGCAGAAGTTTCTACTGTAAAAGCTGAATACTATAATGCTGTATAACCTTAATTTCATGTTCCGTCTGACTAGAACCTTCCTGCTCACATGAAAGTGTTTTATTAAGCATTATGTAAACCCCTGTTAATTAAGCCAACAAGCAACATGATTCTGACGCTTACCTTGTTTTGTTTACACTGCTTACTTAGTCCATAACGCCTGGTGATAAAACAAAGAAATATAGTTAGTCAAATGTTTACAATGTGGAAGAAACTCTGATGCTTCAACAAAACCTCAGAACAACAACAGATACAAATCAACACTGATGTCAAACATTTTAGCTCCACATTAAACCTATGAACACAGGAATAATGGGTTGGATCAAATCATGCCCTAAATATATACAACTTCTCTGACAAAAACACTCCACTACAAAACACAGAGCTGTTATCAGATGCATGCAAAGAAGAACACTCACACAATTCTGGTACTCACAGAATAGTTTCACACATTCTATGTTCAAAGAAGGATGGAAGGATGAAAGAGGAATTTGACCAAAAAAAAGAGAAACTGTGTTGGTTCAAAACAACAGCACAACAATGTATTTTAAAACAAACTAAGAAGACAGATATACTAAGTTAGATAATAGTCACATGCATTGGTGTATGATTCTCAGGAAAGTTACGTGTTTAGTTCCAGCACACGAGGCAGTTTTTATACATCCTTCATTAAATTCATGAAAAAAGTGAAAAAACAAGTGGTTTGTTTTAAGCAGCTTTAGGCAACACAAGCTACTACATACAAATCCCCCCCAAATATAGCGAATATACAACACAGTAAAAATGAGTGAGTTAACATGTAAAGGAATACCAAGAGCCTAACAAGTTAAAATTCCAAAATTGCATCACTACCCTTCCTCCCCACTGTTTGCTGTTGTAAAAAAAAACATGGACAGTCATGGTGTGGAAAGAAAAGGAACATCATCTATCATAAAGGCAGTACTTCTCAAATAGTGGGGGGTGCAATGAGGTGTATCACTAAAGATGTATTTCACATTTTATTCATGCTTGAGGAAGAAACAAGCTTCCAGACACAGGTGGCAACAGTGGTCAAACTAATCAACAGGCTGCCTGTTCAACCCAGGAGAAGATGTAGCCTACACAGGCACACTGGTGTACAGAGCTGATGGAGGAGGAGGGATGGAGAAGTTTGTGGCTGTGACAGATGCAAGTGATGGTATCCAGCAGAAAAAGACCAGGAAAAACAATGTCATACATAGTCCTCACGTTTACTATGAATGACAAATGTTATTAATTTTCATCTCTTCTGATTAGCTAAAATATAAGCAATATTGTTGCAAATTTTGCACAATTTTTAAAAAAATTATATGTATTTTTGAAAAGGAATAAGCTGACAAGTAACCAATGTTTACAGTTTAAAAAAAAGTTTGAATGTTAGTGTGTTTAGTCTTAAAATTCACATCCCAGTGAATCATTTGCGTTATTTATTTTTTGAGAATCACACAGATTGAGCAGTCTTGATTAAATGTTAGAAATTGAGTTAATAAACTGAACTTGGAAATAGTCTTAAGACTTAAAACGATAAAACAACTTGAATTTTAAGCTGTTGCAGCTCTTTTTATTCATCTGTTTTGATAATCAGGTGATTGTAAGCGGAATCTGGTGCTAGATTCTCATACAAAGCTATGTACAGATAAATAATTAAATATGACGAGGTTCTATATAGTATTAGTAAGATGGCACAGAAAACATGATGGATGGCCTAATAAAACTACAGTTGAAAGCTATGAGCAGCATGTCTGCTAATCAGCTGACTAGAAGTTCAGCAAGAGCAGCTAACTTGACAAATAGTCAGCCAATACGAGCTTGTTAAACTTGTGTTATTCTCTAAAGCACAACAACAAACAGGAATAATATTCTTTACATCAAGCATATCTTTACTTGAAAACTAATCCTAAATTTTACAGATTTCTATTTGAAGTTATTGGCTTAAACCATTTATGAAAAATAACTTTTAGGATAACACTATTATTTCTGTAATAATCACCAAGTTATACCTACACTTTTAGCAGCAGTAGGAATAATTGTTTATTTTCTGTATAAAATATAAGGACCTGGATCATATCATATAGTCCTGTTTTGACTTTCTATGGAAACTGAATGAAATCATGGTATATTTCTTTAAAGTCATCACGTCTTAAATAAGTTCCATGTCAGCGTAACAGTTTATTATCTTGCGATCACCTTTGACAAATATCAGAAATTATTATGCTGTTCTATGAGCAAACAGAAAGTGAAAAGGTGAATAATGCGAAACAGATTTTTCTAAATACAAAATATCGTATTCATTCATTTTTGTTTTTCTGAGTCACTGAATAAATCACAGTAATCTGTATGTTTTTATTTGTTTCCAGTCTCCTGATTTTCACTGGATTACAATATGTACTATAAATCAATGATGATTAAAGCCTATTTATTCTAGCAAAGCTTTAATCTGAGAGCACTGAGTAAATAGCATTCACATTAGTTCTGAAGCAATGGTGTATAAATGCAGTACATGCAACATCTAAGTTGTGATGCTTATACAAAATAAATTTTGCAACACGTCCAAAGAATGTTTGGCAGGACTAAGCACACTGGAGTTAACAGAAGATAATGGAGGATTTTTAGAACAGAATCTCGCCCGATGACAGCTGGAGATAGGCACCAGCCCCCCTCACGACCCTGATGGATAATGGATGGATGAATGATGGATAATGGAGGATTTTTAACTTAAAGCTGCATAACTTTGTATGTTGTTGAAATGCAAGGTAAATGTTCAATGGTGACAGGAGTATGAATTTTACATTTCTGTGACAATCTCTGAACTGCAGAGACTAAATCATAACACATATACGTATTTGACCTGCAAAATGTTTTCTGGGTGTTTTGTGTTTTAATAGAATACTATGACTCAACAGTGGTTTAAAACAGCTTTACAACACAGGGTCCTTATGCAGTTACCTGGAGGGAAATATTACCTGCCATACTCCAGCAAAGTAAAGTGAATCCTGGACTCCTCATCCAGGAGGAGTCCTGCATCCTTCTGTCTTCTGTACTTTCTCTCAGGTTTGTACACGTCCTAAAAAACACCAGAGCTCATTCACATGCCATCAGTCTGTTACCTCATAAACATTTAGCCATATAATCTGCTTATGGTTTGAAACTATGATAGGCACCAAATAGTTCATTTAGAGTTGATCATATTGCAGCAGCTCACCAATACATCCAGAACAGCCTTCACAGCCTTGTCTTTCCTCTGGAGAAGTTCTTCATCCTAGACCAGAGTTTTTACAACACATATGGACAAGTCTTACACCTCTTAGAAATATCAAATTTAAGCACTATATACAATTGATATTTAATATCAACTTTAATAATACTGAGAAATTCTAAATTAGACTGGAATATCAAATAATACTTCCTAATTCTTTAAAGCGTTATTTAAGTGTGTCAAAAGACTAAGCACTTAATCAAATGGATCTATTTTGATTTTAGAATGAGTTGATATTCAGTCAATAAGTCAAAAAGCAAAATACCAAAGGGTAAATTGCTTAAAACAAGGTGTAACATGTCAGATCAAAGATTTTCTTTTTTCAACTTTATTTCACTGTTATTTATCTAAGTAAATCTCTCTGAGACAGAGGATTTCATTTTCAAGAGTGTCTTTTAAAAATAAAGAATGTAATTTGAATCCAAATAAATGTTAATACCTCTGTATTTATTAAACTTGAGTAAAGAGTGAGATGAAATTTGCATCTTGCATCTTCTAAGTCTAATGGTATCCAGCTGTGAGGCTCCTGGTTCAGCAATTGGTGCAGGTAACCCTGATTACACATTGTGGGAATTTTTTCTTGATTTTATGAGGAATCCTCTTATCTACGGTAACCATAAAATGTGTGTCAATACAGCATAGATCACTTTAAGGCTATAATTTAGGAATACACTACTAGAAAAATAAGGGCACTTACTTATCATATTGCAAGCACATATATGGAGCATTCAGAAACCATTCACAGCGCTTCACCTTTTCTGCATCTTGTTATGTTACATCCTTATTGCAAATTGTATTAAACTGAGATCTTTCCTCAAAATTCTACATACAAATACCCCATTATGACAATGTGGAATAAAGTTTGAGATTTTTGCTAATTAAAAATAGAAAACCAAGAAATCACATTTACATAAGTATTCATAGCCTTTACTATGAAGCTCAAAACTGAGCTGTTTCCACAGATCATCCTTGAGATGTTTCTACAGCTTAAATGGAGTCCACCTGTGGTAAATTCAGCTGATTGGACTTGATTTGAAAAGACACACCCCTGTCTATAGAAGATCCCGAACATGACAGTGCATGTCAGAGTGCAGACACCAAGCATGAAATCAAAGGAATTGTCTGTAGACCTCCGAGACAGGATTGTCTTGAGGCACAAATCTGGGGAAGGATCCAGAAACACTTCTGATGAGACAAAGATTGAAGTCATGTCATGTTTGGAGGAAACCAGGCACGGCTCATCACCAGGCCAATACCATACATACAATGAAGAAAGGTGGTGGCAGCATCATGCTAAGGGGATGTTTTGCAGCAGCAGGAACTGTCAGACTAGTCAGAATAGAGAGAAAGATGAATGCAGCAATGTACAGAGACATCCTGGATGAAAACCTACTCCAGAGCGCTCCTGACCTCAGACTGGGACGACGGTTAGTTTCTCAGCAGGACAACGACCCAAAGCACATGGCCAAGATCTCAAAGGCTTCAGAACCACTCTGAATGTCCTGGACTAGCCAAGCCAGAGTCCAGACTTGAATCCAATTGAACATCTCTGGAGAGATGTGAAAATGACTGCACATACGTCTCCCATCCAACCTGATGGAGCTTGAGAGGTTCTGCAAATCTCAAGGATGACCAGCTCAATTTTGACCTTCATGGCAAAGGCTGTGAATGCTTACGTAAATGTGATTTCTTGGCTTTCTATTTTTAATTTTCAAAAATCTCAAAAACTTTTTTCCACATTGTCATAATGGGGTATTTCTGTGTAGAATTTTGGGGAAATAAATAATTTAATACTGTTTGGAATAAGGCTGTAACATAACAAAATGTGGAAAAAATGAAGTGCTGTGAAAACTTTCCAGATGCAATGTAGATAAAGGTATAAGTTTGTGTTATGGTTCTTGTTAGGAAGACCAGTTATATAGAATATCAGCATCTTGCAAAGATTTATGGCAGAGAGAAACTCTACATAGTCAGAAAACATTGCAACTGATAAATGAGTTTCTGCACATCCTTGTCATGCAGAATCCACCGTAACAATCTGGAAATTGGACAATCCCCAAGTATTCTGCATCTACTCTAAACAGGTGCTTATACTTCAGGGAAGGTGTGGCTCTTCTGGAACTGAGATATGGAATAGGCTCTGACATAATCCCCCATCTCTTCTCTTGTCTCTATGGCTCGCTTCACCAACCACTGAAAAAAACAACAAATGTCTCATGTAATACAAGAACAAACTGAAAGCTACGAAGAATTAAGAGTGTCAAATTACAATAAATAAATAATTTATGAAATAATTATTTAAATGTTTAATTAATTTATTAAAACTAGAAATACAGAAATAATTTATTAAATATAGAATCAAATATATGTGCCTTAATTAAATGTTTTGATTACATTTTAAATACTAGATAAAATTATTTTATGATTTATTAAATTATTTCATGTTCCTATGATGAAGCACATCACAGATTAATTTAAACTGTCAACGTCACCCTTCAAATTCAGTGAGCGGGATTAGGGCTGCTTCTCTAGAGACCCTGACATCTGATTGGCTGCTTCAAACAAGAGTAAAGACAACTTCTTCAAGTTTGCTATGACTCTGATGTCGATATCTTTGCTGGAAACTGCAGAAATAACTTCAGTAACATAATTAAATTGTTACAATTTATTTACCACAAACTCTGGGTGGTTTAGTCTGAAATGTCTGTAATAAGTTCACGAGAGAGCGTTAGCTGGTGTTAGTCAGTAGGTGGGGCTAATAATGTTGATTCTGAGGTCTCTTGTGAACTTTTTAAGAGATATTTCAGACCAAACTAGAGATATAAAGGCTAGTGTTGGCCACTCAGAGTTTGTAGCAAATAAATTACAACAATTTGTTGAATTTATTTTCTGTTTGAAATAGAATCACTTAGATGGATTTTGTTTCAAACATTTGTGTTAATATTGTAGTATTCTTACCCAAGGTTTTCTGCAAATCCCATACCAACCCAAGGAGACTATACTTCACCCAAGAGTCTAGAGCAATATTTTTCTGGTTTGTCTTAACAAAATAGAAAATAATTGAGTGATTTTGCAGGAAAAGGAAAACCTGACTTATTCTAAGTGTGTGGAAGAGGCAGAGCAGCAATCAAAAGCAAGAACAGAAACATGTCTAGGAACATTCAGTAAGATGTGTCCAAAGAATGCACATGGAACCAACATGCGACTGTACAAAAAAAAAAAGAAAAGAAAAAAAACTCTACAAAACTTGAACTCAGTATCACTGCTTAGACTTAAAGTTTAAGTGTTGGTAAGTTCATGTATTGTGAAGTTAATGAATCATGGCAGATATCAATGTATGAATCTCAACCAGAGGACCTCCGATGTACCAGACTTCTCTTAAATAAACTGGTGTGACCTTAGCATGCCCATATAATGTATGCCATCTGAAACTTATCCAGCCTGGAGCACAGTCCAGCTTATGTAATTTTAATGCTTTCTAGGAAGCAAAGTACTCACACTCAGTGAAACATGAGTGATGGCTGCATAAAATTGCTATCATAGTTTTTACTGTTTTAAAACGTTTAGTGCAAGGATACGTCTTAATTTTCTTACCTGTATCACTGGGAAAATATGAATAAAATCCAAGCCTTGGATCTGATGGGGTTCAAGGCGATGAGGACACTTCATCTCTGGTAAAACAGAAACGATCTTCTCTGTCAGGGCTCTAAAGAAACAAAAAACAAAAACACAGAACATGCATCAACAATAATCATACAAACATATTTCTCCTGCAAGCATTGTGTTGCATAATCAAAGCTTCTGAATCTAAAAGCAAAAAAGGGAGTAATTACAGTATTGAAAAACCCACAAAAGTTATAGGAATGGGTTTCTAATATTTGTGCCATCTACTATTTTAATTGTCAAATAAAAACAGTATTTCACACAAAATAAAATCAGTTGGATAAACAACTAAAACAGATAATGGAATATTTGTCTGTGAAAAAGCAGCAATTATGTAAAAAAAAAAAAAAAAAAAAAAAAGAAATGTATGACAGGTTTACAAGTTTTGTTGCTTTCATTGTTGATACATTTCATTTTGTGATGAATCAAGAACAAGGAGCAGATCAAATATGGAAATCAGTTCAAAGCACAGTCTTGTTGGGCAAAATTACAAAAATGTGGGGCACTGGGTAATACAGGCTTTTGAATCCAGAAACGCTATCTTGTAAAAAAAAAAAAAAAAAAAAAAAAAAAACATTTAAAAAAAGAGCATAAAAGCATAAGCCGTTATCCATAATCACACGTTTTGAAAAATTCCAAAGTGGGCGGAGCCGAGAGATACAGAGAGGCATGGGAGATTCTGGGGGTGAACGGGGCGGGGTTTAGGAATAACGAAGATCTGTTGCTCTCTTACAAACTTTCTCGCTATATTTTGCGACTTTTTCATTTAAAAAAAACAAAACAAACAAACAAAAAAAAAAACAAGTGACACTTCTAGCGACTTTTCAGTGTTGTTGAAGACTTTTATGGCGTCAACGCTTTGCAGCTCAGCTGCAGCCCCGCTGTGTCCTGAGTAAGCAGAGAGCTGCGGTGAGAACTTCCCGCTTCCCACGCACTGCAGTCAATCCGCCAGCCGTCCGTCCTGCAGTTTACCATCACCAATCGTCAGAGCAGAGGAAACCCACTCCACTCTGTGTCCACATTGTAAATAAAGCGCACATTTGCTAAACTGAGTAACGCTATCGATTAGTGCTCACTTTGGTCACAGCCGACTCGCTATTCTAACTTCTTACTCGCCACCGGGCGGGCGGGGCTCTGTGTCTGCGTGAGATGGTTTTATACCTAAATGCGGGGCTGTGACGTAGTGTACTGGCTGTACCACTGTAACCAATACAAAAATTCAACTGCCTAAACACCGTTCGACCAAAGGAGGCCAATACTGAGATGGTTTTAGGCAAAATATTGCCGAACCAAACAAATGTACACAAAAATATAAAAATGTGCACAGAAACATAAAGATAAACCCCAAAATAACGTATTTAGACCATTTATCAGCAAAAGCTGATTTGGGGATTAGTTACACTTTAAGTCTGCTGAGTAGGGGTGTATCCAGGAAGTTTTTAAAGAAGGCTAAATAGGGGCTGGTGATGATCTTGGGGTGTCACATCAAAATAAAAACCCAGGTGGGAAGCAGGCTGTAATAAACTTTATAAAAGTGACTCACAACATGAAGGTCAAAGACTGATATGAACATAAATATATATAACACAGAAATAATTCTGACTAATTGAAGCTATTTGTCTTCTTTTTGAAGTTATTGTTCATTAAACATTTTATCCACATAAGACTTTCTCATCAGCGGGGGTTAGTGGGGTGACCTAATCTGAGGTGGTTTATTATATTTTTCTGAGCGCAGTGACTGTCCAAACCTCATAGAAAATGTTTTGCATTTTACAAAAAAAAAAAAAAAAATCACATCTATGCTTTTTTTTTTAATTAATAAACAAATAATTGTGGCAATACTTACAATAAAGATATAAGTGTGACCACAAACAACTTATTAGCAATGAAAACTAAGATTACAGTTCAAACTGTAGGAAATTACTGTAACGCTTTAGTCATAATCATCATCAGAATCATTGCTGTCAGGCATGTCACTGTCCTCTTCCAAAGCTTTAACCATAACAGCAGCAGCTGTAATTTGTTGTGTGTGTATATATAAAATTCTTATCTACGATGCTTAAACCGGTGTAAAATATGCAAATGTCAGAGGTCACTACAATGTCCACTATTAAATAGATACAAATCTGCAGTATGCGTGTACGTTGTCCTACGTGTTTTAAAAGCGTCCTAGCTCAAAAGTTTTCATGAACACTGCTATTATATCACTTACATTTTCTGGCCAATGGTGGAGTTTTCCTGGAACAGTAGATCGACGTCTATGTCAAAGTTACATGTGGTTATGCACCAGGTCATGCCACCAACAACCTGTTCAGAAGCAAAGGAAGAACACAAGCTAAGAGATAGAGAAAGTTAAAGATATCAAAAGTGAAAATACTGTCCACCTAACATAACAGCTATCTGGGAAATCTGAAATTTTAGTTGAAAGGTTCCATTGCTGTGTAGGAAATCTTCAGAAAGTCCATGAGTATCTGAGCAGCACAATAGCTAAGTAAGTGCATCTGCATGCATGTGAGGCAAAAAGTTTATAGCAAAAGCCTTGAGGACAGACTGAAATTTGACAGGAACCAGGAAGATTGAACTTAAAAGATGGTGGCAAGATGATAGATTCTGCAAAAAAAAAAAAAAAAAAAAAACTAATTACCATGTACAGTGTTCCTTACCTGCTTCATCTGTGAGATCTTCATTTTCACATATCAATCATGCAACCATAATTATAAAACAAAAATCTCCATTATTCAAAAAGTCAGACGTTTTCCATCTATAAACTTGATCTGCTGCCAACAAACTTGGTCAAACCACGTCCCCTTTCATTCTGTCCTATCACCACTGACATCTTACATTCTTCCCCCTATCTTGTTCAGTTCGAGAACCCCTCAAAACAATAATGACAGCGTCAATCACCGAAAATCTAGTTCAGGTCCAAATGACCTAAACAACCTCAGACCTACTGCAAATCTTCCTTTTTCCAAGATTTTTGACAGAAAAACAGTAGCTTTATAGGTTCACAATCACCTGACAACACTTTACGAACTGTTTCATTCTGGTTTCCATCCATTACAAAGCAGGGAAACCGCTCTGGTGAAAAGTCACACATGACCATTTAATGGCAGCAGATTCTGGACTCTGAACAATTTCTTCTTGTCCTTACTCAGGTTTTGATACTAACTCACTTCATACCCTTCTTAACCGTTCTCTCCATCGTCTCCCTCTTGGCAATATTTTCAGAAAGCTTGGCATGTATATAACACCCAGCTCTATTTACTAAGCACACCACCAAACTCTTTCCCTGTTCTCTTCTCGACTGTTTATAGGATAGTCAAATATGGATTTCCTATAACTTCTCAAGCTTAAAAATAGAACAGAATTTCTTCTTGTTGGCACCACATTTACACTTTTCAAATGTGGGAGTTTGTCTTTAACCATCAAGAATTTCCTTATCCTTCCTTCCTGTCATGTTAAGAGTCTGGATGTATTACTTGATAAGACTTGCCCTCCTTCAGTGCCCACATAAATAATATAACACAGTCTTGCTTACTTCCACTTGTAATATCAACCATCTCCAGCCATCACTCACTCTTAACAATACTTCTGCTTTGGTTAATGCTAATCACATCTCTTCCTGATTACTTTAAGAAATATCTTCATAAGCTTCAATTGCTCCAGCATTCTGCTGCCCACATCATCTCAAGAAGTCCCTCCACGCAGCATATTACACCTGTCTTGATAAAACTTTTATTGGCATTTCCATTTCAAAAAAAAATTATTTATTTATTTATTTATATATATATATATATATATATATATATATATATATATATATATATATATATATATATATATATGTATGTAACCTTTACATTCAAAGCCCTTCATACCAACCCCCATATCTCTTGAAATCTATGCACGTTCCTGTATGCTAACGTTCAGCTTCACCACACTCTTATCCACTCCTCCTGCCAAGCTTTCCACCACTGGTCTAAGATCTTTCAGCTATTTTGGCCCTTGACACTGAAATGTCCTCTCTCTGGACCTTCAAACAGTTTAATCATCAATGACAAATAGGACTCGTCTTAAACCCCTCTTGCCTATCCCAGGTCACCCTTGTTAAATATGTCTTGATCTCAATGGGTCTTTTACCTGGTTAAATAAAATATATAGAAACATAAAAAGGGGAGCTTGAGAGTTATTAAAGGCACCTATAAAAAAAATTCAGAAGAGATGCTCACACAAACAGACTGGTTTTTGTTTTACAACTCAGCAGCCTATGCATACCCCAGAATATTCGACGGAATTACAGAAGTTATACATCAGGCCCCACATTGCGAAGTCTGTGGACTAATCTGATACCAGCCTTTGAAGCCAGCCAAATGGTTTAATTCTTCTCTGGGAAACAACAGGGATGTCAAAAGAGGTCTACAACTACTGAGGCTACAAAAATATGTCAGTGGTAAACCTGCTGACCCGCACAAAGCTTAAATTAACTTCCGATTGCAGCTTCTGATTTAGCAAATAGCTAAAGGCCGATTCCACCAAAAATTTCCCACTACCTTCAGTATCTTTAATCCGCTCTGACTAAAATGCTTAGACACATCAAACCTGGTCTAGATTATTCTGCACTGATTGAAGAATATTTAAAACCAAGTGTGTGATTTGTGAAACCTTTAATTAATTTGTGAAACTTCAACAAAAGGGCCATATTGGTGTTTTTTTTGTTGTTGTTTGTTTTGGTTTTTTTTTTGCATCTGGACCTAACTAGAACTGGCCCAGCTTCAAAACTACAACACTTCAAACCTGGACTAGATTATTCTACACCATTAGCAGACTGTATAAAACATAGTTTGTGATTTGTGAAACCTTTATTATAAAGTAAATTACACTCTGTGTTTGGCATCTTTTTCAACATAACAAAAACAAGCTGGAAAGGTGAGAAAATTAGTAATCGCAGGGGAAAAACACTGATGTGGTCCTTTATTGGTGTTTCACAAATCACACACTTGGTTTAAAATACTTTGCCATTATAGAACAATGTAATCCAGGTTTGTTGGAGCTGGGGCTATTCTAGTGTGGTCTGACCCGACTGGATGAGGACTGATAGCTGATTAGATGAAGCACCTTATCAAACGGGGACAGGCCTTTGATACGGGCCCGGAAGTACCCCGCAGCCAGCAGCAGCTCCAGGATTTCCGTCAGCTTCACGCTCTGTTCCTCATCCTCTCTGCTCTCCACCTGGATAACACAAGTAGCTCCAATCAGACAGCTGCGTGTTAACGGTGGTTAGCCCCAGTTTAGTCCTTTCCATCATCCACTGTTTTCATTTAGTCTGTTCTGCAGTTTAAGCTGAACTAGATGGAGCCTGTCCGCCCGAGACGGATTGTCATTCCTGACTCTACCTGGATCAGCTGGCCTTCCTGGTCGTACTCTGCGCCAAACTTTGATCCTGTTCTCACTCTTTGGAAGACAGACGCCGCCATTATGGATGGAGTGCGATACTAAGTCACATGACTACATCACATGATCGAAATACTGGGTGTTCTTCTTCTTGTTTAATGGCGGTCGATATGCAACGTTTTGGTGCTCTACTGCTCTTGTGCGAAAATCTGTTCCTCCTGTCGGGAGAGCGCACTGCAGCCAGAGGCGGATCCGCCAGTCTTCACGGGGCTTCTGATCGATTTCTCGGTAAAGTTACTCCACATAATCATGTCAAGGTTGTAACTTTCATTTTAATCTATAGCTCCTGGTAAAAAAATACCCCTCCCCCCAACCCCCCCGAAATAAATAACAAATAAACCTGGTCTTGTGTGGGGGTTTTCCTTATAGTTTTGAGTTGTTTTTTAATCGCCGAGGGATTTGTATGGAGGTAGATATATGTTTCAAAACATCCGTACTTGTATTTTGGATGCGAAGATCTGTGCATTGCGATGTGTGAAGTTGCAAATCAAAAAGTTGAACTTGTACAGCTAAATACGTACTTGTAACAAATAGTCACATACATGTAAGATCAATTTGAGCTTGTGAGTAAAAGTGTCACCTGCGAAAAAAAATCCACACAAACAAGCTCTGAATATGAATTTGTAGAAAAATAAATTACAAGCGACATTTGCGTTTACATGTCTCAATTTTCCTACTACAACTACATGCCAGTGAACACAACTTCTCGAATCTGTTGCTAAGCACGCTCAACTCTCGTCTCGCACATGTGACTTGAAACGTTTGTTGCGGTTGTTTGTATCAAAACTCACATGTATCTGTAGCAGAGCAGGGAAGGGAAGGGGAAGTGGGGCTGAGGGAATGGGGTTGTTAGGGCAACGTAGTCAACCAGTCACAATAAGAGTGTGGTTTTGTGCTCCACCATCGTTTCTGCACAGTTCTCGGTGGAACAACAAGCCGCAGTAAGTTCGTTGTTAACGTATTTATAAGCTCTTTTCATCTTATTGTGTTTTTAATGAACAGATTAACAAACAACAGAAAGTCCCTCTGCTTATCATGAGAACTTTAGAGCGAAAGTAAAAGTGTGCCGTTAGCCTTGCGTTAAGACTTGCTGAGCTACAGTAGTAAATTCAGTTAGCAGAAGCTACTCCAGACCAGAACGCTGCCAAAGCTAAAACTAACCAAACACTAGCCTGGAATAGTAACCACTGTTAATTTTTTTAATGTCATTTATTTTACAGCTATTTTAAGGAAGCAGATCAAACATTTTTATTCCGTTTTTGTGTGTGTGTGTGTGTGGGGGGGGTTCTTCCGAACATCTCAGATTTGTGCTAACAGCTGTTTTTATTATTACCTGTTGACTTGAGTATTTTAGATTTTGAAACCCAGATCCTAATAATCTAAAATGTCTGATATTATTCAGAGATTAGGACTGTAAAATTTGTACCAAATGATCTGGATCTGGCTTTATAAATGTTTCAGTAATAGTGTAGCTTTTCATTATTTACAAAGAAGTGGATAGATGGCATCTTGGAGAACCTTAGTTATATATCTGTTATTTTGCCTTTATGTTTCAGGTGCAGTTTAAAATGTTTAGCTAGAGGACAGACACAAAACATGGAGGAATCTTCTTAGCTGCACTGGGACATCTTCTGACCACCTGTGAAGAAATCTGGACTGGAGTAGCTGTTCTCCTAGAGTGAGGCCACCTGTGGAATCAGGAACAAGTGGCTCGACAGAGGCTCAGGTTGCCTGCTGGACAGAAAAAATATATGTAGGAGAGTATGGAAGGTATGAGAGAAGAATTTTGAAGTCCCAGTCCTATGTTTTGTGTATGGACCCTTTTCATTTTATTATTTGACTCTTTAGAAGCTGCAACACATTGGATCAATCCAGAAACAATTACATAAAAGCTTGTGGGATGAGTTCACATCGCAATTAAAACTCTGATCTTGAAAATAAGCTTAAGAAGGAAGCAGAAACATTACAGCTTTTGTTTCACTCTAGGGGTGATGATGGTTAGAATTCATTGTTTGCAGATTAGTTGGAATACTTCAATATGGTTTTCCAAATAAAATAAAACATAACATAACATTTATTTAATAGTTTACCTTCCTACTATTGCTCTTGGTCACTGAGTGCTGCAAGGTTACTGCTCTTCTCGTACATCGTATGTACGCATACAAATAATTGTTGAAGGTCAACTTTTTGACCTTCAACCTTTATTTTTCTTAATGCAACCTGTCTCCTTTGATGCCACATACAACCCTGATTTAATAAAATCAGTCAAGCAATTAGTGTACCATCTGAAGATATCCTTGTTTAGAGCAAAGCCCTGGCACATGAAGGCATCTAACTTCTCCATGTAGTTTGCCTGAAAGGCCATGACAGGACACTAGGAAAAAAAACATTCTACTCACTTGTATAACTTTTTGTTTCTTCTTTGTATTTTTAGATCTTTTCAAGTGCTGGAGCAAATGGGCCAATGCGGGCATTCTCAGGAGTGTGATGAGATGAGCTTTTTTTCTATAACAATTACTGTAGCAGAACATGTAGCTTATTTTATATACATGAATAAATGGTTCTGAAATTTATTTTACAGAATTTAAACATTCCAAAAACTGACAGAGAAATCAGTGGTTCTTTTATCTACTGGAATTGATAGATCTTGGTGCAACATGTCATTTTGCTCTCTTACAGTACAAACCACAACCACACACAGAAACAGGTTATATGCTGGTTCACCTTCATTTTTTTTACGTGGAACACATCAACCGCATAACTACTATCTGTAGTTATGCTGCTATAGACTTGCGCTGCTGGAGGACCTAATGTCCACTTCTCACTCTGCTACATTCTTCTCTCCAGTTTTGCAATATTTGAGCTTTTACTTTGTTTTTTGTTTTTCTTTTCATAGAGCTACATCTGGTCTGGTGTTTTTTGAGATGTGACACCATCATGGAGGGCGGGGGGCATCTGCCAGCTGCTGCCAATAACTTGACATTCTCCTTCTATAGATGATGCCCTTGGCCCTGTCCTTCAGGGTTTAACCATGTCTCCTCGACAAAACTTAATGCAGCTGTTCATTAAAAACATAATATTATATCTATATATATATATATATATATATATATATATATATATATATATAGATATATATATATATATATATATATTATATATATATATATATATGCATGCAGGGGGTACATTCTTTCCTCCCAGGACATTTAGGGAACATACAATATATTATACACATTCTACATATTAGTATTTTAATTTATGTATTTTAATGAGTTTTTAGGCCTACTGATAACCAAATTGTGCAATTTACTGAAAGCAAATGTAACCGTTTTCTCACTCAGACCATTTCCTATTTGCAACCATTCCAGTGTTTATTACTAGTTCAAAAGTATGGATGTTACACAATGCTTAAACTATTATTGTGTTGGTAGAAAAAGTGAGGAATGTGACCTGTAATTGCAAACCATGAAACAGAGAACATTGTTCATCAACACATTGTGATTGTAAAGCATTCAGCTCAAACGTGTTTCAATAAAGGTGTCAAAGCCATATTTTTTAAAATAATCATCCATAAAACTCCTTTCATGGCATTCATAGATAAGTAACATGGCTTTATACCATGAATATTTTTAAAAGTTGCCTTGTTGGTCATATTTAAATCCGTTTTCTCATCAGTATGCAGGAGTTTTGAGCGATGCACGTTCCCGTGACTGGGCATTGCAATTCTCGGCAGGCATGCGTTTCTCGGCATAACGCTCTTTTCGAGTAGTTTTTGTCATAACCCCAACCACAATGAAGGATGCTGGTGTTCCTCTGTTGGCTTTTTGTCCACAAATGAAACAAGCATAAGCGTTTGAGTTTCCTTACCTGTCGTGGGGTGATGAAAACTACCAGCTTATCACAGGAACACTCTCTGTTTGGTTCGGGGACAGGTTCAACACACTCCTGTTGCAGCTAGAGGAGGGCAGATCGATCCAAAATATCGACAATATCGATACCAAGTTGGTATCAGTATCATATCAATACTAATGTGATAAGATCGATACTTTAGTTTCAGATTCCTTTTTGAAATCTTATTTTATTTTACAATATATAATATAATATTTTGCTTTGATTTGTTCTCAAACAATAAGTTTTTGCACTTTGTTTATTTAGAAAACAATGCACACCAATTTGTTTTGTTTATATGTTGTTTCTGTTTATTATGTAAATATGTTAGAGTATTTTGTAGATGGCCTATAAACTATCCAAATTCTGTCCTAGGTTTTTGCAAAATAATTCAAAGGGAAAACACAACAATGCCTAAAGGTCAGAAAGTTTGATGAAATGTTATACTTAAATAATTAGTATTGGTATCAGTATTGGAGAGACTGGCCATGTATTTACTTGGGATTGATACCAAAATATGCGGTACCACACACCTCTAGTTGCAGCCACAAATTCAGCCTGGTCCGACTGTCAGTACAGCCACGAACAGCGCAACCCAGGCTCAAGGACAATTTAGTTAACACTATTTTTGTGTAAAGAATGATAAAATATTGGTCAGAAAAAAGAACTGTGACTTCTATAATGAACGTAAATCAGTAGTTTAGCCAGTAAACCTCGAATTAGTCAATGCCTTACTGCTACTTTTGGCATTCACTGGAAGTAAGACCCATAATGGTTTCTACCGTAACCCTCCCAGGAATAAGGTTGATAAACAGGACTTTAAGTTTTGTCAAAAGTTTAGAGAGAGTATACATTTTGCCAAAAACCCTGACCACACAAAAAGTTCTCCACACTTTCATATTTCAACCACCAATAATTCTAATTTTATAAACAGATCATAACTGAGAAGAGAAAAGGGGATATGAAGATCATGTGTCAACCTCTAACTGGACAAATTCAACCAAGTCTAGTGAATTGTTTCATAGAATGTTTCAGGAAATAAAAGATGAATGCACAAATAATACAATTAAAAACAAAAAAAAGCATTTGTTACATGTAGAATATTTCTTAGCATGTTCTTCAGTTATGATATATACCACCAGAAAGTTTCGTTGTTAAACTTTGTGGGGAGGGGATGGTTATGGATCGACACTCCAGCAATCCTGAACAATTCAGGCTCTCAGACGTCATGGTATAGTATGTTGCTTGTTTAGAACCTCTCCAGTTGTTGTGGTGTAATGGTCCTGGCATCAAGGAGCCTGTTGAGCAGATATCAGGTAGTAATTTCCAATATTTAGCTTTTAATCAATAAAACAGAACATCTTAGGTAGAATATATGTGAAGATAATAGATATGATAAAAGACTAAATGGTCAAAAACTTGATTCTCAGTGGCTTATCTTCTCCAGTACTTTAAAACATCTCTATGTTTTTAGAGTTTGATATTTGCTTTCAGGCTTAAGGTCAAAAGAACTTAGAGACTGTCTTATATTTTTATAAAATATGACAATAAAACATAGTAGAGACTCATTCTGTTCACATTTAAATCCATCTGAATTAATAGAATAGAAATATATTTTATCCACAGTGGAGACATTCAGGTGTACCAGTACCAAGTTAAGGTAAATAGATGAAAGCATTTTCACACAAAGGTAAAATAATATAAAACAAAATAAGAATGAGACTGTACAGCAAGGGCAAATTTACACCATATAAAAATACTGTGCAGTTATTAAAAATAGCATACTCAAGTTAAAAGAAATGTGCAACTGAGTGGGGTAATTTAAAGGAAAAAATTTACAAAGTGTTTGTGCATAAAAACAGCAAAATACTATTTGCAAGAAATGGAAAAAAAAATGTTGTGAATACAGTGGGATGTAAACACTTAATGAGTTTTGTTGGGAGCAATGATGGTTATAGAGTCTTTCAGCTGCTGGGAGGAAGGAACTGTGATAATGTTTGGAGCAATGCAATCTTTTGCTGAAATGCCACATAATACACCAATATTAAAAGTCTGATTTTAAGTAAACAGACATTTGTTGCTACCTGGGCTTTTGAATCAATTTTTTGATTATTGATTATTAGGACAGTCAAGTATACTTCTTGTCCTTTTGACAGAGTCAGTACCATTCAACATCATTTCACAGTTACAAAAAATGTTTCATCAAATTATTTATCTTTCAATTGTTTCCATGAAAATCTGCAAAAGAACTCACACTCTTCATACTTGAGCTGGTGCTTTAATTTCAGCTTTTTTTTCTCCCCAGCAGGTGAAAGTATATAATGTAGTGTATTGATTGTTAAAAATTTAAAATTTGCAAAAATAAAAATCTGAGGGGAAAGAAAATTCCCAAAATTATTAGGGACTTGATTACAGTCAAAGAAATTTTTGTGTGACTCAAAATTTCTATAAGTGAGTTATAACAATGTTGTATTAATTGTATTAATGTCGACAACTTTGAGAAAAATTGGACATATGGCGCCTCCCAGAGGACAGCAGCTCAAACAGGTGGGATGAGCTGCATCACTCCTTTTAACAGAGCAGAAAATAATGTGAGTTTGCATTGCATGGACATCTGCAATGGTCTAAATTAGTTAATACACCTTAACATTTATGCCATAAAATAATTTCCTGCTCCCATAGTCCCCTTCGTTTTCTGCAGTAGCAGTAAAGACGTGCTCCTTTTAAATCTGCTCAGGAAGCTCTGCAGAAACAGTTGAATAACTCCAACATAATTTAATTCTGAGTCAAAGAAATTATTTCCACATCATCCATCTGATTATATGACCTTCGTGGAAAGAGAATTTAGGAAGCTAAGAAAGGAAAGTTAAAGGAGATAGTGATGGGTCACGCTCGATCGACTCCAAGAGCCGATGCTTTGTAGTGAATCAAAAGAGCCGATTCCCATGATGAGAAAACCGGCCGTCTCCCACTTTTTTCCCCCTTTCTTTTGCTGCTCAGCTCTCACTCTGAGGGGCTCACCCTGCTCAGAAATTTGTTTTGACTGGCAGCATGGTGGCATATCTTCTTATAAACAGGGGTAAACACTCAACTAAGAGGAGAAATTGCATCAGCCCATCCAAACTGAGGCATATATTTATTTGAATGCTAATCTGCACTGAGAAACATAGTTTGGTTACTGAGATAGGTTCTGTTTTTGTTATGGTTCTGTTCGGTAGATTTGTTAGCAGTGCTTTGTTCATTTGTTTTCTTAGTTTTTTATTTTTTGTTAAATAAAAATAAAAGTTTTTAATTGAAATATTACAAAAAAGTAAGAATGCCTACTTTAGTAACAGAACAAATACATACAATTGGGAAAGTATAAGGCTTCTCATAAAAACACTAAATACAAAATGATTTATTTGCAGAGAAAACATTAATATTTGCCAAATTAAGCTAAAATATGAGGCTAAAGATGATAAATTAAGAGCCGTTTGGGAGCCAAAAGAACCGGCTTCTCTTTGGGAGCCGAGTCTAAAGAGCCGGCTCTCTGAAAAGAGCCGAACTTCCCATCACGACAAGGAGAGACAGAAACATTTTTGCGACACTCTTGTTCTCGTTACGGTCACGCGTTGCGACAGCGGCTGTATTTGGGGCACACGTGAGATTGGTCTGTAGTGTGGTCTCTATCATGGCGAAAGTCTCCAAGAAAAACAGTAATAAAAAGAAGTTAAAGGGGAGCTGTGGTATTCCTGTAATCAGCGAGAGGGATCAACAGCTGATTTATGAAGAGGAAGATGGCAGTATGGATAGAGCAGAGGAAGACATTAGGAGCAGCGAGGAGGACGAGGGCGAGGATGAACGAAAACGGCAAAAACTGCTGGAGGCGATCAGGTGTCTGGGTGGGAAGAGGAACAAGGCACTGGGAGAGAGGTCTGAGGCGGCTATACACATGTCCGAGTTCTCTGTGAACACTGATGGTGGGCCCGGTAAGGTGCAGCTGTCGGATCTGATCGGGAGCTTAGAGGAGACCCCCGCTGTCCCAGCTAAAAGCAGAAAGCAGTTAAAGCATCTGAAGTGCACTAAGAAAACCATTGAATCTCCTCTGAGCAAACAGGAGACTGAGAGGATCCAGAGGGATATGGCTTTCCAGAAGGTAGCCTCAGAGGTGAGCCGCTGGGACAGCATTATCACCCAGAACCAGAGGGCCGAACAGCTGGTGTTCCCTCTTAACCAGGATCCGACCGGCCCCAAACCTGTTGAGAGACTAGTGGCGGGCTGGAAGGCTAAGACTCCATTGGAACAGGAGATCTTTAACCTGTTATCTGCCAACAAGCAGCCCCTTACTGACCCGATTCTGACCCCTGCTGAAGAGGCCTCAGTAAAGGCCATGAGCCTGGAGGAAGCGAAGATCCGCCGCGCTGAGCTGCAAAAAGCTCGGGCCCTGCAGTCCTATTATGAGGCCAAGGCTCGGAGAGAAAGAAAAATCAAAAGCAAGAAGTATCACAAAGTACAGAACAAGGCCAAGCGGAAGGAGTTCCTGAAGAACTTTGAAGAGATGGTTAAGATGGACCCAGCAGCTGCCCTGCAGGAGCTGAATAAGATGGACCTGGCCAGGATGCAGGAGAGGATGTCCTTAAAACATCAGAACAGCAGCAGGTGGGGCCAAATCAAAAGCCGTCATGGCCAAATATGATGAAGAGGCTCGCAAAGCCATGCAGCAGCAGCTGGAAATGAACAAAGAGCTCACTCAAAAGCTAAAGACACCATTGAATGATGATCATGATGAGGAGGAGGAAGCAGGTGAGGCTGACATGCTTCCTGACTTTTTGAATGACACGGTGGATGGGCGAGATGCATCAAATCCTTGGATGAAAGGCAGGCTAACTGCAGAGCCAGCAAAGAAGCAACGGAACGATACGGTGGCTGAGGCAGCACAGGCCGAGTCAGCCACTGGTGCTGAGGAAAGAGGAGGAGTGGCAAGGCTGAGGAAACAGAAGAGGAGGCCCTCCTCAGAGAGTTTGACAGGAGGAGGAAACTGCATCAAGCTCAGGAATCTGACACAACACGAAGTGTTTTTCTGGAGGAAGTGATGGAGGACAGAGCATCAATAGAGGAGTCGGAGGCTTCTGACAGTGATGACAATGGTCTGTCAGAGTCCATGAGCACCCAAGGAGGAAGAGAAAAAGGCTTGAAAGAGACTGAAGTAGCTAACTGTGCTGACTGCACTGACAAGTCAGCTCCACTGGAGGAGAGGTTGATGAGGATCAGGACAGTGGAGGACTTGGAGCTTCTCAGTCATGAACCATTAGATGAGCCCAGTCGGCCTCCCACTACAAAAGCCCCACCCTCTGAGGAGAAGCACGTAGGCAAAGGCAAAAAGCAAAAGAAAGGAATAGAGATAAAAGAGGTTCTCACTAAAGAGACGAAGGTTATCAAAGTTCCATTTACTCCAACTGTCACAGACTCTGAGGATCCTGAAGCTAAGATGGACCAAATGGGACTGATTAAGGAAGCTTTTGCTGGAGACGACATAATCTCAGACTTTCTTAAAGATAAAAGGAGGCAGGAGAATGATGGGAAGCCGAAGGTGATAGACCTGACCCTACCTGGCTGGGGGGAATGGGGAGGCGTGGGTTTAAAGCAACCCAAAAGAAAGCGCAGAAGGTTCAGAGTTAAGAGTGCTCCTCCTCCATTAAGGAAAGACCAGCATCTTCCCAGTGTCATCATCTCTGAGAAGAGAAACACCTTCCTCGGCCTCCACCAGGTTCATTCGCTGCCATTCCCCTTTGAGAACCATGGGCAGTTTGAGAGCTGTATCCGCTCACCACTGGGCCGTACCTGGAACACGGAGCGAACTGTGAAAAAAGTCACCAAGCCCAGGGTGGTCACCCAGCTTGGGGCCATCATTGAGCCCATGGCTGAGGAAGAACTGCTGAAGAACAAAAAGAAGGTGGTTGCTAGGGAAAGTAGCTAGGTGAAGTCCATGTAGAGCAGATATTGGAAACAATTTTCACTAAAATGATTTTGCACCAATTATTTTGGTCATGTAAAAGAAATTTTCCCTTAAAATACAGAGAAGGGGACTGTTTTGAAATGTGAGTCTAAATGAAATGTAAGCTTTCCCTTTTCTATTCAGTCACATTTATGTCAACTGAGAAAGAGATTTAATGTATGTAATTTCAAGAGTCGCACACGCCTTGTGTGTTTTTGAATAGAATGATTTATTAGATGTGAAATGCAGCTTTCTGAGAACTAGTTTGTCTCCTACTGATGATCAGGTTAGCGTGTGCTCTTCTGTAATTATCTCCCAGATTTTGTGTTGATATCTTGAAGCATCTTTGAAATGCTGTGCAGTCATATGTTGGGTTGTTGCTAAATGTTCTTAGCAAACTATGTGCTTAGTGTAAAGGGAAAAGCTAATGAGGCCTTGTAATATTGGTGAAGCTGTATTAATAAAATATATAATATGGTCAACATTTTTATGTTTCCTGCAATCTAAGATTTTAAAAAGATAAAAACAGAAATAAAATTAGACGTTTATTGTGATTTTAAACTTTTAAAATAACTGTCATGGCAGAAAAAAAAAATCAAATAACAAACTAGCAAAAAGCCCACGAAGGGAAATAAACAGGTAATAAATCTGTATATAGGGACTGGTAATGTGTATCTGCTGGATTGCATATAGTAATCTATAGTAATCAGCTGAATTCTGTCTTGATGTAAACCTTATTAATTTATGAGGACTTGATCAAACTTTAAATCGTAATGTAAAACATTACAGTAACACTTCAATATATGCTGATTTTGTTAGGAAAATATTTAGTGTGAATAATTCAGATTGGGCTTTATTTAAAACAGAAAAATGTGGATTAAAAAAATACAATAGCTACACCCACAGTGTAAAGATACATTTTTAAATAAGACTAATTAGAATAATCTAGATTTTATAAATGCATTGTTTTATACATCTTGAATACATATTCATATTCAATAAAATATGCAACCTGGTGAGTCTCAAGTCATATTAAAAGTACTGTTTGGAAAAAAAAAAAACTTGAAGCAGATATTAAACATACTTTTTATTAGGCCCACATTTCTGTTTTTAAAAATAGGGTTTTTTTTTTCTTTGTCTTATGTAGTATTCTAATCTTAAATGTGTTTTCATTTGTGGTTAGCAGAAAATCATCATGAGCAAGAGAAATAAAGGTGTTAAAACATCAGTATTTAATCTATATAACGTGTTTCACTTGGTGATGGAGTTACTGAAATAAATGAAATCTTCAATAATATTGTAATTTATTGAATGAGTCTGTAGATACTTCAGAACTATAAAAAATGAATTTTGGCCAATTAATTTAACCACACTAATGTTGGAAGCATTTCTGCGAGTAAACAAAAAGCCAGTGACTCTGAACAGTAATATATTTGTATTTGTGAGTGAATTTGTTTTTTGAAATATTGCATTGTAAATTATATAGTCTAGAAGCTGCTGGGAGGAAAGACTGTTGAAATGGCTCTGCAGTAAGTTAATGTTCAAAGAGCTTTCCAGCACAGTTACAATGTTGTGCATTGGGTGAGAGACATAGTAGTAACAGTGTGCTGCTTTCAAACTATCAACTTTGAACTTTCTATCTTTAAACTCAAGGATGTTCGTGCCCCTTCCACATTTAGATTAAACTTTTTCATTCAACCAAGAAGTTTGTTTCTTATAGTAAAAAAATGTAAAAGGGTTTCCAGTTTGAAAAGAATAATTTAGCTGTATTCATTTTCAGAAAAAAAAAATACGTTAAAAATATTTATACCCTTCTAACTAATTAACAGAAAATTTTTTATTGGCATTAAAACCATTCTTATAATTGATGAACAGCTATACACACACACACACACACACACACACACACACACACACACACACATATATATATATATATATATATATATATATATACATACCACTTTTTTTTTTATTTAATTTTTTTTTCTTTGCATGTTTCCTCTGGTATTTTGATTTTTTTATTGTTAGTGATTAGCTCCAAGTCTTTGAGGTGGGAATGATTCCTGCCATCACCCTAGACTTTAGCTCCCTTCACAGATTGTCCTATCAGTTTTAGGTTAGGTCTCTGACAGGGCCATTCAAAAAGGTTGATATCACTTCCAGTCCGAAGAAACATGTTTGGAAAAAAAACCTAAAACACTGACACCCCTTGACTGTCATGATGACACCGGTGTCCTCATGGACCAATTGACTTGCATCATGAAAGCGTTTTGGGGGTGACAGTTAATTAAACCTAAATCTGACAGTGGTATGACTAATTTTGGGCTTAACTGAATGTTTCTAGACCATGAAAAGGGAGAGGGGTGACTCTTGAAGTGTCTAAAAGCAGTATTTTGTGATTTGGTGTCGAACTCCCTTCTTCTCTGTTTCCTGTCTCCTGCTCACAACTATTTTTCAGACCATAAAGGACTGTTGAAAAGAAAAGCCATTACACTTGGGTTAAAACTTTACACATGGGTGAGAGTGCATACTTTGGCACCTGATAGACACTCTAATAAGGTGGGCAAGATGCAATAATAGACTATGCATAGGTTCAGGAACTGATTGTCAGCCTGAATGCTCAAGAGACAATGGAGAATTCCATTAGAATTCTTCTAGTTACAGAACCAGTCATTCTCCAATTTGCTCTCTGCTGAACCACTTCTTCAGATCAGTTACTACAGCTCTATAAAGCTTTGTGGAAGAAAAAAAGAACTAGTATTTGGATCTTCATGGACTCCAACAACATTGGACATGTTCAAGCAGATGAAAGTGTATTCGAGCTTGGTTTTACATTGCTTTGTGCAGGTGACAACAGGGGCGGCTCTACACGGGGGCAATGGGGGACAGCTGCCCTCCTACTAAAAAAGCCTTACCCTATTTTAGCCTTGAAATTAAGTATTAATCCAACAAAAATATATTTTGTAAATACAACTTTGGGACCCTGAAAAACTTTAGTTACAGCTCTGCGTCAAACCTCCCTTGTTGGATTAACCAATTAATGACTGGACAGCAAAAGGTGCTTAATAGGATATATATATATATATATATATATATATATATATATATATATATATATATATATATATATATATATATATATATATATATATATATATATTTTTTTTTTTTTTTTTTTTTTTTTTTTTTTTTTTTTTTTTGCTGCTTTTTTTATTTACTTTTTTTACAGAATTGGAATCGAGTGAAGCTAAAACTTTGTCACTTGAGGAGTTCTAGACATTTACAAATGAAGAAGGTTTCAAATGCAAAAAATGTATATATTTTTTGTACAGTTTGAGCTTAATTACTGCTCTAAATATGTTGAATGGCCTTTTTTGAGTCTGTATACTTCAGTTAATCAGTAACAAAATCATTTGATGATTACTTCAATAACTGATTCATCACTATTAATCATTTCAGTCCTAAAGTAATCTGTCAGGATTCAGGGGTGTTTGTGTGGTTTTCTTCCTTCATCTCTTCCTAAGTTTCATGTTGCCACTTCACGGCACAGCGGAGCCTAGCTCCAGATCTCCACTGGAGGGCAGAACTCTGTACACCTGCTCTTCATTCACACCATCTCCCGTAAGATTCATATTTTTATATATCAGCCTGAAAATAATATTCTTCAGCTCCACAATTTATTTGCTTCTTCTTCCAGAGTTCCCTTCCCGATTTCCAGCGCCAGCAAGACTCCTCTGGGACCAAGCTCATTTCGCTATTCATGTTCTTGTAAAATAAAACTTTAAAAACTTTCTTTTGGAGAAAGAAAGAATAATGCATGTGCAACAGATGTCTACAGAAAACCATTACATAAATCTAATTTGTTACTACCCACCTCTGCAGACGACATATGAATGCCATGACAATACAGAGTAAGTGCAAATGTATGGCTATGAAAAAATATATCTGTACTCAGAATGAAAGGAGTTTTTAATAAAGTTATCAAAAATAGAACTACATTAAAGCTCTGTGTGAAATTTTGCTTTTGACAGCCACTTAAAACATTTCTCAACGAGGCTGTGATGAAACAGAAACCTCACAACACAAGGTAATTTCGTGAGATCTTAGATCTTATGAGCAAATGCCTGAAGTCCCAGAAATGCAAAATACACCAGCAAAAGCACTCAAAATGAGGTTCTGGGATGTATAGATGAAATAGGCAGAGCGGGAATTTCCAGTGAGATTAAAGAAAGGCAGATGAGACAAAAGAGATTCATATTTAAAAATGGTCCTTTCTTAGAAGAGACAGTGATACAATAAATAGTTAATTGTTTTTGTGGATATTTTGTTGACTCTATTTACATACCAGGATTTTGACACTCTTCCCCTCCTCCATGTAAAATTTTCTAGATCTGCCACTGGGTGACGTGACAAAACAGATTTTTCTCTGTTACTCATTAATCTAATACACTGTAATGCTTGTTGTACAAAGCAGAATTCAGCATCCAGTACTGGGTCCTTGTCTTCTTTTTTGTAACCGCTCAGTTCTGTGTGTTATAATGATGTCCAGAGATGGTGACCAACTGTAATGGGCACATTACCACTGGGTTCTTTTCTGCACACACAAGATAAGATTCAAGGACGCAGTTTGATCTTTTAGCTGCCTTGGATGTGTGTGGATGTATGTGTGTGAGAAGAACGAAAGAGCCCATTTTCTTGTGTAATCCAAGGCCCGAGTCCATTTCCACCCTGACAGGTGGAAGATTAACTTGGTTAGGTGCGGAGCTACTCAAGCACACCAAATTAAATTAATGGAACAAATTTCCCCCATAATTAAGATGAAAATACGTGTCAGTTGTAACCTTGCTGAGCACTAATTATGTACAAATGATTTATCATCTGTTTCATTCTGAAAAGCAATGGGCTCACCTCTCTGATAGTCCTTGCTGGCTGTTAAGAGATGGGTCCTGATTAACAGTGACAGATTCGACTGCGGAGAAGCTGCATGTCACTGGCTAACCAATCAACAGCAGCCTCAGCTCCCTCTCTCCTCCTTTCCATTAACCTGCACTGTGTGTGCAGCTGAGCAGATCCAGGCCTGAGCTCTCCGTCTTGTATCTTTCCTTGGAATAAAAATAAAGAGGAGGAATGTGAAGGGATTGAGTTTGGGGGTGGAGATGGAAAAAGGGAATTTTATCCATCCTTCCATCTTCTGTATCTTGCATCCATCACTTATCATTGCAGGGTCACTGGGGTGGGAGGGCTGGTGCCTACTTGTAGCAGTCCTCAGGTGAGAGGTGGGGAACATCCTGGACATCAGCAGTCTACCATGGATGTACACGCTCATAGCAAAAGGTCATTTAGCGAGAACAATCAACCAAACAGTCATGTTTTCAAACTGTGGGAGTACCCCAAGGAAACCATACGTGCATACGGAGAAATTGCAAACTCTTTGCAGAAAACCCCAGACTGAGATCTGAACCCAGGATCTTCTTACAAGACAGCAGTGCTGCCAACTGAGCCACTACGCAGGTCTCAGCTGTTTAGTATTCATTAGGCCAATAAAACAGGGCAGACAACTTCCAGCTGAATCTGGTTCAATTTGTGTCTGTATAGTCTGTCTAAGAAAATTAATTGAATTTTCTGTTACTGTATCAACTGAATTCATAAGAAACTAAATTAAAACAAGACAGTAAAGTTCATCTATCAATATAAACATCCTAAGTTGTTTGATAGATAATTTATTTGAAAAGAGGTTTCATTGTAGCAGTCTGAGCCCAGCAGATGGTGCTCTAGGGTCAAGCTTTCAATGCTCTGTGAATTGCTGTGGTTAATTACAAATTAGCTACTGGCACGCTCTATCTTATTTTTTTTCCTGTCTTGGAAGAGTAAATCCATTCTTCCATTTGAGGGTGCAGCAGCTTTGATTTGCATTAGAATCACAACCTCTTGTGTAGCGGTAGACACATTCACCAGTCTGTAATCATTGTTCTGCAGACTTACTCACAAGGGACATACCCTCTTTTGTCATGATCATTCTGCATGCCACACACATGCTGCCATAGATTTCTTGCTGGCAGCAATGGTTCATTTGGATTTTCCCCTCCTAGTCCTAAGCAGTTGTGCAGTAATATTGATTTTGTTGTAGAGTGGCTGCTGATGAGAACTTCTATCCCCTACCCTGCACCGAAAGAAACAGAGGTTTTACATTCTTTATTTTCCTGTGTGATTCCTCTGTTGAACTTGAATAGTAATCTCTTTATGTGGCTTCAAAATGTCATCAAACCCACATGTGAGCTCATCAGGGATCATTTGACTTTCCATTGTAACTTGGGTTCATTAATCTGACACCTGTGATGCCACAGTGTGCTTCCTGCATGTTCCATTGTTGTGATGAATCAGTATGATGGCACTGGGGAGCTACCTGTGCTCTGTGCCTTATATCTCTGTTCTGCCTTCAGTCAACTTGTCTGTACAAACCTGACTATTCCCCAAGCTGTTGAAGAAACAAGGCAGCAGTGAGGAGGATGCACATCATGCACACGTGCAGACAGATAAAGCATGTCACACATTGTGTACAGCATTTGTACAGCTTTTTGTATTGTACAAACTACAACTGTGTTGAAAATAATCTGCATATTAATTTTAAGTGATTACCTAAAAAATAAAAATGTTTTTTGCTCAAGTTTCTAATGTAATCTTTCCTAAACTTAAAAAAAAAAAAAATCAGTTTCTTGTAGGCTAAGGGACATAATGCTTCAAAATTCTAAATGGTTTGAGAAACACAGTGGAACAAATGAGGTGCAGCCATTTTCTTCTATTGCTCCCATTTCATGTTTCTGCTTTCAGTGAGAGAGTCAGGGTCTGCTCACCGTCAGGGCTGTCTGGGGATTGGCAGATGGTGGATAGAGGGAGGGGTTTGGTGTTATTACAGACCTCAGAGAGGTCATGAGGCCTATTATTTTGGAGTCAAGAACTGCAGTAGTCCAGTGAGGATTACATTTACTGCCTAGGTCTGACTCCACCTCTCCATCATCATCCACATCCAATCCACATCCCATCTTTCACATTTACACTGACAGAGCTGACAAAGGCCTGATAATGAAGAGCCCCCCAAGTGATCAGCAAGGGAAGGATGATATATTGTATCCCTGCCTATTCCCTGACTATGTCAGGAGCCTCAAAGATGCCATTGACTACTAATTGAAAAACCTGCATGACCCCCATCCCCATCTCTGTCCTCCCCCCCTTACAAGCCTTCCATGATCCTCCTAATTACTGGGGTTAAGTAATTGTCCCATGGGACAGTTGATGGAAGGCTAGCCAAAACAGCTTTCAGGCAGCCTGGAAAAAAAAGAGTATTCTGATATGCATAGTATACTTTCTGTGCTGCCAAGGACAGATAGATGCATTTTAATGTAACTGATGAAGCAGGATCGAGCAATAAATCTACTCAGATATCCATCCAGCCAATGTCTTTCTCAAATACACAACCCCCTAAAGCTTCAGGAATCTATTAGACATGTTTAATATCTTTTTAAAAATGTTGATTTTAGGCCAAAAAGGATGTGTAATCCCCCCTAGCGAGTTTTAGGTCTGCCCATCCCAACCAGTAGAATGTGCCCAAACAATACTTGATGACAGAGCTCATCATCTTAACTCTAAGGCAGAGCCCAGCCACCCTTCTGATGAAGATCGTTTCAGCCACTTGTATCCAGGATGCCGTTCTTTCAACCATGATCCATGTCTCATTGTTAATGAGACATGGATCATTTCATCTCCCTCCTCAACTCAATAAACTGGGACAGTGCCTGTCTTACTGCAGATGAGGCCCCAATCTGTCAAACCATCTAACACTCCATCCTACCATCACTCATGAATAAGAACTAAAATACTTAAACTCCTCCACTTGAGGAGGACTCACCTAGATGTGGAGGAAGCAGTCCAGTTCATCCAGACCCTAAATATTGCCTCTATTTTTATGATTTTGTCAAACCCCCATTTTCCCAAAAATAACTGAATTTATTTTAAAACTTAATTTTTTTCACTCTCCCGGTGACTTTGACATGGTTTAGAATTTCAAACATTCAAGAGACATGGATTTAATTAAAGTTAATTGATGAACACCAGAAACTGTATTATATAACTTTAAAAATACAATTTAAATTCAAAATTTAAAAATACTTTATTGATGTTAAAGGGAAATTAAATGTTGTTGTAACTTAAATTATTCACAATCCTTCAAAGAGTTGTTGTAGATGGTGATGGCTGTGTGAGAAAAGATTTCCTGTAGTGGTCTGTACTGCAGCGAATTTGAAGTAGCTTCCGACAGAAGACTCTCTGTTTTTCTATGACAGTCTCATGAAGAGAATGCTCAGGGCTGTCAATTTTCTTGATTTTATGTAGAATCCTTTTTAGCACCATCATTTCTAGTGGTTCCACAGTCGTCCCCAGAACAGAAGCAGCCTTCTTTATCAGGTTGTTGAACTTTTTAAAGTCCCTAGTTCTGATTTTGTATGGTGCAAAATAGCATTGCATTTTCAGCTTTGATGTGTAGTTTAATTTAATTCTATTGTTACATTTACTCTTAGAAACAAATACATTAATAGTTTATAATAATTTGATGCACTTATTTACAATACTTGATCTTTCATTGATTTTTACAGTTTTAATGTTAATTTTAGGTCTATTAATTAACAAGAAAACAGCCATAAAAAAATACATATTTTTAAATTATATTTAAATATTTTTCTTCTTATTCAGACAAGAATTTTTTTTTTTTTTTTTTTTTTTTTTTTTTTTTTTTTTTTTTTTTTTTTTTTTTTTTTAATCAAACATGAAACAAACATGAACTGAAACTCATTTAAATATCTGCTAAGCTGTGGGAATTACTGTTGGATTTAAATTTTTTTTTTTTTTTTATTTTTTTTTTTTTTTATTTTTTTTTTTTTTTACTTTATTTAAATCCTTGCATTTATTACAGCCATATTACAGCAATTCGTTGGAAAGTATTGCACAATTCCTCTTAGATTTATGAAGGAAAGTAGGTACGAAGGAGCGTCACGTAGCACGTCTGTTTTGCATAACGTAGTTGCGTCACGGATGTCGAGGCTGATCAGCCGGAAGTCGCCGCACAGAAGAGAGAAGCAGAAATCTTAAAAACTGGTCTCAGCTTTTTTTGTTTTAGTGTCGACGTGAATCTTTTTAAAAATCCTTAACCATGTGCTGCACCTCTGAGAAGTCGTCCGGGGAAGGATAAGGTAAGAAAATTAGGTTTGACTTTTCCAGTTTGCTATGACGAGTGATGTTAAAATTGCCTTTAGTAGCTAGCTGAAGTGTACTTAGTTAGTCCGCTTTGTCCAACATTAACAAGCTTATCATCACAGTACGCGTGGCAATGTGTTTAGTGTTTTACATGAAACGTGAAAATACTTGTTGCTGAGGCTGCGTACTGAAGACTGACACACACCAAGCAGGATATAGTGGTGCCAGAACCTCTCCGCCTATTAGCTTTTATTGGTTCACTGGCGACGGCGACCCATCACCAAATGGCGTCGGACTTCCATAGCTGCCCTCAACAAAGTTAGAAAATAATTATTTCCGTATAAAATGTTTTCTAATTATGATAGTATTCGCGCTGAGAATCAAAGAATAAATCAGGGGCATTTGTTAATAGTTTTGGAGTTTCTGGACTCGTATGTAAACTTATCAATGTTTGTTCCACTTGCAGATTTAGATGGTAAATACTAAACTTGGCACACTGTCAAAAAGCATTATTTCAAATCATGCAGTAGATTTCCTTACCACAAAGCTTATCATTCTATAATACTTTGTACAAGCAGTGTTCTGTGCATCTTATTCCATTCATAGTTGGTAAGTTGATTAGCTAACATTGTGGGCTTTGGATCTTGAACACTTAAAGCATGCAGTGTTTAAAGCCCTTTTAATAAGTTGTCAGTCAGTGAGTTCATCTACACCTGGCACTAACATCAGTCCTAGGTGACCTGCCTGTTCATGTCCTGACACCTATAAATGCAAACGTATACACACGCCTCAAACTTTTTCACATTTTCTCATATTACAATTTTGAACTTCCATGAATTTTATGTGACACATCAGCACAGTAAAATACATGATTGTAAACTAGAACAGAAAAGTGTGGTGTAGATATGTATTAAGACCATGCATGTATTGTCAGTTTTTGTTGCATTTACAGCTGCAAGTCTTCTTGGTCTTCTCTACCTGCTTTTCTTATCTAAAGATTACATATTCCATCTATTCCTCTTTGGGAAATAGTACAAGCTCAGTCAAATTGGGTGGAGAAAAATAAATTATAAATTGAGTTTAGCTCTGGACTTTGACTGGACCATACTTAAACACGGATATGTTTTAATCTATACCATTCCGTTGGGAAAAGCTTAGAAAAATATTTTCTAACCTAGCCCTGGTATAAAGTTCTGCATAACATTTTCTCTGACCTGTCTTGGTGTTCCCTTGGTCTTTATGATTCTGTTTCTCACTAAATATCTCTAACAAACTTCCTGAGACCTTCATGGAACAGCTGATTAATACTGTTATTTAGTATGCAGATCTATTTGCTAATTAGATTACTTCTGAAGACAATTGGTGGCATCAGATTTTATTTATGTGAAAAATAGAGCAAAATTGGCAGAATAAATATTCATGCGACACTATGTCATATTTTTATTTCTTAAAAAAAAATTAAACGAAGTGTCGCACGGGTGTAGCGGTAGAGCAGGTGGTCCATATACAAAGGTCGTCGTAATGGACGTGGCTGTGCTGGGTTCAATTCCTGACCTTGAGACCTTTGCTGCATGTCTTTCGTCTTCTCTCTCTGGCCATTTCCTGGGGTCTCCAGCCCAAGTCCTCGAGAGCTACTATCCTGCAACTTTTAGAAATATCTCTTCTTCAACACTCCTGAATCAAATGGTTGAATTCCCTCATCAACAGTCTTTAAGTTCTGCAGAAGCCTGGTAACTTGACAATCATTTGGTTCAGGTGTGTTGGAGAAGGTATGTGCCTAAGAGTTCCAGATTAGGAGTCTCCAACTCTAATCTTGAGGATTAGAGTTGGAGACCCCTACTCTAGAGGACTCAACTTTGGAAACTCTTCACTAATGCATTTTGATTATTATTTAGGAAAAGAAACAAGACATAAACTCAAACAAACATGAAGGCTAACTTCTTAAAGGGACATTCTGATTGGACTTGAAGTATTACTGAGTCAGACAATGCTTAAGGGCACCTGAATATAAACTGCACCCACTAACTTTAAAAAGAAAAAAAAAATGTACATATATAGGCTGTACTTTGTCTATAAGCCACTGGTGTCTACATTGTAATTTGAGATATTTTCACAAAAAGATTTTTTTTAAAAACTTTCTAATGCAATACACTGAACAAAAATATAAATGCAACACTTTTGTTTTTGCTCCCATTTTTCTTGAGCTGAACTGAAATGGCTGTGCAAAGTTGATGGATATTGGCAGGAACTGGAACACGCTGTCATATACGCCCATCCAGATCATCCCAAACATGCTCAATGGGTGACATGTCGGGTGAGTATGCTGGCCGTGCAAGACTGGGATGTTTTCAGCTTCCAGGAAATGGTATACAGATCCTTGCAACATGGGCTGTGCATTATCATGCTGCAGCAATGAAAGTGATGGTCATGGCTGAATGGACACACAGTGGGCCTCAGGATCTTGTCACTGTAACTCTGTGCATTCAAAAACTGCCATCGATAAAATGCACCTGTGTCCATGACATGTCCATATCATAACCCTGCCGCCACCATGGGCCACTCAATCCACAATGTTGACTTCAGCAAACTGTTCACTCACACGGCGCCACACACAATGTCTGTCGTCTGCCCTAAACATCGAAACCGTATTCATCGTGAAGAGCACACCTCCAAAGTGCGAGACGCCATCAATTGTGAGCATTTTTCCCACTCAAGTCGATTACGACGAACAGCAGTTGGGTTGAGACCCCAATGAGGATGATGAGCATGCAGATGAGCTTCCCTGAGACGGTTTCTGACAGTTTGTGCAGAAATTCTGTAGTTGTGTAAATTGATTGTTTCAGCAGCTGTCTGGGTGGCTGGCCTCAGACAATCTTGGAGGTGAACATGTTGGATGTGGAGGTCCTGTGCTGGTGTGGTTACATGTGGTCTGCAATTGTGTTGGATGTACTGCCAAATTCTCTGAAACACCTTTGGAGAAGGGTTATGGTAGATGCATGAAAATTCAATTCACAGGCAACAGCTGTGGTAGACATCCCTTCAGTCAGCATGCCAATTGCACCCTGCCTCAAAACTTGTGGCATTGTGATGTGTGATAAAACGGCACATTTCACAGTGATCTTTCATTCTGGCCAACCTAAGACACACCTGTGCAATAATCATGCTGTCCAATCAGCATCTTGATATGCTACACCTGTGAGGTGGGATGGACTATCCCTGCAAAGGAGGAGTGCTCATGGTCACAGATTTAGACAGATTTGTGAACAATATTTGAGAGAAATTGCTTTTTTGAAAATGTTTTAGATCTTGTGAGTTCAGCTCAAGAAAAATGGGAGCAAAAACAAGTGTTGTTATATTTTGAGTGTATATACCGGTAGCATACAAAAATGCTTTTTCTGAACAGTGCCTGTAACACAGCTGCTTTAAAAAAAAAAAAAAAAAAAAAAAAGATATATAGATATAGTAACATACCAGGAAAAGTCATTTGTTGATATCTTCTTCTTCTTCTCCTGCACACTAAAACCACTAAAGTCGTCTTCTTCAGTGTTGGAATAGAACAGCTTCAGAATTACTTCTTCACACACATCTTCAGTCTCTTTCGGTCTTACTCTCATTGTCTCTTTCATCTCAAGGTAGATTCACCCTTGAGCTTGTGCTGTGCTCTTCATCACACAGCAGTCCAGGCTTAGTGAACCATATATTAGATGCATCATTTAAACAATGATGCCACAGTCTTCAAAGCGTGTGAAAAAAGTAGCTTATAGTCTGGAAACTGCGGTACTTTCTCAGAAACAGCTTATGCTTTTGCTCCAGGTTCTGTCAGCTCTCCTGGCTTCGAGTTTCAAAACCTAATTGTTAAGCTATTCTGGAAAAAAAATGTCTTGCTGGGAGAAAATGTATTAGCATGAATAAAAGTAAGTCACATTTTCAATCAGTTTATGATAATGTCTTAATACTTTTTTTTGTTTTTTTTTTTTTTAATAAATATTGCAGTTTGTGGAACTGAATTGAAGATTATTACTTTGTCATCTGAGAACCTTTTCAACTGGCAATATTGTTACTGTTTTACATGAAGCAGGAAAGTGCTAAATGTCAAGTGCAAATTTATGGTTAATTGTAAACATTCTTGAAAGTAAAAGATTATAGCAAGTTTTTTATAGACAAAGTGAATCACCAAAATGTTAACTCAAAAAAAAGATGCATAGCAATGTGTTAAACAGAGCAGAATACAGTCTTAAATCCCAAGTCTAACTGAAAGCTTCTTCTTGGAACCAAAATGTCTTTAGCTGCTTCTAGAAAGTATCCAGAGAGTCCAAACTCTGTCCACAATCTGGGCACCATAACTTAAAAAGATCAGTCTCCTTGAGTCCTGAAGTGCATGTGGCGGTACCACAGCATTGTAGGACAGAGCCTGTCCATGCTCTGAAGGTTAAGACTACAATTTTAAAATTAAATCTGATTGGTAGCCAATGAAGCAACTTTAAAACAGGAGTTATGAGTTTCTCTGTTTGAGTGAGTCAGAAGTCTTGCAGCAGTGCTTTGGACTACCTGAAACTTATTGAAACAAGTAAATGGACCATCACAATAGTCCAGTTGATCAGAGACAAGTGCATCATTCTCTCAAGTTTAGTTGTTGACACGACTGATCTAAGGTTTGAGATATTCCTCATATTAAATCACCAGTTTTTACTGTTTTAAGTGACACTTCAGTGATAAAGCCTCATCAGTCAGTTGAGCTGCAGCTCCCTCTTCAAAGTTTTTAAATAAAAATGAGTTAGAAAATTGACCTATACTTTCTTTTTGTAATGTTGGCTCCATGTTTGTTTTTTAAGCTTTGGTTTCACAAAAGCATGCTTAAAAAGCAGGGGAACACCCTGACCAAGAGAAATATCAAAAAGGTTTACAGCTTAAGGACCACTAGCATTGAAGGTGTGGATGAAAAGCTTGGTGGGGAAACATCTGAGGGGCTTGAAGGAAAGCTTCATGTTACATACGAGAACCACTGTTTCATTGATTACCACAGGTGTAGAAGTAGACCAGGAATAAGTAGGAAACGCTGCAGCAGGAGGAGACACAAAAACAGTAACTTTGCAGTAACAAAGCTTTAAGATTTCTGTTGGTTTCTGATTTGATTGAAGAAAAATATTTGGCATTTTTCACCATTTCATTTATGGAGGACCTTATATCTCTAAGATAGAGCTTGTGCACTTCAAGATTAGATTCGTCCATATTTGTTCAACCTTACAACAAATTCTTCTGAAGTTCAGAATAAATAAGACTCATTTATCCAATGGTATGACTTTCTATGAGATAACACTTGATCCAAAATGGATATGTTTTCTATGTTAAAGCACAAGATAAGAGTGTTTATATCATGTTTATCCTATAGAAAACAGATGTAAAATATTACAGAGAACCTCTCAGCATACAGTAAGTCTGTTTTTTGTATCATTGAATTTTTTGTATTTAAAAAATTTTGGCTTAGATGTACAGTTAAGGTAAAAGGGAACCCAATTATGATCGCTCAAACCTACATCTGCCACAAACATGAGAAATGTTAAGGCCCAAAGAAAGGTCCAAGGTTTGGCCTTCTTGGTGAATTGGTCTAGAAAAATGGACAAAATTAACAGTGATGGATAAAATTTCAGCTGCTGAGTTTGATGATTTCATAATCAATATGAATATAAAAATCCAGGTAATTGAAACCAATAGTGTTGTTTTTTTTATTTTTTTGAAGAAATCTAAAGGAGCCCTGATTGTCTGAAGGATGCCAAATACCAACTGTTTTGGAAGAAAGCAAACATGATCTCTGATAAATCCAGTGCTTTCAATTGCACCTTCTTCAATTATTTCAATCCAGCAAATATGTTTATATGGTTGTGTCGACTCAACAGTTGAGTCCTGGAAGAGAGATAGAATGGTTGTCAAAAATATTTTGTGACAGTGGCTCTGATTCTTTTTCTGTGCAGACAAATGGACGCAGTCATGTTGGAGAAAGATATTTCCTGTTCTGAATGTGCGTAACACTGACTGCTATGAGCAACAGTGCATTGACCAGTGACCAGCAGCAGCGGTCAGAATCTGGAGAAAGACGGGGCCATTTGCGGGGACCCTATGTGTCATTTATCACCAACAGGTTAGCTTTTTGACTGTCTCACATTACCCTGATGTTTGACTGGCCAATTGTGTCAGTTCCTGTTACATAAATATATTTTTAAACCTGCAGTTGCAGTTCTGTGAAAAAGATATTTAGCACACTCTTATCTAAAGGTAAACATCTACTGTAGCTATTGTTATCTATACCATCAAGATGTTTTTTAGCAATAAAGACAGGCTTTTGTGTTCTTTTTGGTTAGCAACTGATGATTATTTTGATAATCAACTAATTAGTCAATGTTGTTTTGGTTAATCAAAGATTAGTTTCAGATTAATTATTTTTATCCTTTTACAGTGGACATGCCTTTTGTTGTCTGTTTGTTTACAATATAGCGATATGGACACAATCATTTATTACAGTGTGTTTGTGTATTTTTTTTTTTTTTCTCTGTACTAAAATTACCAGCCTAGTTTCTAAGATGGTGTGTTTTTCTATACAAACTTATCAATGAACAAATTAAAATATGTAATAAAACCTTAATAATAATAACTGATTTATTTTCAGAAATTGTTATAAATGGGATACTCAGTTCACTTTGTAATTACAGGGCTTTATGGATTAATAATGAAACTTTCTCAACCAGCAATATATTAGTGTACAACTCCCGTTTGCAGTACTGTTTTAAAATGGCAGATATGTTTGAATATAACCAGAAAATAATGCGAATCAAGTTCACACTACTGTGAACTTGATTTGCATTATTTTTCTCTTGTAAAAGACTGGACTGGAGTATTTATTTATTTTTTTTATTTTATTTACAACTACACAATATTCATGTTGAAATTTTGCCTTACTTTTCAGTTTTGCTTTTTTTATTCTTTATTCTGTTTTTTATACATATTTTGTATTCTTTGTGAGTCTGTTTTTCTGTTATTGCTGGTCACTTTGCTGCTGTTGTACAGAAATTTCCCCCATCATGGAACAATAAAAGATATTTCTTTTCTTCTATTCTAAATGATGGTGACACCCTGTAGTGATTGTTAGGCCATATGTGTTTTCTTTCTTGTTTAATTTTAAAGTTCACATTGTCATTGTTATTGACATTTTCTTTCTTAGTAAAAGATTTAAATTGTTTATTTGCCCAGCACTAAGTTATGACATCTTCTCAAGTCTGCACACCTGTGTATTTCATATCTTTATGTGATCAAAATGTGTTTTCCCAAGTCTAAAAAGAATTGACATAATGACTTGTTAAACAAGAAGTTTAAAATACTTTGAAATGTTCTATCTAATAGGGGTTTAACAAGATCTTGTAGTACAAGATCTTGCCATATTAAAATGTCACAATATTTCTCATTGAGTTCTCGCGAGCCCTAGCCAGTGGCGGTCATCATGGCTTTGCTTGATGAAGTTGTAACAGAAGATGTCCCAACTGCTCTTAGTTGTCTGGATGTCTTGGGGTATGTTGAGCTACATCACAATCACAGCCCACTCTACCAATAACAAATAGTAAATGTTGTACTGCAGACCATGCACAGTAGAAACACTGTCCTAAGGTCAGAGATAAAAAGAAATCAAAAAAAGAAACATCAGTTTGTTGAGTTTTTGGCAAAATTAATAAAAATACATAATACAGGTCTTTTAAAGCATAAATTTTATCTGTGGAGTTTTCTTGAAAGTCATATTAAAATCTTGTCCTGTCTCTTTCTCATGCACTCACTATTGTCATTTGTCTCATCTTGTGAGTTTTATGTATCGTTACACCCCTAATTAATAACATTACTTGCTGCGACAATCACAATTTAAAAGTACATTTAAAAAAATAAAAAAACATGCTAGTAAACTTTAAACTAATTCTGTTGTGCAAATATTTAACCAAAAAATAGCTGCCTATAAGCCAGAAAGTGCAAAAAATAAAATGGGTTCTCATAGTCAATAGAAAAAATAAATAAATAAAATTCTTGATGCCAAATTTAACAATGGCTAGTTAATCTAAGATCCAGTCCATAGCTTCATGATTGCTGTCCAGAAATGTGAGCATATTAAGAAGCTCTGTGGTGGGGGTGGCTCTGCTATGAGACGATGTTCTCAGCTATTGAGAAGAGACGTTCCGAGGGGATGGAAGTAGGAGGAATACATAGGAGTGATTTTGGGCAATGAGTAAGTAAAGGAAACTGGGTTGTTGTTCAACTTCCACCGAGAAAGAATTTTCTGTCTTTGAGATGGGCTGCTCTCCAAAACACATCAGCACCTGCCATGGCACAGCAAAGAAAAATTAATGATGGCAAAATCGGATTTGTTCAAAATGATGGAACTATTCAATAATGTACACTATGACTGATAAGTACATCTTTATTCATTGATCAGTTTGTTCTAAGCTTCTACTTCATTGTCACATCCAACTCCCACATGCTGGTGCTGTAGCTTTTTCATTCCTTCCCCATCCTTTGCTTCATAGTTGTCCATTGAATGACTGCAGAGCCAGAGTTTGTATTTTATTCTGAGCACTGAACTTTTCTTCTGGTATCATCAATTTCAGTTTTTGAAATTGTTGATGTAGTGTAGTTGCAAACATTTGTTGGCTTGGATTATCATCTTTGATAATTTCTCTTGACCAGTGTGTGATGATGTCTTCTGAAGCTGCTGAAGGCCTGCACATGACCTGCATTATAGGGTAGTGTGAATGACCATCAAAAGTCCTTCGACCAGAAGAGGCTGGGGAGAGACAGTTACAGAACTTCCACGACTTAAAGTGTAACTAAGCCCCAAATCATTTTTGCTGATAAACTGTCTAAATAAGTTATTTAGGGTTCTATCTATGTTTTTGTGCGAATTTTTACATTTTTGTATAAATTTGTTTAATTCGGCAATGTGTACTTTAAAAAGGGTCCACTGTTCAGCTTTGAGGTCTTGGTACAGTTCCCCCCCCCTGTGTGGAAAATGGACCAGATGTAGTTGTCAGTGGCCATATCTGCTCCAGCAGCCAGGTGATATGATAGGTGCTGTTCTACCGAGAGATGTTTTGTATGAGTTTATGTTCCTGGGTCCACATCTGTTTCTCCTTGGTTTCAGCGTGCCAGTTCCTTTCAGGACCTCCACTGTAGATGCAGCTTCCAGAAGCTGTGGCCTGAAGGTTATCTGTGCCTGTCGCAGTGGCAACCAGAGGACACCTTTGTGGACTCTAGAATTGCGCCGCTCAGGGCGGCAGCATGTTGGGAGTAGCTCTGTAACTTTCATTGAGATTTTTTTTTTCTTTTTTTTTTTTTTTCAAAATTTCATTCCTGCGTTTCTTGGAAAAATTGCTTTTTTTGAACAACCGTTCCTTCTTGTCTTGGATGCTGTGCTGGATTGATTTTTGTTCCTCAATATTTTTCTATATTTTGCTCTTTTGTTATGATGCGTAACCATAGCAACAGGGTGGTTTCCAACAGGGACCAGCTGATTAACATTGCAAAAGCAGAAATAATACGACAACTGAAGCCAGAAATCCCACAGGAGTTGAAAAGGAGACGTGGATGCAGAGCAGGAGCAAAGAGGAGCGAGAGAGAAAGAGGAAGTTCAAACCATCTCTGCCATCCATCATAATGGGAAACATGAGATCGTTAGCTAACAAGTTAGATGAACTTCAAGCCCTGACAAGGACTCAACAACAGTATCGGGAATGGAGTATGATGTGTTTTACTGAGACATAGCTGCAGGATCATATCCCCGACTCCAACGTCTCTCTGCTGGGCTTCCTGACCATACGACCAGATCGAGATTTAAAGAGTAGCAGGAAAAGGAAAGGAGGTGGATTGCCAGTTCTTGTCAACAACCGATGGTGTCACCCAGGACACGTTACTGTGAAGTCTTGTCTCTGCAGTCCAGACATTGAACTACTGGCAATCAGTTTTCATTCATATTATTTGCCAAGAGAGTTCATGTATGTTGTTTTGGTGGCTGTTTACATTCCACCCTCAGCTGTTGCCAACAGTGCATGTGATATCAGTTCTGTTGTTGCTAAGATGCAAACCCAACACCCCAATTCTTTTGTGGCAATATCTGGTAATTTTAATCACACCTCACTCTGCTACACTGCCAACATTTCAACAGTTTGTCAGCTGCTCTACCAGAGAAAACAAGACACTGGATTTGTTTTACACAAATGTCAAGGATTCATATATTTCCAAACCAAGACCTCCTCTGGGTGAATCAGATCACAACCTTGTTTTTCTCTGCTCAGAATATAAACCCCTTGTCCAGAGACTACATGTAACAAAAAGGACTGTGAGAAAGTGGTCACAGGAAGCCGAAGAAGCCCTACAGGGTTATTTTGATGCTACCGATTAGATTTCTCTTTGCAAGCCACATGGAGAGGACATTAATGCTATGTCTGAGTGTGTGACCGACTATATAAACTTCTGTGTTGACAACACCATCCCCACCAGAACAGTAAGAAGCTTTTCTAATAACAAATCCTGGCCCACCAGTGAGCTAAAGGAACTGTTAAACAAGAAAGAAAAAAAAAAAGAGCCTTTAGGGAGCGAGACAGAGAGTTATTGAGGAGTATACAGGAGCAGCTCAATGTCAAGATTAGTGACAGCAAGGAGGTGTATAGGAAGAAGCTGGAGAGTAAACTGCAGAGGAACAGTATCAGATGTGTGGTCAGGGATGAAGAAGATCACAGGCTTCGAGCAGGAGGAGGATCGGATAGATGCAAGTATGGACAGAGTAAATGAGCTGAACACATTCTTCAACAGGTTCAGTTCAGGAACAAGCTCATCATCCTCCCTTCCTTCCCCCAGTCAAACAGACCCTCCTTTGAGCCACAGCTTTCCTGTCACACCTCAATGTTTTATCCTCTACCTCAGTCATGGACTCTTCTGCTTCCATGAGTTTGTCTTCAACCAAATCAGAAGATGCTGGTGCTCCCTAAAAAGGCTCAATAACCTAATAAAGAAGGTTTTGTTCTGGGAACGCCTTTAGAACCTCTGGAGTTGATGATGCAAAGAAGGATTTTGCATAAAATCAAGAAAATTATGGACAACCCTGGACATCCTCTTTATGAGACTTATTGGAAAACAGTCTATTCATTCAAAGGCTTCTTCAGTGTGGCTGTAAAACGAACCGCTACAGGAAATCTTCCTTGCCCACAGCCATCACCATCTATAATAACTCCTTGACTAAATGAGTTACATCAACATTTAATTTCCCTTTGGGATAAATAAAGTATTTTTGAATTGAATTGAATTTGAATACTAGTGGTGAAGGAAGCCATCAAGGCTGAAGGAACCCTTTCGGGCTTGGTTGTCCTTGTGAACTCCTGAATCAGTTGACGGGTATCAGGTGGCTGGAAGGACAGCGGCTTTGTTGGTTGCAGAAGCAAAAACCTGGGCTTTATGTTAATTTTGTGAGGCAGTGGAGAGACACTTGGTTGGCTTTAAGAAAGTTCTAGGGAGAGAGAGTTCTGCAGGAGGCTGGCAGTTATATCTTGGGTCACCATCATGCCATTCTTTGGGGATCCTGATGCTATGTCTCTTGATGTGACCCTTTAAATCCTCACCACTCCTTTGGCTTGTCATCTTTAGCATCAAGACAAGTAATTTGTTGCTGAAGCTCTTTAACCTCCAAATAAAACAAGGTTGACCTCTCTATTTCTTTAATGGTGTTGTGTGAGGCTGTAGTTTTCTCCAGTTAATATGAATAGTGCTAGATCCTTACCCGTAGTGGCACAATTGTCTAGTTTTATCTGATTAGTTGCCATTGAAGTGTGTTATTTGCTGCCAACATGCCATACATGTCAACATGTATGGATCTGCTTCCTCAGTCATGAAGCAGGACATAATGTCACCACTCAAATCCTTGGCTTTGTTGAATCCTACTTCTGCTAGGTTGGCTATTTTGTTTTGTTCTTTCCATTTTTTTTACTTTTTTTTTCTTTTTTCTGAATCATTGTTTTCACAAAGAGGTTTAGATTATTTTAGGACAAACATGTACATATTTTGTGTATGATTTATTATAATATCAGAACCACTACAGAACCTGTCCTCCTCCATTGTTCTGCAAAGACTGTGTTATGGAATGCAGCATGTAAAACCAGAACTAAACAAAGTAAAGCCTTCCTCTGTCTCCGTGTGATGGTCTTCAGTTAGCTTTAAAAGATTCTGGGAGGGCTGACTAAGTTTTCCAAGTGAGGCTGATTACAAGTTATCATCAAGACTTACAAAACAGCAGTAAAAACTGGTAAAAAACAGCCCTGGTAAAAAAGAGGGACGTCACAGTATATTTAGGGTTTTTATTTTAGGCATAAGTTAGTTCCAGATTATTTTTAGCTGCTATTAAGAGCCAGCTCTTCTCTTTAGCTTTAGCAGTGTTGGAGGTTAATTATACTTGTGTGTTCTTCCTACTGCTATTTTTACTTATATTTTGTTCTTTTTGTACTTTATTCAATATTATTTATTCTGTTTTTCTCATTTTTACTTGTATGTTTAGCACTTTGGTTGGTGCTTGCATTTTTTTCTTAACTGCTTTATAAAGAAAGTTGACTTTACTTGGCTTCTCATGTCCTGATATGTAAGAGGATGAGCTTTGTCTTGATGGGTATTAATGCAGTCTGTTGTGTACTCTCCTAATACTGCTGTTACATTGACAATTTTCAGAGCAGATTAGTACAAAGTCTTATCAATTTCTGTTTCTGTGTTTTTGCTTTTTAGGACCACCAACCTTTTAATCCGAGGGGGAATGCTATTCTTTGTGGGTGTCTTCCTGGCTCTTGTGCTAAACCTACTTCAGGTGCAGAGAAATGTGACACTTTTCCCCCCAGATGTCATCAGTAGTATCTTCTCCTCAGTCTGGTGGCTGCCACCCAGCTGTGGCATGGCTTCAGGTGTGTGAAAGTGGGTAAAATAATAAGTTAGAAGCACAAGCACATTGTTAGTTTGTTGCTGTTGCTACAGCAACTGTGTGGCATCCAAACTTTAACTTTAGTCAGAATACAATTCATTGATAATTTTAGCATGTCTTCAAGCTTAAAGAGCTGATGACACGTTCTGACTTCATGTAATTTTGAAATTAAAATTACACAATATGTTAAAATAGATGGTTCTGTGAGGTTTTAACTGAAACAGGCTTATTATTACGCAAATATCTGAGGTTTAAAACAGTGTCGCTAAAGCAGCTGGGCAAAACAAAGTCGCCATGTTGTGACGTCAGCCGGGAAACGATTAGCGGACAGCTGGCAATTCTAAACTCACGGTGGAAGCTGTTGAAAACCTTGGTGATTGTTCCAGGAGCACATCTAGTCAGGAGTTGGCTTGTGTGGTGGAATCATCAGCCAGTTCAGAAGAACTTTGTGATGCTGAGGAATATGGGGGCATCACAACTCATTACCGGATTGAGCCGTCCTGACCGGACTTCTTGCAGAGCGAGTCAGACTCTGAGCTGCAGAGTAGTGGTGGAGAGGCAAGCACGACCATATGCTAGTGCAGTGGGCCCTGGGTTCTTTCTTATGCATGACAGTGCTAGGCCTCAAGTGGCTGAAGTGTATCAGCAGTTCCTGCATGATGAGGGCATTGATGTTATGGACTGGCCTGCCTGTTCCCCAAACCTGAATCCAATTGAGCACATCTGGGACATCATGTTTCGGTCAATCTACCAATGTCACGTCGCACCACAGACTGTTCAGGAGCTAACTGATGCTGTAATCCAGGTCTGGGAAGAACATCTGCCATCAGGAGAATGCCCAGGCATTGTTGGGAGGTTATACAGGCACGTGGAGGCCATACACACTACTGAGCATCATTTAGACTTGTCTTGTGGAATTTTCAGACGTTGAATCAGCCTGTCATGTTATTTTCCACTTTCATATTGAGTATGAATCCAAATCCAGATCTCCATGGTGTAATAATTTTGATTTACATTGATAATTTTTGTTATTTTCTTCTTTCTAAGATCATTGATCATAACTGAGCTATACTAGCTCTGCAGCTTCAATCACAGCAACAACAGTGTTTTTATATTCTATTTATGGCATCAGCAAGGACCTGAAATGTAAGGAACTGATCAGCTATCTGAACAGAAGAAACTACATATATGGAAATATGGTACCACAGCAAGACAGAAACATTATTTTTGTACTGTTTGCACATATATTTGTTTGATGGAACCCCCGAAAAAAAGGTCTGAATTTACAGAGGCTCCTGACCGATATAATCATGACAAGCTTTAGTTTTTTTGTTTTGTTTTGTTTTTTTTAAATGCTTAAATACATTCTTTTTTTTTTTTTTTGCCAACAAAAGTAAAGTATTTCGGGATTCGTCTCGTCTCCCCTTCATTTGTGAAGAGCTGTGCTCTGTGCACAGCTCTCTGCTGTGCACAGAGCAGCACCAGGTGGGAGGAGAGGAGGGGTAGACAGGAGTGGGGAGAGAGTGGAGCTGTTTTCAGAAACAACTTTTTTTTTTTTTAAAGAAACAGGAGGTTAGCCTATAGAAAAACAGTTTAAATGGGAATAACGTTTAAAAAGCAGAACAGGATACAGAAGCCTTTTAAAGGCGTTAAAAGGAAAATGAGTTAACACTGAATAAACATGTTAACTCGTTCTCTGGGGGTGGGTTGGAAGCTGGAAGTGGAAGCTCCGGCAGGACTGGCATCGCTCGCTCTGTGGCCCTGCTGACTACTGCCCGGTTCCGCTGTAACTCCCGCTATCACGCCCCTGGGTAACACTGTAGTCACTGCTGTAGGCCGCAGCACACATTTGTGTTTAACGAACAACCGAGTGACTGTTTTAAGGAGAGAATAAAATCAAAGTAGTCCAACTCAAAATGTTCAGAGCACAGAACAAACGAGGCGGAGGACTCCCACTTTTCACAAGTAGGTCTGACCTGCTTCACCCGCTTCCACTGTAGCTCAGGATCCTTGGGAAACTTAAATCAACAAGCACCATCCTTATGGGTGTTTGAAAAGAATCGTAAAATACAGCGTGAAAGCTTTGCCGTTACTTAAAAACAGCAAAATTCCAAAAACGTTACCAAATGTTTGCCACAAAACTGCTAGCCTTGGGTTAACAAGACTTGGGGCCGTTCTCCCGCTTATGTCACTTCTGCCTTTTTCCTCTGTCACTAAGTGGCGCTACACTCCTCTCAAATTTGCCCGAGTAGCCACAGTTTTTTGATTAAAACAGTGTTATTCAAGTGTGCTTGTTAATATTACATAGCTCATCGGGAAGGACTTTTTGTTTTATAAAATGTGGCTGAAAAGGTCAATATCGTGTCATCAGCACTTTTGAGGTTACTTACTGTTCCTTAATCAATGTTTTTTTTCTGTGCACTTGCTCAATACTGAAGTAACAATAGCTGACTTCTGGAAAGCCTGCCTGCCAAAATGCTTGACCTGCTCCATAAATCTTCTCTGGAACAGACCTTCATCATTACTGTCACTTCATTTATGCTTTGTTTCTAACGTTCTTTTTTTTTTTTTTTCTCCTCCATAGCCATGATTGGAGTGTTGTACCCCTGCATCGACAGAAGGCTCGGTGAACCTCACAAGTTCAAGCGGGAATGGTCTAGTGTGATGCGATGTGTGGCTGTATTTGTTGGTATCAACCATGCCAGTGCTGTATCCTTTCATCTGTTGTTTATTGGCTGTTAAATCAATTAGAATACATAAACTGTTAGTACCATTGTACTACAACAAGGCTGATCAATACAGGAGAGATGATCAGCCCAAATGTCTCAGAATCTCAAAAAATGTCAACTGAAACACACTACAGCATTTAGTGACTTGTAGATTTTGGTATGTAATATTACGGCACATATGTTTTACATGAGTGGAGAAACTGTCCTTCCTTTTTTTTCTGGAAAATAAAATCTACTGAAACTGTATAGTTTCATAAGCAGTTGATCTGCATTAGACGGTGTAAATTAGAATAGAGTAGAAATACTCCCTTTATTGTTCCACAGTGGGGATGTCCAATCGAAGCATGTAGAGTCACACAAAAATAAAAATATAAAATATATAAAATAAGAATAGCATACTGTACAGCAGTGGTGTGCACCACTCACTAAAAAAATTGTGGCTATAACCTTAAAGCAGTAATCTTGAACATTACTTCTATTAACACTAAAGCACTAAACCAACATGGTATTTAGCAGAAGCTAATGTTAAAGCACTAAATTCAACCATGTTAATATCCACCATGTGTCAGTGATACTTGTTAGATCACCCTCACCAGAGTCAAATTTGTTATTGCACACCTATCTGCACAGTTGCGCTTCAGGAAGAGATTGTTTGAAACAGACCCTTCACTCATGGTTTCAGTTTCGTAGTCGTTTAGTATTGCTAAGTCTGTTGCTGATTTTACCTAATTGACCATGGTAGAGCGTGGTAGAGCTTTTGTCAGAAAACACTCAGGACACCAGTACATTTTAAACTGTTTACATGAAGAAGGCGGCGAATCTCTTCTAAATATTTGCTATTGTCAGATTTCCTTTTTCTGCAACCTGTAGCTCTAAAGTGCATCGCGGATGAAGAATGCGAGGAGTACCAACAGAAGGCTCTCAAAACAATTCATATATTAGAATTTTTGCATGCATTTGTTTAATTAACACCCTGGTGGTTTGTTCATGTAAGCGTTGTATTTTTCTGTATACCCCATTTGTTTATTTTCTGTATACTTGCCACTTACTCAATGAAGTTTCTTTAAAAAAAAAAAAAAAAAAAAAAAAAAAAAAAGAGGGAGAAATCGTGAGTTCAAACAGAACTGCTGTGTAAGCAGTCTTCACCCACTTCATAATAAGAGCATGAATATAAACATCTAATTACTTGAAGAATTTTAAAGGGTCAATAACCAAAACCTCAACACAAATGTCGAACTTCATTCAACTGAAAGCTTACAAAACAGCAAGTAAATGAGCGCTTTAGAATTTATCTGGGAAAATTAATTTTAGTAGAAGCTAAGTGTGCGAAATGTTTTCAAAGTTAGCAAAAACACGCTAAGTGAAAAATTAGCTCTGCTATTAGTGGATTAGCAGAAGTATGAACACCACTGGTGTACAGTAAAGGCAACATTACAACATAAAATAATAACAGTTATTAATAACAGTTATTAAACATATATCTATAAAACTTATATTCAGGAGTGTGAAACACTGAAAACCAGTGCATTGTGTCTACTTTGCTTATTGTGGTCATCTTTAGCTCTCTTGTTTCATGAGATGGGTTTTGGCATTATATATTTTTTTTGTTTGCTTGTTGTAAATTCAAAAACACACAGGGATACTGAATAACTACCAGATACTGAAGGTTAGTTATCTTGGAAATTGATGTAGAAATATTGCTTACTGCAGATGCTATGAAAATTCTACAGTCATAGAATTAAAAAATAGTTCCATGTGGCACAAATAAAATTTTCATAGGTGAAATAAAAACACTACATTATTCTGTGTTTTCTGACTCTGCATAGCCAAAATAGCAGATAAAATGTTCAATAATGTAAATCACATTTGTGGCCTAAGAAAAAAACAACATAGTGCCTTCATCTCCTGCTCATACAGGTACATCTTAAAAAATTTGAGTATGTTGAAAAAGTTCAGTATTTTTTGTCACTCATTTTAGAAAGTTAAACTCATATACTATATAGATTCATTAATCATAGAGTGAAATATTTTGAGCCTTATTATTATAATTATGGCTTACATATAATGAAAACCCAGAATTCAGTATGTCAGAAAATTAGAATATTACTTACGATCAATTAAAAACAGGATTCTTTAAATCGAAATGTCAGGCTTCTGAAAAGTGTGTTTATTTCTATGCACTCAATTTCAACTCATATTTGGTTGGGACTCCTTTTGCATGAATTACAGAATCAGTGTGGCGTGGCATTGAGGAGATTAGTCTGTGTTTCTGCTGAGATGAAATGGAAGCCCAGGTTGCTTTAATAGCAGCCTTCAGGTAATCTACATTGTTGGCTCTGGTGTGTCTCATCCTTCTCTTGACAATATTCCATATGGATTCTCTATGGGGTTAAGGTTAGGCCATTTTGCTGGCCAATCAAGCACAGCAACACCATGGTCATTGAACCAGGCTTTTGTTACTTTTTGGCAGTGTGTGTAGGTGCCAAGTCCTGTTGGAAATAGAATTAAACATTTCTATAAAGCTTGTCAGCAGAAGAAAGCATGAAGTGCTTTAAAATTTCCTGACATATGGCTCCATTGACTGTGGACTTTAAAAAACACAGTGGACCAGAACCAGCAGATGGCATGACACCCCATATCACAACTGACTGTGGAAACTTCACATTGGACTTCAAGCAACATAGATTCTGTGCCTTTTTTCTCTTCCTCCAGACTCTGGGATCATAAATTTTAAGTGAAATGCCATCTCTGATTCAGGAGTGGCTTGACACAAAGGTCATTTGTAGTCCATGTGTAGGATTCGTCTGAACGTAGTTGCTCTTGATGCTCTAACTCCACCCCCAGTCCACTCCTTGTGAAGCTCTCTCAAATTCTTGAATGGATTTTGTTTGACAATCTTCTCAAGGCTGCAGTTATCCCTGTTGCTGGTCCAGCTTGTCCACTCCTTTCTTCCACTCAACTTTCTCTGAATATACGGCACTCTGGGAACAACCAGTGTCTTTGGCTTAGCTTTCTTGTAGAGGGTGTTAGTGACTGAATCTGAACATCTGTCAAGTTCCCCATGATGACCCACAATCAGAGGCTATGCAATCCATCTAAACTCCACTCCTCGAGGGCCGATTTCTTACAACTTTTTGATGTGTCCCAATTCCAATACACCTGAATAAAAGGACTGAGTTATCTTCTCATGCTCTAAAGTTCTATAGAGTCCTGCTAATGACCTAATTATATGATTTAGTTGTGTTGGCAGAGAGACGCATCTAAAAGTTGCAGAACACTGGCCCTCGAGGACTGGAGTTTGACACCTGTGATTTAGAGAATCACAAAATCGTTGCAAGTGTTTTGACTTTATTAGCTGATTAGCATGACACCATGAGTTTCTAATATTTAGCTTTTTTCACAATATGCTAATATCATAAAGTACAGATATTTTATTATGTAAGCCTTTGTGTAAGGAATCTAAAGTTGGAGTTTTACTTTCTGAAACTGGTGACAAAAATATTGAACTTTTTCATGATTTTCTAATTGAAAAGTTTCTTGTGATACCTTGACTTGTTTTTCACATTTTAAAAAAAATCCTATTTAGTTCTTGTAAATGACAAAATTTGTGTGTTTAAAGTGTTCTTTGTGCTACATCAAACTCACTATCACTGTTCTTTTAAGATTAGCATTCTCTTGCTGGGTGAAAACTCTTGTTCCTTAGATCATGTCGCCATTTTCCCAAATTTATTATTATTTGTATATGTCAGTGGATTCCAAGTTAAATTCAGGAGTTCTGTCTGGGTTTTTGCAATTGAGGGAATCATATGACCCACTGTACTTTATTACCTGTTTGTCTGGTTTGAATGGAATGTTGTAGTAGTTGAAGGCATACTTATCCAGCCATAGTGTCTCTTATGCCACACTACCTTTAGTTCCTGTTTTAGTTTTAGGTTCTGCAAAAACGTTCTCCTCCCAAGATTCACTTTATTGCACATAAACTGTGAAAGTGGCATGAAAACCCTTCTTGCCATAATTCAATAAACCAGTTTACAGTTCAGACATTTAAATAGAAGCCAACACCTTCCTACAGTAAATGCTTCCAGCGGTTACAATATGTGCTAGTTTTTTTTTTTTTTTGTTTTGTTTTTTTTTTTTTTTTTAAACAGAGGATCACAGTCAGCAGGTGTTCATCCTAAAGAACTGATTATATATCAGGCAAAAACCTGGATCCTTTCAGCAGCTGTACATCATCAGTGCATATGGTCTGGTTATTTCTTGACCCCTTCTGTCAGAAAGTAGACTTTGCAAGCAATGTTCAGCTGTCTCTGACCCTGGCGGCACTCTCCATTGGTTTGTGGTGGACATTTGACCGCTCCCGCAGTGGCTTTGGTTTGGGAATCAGCATTGCTTTACTGGCCACACTGGCCACCCAGATCCTGGTTTACAATGGAGTGTTTCAGTAAGCTCCTTCACTGTACTTGTTTGTTTTTAACTGAAAATTACTAGGTTTTTTTTTTTTATATTTTCCCATTTAGTTATGCAATGAGAAATACAGTTTAAATATGATTATGTGCTTGTTCTCTGCCTAGGTATACTAATCCAGATTTCCTCTACATTCGCTCTTGGCTTCCCTGCATCTTCTTTGCTGGGGTTATCACCATGGGAAACATTGGACGACAACTTGCTTTGGTAAGAAATGCCAAAAAATATTTTGTTTGGATCCATAAGTATAAATTTGAAGGAAAATAATTGTTTTCAAAAAAAAAAAAAAAAAAAAAAAAAAAATATCTGAATAGTGTTGTGCGTGTTTAACCTCCATAAGTTGCACCTGCAGGGCTTTAAGGGTGTTTCTCCACCAGCTTTGCTTCTGCTCCCTTGAAACTGACCTAACGATGTCCATAGTTTTATAGAGGTTTGTGTGAGCAAAGTTAAGACATTTACATTAAAAAAACAATAATCTAAAACCTTGGCTCTTTGTGCATTGCTTTTACCTGAAACTAAATATGCCACAGTTTTGTTCTGCTAATGCTTTTTGTTGGACCATTTAGTGGTAACAGTGTTTCGAGGCTGGACACAGATTTAAGAGGTATTCCACTGATCAGAATTGAATAGTTCAGCCCACTTACCTGCAAACATCTGACATGGGGCAGCCATATGTCAGGAAATTTGACTTTACTTGGACAGTGTTGACTGAGGAGCCTCTCCATCCCAGTTAAGGTACCTCGGGATGTCAGTATGTTCAGTTCCAATCCTACAAATAAAGAATTTACAAAGACACAAGATTGACCAATAAAGTGGCAGTAGTTATTAAGAAGCAGAAATGATTAAACAAACTGTCAAACAGTCCTAGACAGCTTTTCATTTACATCATTAGAAAACTCCACAGATGAAATACAGTCTTTAGCCCTATTCACATGGGATAAGCATTATTTGGGGCCCCCATGCAATAAATAAATTGCTGCCCTACATCTGCTTTTTATGTGGCGCATTCGCCCAGGATAACCGAAGCCTGAGAAGTAGCTGAAATTTACGTACATCTCCCGGATATGATGTCGACGTGCTGCGTATTGCATGACATCTGTTACATTTGTGAAGGCTATTTCAGTCTTTTACATTGAATAATTCTTTAACCGTTGTTTGGAAATGTAGTAGTAGTATAAGAGTAGCTAGTAGCAGTTAAGATTGGGCGATTGGACGAATTTATCGACCATCAATGATGATGGGCTGACCCATTCGCTGGGTTTTATTTTATAGCAATTTTTTTTTTTTTTTTTTTTTTTTGGGGACGCTATGAGTTACTCTGTTAATTATGGTAATAACAATGCTTGATTGAAGCCAACAGATGCTGCCCACGGGAAAAAAATATATAATGGGGCTCTTAATGACGCGCACAAACTATTCCTAGCTGTAAGCAAAGCTTTTATTTTCCCCAAAGTGCATCTAAGTGCAGCGGCGATTTTATTTACTCAAACTCATAACAGTAAGGCAGAATCCCATGTTCAGATATTCAGAAAATAATTTTTTTTTAAATAATAACCGCAATGATGGGGTGGACAAGTAAACAGAGACTGGCGTTCCTCCCAGTTTAATTGTACTTCCACTGTTTATATAAATAAAAACAGTCTCCAGCGAAGATGGGCTCTTACATTTAAAAAAAAAAAAAAAAAAAAAAAAAAAATCTGTGCTGCAGTTTTAAGTCTCTTTGGTACGATTTGGCACATTTAAAATAAATACATGTCAGAAACATCCAAAAACTATAAGGAATTAGAACAAGCAGAAAAAAGGAAAATGGACTATTTCTTCTGGATAAAGCTTAAAAATGCATTGACAAGAAAAACAAGTATGTTTACCCATATTTGGTTTTAGCAGTGTGGGCAGGTGGTTGACAATATTACCAGCAGTGCTGAAGTATGGTCAGTACGTATATTTTCCTGCCATTGGTGACATCAAGAATAAACGTTTTTCATCCATTTTCGTTTGAGAGAGATTTACTTCTAAGGCACACTGTGTCCATCTGGGGCTGTCCTTTTCGTGTTTAACAGTATTTCATATTTCTGCTTTTTCTGACTGTTCAAGTTCTTTTCCAGAACTTGTTGATGGACCTGCAGAACCTGGTGATTGCGTACAGTGGTGGGATGTAACTTAAGTACTTAAACACATTTTTCATGTATCTGTACATGCACGTCACATCAGGGGTCGCATTAACCGAATATTTTCCATCTTTGATGGTGATGGAAAAATCTGGCTGCCATCTGTCATTTTGACAGATGACACACACCTAACCACTTGGTGCTGACGCGCAGACAGTTTCAACTTTATGCACAATCAATACAAGAAAACTTTCCATTAGAGTATAATCTCTGATCTGGATGCTATCTGAGAGCTGACAGCGGCGCGTTGAAGAGTTATGGACAAGGGGCTTTGGAGCATGTCTACCACAGCTGACACTACCCCTCAGCAGGATTATTCGCCTGCTGAGGGGAGTATTTGCGGGATCAGGTAATGTTCAGTCTTGCCGACTTCTGATCACTTCAGTTTGTGAAATGTTACCTTTCAAAGCTTCGTCACTGCAGAGAAAAAAGTTAAATGTATTCAGCTTGATGATGACACGTTGTGGATTATTTGTTCAGCTTGTTGAATAGTAATTAAACAGAATAAAAATAAAATGCAAATGTCATTATTATCATCTTAAAAACTGATGGGTAAAAATAAATTGGAATTTTTGGACATCATTAGTCAAAAAGAAAAGTTAGTGCAACCTCTGTGTTACATTGTATTTTTCTTATTATTTGATAGTTTGAAAGTAATCAATTACTTATTTGAGTTCAAAAAACAACTTTCAGTCCCAGATGTGAAAATGGTGTCAGGAAATTAAAATTTTGCTCACTATTAATGACCCATTACAAGGTTGAATCTACAGTGTTTTGTTTTTTTTTTTTTTTTTTTAACTGTGGAGTTCATGACAAACTGGAGTTCAAATGTCAGTGAAAATGATTAGTGCTTGTTATTCCTTTGTTAGGTCTGTCTAATGTCCCTTTTTTGGGGAGAAAACTTTTACTTGAATGTGTTTGCAGTTAAAATAACACATAGTTTAGTTCTTTGTGTTAAATAAAAACATTTTAAAGGTATAATCATTCCTCTTATTTATTTTGCTTGGTGGCATTGAACTCTGCAGGTCATTCCTGAAATTATGATGCACAGAATCACTAGTCCAAATGTAAACTGTCACAGAGAGCAAACACAATAACAACATGCATTATCTGCAGCATTGTTCATTAAAATGGTACAACACTATTGATGTAGTAATGAAAATATACATACAGTGAACACAATGATATTCTAGACCATTGCAAGAGGGAATAAATTCATCAAGTACTTTTACTTTTAATACTTTAAGTATTTTTAAAACTAAGTACCTTACTTACTTACACTCAAGTAAAAATGTTAGTGAGGTACGTTTACTAGAGTACATTTTTGTCAGTTTATTTGTACTTTTACTTAAGTACAGTGTTTGAGTATTTTCTCCACCACTGATTGAGTAGCGTAATTAGCTGCATGGTGAACACTTAACTGCACAAGCGGCAAACCGCTTTGGTTGCATCCTGTGGTTTACCCCTTTCATTCTATGTAAAGCCAAAGTAATCCGAAATAGGCAACTTTATATTTTCTTGGCAAATAATGCCTCCATTTTTGCACTTTTATGTTCTAAATTGGCAAATCAGTCCATGCATGTTTACATTGTTACGCCCACAAAAAATGTCCAAACGTTTCCTGCGCGAATAGATCACCCATCGTCGTTTGTTAGACTGACAAATATCGGCTGGGAAATTGTTGCATATTGCCCACCCTAAGTAGCAGTACAATTATTGTCTCTTTAACTTATGGTTGGTTACATACCTTATCAATTAACTTGAGGAAAGATGTGAGTTGATGTTAAAACTACTTTGCAGGCTATGGCCACAGCTCAGTGCTGTGTTACTGCCAGCACTAGCCAGCCGTATAACAGAAAACTTACAAACAGAAGAAAAGGATTCTTACCACACAGTGCAATGCATGATGTGAGCCACCATTTGCATCTGATTTTGCTCCTTCCCTACTCTTCAGACTTTTTTTTTTTTTTTTTTTTTGTATACGATACGTAACAGGTTGATAGGGTTTTGCTGGCCCGGGACCCAAAAAGTTTTTAATGCACTCCAATGCAGCCTTCATTCTTAGCTAAACACAAATAAAAATGTGCCCAGGAAACAAAAAACGCCTAATTATGTATCGGATCCCGCCCATTTCTGTCCAAATCATAGAGATGTCTAGTCACATTGGATTAGTATTATCACAGGACCTCAGAGTTCAGCAAAATATAGTGGGTAATTTATGGGGGAATTTTTACTTGACAAATTACTGACATGGCCGATTCGCATGGGATTAACAACACAGACAATCTCCACAATTATTACAAATAGCATGTGGTCCCTAGGTGAAACTAATCCTGTCAGAATAGGGCTATTTTAACTTTTATGTTGTGTACAATTCACAAACATATTCATATGTTTGGAGGGTACAATCTTGTTAAATGGTCCTGTCTTGGTACCCAGGTGCTCTGATGCAAGATGATGATGATGATAATTTATTCATAGAACATTAAATTTTCCACTCATGCTGATAAACTAAACTACGGAAGCCGAGAGCGGGCATACTTGCATGTTTATTTTCCCGATGGTTAACTCAAGATAATGAGTTATGTTGTTACGACGTAAGGAGTGCCATTTTCTCGAGATAACGAGAAAATGATGTTATCACGAAATAATGATGGCCGTTTTGTCGCGATAATGAGTTAATTTCCCTATGGCTTAATCATAGCACCAACAACGTGGTGTCATCATGGTTTACCTTTCCTTTATTCATTTTAGAATTGCACATGCATGCCATAAGTTACACTTATAAGTCCTTTCCCGCTGTTGTGGCATGCATTTGAATGATGGAATCAGGTTTAACACACACACCAATCATCTCATGATCTCGAGAAAACAAAGTTTGTTTTCTCGAAATTAAGTCGTTATCTCGAGAAAACCATCGGGAAATTAACTCGTTATCTTGAGAAAACCATTGAGATAACGAGTTCTCTCGAGAAAACCATCAGAAAAAACATTATGGGTAACACATCTGCTCTTGGCTTCCATACTATTCATAATATTTTACAGTTCTTATAATGTTTTACGATAATTTTAACCACTACTTCGTCACTACAAATCCAGTGCAACTTTACTTCATGGCTTAAGGGCTGTCACTTTGACTGTTCATTACGATTCATCATGTTGAAAAAACTTATCTCCAGCTGTTTCACTCAACTTTACTATATTTTCTACAACCATCTGGAGATTGGCACAACATGAAGAGATGGTAAAAGGTGAACTTTATACTTAAGGTTTAGTTTTGCTTGAATGATAAATATGGCTACTTCTACTTGGTTTTTGTCTTACTCTCTCAGGGATGTATGAGTGATTCTTTTAATCGTTGAAGGTGGATTATTGTTGCTTTAACAGATTGAAGAAAATTTGATTCGTTTCACATTTAGAAAAGCCAAAAGGAGTTTGAGCCCTTAGTAACTGCTGCTCTTCTGTTATTTTCAGTATGAATACAAGTTCCTGCAAGAGAAGACCCATTTGGACTGAGATTTCTGTCTGGTCAGAAATCTGAGACGATATGTACTCGGCATATACCAGGTGTCATCAACCAGTTAGGAAGTGTCAAACAATCCAACTCTTGACTGGCTGTGTTCTGCATATGAAGACAGTATTTTTGATTATCTATCTTCAGGACTTTTTAAAACATTTCTGCTGCTTCATTTAAAAAAATACCCTGGAATGAAGTGAATCATGACGAGTTTATTCTTCTTCCACTGTGGTGCAGTCTGTGCATTTAACTGGAAGAGGGTTGTCTACAGAACAGTTCCTTCTTCACATCACAAACTTTGGCTGCATTGTGCCAAAACAAAATTGGGTCCCTTTTTTCCTGATTCTGTCTCATCCTATATGTATCAGTAACAATCCTTGCAGTCTGCTTGAAATAAATCCTGAAAGATATGGACATGCGTATTATACTTTGTGTGTGGTTAGGTCCAATCTCTTGAACTGTTCTCGGTGCTTTTGTGTGTGGCTGGACTGTACAGATACAGGATGTGTAGTTTGACTGCAATCTGCACACTACCATCTAGGCTGTACAATAAAACATACAAAAGTTTTTGGGTTTTGCTGGATTGAAAATTGAAAGTTAAACAGGTTTTTTTTATTTATTTATTTATTTATTTATTTATTTATTTTATTATAGAAACAATGTCCAGCATCCAGTAAGACATGCATGCATTATAAAAAATACAGATGGGGGAAACAGAACATGGAAATCAAATGTTGGAAATGTGTCTCCATTGAGTGGCTGATCCTGTAGAACTTTCAACTTAATATTTAGAAAATATCCCCTTTTAGATAGGAAAAGTATTTCCAAACAGTTGGCAGTGTTAGTTGATGTCAGTGCCTCACATTTCTAAGAAAGAAAATCAAGATCGGTTGGATCTGTTGACATCCCATACAGTCTTCTCACAGATCAGTTCCTCATGGATATGCTCTGATTTTGAAATGTTTTAATGTTTACAGTGCTAAACCATGTTAAAATCCAAAGACCTGTCACTGCTGCATGTATACATCGTTGCCGAATACCATTGGGAAGCAACTAGTTAATAGATAACTGATTAAATCCAGCTGTCATTTACCATGTAACAGGACCATAAGGGATTTTTTTAACTCTTCTTTGTGGGGAAATGTGATCACAGATAGAATTTTAAACAGCTTTTTTTCTACTATACATTCTAAGCGGAATGGTAAATAATACATGAAGAAACCTTGTAATAAATTTTTGTGAAGAAATATTTAGCTGCAGAGACTGAAACATTTTGTGTAATCTGACTAACGATAACATGTATAGTTGTAGTGACTGTCTTAGGTTTTCATCCATTTTTTTCTCTCTGTAATATACATTACACAATATAGTTAGGTTTTCCCAAACTGGTAAATCAAATACCAAGTGTGTCATGGTATTTTTGTGGGGATTAAAAGTTCAAGTTTGTTTTATTTTTATAAATGGGACAATATGTATTAAGGAACATTGACATGTAAATACACGAGTTTATAACTAGGTGACTAATTTCCAACTCTAGTGCTATTGGCAGGTTGATGTTAAAGCACATAATAAATACAATGATAAAAACCACAAAATAACACTACAGAATAAGGAATCCATAAATAAACCTTATAATCCATACATCTTTGCATATAATCAATGTTGACATGTTTTGCTGTCAAAGAGCCAGTTTGTAAGATGTTTTTTAAATGAAATGAGAAGTAAAAGATCCCTTATGTTACTCGGAATTGTATTCCAAGTATGAGAAGCATTATAGGAAAAAGTAGCTGGACCCCCACAGCAGTTTTATAAGTGGTACTGAACAGTCACCCCTAGAATCTGACTTTGTTCACTGGTGTTTGTTTGAATGAAATGTTTTTCATTCAAAAGAACACTATTTTTAATAGTGTTTTAATGTAGAGTGTTTATAAAATAGTCATAGTCATGACTATTTTATAAACCAAGACAGAATCTTGGTATTTTACAATGTTGTCCCAACTTAGTTGTTCAGTTTTTTTTGGAGTATCTGGCATTGATGATAAGATTTGGGGATTTTATCCAACACCTTTAATGCTTGTTTATAAACTATTTAAACTTTTTTTTTTACAATTGTTTTGCAAGCCAATGACCAACTTGTTATACAATATGTTATATGAGGGGTAGTCATGGCATCAAAGTATAACTAGGTGCTTTCAAAGTGAAATTATTTCTAATAAATTGAAAATTTTACAGATTAAATTCCATTCTTTTCATAGTCTATTTCACTTGTTTAAAACAACATTGTGAATCCAAGATAACCCTAACCCCTAAATAGTTGAACTGTTGCACTAATTCTAGTTTTTTGTCTTGGGTATAAATACTAGAATCACTGTCCGTATTTATTTGCCTTCTTTGAGAAATGGATATCTACAGTTTTGGATAAATGAAGATGTAAATGAGATCTCTGGATCCAGTCGTTAACAATACACATCGCCACTGTAAATTTTTGGGCAGCTTGTTCTTTATCTTTTGTTATAGTTTACAAGACAACATCATCCGCATACATCTGGCGGGTTACATTTGATTGGCAACATTCTGGTAAATCATTAATAAATAAGCTAAAATGCAAAGGTACTTTTCGTAAATCACTGAAGACGGCACCAACAACACCATCTTTATCTAACTTTGATTTTAGATTTTCAACTAAAAACTATATGGCTGTTTCAGTGGAATGTTTTCTAATACCAAATTGGATTTGATTTAGAATATATGGACTGTTTTTCAAATGTTTAATAATTTGTTGTGCGACCAGTTTTACCATCACTTTAAATACTGTAGGTATTAAACTAATAGGTCTGTTAATACTTGTTAAATTGGGAGTACCAGACTTATGAACTGGTGTTACAATGGAGTATGTCCAAGAGTCCAGAAAAAAACACCTTAATTTATAGAGCTATTATAGCAGTTAATGGGACAGTTTAAGATGTTTTATAATGTTTTAGAAACATGACATCCAAGGCAAAAAAACTAAATACTTTGCAGAAGTCGAAATATGAAAAATGTGTAGTTAAGGGCAAGTGCTTGTTCTAGTTGACTGTTTGACATGGAACTTGGAAAGAATCCATGTTGAGCTCAGTTACCTTTATAGAACACTGACTCACAACAAATATAATTATGATGCAATTTAAATAATTCTTTTAAATAAATCACTTTCATTCCAGTAGAATTCAATCATATTGTCAGATATAGCTGTTTATAATCCAGTTCATTCTAATTATAATACAGTGCAGTCAAATTTCAGTTGATCATCAAATACCTATCGGTAAAAGTTTATCTAAGGAAGCTCAATTTCCTCCTGAGCAATCATGTGGCAACAGTGCAAGTGTGACTCCCTCTAACACGAAGAAACTCTCAGCAGAATCCAGACTCAGTATGAGTGGCCATCTGCTGGGTCTTGGAGCTGAGAGGACCAAAAAAGAGAGATGCAGCTCTTATGCTTGTTTTTTTACTGGAAAAATAAGCACACAGGTGATGGCAGAAATAGGTTAAGTCATGAAAGAATGCCAAGCAAAGAAGCACATCTGGTGTACCCTTTGTGAAAAAAAAACAACAAACAAACAGGGAAACTACATGAAAATTAAAAATTTGCAGGCAGCATTTATTGGCCTACACACACACAGGGCCAGTTTGACCCCTTGGGGATGGTGGACGAAGGGAGGGGTCGACTCAACCCCCTCTGGGACCACGCGCAGGGTAAAATGTTCACGCGGGGTCTACTCGACCCCTCCTGGGACTGTGGAAGGGTTAAAGCTGTAAAGAGTCAAGTGAAATTGGACATTGCCCCTGAGAGTAGCATAATTTTTCTGATTGATGGAGAAGAATTGGCAAAGACGGCAGCCAAAAACAAAACTACTGGTATGGTTTGGCTTATTAGATTTCAATTTGTTATCTGGCATCAGATAGTTTGAAATGTTATAATGGTGTCAAAGTAGGAGATCCACCAACCACTTGTTTTAAGTGGGCAGGGTTGAAGTAATGTCTTCAAAGTTCATTGCAATTGTTTTGAACTCTGACTGTGAAGGGTGAAGAGTTCTATCCACCATCTATTGTCTTCTGTTTATCCAAGATCAGATCTCCAGATAAAACAGTCCAGCAACACTCTTATGTTTTCTCAGGGGTCTCAAGGTGTCCACAGCAAGAAGGGATGTATAGTCCCTCCAGCGAGTTCTGGGCCTTTCTTGGGGTTCTTCACAGTGGGACATGCACAGAAAACCTCAAAATGAGGTGCCAAGAAGGCATCCTGATCAAATGCGGTTGAGAACCATTGCCTCAAACTTGGCAGAGCTAACTTTCCTCCCAGCTACTTCCCACTCTGCTGCAAACCACTCTAGTACACATTAAAGGTCTTAAAAAGTCAACAAAACTACATGATCCACAAGAAGTAAAGAGGAGACCCTGGGGTTCACAGACCAGACAACCTCCTCACCTTGAGATCCTGTCCACGAACAAGGACAGAGGAACAATACAAGATGTCACATCCTGTTATAAGTGGAGGGAACTGAAATGATGTCAGCAAATTACCATGTTAATTTGTTGAGCAGTGAACCGTGATGACACAGAAAGGTTTGTGATCCCCTTTTCATGAATGCGGGTGATTATAGTAATTTGAAATGTGCCAAGGGGCGCTGTGGAGACATTTTTAAATGCCCACTAAAAAACAACATGAATGGATGTATGGATCTTGACAAATATTAATCATAATATTCCTGCACCAACCAGGAATCTGCACCTGCTTGGTGCAGATTCCTGTGGGGTTTGGTTTATGGCATCAGGTTTCTTGAGTCTTGAGAGGTTATGCATGTGTACAATTTTCTCATGAACCTTGTCCCATTGAGGGACTAATTGTTTAGTGGTAGTATTTGGTTATTTTTTCCTGTTAATCAGGTTTATAGTTATTCATAGCCAAACCAAAGTTATTGTTGCACAATACTGGTATCCAAAGAAGTTGCTGTGATTTGTCAGTCATGCAGAACTTTGTTTCTTTCATGGTTTTAGATGTATGTTTGACCCACATGCAGATCACACTGAGGAGGCAAAAAAAAGTTTTTAAAGGTTTATTACAATAAATTAATAAATAAATGAGTCTCTGGTCCGGCTGGAGTTTGGAACTTCAGGGGGAAACCAGAAACACTGGAAAATAAGTGGAGATGTATGAGGCTTGAGTAATGGTGTGAAATGTGTTACAGAAGTAGAGATCTTACTGAGGAGATGTAGAAGATCCGCCAGGGAGAGATGAGTGGAGCTGGCAAGGATGAGTCCAGCTTTGAAACTAGTTTGTCAAAAAAATATTGAACATCCCAGACCTAAAATACAATGTCAGAGCAGGCCAGCTCATGCCACAGAAAATCGCTGCAGAAAATCCACACAGTTCTCTTTGGGATGCAGATGCGGAGATATGGTTGTAAATTTTTAAAACGTACTGACTCAATATCACCTGGCAGCTGATTTTGTGGACAGTTAGCTTTTAGAATGCAGCTATTGTAATTTTTAAGTAACTGATAAGCAGAATTATGCAAAAGTTCACTTTGGCATTATCTGCTGCAAAAGCTATTGTGTCTGGTATCTCTTTCATACTTTTCTGACAGTTTAACAGAGCTTTATGTATTCCATTTGCAGTTTCATCACTGTCTTTGTAAAAGTCAAGAAATTTGCTATGCAGTCCATCTGAAATAGAAAAATATCTCGCATGCAATGGAAACATTTTTCTTTCATAAATTTGATTATTTTATTAATGGAGTTTAACTGTTTGGATGAAGTGACTTCTTTACAACCCATAAGACAAGCAGACGAATGATATTTAATTTAATTACACATTTGCTCAAACTTTATGTGACCAGAGGTGGGTAGGAACTTTTTGGAAAAAAAAATTCTATTGGGAGTAGTTTTATTAAACAAACTCTTCACTTTCTGGATACTCTACCCACCCTGAGTAACTTCAATGACTGAAGAACAAACATGTTTTAACCAGAAATGCACCAGATTTTATGGATTTTTTTTCTTATTTACAGACATTTACACACATCACACCAGAAGAGAAACTGTCATCATTTCCAATCTTTGACACTGTATAAAACTTGCACTTTTACAGTGATATTTGATTTTAAAATATAATAATACAATACAGCTGAATTCAGTTCACATAGAAATTTGGTCACATACGTTCCATTTCAATCCGAGTTTTAATATAATCCAGTGAATCTCAGTTTTAAAAACAGTTTATCCCAAATGGAAATAAAATGTTGGGATAACTCAAGTTTCTTCAAAGATTCATTGTAAAAGGTGATGGCTGGAAGGATCTTCTGTACTAGTCTATGTAGAGGAGTTCATTGTTATTGTTGGCCTCAGATAATGAACTTGTGACTGTTCTGGTTTTGCTTGATCTCAGTGCTGCTTTTGATACAGTGGACCACAATACTCTCTTAGGAAGGCTTGAACATGTGGGTATCAAAGGAACAGCACTAGGCTGGTTTAAGTCTTATCTGTCAAACAGATTCCAGTTTGTTCATGTGAACAATAAATCTTCTCACTCTAGGATTACTTGTGGAGTACCACAGGGCTCAGTGCTTGGACCAATTCTTTTTACTATATATGTCCTTCCAACTAGAAAAATCATGAGACAGCATGGGAAAAATTTCAATTGTTATGCTGATTACACTCAGCTATATCTATCCATAAATCCTGATGAATTCAATCCGTTAAGTAGATTACAGGCATCTCTTGAGGACATTAAAACCTGGATGACACTATTCTTCTTTTAAATTCTGACAAGACAGAAGTTGTTGTTTTTGGACTAGAACCTCTGAAAGAGACACTCCTTAGTTAGTCACTTGATCTGGATGGCATTAAATTGGCCTCAGATAATAAAATAAAGAACTTTGGTGTTATTTTTGACCAGGATATGTCATTTAAGTCCCATATTAAACATGTTTCTAGAATTTCATGGAATGGTGTCATCTCCAGAATATTGCCAAAATTAGAAATATTTTGTCCAGGAGTGATACTGAAAAACTAGTCCATACATTTGTTACTTCAAGGCTGGACTACTGTAATTCTTTACTATCAGGAAGTCCACAAAATGTAGCCAAAAAGTCTTCAGCTCATTCAAAATACAGATGCAAGAGCTCTGATGAAACTTAAGAAGAGAGATCATATTTCTCCTATTCTAGCTCCCTGTCATTGGGTCCCTGTTAAATCCAGAATAGAATTAAGATTCTCCTTCTCACATATAAAGCTCTTAATAATCAAGCTCCATCATACATCAGAGATCTGATTGTTCCATATGTTCCTAACAGAGCACTTTACTCTCAGACTGCAGGTTTACTGGTGGTTCCTAGAATTTCTAAAAGTAGAATGGGAGGCAGATCCTTTATCAGGCTCCTCTCCTGTGGAACCAGCTCCCAGTTTTAGTCCATGAGGCAGACACCCTGTCTACTTTTAAGTCTAGGCTTAAAATTTTCCTTTTTGATAAAGCTTATAGTTAGACTGGCTTAGGTTATCCTGAGCTATTTCTGTAGCTATGCTGCCATAGGCTTTGGCTACTGGAGGACAAACTGGCCACTTTTTCTCACTTTCTTCTTCTACTATTCTCCAATTTGCATTATTTGCTGTTATTTCAACTGTTAACTTTTTGTTTTCTCAGTTATTTTCTCTCCATAGAAGCTACACCTGGTCTGGCGTTCTGTTTGGTTTTGATACCATCCTGGTGGACGGCTTCAGCTGAGATAATGCTGCCATCAACTAATCGTTCTCCTTCTCCTGTTATTAACTTTTTACTTTCATGAACATTGAAAATAATCTAACATCAGTTCTTCAGTTTTTCTTGTGCATTCTGCTCTGTCTTCTCAAACCCCCAGTTGGTTGTGGCATATGGCCATTTATATTGAGTCAGGTTCTGCTGGAGGTTTCTTCCTGTTAAAGTGGAGTTTTTCCTCTGTATTGTCGCTGCATGCATGCTCAATATGAGGGATTGCTGTAAAGTCAACAACACAAAGACCTGCGGTCGCACATGCTCGTCCAGGAGGAGTGAATGCTGCAAGTCAATGACTTGATGCAATCTGCTTGGTTCCCTTAGAAACTTTTTGACCTACTTCTAATAATTAATTGAGCATACTGTACTAGGATCAATTGGAATGTATGTATGATGGAATTTTTTTTTTTTTTTTTTTTTGTAAAGTGCCTCGGGCCACATTTGTTGTGAATTGGCGCTATATAAATAAACTGAATTGAAACTGAACTGAATTGAAATTAGTTGTTTAGATTGGCCATTCGCCACACAGCCAAACTCTCTGGCTGTGTGGCAAAAGAACTTCCGGTTGGCGTTCTCTTTATAGGGTTTTATTGTTGCTTCTGAACTGAACCATTTATTTTAGTGAAACAATGAGTTCACACTCTCCATATGTGTTAGTTCTTCAACCCAAGGACTTGCAGCGGAATAAACATAAACTCGTGTATGATGGAACCAACCTGCCGGATCTGTATTTTGACCGGTGGGACCGACAAGTGGACAAACATCTGCCCCATTCGATGAGAGTTACTTGAAGCCTACAAGTTACTAGAAGTTTTCAAATATTTTGCCTGGGGACATGTGGAAGGTTTATATCAGAATATGAGCCCCACCAGCATTGTGAGTTTCATTAAAGCCCGAGTCAAGCCTGGGCAGAGTCACTGACCCACTGCGTGATTGTAGATAGTGTCAACACTGCACCTGCGTGGCAGGTAAGTCAAATATTTGGCATATTTCATCCAGTTTGACTATGAAATAGTCCAAATAAAGTGAATTATCTGTATTTATTATTTATTTAGCAGTAGGCTTATGTAGGCAATTTATAGCCTGTAGAAATGTATAATTTGATATAGATTTGTGTATGTAATAAGGTGCGGGTGTACATATAATGGTGCAATTGTATATATTGACCAGAAAAACAGGACAATTATTTCTAGAAAGTAATACATCAATGACACTTTAATAGCACAATTACTATGAAATAGCAAATAAATCTATTATTAAGTCTTATTGAAATCATTACTGCATTACTGCTTCATTTTGAATAAGGAACCAGAAGAACTCAAGTTTTGAAGAAGAGTGGGAGTACATAAGTTTGTACATCTTCCTACTTGTTTTCAAATATGTTTCATTTCATCTTGATACATTTTGTTTTTTACATGTTTAGAAAACTTAAACTACTACTATTTAATATTTTAATAAAGGTATATATTTTGTAGCCTGATGTGGCTACTTTTGGGCTGATAGCTTTTAACCCCTGACCTCCTGGGGGAGTGCTATTTCCCCTCATTTAATCCCAGTGGTAGGCCATAAAGAGCAAAATGTTCTTTCAAGTGAAAAAACATCACCTTCTCCATCTAACCCAAATTATTCTAATAATGATCATAATAATTATAATAATAAGCCTCATAATCATTCTAATGATTCCTTTCAAAGGAGCATGGTGTGTAATTTCATTTAGTAATACATGTAATAATTAAATTATATATATATATATATATATATATATATATATATATATATTGGAAGGGTGGACAAGCTGATAAAGCAGACTAGTTCTTTTCTAGGAGCTGTTCTGGAATGTCTTGAAATGATTGCACAAAGAAGGAAGTTCATGAAATGAAAATAATGAAAAAGCTTGAACCACCTGTAATGCAACAAAAGAGTCAGAGGTATTTGTATGGTGACAACAGTAAATTATTATTATTTTTATTATTATTTAAATCATTCAGTTGTGGTCTGTATAAAGTGGAACTACAGTGCTTTGGTCTGAATTATTTGTTTTTATAGCTTCATGGGCCTGAATGCATTGGGAGTATGTGTCCCCAAGTCAACAACGGCAAAAGAATGCCAAATTGTTTATGTAATTACACTCTTCAAAACACGCAGTATGGTTATGTCCTCAAGGAGCTAAAAGTGAGCACACAGCGCTAAACTAGGCAGAAGGCACAATACTAGTAGTATTAAAACAATGGCCAGGACATCATATCAACAAACAATAAATTCATGTCTAAAATAAAGTTTGTTGTCGTTTTATTTACAGCTTACTGTTTTACAGTAAGCTGTAAATAAACAGACAGTACAGTCGTTTCCATAGATAGAAGGAACTGAACCCTCAATAAGACGAAGTCTTTCGGCAAGTTCTTCTTGATACTGGTGGAGAAACTTACTGAAGTTCCTGGTAACTCTTTATTTTTCTAGGACATGTGCCCACATTGCATAAAGTCCTCTTCAAGAACAAGTGCTTCAGTAACCTGATGCTGGGGGATAGTGTAATGAATTGTGCGGGTTAATACACCCAACAACCGAACATCTGGACTTATCCACTTGTAGCTTTGGGATCCTTGACCTTTGACAACCAAACAAAAATGGCAGAGTTGCAAAACGGGTTAGTTAGAAGTTCATGAGCTTGTTTAGCAGTTCTGCAGCAAACGCTGTGACATAACAGTTCAAAAAAATGTAATAAGAAAGAGAAAATTGAGCTGGCTAAAAAATATGACCCAAACAGAATATAAAGATATCTATGCAGCACCGGGAGAGACTAAATTAAACTATTCTGCACTCCTAGCATCTCCAAGTACACAACAAACTGTATGTAAGGGCTTAAAAAGTGGATTTTGAATATATTTTCTTTAATTGATTAGTTGCTTGACAAGAAGAAGGGCATGAGAGAAGTATAAGTAAATGCTTGTTAGCAGTTTTACATATATAAAAAAAACTGTAAATCCTCTGCAACTAATGGGAATGAGAGCATGTACAATCAGTGGCGTTTTCAAGGAATCTTAAGTGAACTCACACCCAGGATCTTGAGGAGGCAAGTCCACGTTGACCGTTTGTTGGAGAACTTGGAAAGAAATACATGAGACAGAGGGAGGCCAACCTAGAACCTCACATGAAAGAACCTTTAAACATGAAGTTTAGGGAAACCCCCTTGAGGCAGAGGTAAATGACACAGTTAGAATAGGGGATGTTGGTGATGTCAGGATGCTGGAGTTGGTGCAGGAGGTGAAGATGATAATGCTAAAGTTGCCATAGGAGACAAAGATGAAGATCATGATTAAGTCCACTCCAGGAGATGATGATGAAGATGATGATTGAGTGGGCACTGGAGTATAATGAAAATGATGATTCCACTGAAGGCACCATTCCTCTTCATCCTCTCCACTGGTGACTTTTCCATCAACTTCCCAGGCAGTATAGTATTTTTTCCTTATGTTGTAAATATTTCCTTTCTGAACAGTCTCTTATTCTTATTTTCTGCTTTCAAATTTCTGACCTTTGTTTGTATTTGCATGCTACTATTTGTCTGTCACTTTTCTGCTGGTACACCTGAATTAACCCCATCGAGGGACATAAAGGTTATTTCTATTTCTAATTCTAAGGTGATTCTCCTAAAATGAATATTAGCAGCTTAGCAGGTGGCTCTGAGGCTGCAGCACCTGGTGATGAAAGTGGTGCAGCTGCAGAAAATAAGGAAAAACGAGAAGTTCTTTACAGTTTTAATGCATTATTAGATATGTGCAACGAAAGCTGCTCACAAGCTCTGGTGCAGTTGTAACATTTCCACACATCAAGTGGTTGAGTATTTACTGCTAATGTAGATTAATGTGTCTTGTCTTGTTCTAGCTCACACAGGCACAAGGCCTCACAAGGGTAATTAAGATGAAGGATCTGGACTTAAAAAGCCTTTGTCTGGGTTGGTGCTAAATTCCAAGATAAGGACACATTTTCTGTGTGGTTTACATGAGTGCAGGAGGCAATTTGCTATGTGAATATTATTGTTCAAGGCTAACTAGCTGGTAAAACAATAGGCGTGATATGTCACAGCTGTAAGTGCTGTTCTGAAGAGGTAAACTTCCCAGCACTAATGAATTCATTAATCTCTCTATTTATTCCTGACAAGCAATTATCTCCTCTCACAGAATGAGGGTCAGGAGGCAAGGTTGAGAGGCTTTCGCAGACACAGCAGGAAAAATAAAATTAGAGTCATTCACCACCATACATGTGCTCCTGGTACAACTTAGAGTTAAGTTCAAAATATTTCACATCGCTGGCAGATTTGGATTTAAAATGATTTTCATTCAACCAAAGAATTTGTTTTTGTTAGGAAATGAGACTGAAAATCTCTGAAAAAAATAAAAAACAATAATTTTGGGAATAAAGATTCTTTTTTTAATTTACATTTTATTAAAAGATGGCATTTCAAAGATGATCTATACCCCGCTCAATAATAAACCTGAATCTGCTAGTGGGATCAATCCTTTTTGACTTAACTGTGCATGCTTCTTAGATAGCTTTGAGTTTCCCAGTATCTAAAAAAGGGCTGGATGATCCAAACAATATATTGCAATGTCTCAAATGACAATATTGTACCTTTTGGAGTGTAAACTGCCATAAAAACCACTACCCATTTGCATCTTATTTGCTGGAAGCTTTGTTTCTCTTTAACGCCCCTGAACACTTCAAGGTAAAGAATGAGGCCAAGCAAAGCAGGAGAGGAGAATGTGAAGGTACCTCCCTTGCCTGCAAAGCCCATTATTCCAGGCTATTATACAAAGATGAATTCAAAATTTAAGAGCTGTGAAAAGACTAAGTACAACCAATTCAACAGCTTGTAAAATTACCTCAAGCAACAATTACTTTTTGTTTTGGGTTCTATGAGCTGTCTGCAGACTGTGCAGTGGCAATGGAATGGAGGGGGCAGGGGGGCATTGGCCCCTCACCACTCTCTCTCTCTCTCTCTCTCTCTGTGGAGAAAATGCAGCAGAGGAGGAGAAGACAAATTATATTCTCTGTCACATGAACATCTTTGAAATAACAGAAGAAAAACATAATCAGGACCTGTGGGGAGCCCATCATTGTTTAAATTTCTGAATGTAATGTCACTCAGCAATGGCCGTCATATAATCTCTCAAGCAGAGGTTGTGCTAGACGTTTTTGTTGTCTGTCATTTTGACTGATGGGCTCAAAAGATACCATCATAATCACTTTTTTAAACCTGAATGATGACATATTCAATAGTATTTAATTTTCATTCAGTTTAAGTAATATTCAACAAGCTGAACAGAGCTCATCATATGTAGCCGTCTCTCTGAAGATCTGCCAATCTGTGCACTGAAAACAGTCCTGGAGCACAAAGGTTACACCCCTGGGCCATACAGTGACTGTCTTCCTAGTTGGCCTAATCTGTCTCATCAGCGGACGGTACGCTGGCGCCAGCAGGATGGAGATGTGGTCGGAGAGGACAAGATGGGGGTGAGGAAGTGCTCTTTACGCACTGTGAATGTTAGTGTACAGACAGTCCAGAGTGTTGTCTCCCTGGATGGAAATGGTGACATGCTGGTAAAAACTGGGCAGAGTGTCCATCAGTTTCATGTGATTAAAGTCCCCCGCAACCACGTAAAACGTCTCTGGGTGCTTTATCTGCAGTGAGCTAATGGTGTCATAATGGTGTCATAACATGAGAAGTATTTGCGTGATGATGTATTGTAAAGAATGGTATTTAGGTTTACAAGACGGCATCATGGAAGAAGCGCTCCAAAGTATTCTTGTGTTATTTATTTCAATCTGAAAATTAACATGATCTCTTATCACTTCTTGATCCATGTGTGGAAAGCACTGTTTTGCCCATGACATGGTCCTCCCTCTTTAGCTGGCACACAGTTGATCTCCCCGAACACTCCAGAACGGTGTTCTGAGCAGAGCCTTTGTATTCGCATGTTTCTGGTACACCTGTAGATCTGACACACAAACAACTGTGATGGACAACAAAGGCAGTTCTCTTGGTCCACTGGGGATTACTTTTGCTTCAAAAAAGTGATCTGATGGGACACTGGAAAAGACTATTGATGTGTGCAAGTTGCGCAAAAAGGAGTTAGCCTATCACTGGCGCCATTTCAGCCTAAAATACCATCTCAATACAAAACATCAACAAACAGCAGCAATCACAAATGTCCCCAATGCTAATGTCAGGCTCCACAGTTCTAAAGTATTTTTTCAAAGAGGTTACATGAATGATCAAGGGTTCCTGAAACACTTGAACTATAATGGTGTAATAGCACTTTGTACCATTTTGATGGTTGAATAACCTAAATAATAGATTAAAAACAATCTATTTGTTGTTGAGCTCACATGTCTATTTATTTAATAATTTAGCAGCAAAAACAGTATTTGAACTGAGAATGTTGCTTATTTTGTCGATTAAAATATGATTAATTAATAACAGATCCTGAAAATAACTCAATTAAAAATTTTAATCGAGTCCCACCACTACTTTTATCTGCATTTTGTGGACTTCCTGATAGTAAAGAATTACAGTAATCCAATCTTAAAGTAATAAATGCATGGATTAGTTTTTGAGCATCACTCCTGAACAGGGTATTTTGAATTTTGCCAATATTTCAGAGATGAAAGATGGAAATCCTGGAAACCTGTTTAATGTGGGACTTAAATTCAATTCTAAATTCTATTTAAAATTTAACACAGAGGTTCTTTACTTTATTACTGGAAGTCAGTTTCATGCCATCCAGATCAAGTGATTAACTAAGCAGTTTCTTTTTCAACTTTTGTCTTGTCAGAATATAAGAGCAGAAAATTTAGTGTCATTCAAGTTTCTATGTTTTCAAGACGTGCCTGTCGTCTACCTAACTGATTGGGTTCATCAAGATTTATGGATAAATATAGTTCAGTGTCATTGGCATAACAGTGTAACTTTATCCCATGCTGTCAGATGATTTTGCGAATTGGAATCATATATATACGAAGGAGAATTGGCAAAGGTACTGACCATCGGGAGATTCGGGAGGTTTCCCAAACGGCCGACCTATTCCTGTCATGGTTTTCTTAATGCTTCTGGCCCATATACATGAAATGCTCTCAAGAGACCAAAGACAAACTTTAAAAGATTTGTTTTACAAAAGGTGAATACTGAGATGATCTTGATCCAGGGGGAAACTGCATTGGTGTGGGAAACCGGGAGCAGGTGCAAGGAGAGCTGAAGGTGAGAGAATGGTTTCTTACTGTAAGAAGAGGGATGACCACCAGGGAGGAGTGAGTGGAACCCGGAGGTGTTGGTGTAAATTAGCCAACATGCCAAAAAGAAAGGAAAAGGGATGGGTGGAGCTTAAAAACTTAGGGAGAAAAAAAGGTAAAAGTTAGTGCAAGATGCAGCCAAATTAACAGATATTTTCCTTGGTGGAGGGTGCAAGGTCAGTGATGACACAGGACCAAGCAGCGGGGCCGTTGCAGGTTAGCAAGCACTTCCCACATGGCTCTATCATCCCATCCCATATTTGGCATGTGCTGTGTTTGTGTTTTTGGATGTGTTCAAAGCAAAAAGAACATTAAAGGCAGCAATGTTACACTGTATGTACAAAAATAATTAGTTACTTTTTTCCACATTGTCATAATGGGGTATTTATGTGTAGAATTTTGAGGAAAGAGATTAATTTAATACAATTTTGAATCAGGCTGTAACATAAAATGTAGAAAGAGGGAAGTGCTTTGAATACTTTCTGGATGCTCTGTATATCTTTAACATGAGCCTGAAATCGGAGAGGATCACCACCGCATCTATTTGTGAAAGATCTCCCATGTGGTACCAGTGCCGAAGATGGCACATCCGAAGGATATCAGCAGCAAAAGGTCATTAGCACTGACTTCAAATCAGTGCTAATGAATATATATATATATATATATATATATATATATATATATATAGATAGATAGATAGATAGATAGATAGAGCATATAGTGTACATATATGTGCATATAGTATACCATATTTGTTCATCTGGACAGTGCATATTAATGGGTATGTCCATTTCGATATGCCCAATTATTTCTAAAGCTAATTTATATCTGCAGTCCCTAGGCAGGGTAATTTTTAAGATCAACAAATGACATGCAACCCCACAGCCAATCTTCCAACACTCCCACCCACATGCTTTGGAATACTAGAACAATAATAATAAAATAATCCTCAAATACACAGTTGGTGCAGAATCTGCATCATGCAATGCTTGGATTTACTGCAAGTATTAATTAACACAGGAAAATGTTCACCAGCAGAAGACTCCATCAGCTACTAAATGGTAAAGAGTAGAAATGACCAATCCAAAAGAAAAGAAAAGAATCTATTTTCAAATTAAATAATTCTTTATTTGTCCTTAAATGGGAAAATGTATATTTGCACAGAGACATGCAAATGGAATTGTTGATTAGATGCTTAAAAAAAGTAAAAACAAAAAATTAAACAATTTCTCTTATCTTGTCTACTGTTTTGCAGTACAAGGAAGGGATACTTTGAAATTGTTAATTTTTCAAAATTGTAGTTGAATTGCCTTCTACTCCTTGGTTTTGCTCTAATTAAGGCAACAGAAATATTGCCATACTGTCTTAATAATATTTTCCATGCTCTGTTAGAAAGGAAAACCCTGTTGTTGAAAAACATGTTGCAGTAGTATGAAAAATGTTTTAAAGTTTTCAGTATTTGCCTTAGCACTGGTATCAGGTTTAAAATTTTAGTATTGTGACAACCCTACTCTAAGCTGTTTTTTTTTTTATCAACACTGCCATCTTCAGACCTTCTCTGGTGACACTGCCTTAGATGCCCTGATCACAGATGAGGATGATAGCATACTGAAAACAGACAGAGGATTTTTTTTGTTGACTGGTGCCAGCAGAATTACCCCCAGATAAATGTGGGAAAAACCAGACCGATGTGGTGGATTTCTCCAGGTGTGGATATACGACACAGATAATTGTGAACATCTAAGGAATGGATGTTGAGCCACAACTCTAATGCAGTGTACAGGAAGGGTAATATGGCACGGTATGTATAATTCTGTGGTGGCATCAGCTATCTTCTATAGTTTCTGCTGGAGCCACAGATTAAACAGCTGAGAGGAAGCTGTTAGACAAGCTCCTCAAGGAAAGGCTAGCTCCGTCCTAAGATGCCCCCTCAGCCCAGAGGTTCGGAGACAGAGGAACTCCTGCGAAAGTAACATAACTTTTGGGGAAAGACTACCACCCGGTAGATGACAATGTCACAGCAATGGGGTGCTCCTGTTGTGACAGGCTGCTGCATTCTAAATCCATGAAAAAAAAATTGTTCCTCCCTGTAGCAGTTTGACCCAATAACCATTATGACTCCCAACAAACCAAATAAATTGTTTCACTCAGTGTTATTTGCACAAGTTCTCCATATTATTGTAAATACCTTTTTTGCATAAGAAAATTTCAGTTTGTATGATTTCACATGATGTTCACACAACTGTGTAATTTTAGAGTTCAGTCATGTGATTTATTAATTCAAAACAACATAGTATTTCTTACCTTGTATTTTGGTCTCGACTGTACAGTTTTTAAAAATATTTTTATTTTCATTGCTTAATTTTTTAGCTTTTTTGAGATTTTTTTTAAAGTGATTTCAATTGCCTGTCATTGTTCTGCTGATCCACAGAAATTTCCCGACTGAGAGAAAGAAAAAAAATTGATGTTTTCTTTTTTTTTTTTTTTTTTGAAATTCCACAATTTTTTTAAAGGGTTGATTAAAACTAAAAGTCTGACCATATGCTACCTTTTATACTCCATAATGTATGTCAGATCTGCTACTGGTGTTAACAAATCATAGAATGCCATCCCATAGTTTTTACACATAACCTCTCAAAGGCACACAAGTCTCTCAGGGCAAGTTAAATAAAATGAAACTGGTCTTAGCTGGAAACTATAGTGCTTTAGCTTCAGTTTATCTCTAAGATGACCATCTAAGCTGAAATAAAACCTCGTTAAATTGTGTCATGACATAAATCACTGTCCCAGAAGACATTCATCACTGCTTAAAAGATGACCACAAATGATCTGTGAACCACTAGATATTGATTACTCTTGTACTGCAGTTGTCAGGTTTAATGTTGCAGCGGCTTGATAGTGTCGCCTTTGACAGCCCATGTCCGACCTCTCTTCTGATACATTTTAATGGTGAAGTATTGATTTTTTTTACTGGCCAAGGTCTTCAAGCAAGGGCCAGATCATTTGTTGGGGTAATGCAGGACACTTTGTCCTGGATCCAATCAATCATTTTGACATGTATCAGTATGGAAAAACTTAAAAAGGGAGGAGGGAAAAATTCACCGAAGCTATAGTGAATCTTTTCACAGTCAGAGACAGACAGACTTATCTTTTGCACTTATCACAGTTAATGTGAATAGTGTGACTGCTGAGCAGGAATGCACACCAAATAACAGATGACAGGATAAAAGCTGAGCTTAAAATGAGGATCTCGGAGAGAGGGTCTATATTTTATTTCAGTGGCTCTCTACTGAGGCCTGAGAGAGACACTCAGGTAATATGTTGTGTTACAACTCAGTAGTCGTTCCCCCCAGCTGGAGCGATAACAGATTTGCTAATGGGAAACCATCAATCACAATCAGTCTGCTTTCCCCCAGTGTCTCCCTACTTGCCAGCTCTGTAAGAGAGAAGTAATAGAGGTAATAATGGAGTTTGCCTCTTTAGCAACATCACCAGCAGCAAGAACACATTCTAGAATCACTTTTTCAATCAAAAAATAGACACTTTACCCTGTCTGTTTGTTTTTTGATAGGAAAGCTGTTGGGTTGCCATAAGAAGCTGTTAAAAATCCTGAAGAAAGTCTTAAACTGCAATGGTAGTTAGAATTAATGCAAAGCTACTCTCAGATGGGATAAATGCATTTAAAGTTTGGTGCCTGAAGCAGCTGATTGGTTTTTTGTATTTCATTTCACTTCACAATGGCCTGTTGAATTTTTGGTCCTATTGATTCTAGTTTCAAAAAAATATTTTCTAGATGTACACCACTGGTTTAAAGCTGCAGTATGTAGCTTTTATAAAAAAAATATGTTTTTTTTTTTTTTTATATATTTGCTAAAACTTCGCTATGTCGTAACAGTATAGTATGAAACAGAAAATCTTTGAAAAATATAGAGCTCCTATGCCTTCTCCCAGTGCTATCTGCAGCTTGATCATAAACAACCAATCAGAGCCAGGAGGAGAGTCTTAGTACTGTTGATCATGCTTGTGTTCGTGGTTCTTCCCGACAGCAAAGCCTGACATGAACACTCAGGCCAGTTAGCATATGTACCGATGACAGCGGATAAACAAGTCGTTTCTTCGTTTCTTTGCCATTAGCACATTGAGCAGTAGTGTGTAGTACATAGCCACACAGCAACCACCACATAGAACAGATTTCCGTCACAAACTTTCAGATGTTAGACAGGAAATCTTGGAAAAGCTCTCAAGATCAATTGTGAGTTTAAAGTAAATAAACATGGCCAACGAGAAAGAAGCAGTGAGGATAGTTTGTGGACTATTTTTAATAGAGAAAAAAACTAGTACAAAAAGACTTCTCCGATGTCCACTGGACTTTCTGGTGCACAATGGCAGTTGTTTTGTCTTCTGTATTTTGGATTCCCCTCCATGTTTCCATCACCTCACTTTCTGATTGGCTACACATCACATTCAAAAGGCTGTGTGCTTGTTTGTCCTCGGGAAACACTCCATACACTCATATCCCTGATTTGAGGTCGGAGCAGTCCCAAAGTCCTCCTGAGCAGACGAGATCACTCTTAGCATACCACACACCGTTGCCGTTCTTGTGAGTGCTGCAGCAGCATTAAGCCTACCATTAATGCTCTCATTGGTTGAGACCCATAACGATGTCCAGCAATTATCAACATCCCACCTCTCCTGCGACCCATGGCTTTTTCTATTCAGTCAGTGAGCATGGACTGTCAAAATAATAATATTTTTTAAAACTGCTTTAATGTGCTATAAAAAATTGTCTGCATTAATCAATTAATGCATTGAGGCGCATTAAGTTGGCCATCTCTATCTATCTATCTATCTATCTATCTATCTATCTATCTATCTATCTATCTATCTATCTATCTATCTATCTATCTATCTATCTATCTATCATTTTCTCAGAAACTGATTGTGATTCACAAATCTCCCACACCATCACCAAAGCTTTATAAGGCCCTCTGGATGTTAGATGTCAGATTCTGTTACTGCTCAGACACAAAGTCAGTTTGTATCTAATCACATCTGGCGTTGTCATCACACAGTGATTTCCTGCCCTGACAAGCTCTTCAACCAGCTCAGTCATGGAGTTCAGACTGAATTTTCTCAATAGGTCTGTAGATTCGTAGGCACTGTCATGCTTCACTCTCAGACAATAATAGCTCGAGAATTGAGTAACCACAAAACATTCCTAATACAACATATTTCTTAATACAGAGTTAGGAAAGCTTTGAGAAGAGCAAGATGTGCTCTGTGCTTTGACAATTACTTATAGGCACAGTAATAAACATCTTTTTTTTTTTTTTTTTTTTTTTTTTTGCTAGAGCAGCACAGTTAATGGCATAAAGGAAATCTGTGCCAACACCTTTGAAAATCCGCTTTATTCTGCATGGGTACAAGAGTGGAACATAGTTTTATGTGTGTTGTATGAAAGGCTCAGCAAACTAATCTAGAGGTTTTTAAGTGGACATAATACAGTCAAGGAGTCAAGGACTTGGAGATAATAGAGAGCATATGTGGGATTACATGGTAGAAAGCTACTGTAAATATAGAGTTGAGCTCTAAAAGATAAACTCAACTAAAAACCAACTTCTTCATGTGACCTGTTCTGTTACTGATTTGGAGGCAAGGCTGAAAAATAGAAGCATGGTGTTGTGCTGTTGAAAATCCAAGTAATACTTGATTTTACTTAACACAGTATAGCTCAATGCAGCCCATAGATGTCTTTTTTACTAAGATCAATGTATTATATAACTATATCTAGGACTGCACTGAAGTCTTTGTACCTGGATCTGAAATTGATGACATGACTGCACTGAAAGGAACTGAGCTGATGTGAGTTAAATTTGGACCAAATTGGGTTCCACAGTTAGATAAGAATTGGAGCTGTTTGTCCTGTAAAGTGCTTAAGATAGCAGTTTTCAGCTTTTTCAAAATGTTGCTACTAAAATTAAATCCAGAAAAGAATTTAAAATGATCCTTCTTACATATAAAAGCCCTGAATAATTTAGCTCCACGATCAAGATCAAATTCTTGCCCATGTTCCCAGAGCCTTTCTCTCTCAGACAGCAGGTTTACTGGTGTTTCCTAGAGTTTCTTAAAGTAGAATGTAAGGTACCTCTTTTAGCTGTCAGGCTCATCTCATTTTTTGTACCTGTGGCAGACATCCTGTCAAGTTGGGTGCTAAAAACAAATCTTTTTGATAAGGCGTATAGTTCCAGTGACTTTGCTTTTCTATAGTTATGCTGCTAGGATTTTTTTAAAGGGTTTCTTGACTCTCTGTGCTAAAGCCAAATGCTCCATTTTGGTTTCCTATACAGATCATACATTCTGTTGAATCACAGAACAACCCGTTGTACAGTGTGAACATGTTTTTTATAGTGTTGTTCCACATACACAATATATGCACAGCCACCTAAAATGTTTAACACTGTGCTTGCTCTGATACAAGTCATCTTGAGAAAAAAAAATAGCCCTAAGGAAAACAGCTCGCTTCCTTTTTCTTCCCCCTTGGTTGTTCCTCTGAAACAATGATGGAAATTAAACTCATTAAGAAAGCCTATTGTCTGTAGCTTCATAGATAGCAAGTAATTACACACACTGTGGATGCTTATTCTCTGTTAGTGCTTAACACTCTCTCCATAGTCAAATCAATTATAACCCCTCCCCTCAACCCTTCTTCCTCCATGTTCACAGCTGATATCACTCCAGACAGGGTAAACACTTTTTCACTGTCAGCAAAGGTGGGTGGTAAAGGCAAAGTGATATTTAAAGAGACAAAGACTGTGAAGAGCAAATGTTGCAGATGAGTGAAAACATGCATTTTTGATATAGAGAGGTTAGTGAGAAGAGCATATGCTGTCAGAGTCTCTCCATTGTTGTCAGGGGGAGAGTATATAAAAAGGGAGCAGGGAATTTGCTTGGGCCTTTCTTCCTGTTTGAAACACTTCAGGACAGCTGAGGCAAGCCTTTATTTGGTTCCAGTGGTATGTTTGATGATGAATCTAAGGCCTCATTTACAGGGAGCTGCTCTTCAGTTAAACCGTAACATTTTTGTTGCGATCTGGCTAATTGTTTACACAACACCAGTGACCGGAGTCTTTCACACTGGCACTTTTGAAACCAGGTTTCAGAGTGAAACTTTTCTGTAACACCCCCCGCGGAGGTGTAAAGTACTCCGCAGGTGTGAAAGCACACATCTGCAAAACCAACGGCTGCAGGGTTTATTCTATGCATGCACGGGCAGATAACAACGGCGAATGGTCATGCAGCTCTTATTCTTTGGAGACTAAATGTTATACTCCATGCAGATTTTAATCACCTGCATGTCACTGATTAAAGGAGGGAGGAGCTGCATTTCTGGGTAGCAAGATATTGTTGTTTTTTTTTTTTTTTATTTGACTGTTAAATGTTGTAGTAGTTTGGATGATAATCTGCTTTTTGTTTGTTGCAGGTCTTTTTTTTCTGGGATTTTAAAGGGGCAGTATTATGTATTTTCCAGGTGCATAGAATCATTTTATAGCACAATCAAGTAACTATGTAATCTTCAGTTGTGACAAAAATGCTGTATATATCAAATATGACTTAAAAGAAATTTTACTTCGTAATTTAATGCCTTGAAATTGGGCCTCTGGGGCATTGCGTAGTGGGTAGAGTGGGCGCCCCACATGCGGAGGCTATAATCCTCGTCGCGGTAGTCCTGTGTTCGACTCCTGACCTTGGAACCTTTGCTGTATGTCATCTCCCCCATTCTCTGCCCCTTTCCTGTCTACATACTGTCACAAAAATTGAAAAAAAAAAAATGGCCACTGGCGCCCAAAACAAAGATTGAAAAAAAAAAAAAAAAAAAAAAAAAAAAAAAAAATTGGGCCTCTGTCTCTTTAAGAAAGTCGTGCTCTTTTTGAAACTCTGCCTTCAAGAAGTCATCACAACAGCTAACCCTTTAACAACGTTTTTACCAGTGTTGTACTGAGAAGTAGCTCCTATAATGAGCTCAGCAGATGCACAGTTTCACCAGGTGTTTGCTAATTTCTGCTGGCTAGTCTGAAGGAGCTGAGTGGGGAAGCTGCAGGGGAGGGGTGTTCTGCGAGGTGGATGCTTAGAAACTATAGCTCTGAGAAGGAGCTGTGCCTTGGTCCTCACCGAAACGTTTTGCACAGCTGAATGTCTGGCATGGGAGATAAAAGGATTTCTCAAACATGCATGAAAGTATGAAGGCAACTCTACAGGTATGTTTTTGATGAGGGAATAACATTATAACATGATGTAAAGCTCAAAAAAGTCAATTTTACATAATATTGTTCCTTTAATAGAGGAGTCAGTCACTGCTTTTCCCACATACTGTTTTCTGTCTGCCTATATAATTTAATGACCAACTCTGTGTTTGTGGAGATCTCTGCCATATGGGATGGGGGGATTAAGTTGATGCTTGTTTCTTTCATGTGTTTTATTGCAAGTTGAGCTCCTTTTTTGGAAATGCATGCACTTTTACTTCATTACCTAGCATTATTATCTTAAGCAGTGAAGATTCTAGAAAGACGGAGAGCAAAGAAAAATATTCTCTGTAATATGCAAACAGCAGGCACTGATGTAGGAGTACTTTCTATCTTAATGAAAAGTAAAAAAGTTATTAGCAGGGGAGAGAGAACATTTAGTTGTTGGCAGCATTATCTCAGCCAACGCCCCCCTCCAGGAAGGTATCACACCAAAACAGAAAGACAATTGCTCCTTAAAAGCTGAGAACAAAATGATGCGATTTTCATTATTCAACTGTGATCAATGAGAGCTGATTTTGGCAATTCGACCTGACTATGCAGAGTTTTTCAAGCCGAGGCAGATGAAAAGACGATGATGAAATAGCGGAAAAAAGTACTTTTTGTACATAGTTTTTTGGCTCTGTATCATATCAATATAAGTGATATCTCGACAGAAACCCAAAAAAGACACCCCAATGCTCCCACAATACCAAACTTGTGGTTAGAATGCTGTTTATGTGGCACACAGAATGGAGAACACATACATTGTGTACAGAATGTACACAATATATGTACACAATACAAAATGCCCCTTGTTTGTGCACCAAAGCATCTTATTTGTTTTTACACTTCCAGTACAGTCAGCTAGATCGTACTTATAGGATGAGAACCATTTAGAGTTCTGCCCGATATCAGTCAAGAAGGAAATGGTTAGGATCTATTGGACCATATTTTTAGTCAGTGGTATTTGGAAACATTTCATCAAGAACTTTTTAATGAATAATTTATTTGCATTTAGTATTTGGGGGCCTTTCATTGATTGTTGAAAAACTCTAGGTTTTTATTGTTTTTCAGGGGACCAATAGGCATACTTAATTGTTTAGTTCTTCTTTGAATGGTCCAATAATCCTTCTGAAATTACGATAATGATAAAATATAGATAAGCCAGTATACAGATGAAAATGAAAGAAATGTCAGTAACCACCTCCACCATTATTAATCCGAATCTCTTCCTCTTCATTTTAATTAAGTTACAGTGGATATTTGTACATTAGCCTCATAATGAAAGGCAATAATAACAATGTATAACAGCAAGACTGTCTATAGGTTCAAATTAATTCATTTCATTTTTTGCTTAATTTATATTAAAACACCAATATCCAACCAGACAGTACTGAAGTCTTTTGCCACTCAAGAAGCGATTATAGAAAAAAGGTGAATTATCAAAACATCACAACTGTCAGCTTTTAAATTTCTTCACTAATTATTTCATCATGAAAACCATTTTTATTTACTTATATCTCTTTGTAGAAAGAGAGATTCAGTTACGTCAAACGTGCTTATTTTTGCTCCCCAGAATAGAAAAACAGGGTTGTGGGGATGTTTACTGGTATAATGGAAGAGTAGTGGGTGAAGATGGGTTATAGTGAAAATATGTGTTCATGTGTAAGGAGAGGAGAGGTGATAAGGAACAACCTATTCCCAATCTAGACACACCTGTCAGACATACAGCTTGTTATCTAGGCTCTGAGGACCCAGGCTGGTGTTGTCAAGAGTCAGGCTTTAATAAGAGTCAGCAGGAACGTGGAGCAGTTGCACAGGTGAGCAATCACAAAGACACAAACACATAAAATCACACATGCACAAAAACACCTAATCAAGCAAGCAAACAGTTTTATTTTCATACAATAAATGTCTAATGAGTGGTGGAGTTGAGGATAAAAAGCTGTTCTTTTTCCATACTATTTCTTTCATTGCTTTTGTCTGGTTCAACAACCTTTTCTCATCAATATGGTTACATCATATTGAATTTCTAATTATGCCTGACTAGTAGAGAGTAATTAAACTTTTACAGTTATTTTTTCAAGCATTAACATCCATTTGTCCAATCTTTAGTCACATTTTAAAAACTAACCAGAAATAGCAAAACATCTTTTTGCTGTGGACATATTAGAAAAAATTGTTATCACACAATTTTCTGTCAATGGATATATGAAATATTGTACATAAAAACGACAATGATATCACCTCAAATACAATCCTCTAACAGCTGGTAATAAAGTTATGGGTAAATTTGGCAAGCCAAAGATGATTCCTTCCTGAATCTAAAAGAAAAGCTGATGTTTAAGTTCTTTCGATTACATAGAAACACATAAAATTGCTGATTTTGGAACATAGCAGAAACAGCACACACGAGAAAAAAATTATGATTGGACAAGGGGAGTTGCCAGAGGGAGAGTAATGGGCCTGAAAGAGAGGAGGTTGAGTGATACTAGCTAAATATAATCTCTATTTTCACACATAGTTTGTGCTCTGGTGCCCAACTCCTAGGAAGGGATTAAACTTTCCCCTATTCTGTATTTGCAGAAAGTGTGTGAAGTGGCAGAACTAGACTTTTATACAAAGGGTGGCCAGAGGGTGTGCAAAGTTTTGTTAGGGGACACGTTTACTATAAAAAGAAGATATTCAGTTTCTCCATCCTGGTACTTACAGAACAATGCTTTGTTGTCAGTTCTCTCTCTACTTGACATTGCTGTGTGCATCTGGCCTTCTCTCAGTTGCAGTGCTCATGCTTTGTGATTTGATGCAAAACTGGCCAAAAAACCTGTTATTGTCAATTATCAGAATCCCAATGAGCACTCTGGGCAATGAGTTGCAGTTAAAAGTAGCACCTCTGCATTTTCTTTATTGCAATTTCCTTTTTTCTTCTTGCATTTAGAGAGTAGCCAAGAAACCATAATTTGTTACTCTAAAAGATCTTTTAAAATTCACCCCAGTCATATTGATATCAAGAAATGGTATTGCAACTGTCACCTGAGGAACATGTCTTAAGCCGCAGGTACAGCCTACCATTTGGTTTTCTCTTGAAATTCAAAAATACTTTATTGATCTCAAAGGGAAATTAAACAGTGTAACTCATATTATTCAAGGTTCTTCAAAGAGTTATAGAGGCTGATGGCTGTAGGCAGAAAGGATCTCCTGCAATGGTCTGTATTACAGCAAATTTGAAGCAGCCTCCAATTTAAGACACTGCCATTGTATGACAGTTTCAAGAAGAGAATGCTCAGGGTGTCCATAATTTTCTTACTTTCTTTCTGGTGGACCATTCTGTGGTCTACTAGCTTCTTGAGTATCACTGATACACCTGACGACTGCAAAGTTATCTGAGTATCTGCGGATGACAAAAGTCAGACTGGTGCTTGAAGTCTGAAGTGTACAAAGTGAAAAGGAATGGTGAGAATACAGTCCCCTGCAGTGCTCCTGTGCTGCTGACAAACTGGCTAGATTCATAGTCCTTCAGACTATGTCAGTCAGGTAGTCATTGATCCAGACAACTGTTGAGGCCTCCACTTGTGTCTTTTAGTGTTTGACAAAGCAAATCAGGCTGATTTGTGTTAAATGCACTGGAGAAATCAAATAATATGATCCTCACAGTGCTGCCTGCTTTGTCCAGTTGATAGTGGATTTGTTGAAGCCAGTGTATGATGGCGTCAACTCCAACTCCACAGTAAAAGCAAACTGCAAGGGGTCCTGATATGTGCTTGTTCATTGATGACTGATGGGTGTGGGTGAGTTTACTTTGGTACCAGAACAAAGCAGGATGTCTTCCACAGTAACTGAACCTTCTCTTGGGTCAAGTTAAGGTTGAAGAGATGCTGAAAAATCCCACAGAGCTGCTTTGCACAGTCCTTCAGGACCTTGGGGTGACACCATCTGAACTTGGAGCTGTGTTTCAGTTTTTTTTTTTTTTTGTGATCTCTCCAATTCAACTCTAACGGCCAATATGTTATAGTTCAAAAGAAGTAGATAGTTCAAATTTTTGCTTCCTAATGTATTTTGAAAGCAAATAAAGTTAACCATTGAGCCCAGACATCACTTTGCTTAAACTGACTTTTTTGTGCTTCTCTCCTCCAGAGAATGCTTTTTCTGCCCATTGTCTGATATATGCATTTGAACACTATGAGCCATTAAGTTATAGCTTAAAACAAGTAGAAAGCTCAAATTTGAGCTTCTTGAGCCATTTAGAAAGCAAATAAAGTTAATTAAACATTGTCTCCAGGCATCACTTTGGTGAAATTGACTTTTTTGTGCTTCTCTCCTCCGGAGAATGCTTTTTTTGCCCAGTGTCTCATATCTCCAGTTGAACACTATAAGCCATCATGTTATATCTTTAAACAAGTAGAAAGTTCAAATTTGATCTTCCTGAGGCATTTAGAAAGCAAATAAAGTCAAACATTGACCCCAGGCATCACTTTGCTGAAATTGACGTTTTTGTGCTTCTCTCGGACAGAGAATGCTTTTTTTCAGTCTCTCCAGCTGCCTCTTCACCTGGCTTCTAGAGACAGACAATTTGGAGGGGGAGGGAAAGTGAGCAGCATCATCTCCTGATTTGATTGAAGATGAACTTGTAGAAGCAGAAGAGTCCATGACCAAAGTGGAAGATACACCATCTGGGTTGTGACAGGAAGGCTGTGGATCAAAGGAGGGTGGGATGTCTGTTTAGCTGGGTGCATTAGAGGAAGATGCTGAGCTTGTTCCTGACCTGAATCAGTTCATTTGCTCTGTCCTGACTTCCATCTATCTGAGCATCCTTTTGCTTGAAGCTTGTGATCTTCTTCATCCCTGAGCACACATCTGATATTATTCCTGTGTTGTTTGCTGTCCAGCTTCTAGTAGTACATCTCCTTGCTGTCTCTAATTTTGACTTTGATCTGCTTCTGTATACTCCTCAATAATTCTATTTCCCTCCCTGAAGGCTCTTTTTTCTTGTTCAACTGTTCCTTCAGATCACTGGTGATCCAGGGTTTGTTATTAGGGAAGAATCTCACTGTTCTCGTAGGGATGGTGTTGTCCATACAGAAGTTTATATAGCCTGTCACATACTCAGTCATGGCATTGATGTCCTATCCATGTTGCTGGCAGAGAGCAATCCAGTCTGTATCCTCAAAGCAAATCTGCAGGGCCTCTTCAGCTTCCTGTGACCACTTTCTCACAGTTCTCTACATGTTGTCTCTGAATAAGGGGTTTATATTCTGAGCAGAGAAAAAACTAGATTGTGATCTGATTTTCCCAGAGCAGGTCTTGCTTTGGAGATATGATTCCTTGACATTTGCATAAAACACATCTATCCTTCCCTGGCAATGGTTGCTAGACAGATAACACTTCCCAGTGATGAAGCATGAATAGTTGTCATTACTGAACTTTATTCAACACACCACTGGTCAGAGTAAAACTGCCAAAGGAAAATTCAGGATATCAGGATGCTGAAATGACATGTGAAGCTAATACATGTTGCTGCTAGCTTCAATGCTAAATATGCTAACAGCTCAGACATGTATAAACAACATTTTTATCAACTAAAATTATCATAAACAATTTCCTGCAATAGAATTAGATGTACACTGTATAAATTGAATATGCAATGTAAAATACACTAAAAACAGTCTCGCATTGAACAAAGCTCTTAAAGAACACTCCCCCTCCCTGACATTAGCAAAATGTCACACCCTCAATAACCTAACCCTTGCAACTTATTGCATGGCATCAGATAAAAGAAGAACATCTGTAACTGGTCTTAAATACATCCTACTTGTCCATCACTACTGGGGCAAGCTTTCACTATGACCCACTTGGCCATTGGTTCCTCTTTACCAGAGGGTCCCTCAGGAAAACAACATCCTCCTGCCAAAGGTTGGATTTAGTCTTATGCCATTTATGTTGACACTGCATTGTTTGAGAGGCATTCCTTTTGCAAACAATGCCAGAAGGAGTTAGCCAGACTCTGAACTTATCTCCACTGGTGTTTGTAAAGTCACCTTGAGGTGCAGGAACAGCTCTAACCTTTTTGAGTGAGAAGGGTGGCTGGAGTGAGGATGACAGGGGAATCTGAGTCGCTTGACACCAAAACCAGTGGATGAGCATTCATGATTGCATCCACCTCTGCCAATAAGGTGATCCGAACATCATGAGTGAGATGTATTGGTCCAAGTTGATCAAGCTGCTATCTGTTGAAGTCTGGGAGTTCTCTCATTCTTCTTTGCAGTTTCATGATTCATCCACCAAATGACATCGTTTAGTATGGTGGCTGGCAGTTCAGCAGGTGGGGATCACACCTGCAGCTTCCGTCAGCCTTTCAGACTGCTCAGCTCCTGGTCAAACACATTTTCCGTCTCCATGGTATTCCTCTGGAAATTTTGTCCGACCGAAATCCACAGTTCATCTCTCAGGTATGGAAACAGTTCTGTCTTGCACTCCATGCCAAAGTCTCCCTTACTTCTGGGTGTCATCCCCAGTCTAACGGTCAAATGGAGAGAATGAACCAAGAACTTGAATCCACCCTCAGATGCCTCACTTCTACAAACCCTTCTGACTGGAGCAAGTATCAACCCAGGATTGAGTATTCCCATAACTCACACATCTCTGCTGCAACTGAGTTGTCTCCTTTTGAAATTTCTTTTGGCTACCAACCACTTCTCTTCCCAGCTGATGAAAAAGACATTTCAGTAACCGTTCATCACCACATCTGGTGCTGCAGACACATCTGGTTCAACAAAATCTCCACTCTACTCCCCCCTGTCGAACAGAATCGCTGCTTTGTGGATAGGAAAGGAATTCCTGCACCTCAGTATTCTCCAGATGAGAAGGCTTTCCTCATGATATTACACTCAAATCTGAATCTAAGAAATTCGCCCCATGTTACATCGGTCCCTATGAAATTGAATGTGTTATCAGCTCCATAGCAGTCTGCCTCAGTCTACCCTCTTCTCTATGGATCCATCCAACTTTTCATGTCTCCCAGATTAAATCTGTCCAGACCAGCACCTTATGCCCTTCAGCTGAGTCCCCTCCACCCGCCCGGGATTTTGAGGGGCACCCCGTCTACTCAGTCCGACAAATGTCGGACTCAGTCATGGTGGCAGGTACCTCGTCGACTGGGAGGGCTATGGTCCTGAGGACTGTTCTTGGGTGCCCCGTTCCTTCATTTGTGACCCTTCTTTAATCTCAGACTACCAAGCCTCTCTTCCATCCACTTCTTCTGGGCTGCCAGGAGGCGGCCATTGAGGGGGGGTGGGTACTGTTGGGGTCTGGGAGTTCTCTCATTCTTCTTTGCAATTTCATCATTCATCCACCAGATGATGATGACAACATCAAACATGGTGGCTGGGCAGTTCAGCAGGCAATCAGCCTCAATAGTGAGGAGTACAAGAGGAGCTTGCTGCCAGTCCTTCGTGGCCTGAGTGTTAGCCCATGTGGTAGATATCAAGCCCTCTGTGTTCTAGTACTGTTTCTTGTTTTTTAGAAAGAAACTTACTTTCTGTGTTCTGCTCCCAAGGTTACCTTTGAGAGTTCAGATCCTGCTCCAGCTCATTCACTTGGCAGCTGAAAGTCACCTGCAAATCTCTGGCATACCTCCTCGTAACAAGACTTTGACTGGCAGTTCTTGGTTCCTCTTCCTCATTCCTTCGTTGCATGATTGAACCCTGTCTGCCCTCCACTGTGCCACCTGGTTACACCTTCCACCAAACTAGCTGGATTCACCTGAGAACTCACCAATCTCCCAGACCACCACTGAACCCTCCCTGGTGGATATCCTCTGCCATTCAAGTAAGCGTCTCTGGAAACATTACCTTAATTATCTGCTTCATCATATTCACCATCTCCTGTGTTCTCTCCAGAGCTCCTGCAGCTGCCCAGTTCCTGAACCAATCCCTTCCAGATCATATTTCACTCACCACTGCCATTGTGTCCTTACTTGTAAATAAATCCTTTAAACTTTTCATGTGCCTCCTGAGAATGATTCTGCATGTGGGTTAGACAAATTGCTAAAACCATGACACTATCATGCTGCTGATCTTGTATGCTATTCCAATCTTCCACTCCCAACTACCCTTCATATATGAAGAGTGCAGAGGATTAAAAATCCAGGTGCAGCCACTATTGTTGAAAAATTCCTTGATGTTTGAGTCAGAAGAGATTTTGATGTCAAACCCCAACTCCTTGCACGCCCCTGTGAAGTTAGCCCCACAATCTGATCTCAGTCGTTTTGCAGGCCCCCTTATAGAAAACAACCTGCAGAGAGCATTGATAAAATTGTAAGTGTCTGTAGACTCTGGCCTCCAGGCTCTTGTGCGTGTGAAGTGACCATCCATGACCCAAACATGTCAAGCCCCACATAGGAGAATGGAGGATCAGTTCTCAAATGTTCAGAGGGTATATCAGACATTTTTTGAGATTGTTTCCCACACCTTAGCTTGCGACAAACTACACAAAAGTGAATGAGGCTACTAATCAGGCACTTACACCCTATGATCCAGTAACCTGCAGATCTCAAAGCGCCTTCTGTGAGGTGGTATCCTTGATGTCTGATTTTCTTACAGTGATCGTGGATCAACAGATTGGTGGCATGATGTAAGAGTAGATAATACCCCTGCACTTTAGGGGTTACTCTCAACACTTTTGAGGTTTGACTGGAGAAGGCCTTCCCTGACCCTGAGGAGTCCAGTCATGTCTATATAGGGAGAGAGCTTTGGAAAAGGGCTTCCCTTGAGCAAGTTCCATCCTTCTATGATTGTTTTGAGCTCCTCTGGGAATCTTTCTTTATTCCTTTATTATTGTTTTTGTAGCTTTCTGAAATGGTGAGCTTGTTGCACATGGGCCATCCCTTACATTTCTCACTTCTCCCCTTCACTGAGGAGGTGTATGCTATATGCATCAATGCCTTTCTTGAGTGAGCATTAGCTGGAGAATGAATGCAGTTTTTTTAGCATTTAAACCAGAGTGCAGAACTTGTGCAATGGATGTGAGCAAAGGCCAGACGTCTATGTCTTTGTCAGGATTCTGAAGTTCAAATGTTTCAGTGTCATGTGAACTACTCTCTGTTGGCTTAAGGAGAAAATCTGGTCTCACTAATCATGTGCTGGCTGACAGTTTGATCGCTGGATCTAGAACCAGCGATCTTCCGGTTTACGCTTGGATGATACGTAGCTCCACTGAGTTGTTTGTATTGCTCACCGCATGAGGCTCCACATGGTTGTTGACAAAAACATTAAACCTCCTAGAATTATTGTGAACATAGCCAAGGATGATCCTGCTGTCTGAGAAGAAACACATTGAATTGATTTAGATGTCCCTGTCATCTCTAATTAGTTCTGTGGCTTCCACTGATAACACTGCAATGCACAGTCTCAGAATGGTTAGTTCAAGTTTTGGAAAGAGTTTGGCTTTTCCAAGTATGAATGTAAGATCCATCTTGTTGTCACTGTTAGTTGCCTTCAAGAACGCCCCAGCCACTATTGCTTGAGTTGAAGCATCGTAGAAGATGCAGATTTCTTTGTGCTTCACATTGCTGATAGAAAAGGAGCGGTATGGCCTTGGAATGTATTTGTTCAATTTTGTTGAGAGCATCTTTCCACTTTAGCCATTCCTGTAACATGGCTTCTGGGAGTGGAACATCCCACCCACAAGTGTCTTTGGTAAGCTCTTGAAACATCGCCCTCCCTTGGATGCTTTCTGGTTCTGCAAATCCTAATAGATCAAACAGACTATTAATTGTGGACAGGATGCCCCGTTTTGTGTAGGGTTTCTGAGCTTTGGAAACTCTGAATGTGAATGTGTCTTTCTCAATATCCCGACCTACTACCAAACTCCTCTGCATAGGTGGGAACTCTGTGGTAAAGTCTATGTCTTTGAACCCACTTGCAAGATCATCACTGGGAAATGCCTTCATAACCTCAGGGCTGTTGGAGGATATTTTATGGAGCCACAAGTGGGAAGTGATGAGCAGGTCTTTTGTGTCTCTAAGGAGCTTGACTGCCTCAAACTCTGTGGGAACAGATTTCAGTTCATTGTCAAAGCAGAAATGTCTTTCAATTAACTGTTTTGTGGTGGGGCTCTAACATTTCTGGCTGGTGTGCTGCATTTCTGAGTCCAAATATGGCAACAACTGGCAAAGGGCTATTACCAAACACTTGCACCTTCATCCTGTATTTGACAATTTCCTCTTTTGGGTTGTTGTTCCTGTGGTTCTCTTGCACAAGAAAGCAGTGGAACATTTCTTGTATGTCTGCTGTAACTGCCACTGCCTCTTCTCTAAAACAAACAAATACCCAAACAAGGCTATTGTTCATGTTTGGGCCTGTTAGCAGCAGATAATTTAAAGACCACATGACCTAAAAACTAATTCTAACAAGCTGGTAGGCAGCTGGGATGTCCATTCTCTACCACGCATGTGTTGCATGTTCCCACAACAATTGGCTTATGGGCTCCCCCGAGGCAGTCTTCACCTACATACTGCAGCTTCAAGCACATATGGTGATATAAACCCTGCTGAAATATTAAGTGTCAAAAGAGGCTGGCTTAGCTAATGACCTATTGCTCTGATCGTCTATGATTACATAGACTTTGATCTTCATAACAGATCTATTTAATTGACATTAAAGCAGGAGGATCCCCCAGTAGTGTCTCCGCATATTTGCATGCATGCTGAGGTAGTATCAAGTGTTGCTGTATTTACCTCCCCACTGTGCCCACAGTGCTCCTCCCTGTGCTCCCTGCCTTGGTCTGATGTAATGCTCTCAGTGTGTGTGTTTTGCACCATCCATGGTGCTGGATCTGCATGAAGTGCTGCAATGTGTTTGTCACTGTTATACTCTGAGTATGTGATCTCAGCGCTATAGTTTCTTGCTTGATGTGTGGAAGAATCACATCAGCAAAAATTGTTGTGTTCTTTTAGGTATGCTTTGTGCTTCTCTAATGTTCTTTCTCTAAAGGCTCTGTATCTCTTAAATGGGTGTAGCTTTTTATGAATGGGGCATTCTTTGCTTATGAATTCAGTGGTGGCGTCTGACTTGTGAGGTCTGTTTATTTCAGTTTTGAAGACAGCGACAGGGGTTCTGGGATTTTCAAACCTACTCCTGTAGCTCTCACATGAGGTTAATGTAGGAGCTGATCCTTGGGACTTAAAATCTGGGCTATTTCCCATTTTTGTTTTGTCTTGGATAAAATGGCAGAAAAATGAAAATGGAGGGAAAGTTATGTTGTACCTTTGTTTGTATTTTGACTCTTCTGACATCCACCTGTCTTGTAGATTTATAGGAAGGTTGTCTACAACTCAGGCAATGGCACATGAGGTGTTTAAGTATACCAAGCCAGGCAAAATGCCATCCTTAGTTGCTGCATCATTCTCCAACAGCAAGTTTCAAAGCACTCTAAGTTGTTGTGGTACCCTATTTGTAACTCTGAGAAAGCAGCTTAATCTGTCTTGAAGAGACCTTTCTTCTATTAATTCTTCTTTCTGCTCTCGGTGGAGGAGGACACTTTTTCTCTGTCTCCCACACCCTCCCCTGTCTGCCCTGCTTCAGCTCTGTGTCTTGTCTTCTTTTGGAGCCTCTCTTTGCATATCTTCCAAATTGTGAATTATGGATTTGGTGAGCTGGTCTCTCAACGCAATTGATCAAATTTTCTCGACGAGAAGACAGGGCAAAGGGGAACCCTCTTGTCCAGACGGGACATTTTTCTCTGGATACACAATAGACTCCTGGCAGAAGTGGAAGATTATGTGTCTGTTGATATTGTCAGCCGAGGATGTCAAAGATGTGTACATAATTGGATTTTTGATAACAGGATTTCTGCTTTTTGGAGTTGTTTCATATGTGTGTTACTTCTTTGTGCTGAGATTTTTTGCAATCTCAAACTGTATCCTGTTAAAGATAAAGTGTGAAATATGATTTTTTTCCCCCTCCTCTTACCTAATGTGGTATCTTTCTTTCTAATGAAAGGGCAGCACCTCTCATAAGGTTGCAGAGCCTCAGTCACCCGTCTCCCCATGTCTTATGTCATGTCTGTTTGTTTGTCCTGGATAGCGTTGTACTGGAATTGTAATTTCCCTTTGGGGATAAATAAAGTATTATAGAATTGAATTGAATTGAATTCTATTGCCTCTGGGTTCATTTAAATCGAGCCCACACTGCATAAACCCTCTGCTGGATTATTGAGATGAACTGAGTGGATACGCATAATATGTTCAGAGGACTCATCCCCCAAGCCACCTGGTGAACAGATCTATCTCTTCAGTCGGCTTCAGACGCCTAACCCCCCTGTTGAGTTGTTGAAAGAAGCTTTCCATGCCCATTAGTCCTCAAATGACTTGTGAAATGAATGACTAGGCCATATTACGCCTCGAATATGCTTTGATCCAATACAATTCCATTATATCTCTGGGTATGTTTACAGTAACTCTCCTGTTGGGATGTAAACTTTAGTTTTATTCTGCCTCTAACAGTTTTTCTTACAGTACTACTCTGTATTTTGCCTCTTCTCTTTTCTCATTAACTCTTAACAGCTTACTGGTGAAGAAAACCCTCCCCACAGTTTGATACTGCCACAAACATGTTTGACTGTGGTTGTGATGTGTTTAAAATAAATAAATAGGAAATGTTCATGTACGGTAGAGAATCAAATTGTTTTCTCATTTGACCTGAGCACCTTCTTCCACACTGGTGGTTCCTTCTATGTGGTCTATGGTAAACTGCAGGACTTTCTAGGACTTTTTAAACAATGGTTTTCTTTTTGACACTTTAAATGAAGAAAGCATTTGTGGAGTGCACAACTCATAATGGTTTCGCGAATAGATTCAACAACTTCAGCTGTGGATCTCAGTGTTCACAAACTAAGATCCTCACCAGAAATCAAAGCAAAACTATACCTTGTGAGGTACAACTTTAGAGATATTATCTTAAGAAACAGTCACCCCCCTACTGGCAGCCTTGGAGGGAAGAACAACTTATCCTGCTCTGTCTTCTCATTTGAGAGTTTTACCGGTTATAGTTATTTAATATACAGTTTTTATAGTTACTCTTACATTGTCCACCCTCATAACTATTTTTTTCTGATTTAAGCACAGTGGGAGTTTTAATTTTTACTTTATTTTTTCGTCCTATTTTTCTACTTCCAAGGTTAAAAAAACCAAGATGCCTCTGGTCAACACTAAGGACATTAGCAGTATTATACAAAGACTTCAATGGATAGAACTGAGGATTTCTCAACTGGAGGTAAATATTGAAATCAGCGCAGGTTCTGGAAATTAAACAACTCTACCGATGTCTCAAAACAACAAACAGCCTCAGCAAGCAGCTCATCCACCTGGAACTGTCTCGGAGCTAAGCTGAAAAGTAAATCTCATCCTTTGGATCTGACTAGACGTCTAACGGGATGGACCCCTCACCTAGATGATGATAGAGCGTGCCCAGCACTGAGCTGAGATATCCTCTCCTCAACACCAGCACCAAAGAAAAAACAACAAGCAGCTGGAGCCCACATGATTGTACCTTCCTTAACTTCGGTACCAAGGACTAATCAGCCAACTAGAGCCAACCCACCAAACTCTGCTTGAATTCCACTGAAAAACAGGTTTGCTGCTCTTCAGCAGGAGCCGATGACAGACACATCTCCTATAAACATCACTAAGAGGTATGAGACAAGATCAACCAACTACCTCCTAAAGTGACCCAGAAACCACAATTAATGCCAAAAGTTCTTAAGTCAGGGATGTCAGAGCCATAGACCTAAAAAGGCTCAATAACCTGATAAAGAAGGCTGGTTCTGTTCTGGGGACAACTCTGGAGATGATGGTACAAACAAGGATTTTACATAAAATCAAGAAATTATGGACAACCCTGGCCATCCTCTTCATGAGACTGTCATTAGAAAACAGAGTCTCTTCTGTCAGAGGTTTCTTCAGACTGGATGTAAAACGAACCGCTACAGGAGATCTTTCCTGCTCACAGCCATCACAGTCATAATAACTCCTTATTTAAATGAGTTACATCAACATTTAATTTCCCTTTGGGATAAATAAAGTATTTTTGAATTGACTTGAACTGAACTGAATGCAGCAGTGAATGGAATTTATCATCTTTACAGTACAAAGAGGTAATAAAAGGTAATCTGCTTCCCAAATGGCACAGTGTTTGATATAACAGAGAAAATACTCCCATTAACCACTGATCAGCCGAACATTGATAATCTAATCATACACAATGGGGCTAATGATCTCGCTAGGCAAAAATCAGAAATTCTGAAAAATGACTTTAATCATCTTCTAAGCACAGTCAAAAATCTGAACATGAAAGTGTTTATAAGTGGACCAATACCGAAAGCTGGATGTGGAGATGAGAATTACAGCAGACTGCTTATGATTAATAAATGGCTTATTAAAAAATGTTCTGCCAGTTCCATGAACTTAATTGACAATCACAAGATTTTCTGGGAGTGCTATCATCTCTTCAGACAAGATGGAGTTGACCTGAATCAAGATGGGAAAAAACTTTTCACTGCCAATATTTTAAACGCTGTTAACAACAGAACACAGGACAATGTAAACAAAGACATCACTGTCCCAGCAAAGATTGTAGAAGGACAAGAACAAAGGCACACTGTTCCAAAACAAACCGTCAACCATCTCCAATGACTCCAGTTCCCATCAACACCTATGGGGAGCTAAGAATGCTTATCGGAGGACATGTCTTCTCAGGGCCAGGACAGTTCAGAAGTTTCATCACCTGGGATGATGTTACTTAACTTTAGTGAGAAAATGGACTGCCACATATTCAAAATTAATTCAAATTCAATTCAAATTCAAAAGTACTTTATTTCTCCCAAAGGGTAATTAAATGTTGATGTAACTCATTTAAATAAGGAGTTATTATAGCTCGTGATGGCTGTGGGCAAGAAAGATCTCCTGTTGGGGTCCGTTTTACAACCAGTCTGAAGAAGCATCTGGCTGAAGAGACTCTGTTTTCCAATGACAGTCTCATGAAGAGAATGGTCAGGGTTGTCCATAATTTTCTTAATTTTCTGCAAAATCTTTCTATGCATAATCATCTCCAGAGGTTCCACAGTCGTCCCCAGAACAGAACCAGCCTTCTTTATCAGGTTATTGAGCCTTTTTAGGTCTCTGACTCTGATGCTGCTGCCCCAACAGATGATGGCAGAGGAGATAGCACTCTCAACAACAGACTTATAGAAGACATGCAACCTCTTGCTGCAAACCTTGAAGGAGCATAGCTTCCTCAAGAAGTACAGTCTGCTCTGTCCTTTCTTTTAGATGACTTCAGTGTTGAGTCTCCAGTCCAGTCTGTTGTCTAGATGAACACAAAGGTATTTATATTCCTCAAGCACCTCCACTTCTTCTCCCATGATGGAAATAGGGTTTGATCTGACCCTGTTTCTCCTGAAATCTACAATCATCTCCTTAGTTTTGTTCACATTCAAGATAAGATGATTGTTTTCACACCATGACACAAAGTGGTCCACCAGCTCTCTGTACTCAGCTTCTTGTTCATCTCTGATACACCCAACCACTGCAGAGTCATCTGAGTATTTTTGTAGATGACAGGAGTCTGACTTGTGCTGGAAGTCTGAAATGTACAGAGTGAAAAGGAATGGTGAGAGTACAGTCCCCTGTGCTGCTCCTGTACTGCTAACCACCTGGCTTGACACACAGTCCTTCAGTCTCATAAACTGTGGTCTGTTTGTCAGGTAGTCTTGGATATAGGCGATTGTTGATTGTTGTTTCTAGAAACAGAAAAGTGGGAAAGGGATACAAAGGGAGCAGCAGCATCTCCTGATTTGGTTGAAGACAAACTAGTAGAAGCAGAAGAGTCTGAGGTGTGACAGGAAAGCTGTGGGTCAATGGTCAAGGGTAGGATGTCTGTTTGGCTTGAGGCAGGAGGGGAGGATGGTGAGCTTGTTCCTGTATGAATCAGTTGAAGAATGTGTTTAGCTCATTTGCTCTGTCCAGACTTCCATCTATCTGATCCTTCTTTTGCTTGAAGCCTGTGATCTTCATCCCAGACCCCACATCTCTGATATTGTTCCTCTGCTGTTTACTCTCCAGTTTCTTCCTATACACCTTCTTGCTGTCTCTAATCTTGACTTTGAACTGTTTTTGTATACTCTTCAATAACTCTCTGTCTCGCTCCCTAAAGGCTCTTTTTTCCCATTTAACAGTTCCATTAGCTCACTGGTAATCCAGGGCTTGTTATTAGGGAAGCATCTCACTATTCTGGTGGGGATGGTGTTGTCCACACAGAAGTTTATATAGTTGGTCACACACTCAGTCATGGCATTAATGTCCTCTCCATGTGGCTTGCAAAGAGAAATCGAAAAGGTAGCATCAAAACAACCCTGGTCACAGGAAGCCGGCTTCTTCGGCTTCCTGTGACCACTTTCTCACCGTCCTTTTTGTTACAGGTCATCTCTGGACAAGGGGTTTATATTCTGAGCAGAGAAAAACAAGGTTGTTATCTGATTTACTCAGATGAGGTCTTGCTTTGGGAATATATGAATCCTTCACATTTGTGTAGAGCACCTGACAAACTGTTGAAACATTGGCAGTGTAGCAGAGGGTGAGGCATGATTAAAATCACCAGATATTGCTACAGAAGAATTGGGGTGTTGTATCCGTATCTTAGCAACAGCGGAACTGATGACATCACATGCACTGTCAACAACAGCTGAGGGTGCAATGTAAGGAGCTACCAAAATAACTCTGGTGAACTCTCTTGGCAAATAGTTCAATGTCTGGCCAATAGTTCAATGTCTGGACTGCAGAGACAAGACTTCACAGTAACATGTCCTGGGTGACACCATCTGTTGTTGACAAGAACTGCCAATCCACCTCTTTTCCTTTTCCTGCTACTCTTTAAATCTCGATCTGCTTGTATGGTCTGGAAGCCCAGCAGAGAGACGTTGGAGTCGGGGATATGATCCTGCAGCCTTGTCTCAGGAGAACACATCATACTGCATTCCAGATTCTCTTGCTGAGTCCTTGTCAGGGCTTGAAATTCATCTAACTTGTAAGCTGATTATCTCACGTTGGCCATTATGATGGATAGCAGAGATGGTTTGAACTTCCTCCTTCTCTCTCTCTTCTTTGCTCTTGCTCTGCATCCATGACACCTCCTTTTCAACTCCTCTGGGATTTCTGGCTTCAGTTGTCGTATTATTTCTGCTTTTGTAATGCTGATCAGTTGCTCCCTGTTGTAAACCACCCTGTTGCTATGGTTATGCATTATAATAGCAAAATATAAAAAAATATTAGGAAAAATCAACCTGCTGCATAGCATCCAAGACAAAAAGGAATGGTTGTCCTTTCCTTTTGAAGAACAATTTTTTTTTTCCAAGAAAAGCAAGATTCAACTTTTGAAAAATGAAAAAAATCTCAATAAAAGTTACAGAGCTACTCCAACATGGCAAATTTGACTCTTTTGAATATTTAGGAATTGAGATAAAAGGCCATACATGAACTCTGACACTAACTCTATACAAAAACCCAAGATATGTGGAAATTCTTTTCAATAATTTTAATGAGCTTTCATCTGTTATATCCATTGATTATGACAGTGTAATAATGGTGGGAGATTTCATCATCCATGTCAACAAGCCTGAAGACAGAGGTGCAAAAAAGCTGTGTGATATACTTTGGTTTGACTCACCATATCAGCAACGCACAATCGAGGACACACTCTGGACTTGATCATCAGTAAGATTGTAAATATTTCCAAGTGTCTGTAATTGATATCCTGTCAGATCATTTCTCTGTTAACTCTGAAAGTACAATCTCTGTTGACTCATTTAGCAACATAGATATAACAAAATGTTCTTTTACAGAAAACACAGCTGAAACCTTTAATCAAACCTTTTATTAAATTTACTCTTCCACCTCCCTTCTATGCTATAACCCAGAAGATGAGTTAGTGGATAATTTCCACTCTGAGATTTCAGATATCATCGATTCCATTGCTCTCATTAAAGTGAAGGTCATGTCTGGTAGAAAGAAATCTCCTTGGAGAAATGCCCCATTAGTGAGATGTGAAAGAAACCTTTGTTGGGCCGAACGTAAATGGCGTAAAACTCGACTTCACGTTTATTATGAAATCTACTAAGAGAGACTGTGAAGCTATCACTCATCACTAAAACATACAAGGGAAACATTCTTCGTGGAAATCATAAACAAAAATATCAGCAGTGCTGGTGCTTTATTCACCACAGTTGAAAGGCTCACAAACCCTCCTGTGATAGTACCACATGAACTCCACTCTACCAGGGCCTGCAATGAATTTGCCAACATCTTTACAGAGAGAATTCAAAAACAGAGTTAATCTGCACATCCACACCAAATCCAGTATCAATGCTATGCTTAAACATAACAAATGTTTAAGCAAAGAAAATGACTACATTTCAACTGCTCAACTATAAAAGATTAGAAGAAATTATGAATCATTTAAGCTCCTCTTCCTGCTGTTTTGATATCCTACCTATAACCTTCCCTTAAACAGTTTGGCATGTTAAAGCATCTGACTGATTCAAATAGTAAATTTAGTAAATTTTCCTCTCAGCAACTGTTTCCCCCCAGGTTTGCTGCTAAAATGTGCTATACAGATAAACTTGACCTGACTTAAGAAAGGGGAAAGTGAAAATACACTTCTTGATCAAGAAAAAAACCTTACGCTGAAAAAGTAAAATGTGGTGCTTTTTCATCTGTTTGTGAAAGTGTGGACATTTTCCTGGTCCTCACTTTTTTCAATTGGAATGTGCTCCACAAGTTAGGTTTAGAGGTATGGTGTGAATTAAGTTTTGGTTAAGGTTAGGGGTAGGCACACACTAATAATGGTTAGGGCTAGGGTAAATGTCTGGGTCAGGTATAAATGCAGTGTGTGTGTTTGTGAGCGCTGGCGAGAGCAATTAATAGCTTTTGGCCAGGTACAGTCATTCTCTTTGATTTCAGACTTTCTGATAAGATTCACAACAGGGGGCCTGTTAGCCTCCTGAAATTCAAGGCCCATTGCTCTGCATGAAATTACAACTTTTTTTCTGGTGAGTTTAAGATGAATTCATGCATTAGTGATGTGGAAGCTGATTTTAAAAGAAAACAAAAACTATAAGTTGGAGTTACAAATACAGCACAGGTGTGCAAAGCAAGTTTTAGTGTAGAACAGGACTTATGTTCAGTTTAACATTTGCTCTGAAGTACCAGTAGTAGCCTTTGTACCAGGTTTAAAATAATTCCCAAGCTTGATTTTTATAATTTTTCTTTGTATTCTTCTTATAAACCCAGCCGATTGCATCTAAAAAGTAAATTCAAACCAGTCATACATCCATTCCAATTTTTAAAATTAATTAATTAATTTCTTTATTTAGGAAGGAAAGAAGAAAGGAAGGTGCAGCAGAACCTGGGTCAATGTTAACAGCTAACTGCCATGACTGACAAAGGAAAAAATGAAATGGAATTACTGATGCATGAGTACTTTCTATGTTAAAGAGAAGTAAAAAGTTAATGGCAGTTGTACCTCCATTATTGGCTTCATCTAGGACAGAAACACAGCTAAACAGATAAGCTCTGAGCCAGTTTTCAGGTCTATAGGATGAAAGACTAGGATTTCCTTCTTCACACATACACACCAATGATGTGTGGTGAGCTTCATGACTGGTAAGACACCGACTCCCCAACAGTCGGATGTCCAAATCCAAAATCCGGTACAGAAGTTTATATTTCAGTTTTGACCTTAAGTGATTAAAGCTTTTAATTATGCTTTAATCAATTCTATACAATTCAACAATATGATAGCAAGAAAAATAAAAAGAATATTAAATACAAGGTTAATTTTTTTTTTATATGAATGTTGTCTTTCACTTACCTCTCACTTTTCTGATTTAAATTGAAAATCATGTATGATCTTATCTTTATTTTTATATTAAATCCATCCTTCATATCCTTCTCCATGAATCTCTCTGTCACGTCATAGTCTCTCATTTTGCTTTCATTTTTAAAAATCTGGCAGCTTTGATGGGGATAATCGCCAAGGAGGAGAGTGGCTTTGAACAGTTCTATTCCGACTATATTTTTTGTAGTTTACTGATTGTTTTCAGTCTTTTCAGTGGACAGAAGAAGAGCACCTGTGGCCTGTTGTGCCTACGGGGGTCAACACTGATCCCTGTATCAGTGACTCATGGTACTTTCTGCCTCATCCTGTGCATTATCAGTGCCCATTTCTGGCTGATCAAAAAGACTAAATATGTCACTAACATTCACTAAATATATTAGACACACTGTGCAATGTCAACATATGTAGAACATAATTAAACAAGTATATTGGCGATATAAAGAGTGACAGCAATGGGCATACACCAGCTGCCCGTTTCATTTGCTATGTGTGACACAGCACCACAAGAGGTGAGGCACAGCACTTTCACTGCCTCAGCCCGAACTTCTTCCATATATTTGAACAGGGAATGTGTAAATTTGGCTATTTTGGTTTGCTGATAATACCAATAAAAAAAACTGATTTATAGAACATTAAGGAGGAAAAATTGATTTTCTCTCATCATTGTTAGCGTCTATTTTGCCTCTCATGTACCTATTTTACTTGTCAGGATGACAGGTGAGGCACTGCCCCACCTGCCTCCCCTGACTGCGCGTCACTAATACACACTGTTGTTGTATGCATTCTCACTATGAGGGATTGCTGCAAAGTCAATAACACAATTCAAGCAACTGTTCACTTTCACAGTGTGCTTGTACAGGAGGAGTGACTGCTACAAGACAATGACTTGATTCAATCTGCTGGGTTAAATTTGACAGGAAACGCTCTTAATCAATTTAAATTATAGAGAGAACTTGATGGCATTGTTTTATGACTAGGATCAATTGGAATGATTGGCTTCAATTTACTTTTTTGTTAAGTATCTTGAGATGTCATGTTGGGAATTAGCACAATAATAATAAACTAAATTGAAACTGAATTGATCATTTTACACAACATTTTCTTTTGTGATAAACTACAGCACCAGGGCAGGTTCCAACTTTTTTTCTGCTCTAAATGTCAGCTTCGGTCTGGCTTCTGGTTTGAGGCTAGTTTGTTTCACAGTAGCGGTTTCTGATATGGGCAACATTGGCTTCTCGTGTAGGGCAGGATGAGCTCCTGGAACACCCCTGCCCCCACCACGCTGCACACACACACACACACACACACACACACACACACACACACATACACATACTTGACGTGTCCTACTGTGTGCCTCTTGACATCAGCGCTGTGTGCAAAGCGGAAAGGCACAGAGGCACCTCCTCTCTTCTCTCCGCTGTCAGAAAGAGTCCTACCCAGGTGACGAGTCACCTAACCATCCACTTAACAAACAAAATAAGTGTTTTTGTTTCCTAAATCTTAGACCCAAAAGTTAAAACTTCTCCTGCCTCAGTTTATTCTAAACAGAGCAGCCAATCAGTGGCATACCCTTATGTCATCTATTACGTTTTCTATGGCCGCCACCAGCTGCCAGGAGAAATGTTTAACATGTAGTTCTTAGATAAAATAAAATGAATAAATAAATAAATTCAAATGTATGTCATTGATTTAGTTATTACATTTTCCATAAGTGTCCCCAAGGAGTTCTATTTGACTCATGTCTTTTTTTATTATTACAAACACAGTAGACAAGTTCTGCCAATTAAACATTTCATTTAGATACCAAATGAGCTGGGTAACATATTCATGTGCTACTAAAAAGACCTTAAATAAAGTTCTGTTCCATAAAAGTGGGGCATGCAGATTAAGTTGTATTTTCGGTTTCTGTGTGTAAAAGTTTTCATGTGATGATCAGAATATTATAATATGTAAATATCAGCAGATATCTTATTAGTTCTCAGGACTTGTAAGTTTAACTCTTTAAGAATAATTTCTGTCATATATCACACTGGCTACAAGCAGAAGTGTAGATGGCCATATTCTGTGCTGTAGCATTGTTAGCTTTGTTCCATTAATGGATTATTGGATGCTTGAGAAACTACCCTGTAGAGTGTTGAATAATATCAACCATCTGAATCAAACAACATATGGCTATTGTGTATGTATATCTATATCTATCTATCTATCTATCTATCTATCTATCTATCTATCTATCTATCTATATATATATATATATATATATATATATATATATATATATATATATATATATATATATATAGTGAATATGGAATGGGGGGACAGGTTCATTTCCTAAAGATAAGCAGCAAATAGCTTTGAGGGTCCTGCAAGCTGACTTGCATCATTAAAATACATCATCCTGGTGATCAAGTAGAGGTCGTTTTCATGGATTGTGAAAATACTCTCTTAAACTGTACGAGACAAAAAATACAAGGACTTAGCTACCAACAGCTATACGTGTGTGTGTATAATATGTGCTTATAAGGGACCACCTTTTGCTGCAAGTCTCCACCAACTTTGAAAACTTAGTGACTGAAATTTTTTCCCATTCTTTTTTGCTAAAGAGCTCAAGCTCAGTCAGATTAGATGGAGAGCGTGAACAGCAGTTTTCAGATCTTGCCACAGATTCTCGATTGCATTTAGGTCTAGACTTTGACTGGACCATTCTAACACATGAATATGTTTTGTTTTAAACCATTCCATTGTAGCCCTGGCTTTATGTTAGGGTTGTTGTCCTGCTGGAAGGTAAACCTCCACCCGAGTCTCAAGTCTTTTGTAGACTCCAACAGGTTTTCTTCCAAGACAGTGGAGATGGGGTGTTCAGAGTGATGTACAGTGTTTGTTCTCCACCACACATAGTGTTTTGCATTTTGGCCAAAAAGTTCAGTTTTGGTCTCATCTGACCAAAAAAAATCAAACCAGAAAACATTCTTCCACATGTTTTCTGTGTCCTCAACGTGGCTTATAGCAAACTGCAAACGAGACTTCTTATGGTTTTCTTTAAACGATAGTTTTCTTCTCGCCACTCTTCCACAAAGACCACATTTGTGCAGTGAATGACTAACAGTTGACCTGTGGACAGATTCCCCCACCTGAGCTGTGGATCTCTGCATATCATCTAGAGTCACCATGGGCCTCTTGGCTGCATTTCTGATCAGTGCTCTCCTTGTTCGGCCTCTAAGTTTAGGTGGACGGCCTTGTCTTGGTAGGTTTAAAGTTGTGCCATACTCTTTCCATTTCCGGATAATAAATTGAACAGCGCTCCGTGAGATGTTCAAAGCTTGGGAAATTTTTTTTATAGCCTAAGCCTGCTTTGAACATCTCCACAACTTTATCCCTGACCTGTCTGGGGTGTTCCTTAGACTTCATGATGCTTTTTGCTCCCCAATATTCTCTTAACCAACCTCTGAGGCGTCACAGAGCAGCTGTATTTGTACTGAGATTAGATTACACACAGGTGTTATTTAGTTATTAGCAATCATCAGGCAACTTCTGAAGGCAATTGGTTGCACCCAAAGAAAAGGGGGCTAAATAATTTTGCACTCCGCACTTTGGAGTTTTTTATTTGGAAAAAATGTTTTGAATCATGTATAATTTTTTTTCTATTTCATAATTGTATACTACTTTATCTTGGTCTGTCGCATAAAATTCCAATGCAATATATTTATATTTGTGGTTGTAATGTGATAAAATATGGAAATGTTCAAGGGATATGAATACTTTTGCAAGCCACTGTATAAACAGTAATTAAGATTTAACTATTTGGCTGTTTTCTTGATGATCAAGTGGTGCCCCAACTTAGTAATTTTGATCTTAATTAGTAGGGTTTTTTAAAATAACTACCGTAAGTAATTATTTACAATGATTCACAATCAAAACTCGAGTCCTATTACACAACATTCTGTTAATCCAAATGTCCATGTTCCTATACAACAGGAACTCTTAAGCTTTTGTTAGTGTAAAAACAGCAGTGTTTCTGTTTTTACTTTAGTTCAGTCTTTTCCTAGGTATTCTGGTTTGTTTATTTATCCCTTGTGTCCAGTGCTTGCTAAGCACTAATATTAAAAATGTGCAACATTAGTGAACTAACTAGTATTGCTCTGATTTTAACCACAACAAAGAGAATTCTGATTTAGAAATTTGTTAGAAATGGTGTTGTAATAGATAAAATATCAGAAAATAAATACCGAGGCTTAACTATTGACAACAAGTTGAGCTAGAAACCTCATATCAGATACATACAAAGCAAAGTCTCCAAAAGTGTTTCAATTGTCATCAAAGCAAAAATATTACTGGCAAGAGGTGACCTGTTGCTTCAGGATCGCCTTCTCCGGGCAGCAGACTTACCAACATCTTGTCTTTTAATGCAAAGCATAGGATATTTGACAAAGGGTGGACGTGTTGTTAGGGAGTTGTCCCTCCGTGGCAGGAGGTTTACATAGCACCTTGCCCCTTTAATGCACAAATGAATTATGATTACTGTCAGCACCAATACCTTAATGGAATTGCTAAATATAATTTTATTATTAATTAAAACGATACATACTATTGTAGTATATAATAAATAATTATGTATAATTATGTATAATATGTTATGAAAGTATTAATGTGGTGATGATGTAATGAGTGACATCAGTGGTATATACAAGGAAATGCATCATATGTAAATGGTAACAATCATGTGTGTACATAACATGATTTATGTATGAATAGGGAGTGGGAGAAAGAAATCTTCTTCCCACTGTCATATCCTGCATCTTTTGGACTTTTATTTTTCTCATCTCTTTGTATTGATTTCCTATTTTCCCTCTGTTAGTTCAGTTATTTTGTTATGGTTCTTTACATTTAGTATTTATTTTCATTCCCCCTTCTAGTTTATTCCTTCTGATTAATCCTGTTGTTAGCTTTAGTGTTCTGTTGTTTCATTTGGTTTCATCTCTTTTATCTTCTCAGTTAGTTTTACCATTTACTCAGCCGTGTTTCTGTTTTGTTTTTTTTTTTTTGTTTTTTTTTAGTTCAGTCTTTTCTTAGGTATTCTGGTTTGTTTACTTATTCCTTGTGTCCAGTTATCCCACTACTGGTAGACTCATTTTCCTTGCTCCCCTGTTTACTCTACCTCGCCCCCTGCTGCCATTCTCTCTCTTCTCAGTCTCCCATTCAGGTCTTTTTCCTCACACCTGCAAACTGTTAGCCAATCAGCCCCAGTACATTGTTTCAGCATTCACACTCCCAGTTTTTGAGCTCCTTTTTTGCTCTCACTCCTTGCTGGTTCCTCTTGTTACTTATCCATTTTCTTCCCTGTCGTACACTGCTGTTTTTGCTCCCTGGAGTCCTGTTTTTGTTCTGCTCTGGCTTCCTGAATTCCCTGTGGTTGTGTAAGTTTTTTGTTCATCGTTTTTATTAAATCTTCAAAAACTACTTGCTGCCTCTGCCTCTCTGCATTTGGGTCCAGAACTACCACTCCATATCATGACACCCACTCCTTTTTGAGCTAAATGCGTTTATTGTTTATGTATAAAAACAGTATTAATATATAAAATAATTGAACTGGAGGACTTAGACAATGTCTTGTTTGTACTGTTTGTATTGTTATTGTACATATTTGTGTTTATGTGTTTGAATGCATATTTTCTTTGTTTGTTCCTTCTTTACCCAACTGGGAGTATAACATGCATTTTTTTCCTTTTTTTTTTTTTTTTTTTTCTTTCTTCTTTTTATATGGCTCAAAATAAATCAATAAATCAAATCAAATCAGCAAAAGATTTCAATTATGTATTCAAATTCATTTGCCTCTGTAAAGTGTGCAATAAACTGAGAAAGTGTCCATGGAGTAGCATACTTTTTTTTTTTTTTTTTTTTTTTTTTCCCTGAGCCATTTTCTTACATGTCCTAATATTTTACCATTTGATCTTTTTTCTTTTTTTATATTGGTGTACATCATGTTAAAAATGTGAGGGCTTGCAGTGGTGTTGTGGGGGTGGTGTACTGTTGTAACAGAAACAGATGGAGTACTCCTACTCATTTGAATGTGAAAGCATTCTTTAGTCAGCATATCTCCCCTGGCAGTGTGTCTTCAGTCTGTCCCATTTGGTGTTGTGACCTCTCTCAGGCAGACTAGGGTCAGTGGTTCAGCCCAGTATAATGCCCCGCATAATTTTTGTTGTCAGTCAGAGCTGGTCCCATTTCCCTTCCAACTACAAGGGCACCAGCACTCTTAACAATAATCTAATTAGATATTAATGAGCCCTGTAGCCTTGGATGTAATGGGCTTTTTATGGACATGTTATTGGGGACTGTGGAGGTGGAGAAAGAAAGGTCGACAGCAGTAAATGAGACAAACTACATTAATATAAATGATAAGAGTGTGCTTTACAAAGACACAGCAATTATGTCGTAAGAATAATGACGAAAGGTGACTGCTTACACTTTATCATTTATATTCACTACATTCAAAAAGAAAATAATCTGCAATAAGATGCATTTTTTTTTTTTTTTTTTTTTTTTTGAGGATGGAAAGATTTTGTTTTTAAAACTACATGACTACTTAAACACACAAATATACAAAGAACTGTGGAAATAATCACTAAACAACCACATATAGTCAGTTGCTATCTGTTACTTTTTTACTCACCAGACTCCTAAGACTTGTGATTCTATAAGAATAGATCAGTCAAATGCTTTAATAATAATACATTTTATTTGAGGGCGCCTTTCAAAAACCTAAGGTTACCTTACAACAACAGACAGACAAAAAACATCAAATAGTAAACAGTCAGCAACAATTATATAAAGCAACTCAGTAAACAAGATGCAACAACAGTTAATCCATGTTAAAGTGAACATGCCAGTTTGAACAGGTGTGTTTTCAGCTGTGAGTTAAAAGAGGGAAGAGAGTCTATGTTCCTAATGGCAGGAGGAAGGCAGTTCCAGAGCCGAGGAGCCCATCGACTGAAGGCTCTGTTCCCCATGGTGACAAGATGGGCAGAAGGAACAATAAGATGAGTGGCAGACGAGGATCTAAGGGACCGGGAAGCAGTGGCGATGTGAAGCAGGTCACACAAATAAGGAAGGGCAAGGTTACGGATGCACTTGAACGTGAGAGTTAAAATCTTGAAATTTATCCTTGCTTCTATGAGCAACCAGTGGAACTGCTGCAGAACTGGGGTAATGTGATCTCTAGATGGGGTATGAGTTATGACCCGAGCTGCAGAGTTCTGAAGGAGTTTGAGTTTATGGAGAGACTTATTCAGGAGACCAAAAAGAAGAGAGTTGCAATAATCGATCCGGGAGGTGACAAGGCTATGAACAAGGATGGCAGCAGCATGGGGAGTACGGATGGGACGAAGTCACTTAATGCTGCGTAAGTGAAAGTATGCAGATATGGTGATATAATTAACATGAGAATGAAATGAGAGAGTATTATCAAGTATGACCCCCAACCTCTACCTGAGGGTGAGCATGGGAGTTGTCGATATTAATGGAGAAACTGTACGGTTTGGTTAAAGTGGAGGCTGTGCCAATGAGTAAAACTTCTGTTTTCTTACTGTTAACCTTGAGAAAATTAGAGGCGAACCAAGATCTAATTTCCATAAGACAGTCTGACAGGGAGGTAGGAAAAGGAAGGATTTGGAGGAAATGTAGAGCTGAGTATCATCTGCATGGCAATGAAAATTTATGTTATATTTGTGGAATATATGGCCAAGTTGATAATGAACCCTGGGACACACCTGCAGAAACAGAACTTGAAGAATGGGATTTAACTTGGATAAACTGAGTGTGGCCTGATAGATATGGGGTAATCCAGGCAAGAGGTGTGTGACTGATGCCAATGGATGCTAATCTGTCCAGGAGAATATTAAGAGAAATGGTATCAAATGCTGCACAGGAACAATTCCAGTGTTAAGGGAAGAGTGGATAATAGTGGTTATGAGAGGAACCCATGTGGGGAGACAAGCTTTAACTAATACCGTGGGAAGAGGATCAAGCTGGCAGGTAGATGATTTAGATTTCTGAATGATATTAGATACATCAGTTGTGTAAGGAAGAATGAAACTTGAAAATAACTGACAGGGGGACAGCAGGTAGAACAGGAGGTCAACTTCAGCATTAGCAGCTCCTATAGGGTTAAATTGTTGGTGGAGTTGCAAAAGTCAGCAGAGTACATATGGGAAGGAAATGAGTCCAGAGGCTTTGCAATTTTGGCAAACAGAGAAAACAGAGACTTGGAGTTACCTTCACTAGAACTGATTAAACCAGAGTAGTATGCAGATTTAGCTGAGACAATGCAGTCCTTATAAAACAAAATATAATTATTACATAGATCTTTGTGTATGACAAGTCCAGTTTTTTTGAACAAACGTTCCAGTTGGCATCCTCATGTATAGCAGATGAGAAAATGTCAGGATTGATATTAATTTTCCTAAATGTAATGTCACAAGGAGTACAGGTTTTGGAAGCTGTTATATTTACATCATTTACATCTTATCTACAGCTGTGAGGAAGTAGTTAGATAAGCTCATCAGGAAGGCCAGCTCTGTGCTAGGATGCCCCCCTCGACCCAGCGCAGGTGGTAGGAAACAGAAGGACCAAAATAACATCACTGTTGCACAATGTCTCCCATCCCATGCATGAAGCTGTTACTGAACTGGAGAACTCTTTCAGTGACAGACGGCTGTATCTTAGGTGCACAAAAAAGCATTACACTGTTGTCAACTTCTCAGCAAGGAAAGCAGCTATTGGCTATCCTTGAGTCGCTAGATGACATCATCATCTAATTTTTTAAGGAATGTCAACATTGGCAAGGCAAAAATTGGTTAAAAATACTCTAAACATTTAGAACTACAAATGAATGTTATGAAATAATTTATTGTAAATTTAATAATGTAAATACTTTGAACCTACACTACATAAATCAGTTTGAGAAGGTCCCAGTTGCAGACCATGGAAGGGGCAGGATAGTCGGTGGGGTTGGAGGTCTGACTCCACCCTCAAACCGTTTAGATTGGTTAATCTATCTCCTTTGCTCCAAATGTTGGGTTTTACTCACATAGTGACTTTACTCCTGCAGTGTAGTTAGTTTTAAGTTGCTTATAAACAAAAAGACCACCAAAATCTGCAGCTTCCATTGTTTATCAAATGAATTAGGGCAGCATATTCATTTAGCCACATTGAAAACTATTGGAAATATATGATCAATATTTTTCTATAAAATTTAAACATAAGGAAGGAAATGAATTAAAATGAACAGAAGTTGGTGGATCTCGTTAGTCCAGTAGAGTAACATAATTCTGAATTGATTTGAAGTCTTTTGGTCATATGATCTGGAAGCTATTAAAGAATAATCCATAATTTTACATACAAATATTAATATAAAATAGGGGATCGATGAAATTCTCCTGAAATCAGGTGTGTCTTGTCAGTCTAGTCTAGTAACATAATTCAACATTGATTTTCAGTGTTTGGGTCACCTGGAAGCCACTGATTTTCGGGGGTCTTTTTGTTCACATTTTTCGACTGAGTGGAATTTGTTGATGGTCCCTAACAAACCAAAGCATTCTTGCGCGTGGGGCAGTTTTGCGCACGTGTGATTCAATTGTAATGTGGAAACAGAATGGAGTCAATCTCCTCTTCATACTTCTCTGCCCTGACTGCATGCTGGGTTTGCTGCACGATGAGGCTGCTGTTAGACTGAGTACCTGCAAGCGCTTTGGATGTGAGAGGAGCTCATGACACCACTCACTGCTCGCTGTAACTACAGTACGATTGATGCTTTCATGTGTTGTCGCCAGAGTCTCCAATAACACAAAAAGTTGCTAGATTTGTCGCTTATTGCTTTAAAAAGAAGTTGTTAGGTGCTTGTAATGGAGGTTTTCATTACTTATTCTCGTATACTTAAAATGCTGTTTGAATATTTTGAAAAAATAAATTACACTGAAAAAGAGAGTAAAGTATTTTAGTTTTTAGTTTGTGGGTGTTTTTAGGCAGCTTCTTAGCTGGTACTGATGATGACCTGTCCTGTTAAGAAACCAAACAAATGGATAAAATACAAGTATTACTGTGACCAATCTTTGAAATAGTGTGAGACTGTGAGAAAATACTCCCATTAACCACTGATCAGCCAAGCATTGAGAGTCTAATCATTCACATTGGAGCTAATAATCTGGCTAAGCAAAAATCTGAAATTCTGAAAAAGGACTTTAGTCATCTTTTAAGCACTGTTGGAAATCTGAAAATGAAAGTGTTTATCAGTGGACCAATAGCAAAAGTTGGATGTGGAGATGAGAATTACAGCAGACTGCTTATGATAAACAGATGGCTTATTCAAGAATGCTCTTCCAAATCCGAGAATTTTATTGACAATCACAAGATTTTCACAAGTTTTGAATCAGCACCCCCTAATTACAATTTTTAAAGTGAGAATAGAAAGAATAAGAGGGGCGGAGGGGTTGCTGCAATATTTCATGATTCACTAAACTGTAAAAAGGTTTCCTTGGGCAATTTTGACTCTTTTGAATATCTGGGAATTGAGGTAAAAGACCACAGATGAACTCTGACACTAACTCGATTCAAAACCCCAAAATATGTTGCAAATTTTTTCAATGACTTTAGCGAGCTGTTATCTTTGATATGCATTGATTATGACTGTTTAATAGTTATGGGAGACTTTAACATCCATGTTGACAACCCAATAGACAGAGAGGCAAAAAAGCTGAATAATGTACTTCAAAACTTTGGTTTGACTCAGCATGTTAAACAGCCAACACATAATTGAGGACACACTCTAGATCTGATTATCAGCAAGAATGTTAATATTTCCAAGGTCTCGGTAATTGATGTCGCTCTGTCTGATCATTTTTCTGTTGTTTTTGAAAGTACAATCTCTATTGACTCGCTGACTAAAACAGGTATTATTACAAAATGTTCTCTTACAGACAACACAGCTGAAACTTTTTATCAAATCTACTCCTCCACCTCACTTCCATGCTGTAAACCAGTTGATGAACTGGTAGATAACTTCTCCTCTAAAATTTCAGACAACTTTGATTTCATTGCACCTGTTAAAGTGAAAATTGTGTCTGATAGGAAGAAATCTCCGTGGGTAAATGCTCCACTTGTAAGAAGCAAAAGAAGCCTTTGTTGAAGGGCTAAACGTAAATGGCGTAAAACTCGACTTCACGTTTACTATGAAATCTACAAAGAAAGGCTGCAAAGCTATCACCCATCATTAAAACATGCAAGGGAAATGTTCTTTGCAGAAATTATAAACAAAAATATCAACAATGCTTGTGCCCTGTTTGCCACAGTGGACAGGTTGACAAACAGTCCCATGATTTTACCATCAGAACTCCACTCTACCAGGGCCTGCAATGAATTTGCCAAATTTTTTACAGAGAAAATTCAAAAAATTATAGGGCTAATCTGCACATCCACACCAAATCCTATAACGATGCTATGTCCAAACATAACAAATGCAGAGAAAATGGCTGAATTTCACCAACTCAACCATGAAAACTTAGAAGAGATTTTAAAACAATTAGGCTCCTCTTCCTGCTGTCTTGATACCCTACCTACCACCTTCCTTAAGAAAGTTCTGGCTGTCATTGCACCTGATCTGATTCAAATAGTAAACTCTTCCCTCTCATCAGGTGTTTTCCCCCAGGCTCTAAAAACAGCAGTTATCAAACCACTGTTAAAAAAGAGCAATTTAGATAAATCACTACTGCAGAGTTACAGTCTAATCTCTAACCTTCCATTTTTCAGCAAAATTATTGAAAAAGCTGTGTTTCAACAGTTAGGTTATCAACCTTCCAGACCACTCAGGTCTTCTGGTCCTAGTCTACTCTGCATCTCCAGAACCAGAACCAAACATGGAGAAGCAGCGTTCAGTTTTTGTGCACCACTAATCTGGAACAAACTCCCAGAAAACTGAAAACAGTCGAAACACTAAATTCTTTTAAATCAAGGCTGAAAACCCACCTGTTTAGAGTTGCCTTTGATTAGTAGTTTGGACCATAAATCTGCAAACAAATCCAGGTAAGATAAGCTTGGTTTTCCAAAAGGTGGAAGTTGGAGTGTAAATCAGTTAAATAAAGTAAGTGAATCATTTATCAATATTTTTGCTGATGATTTTGATGATTTTCATGTGTTAGATAATTTTGATGATTTTGCTCGATGATTTTGATGTTTTGATGATTTTGCTGTATACTTGATTGATGTTTTTATGATGTAAAGCACTTTGAACTGCCTTGCTGCTGAAATGTGCTATACAAATAAATTTGACTTGACTTGACTTCCAGTTTATAGTTGTTCAAATGACTTACCTCTGTCTCTTCCTCTGCAGGGTGTTCAGGCTAAAAGATTCCCCTGGGGGCCTATGAACTGAAGGGGAGAGGTAAACTGTAAACTTTAGTGTTTAATGTTATAGATTTAAATCTTGGTATAGAAATGTGTTTTAGAGATGTTTAGTGATAGATATTATTTGTTAAATAAAGTGTGTTGATGTTTTAGCTACTTTGTAGATGTTTGTTAGTGTATATATGTTGGGTTTCCCCTGTTTCATGGTAGGTCAGTTAATTGATGGGGGTAGTAGGCTGCCTGTTAACATTAGGCTGCTACTGCTACTGAGACCATGTGTGACCTGTGAAACAGGGTTCTCTACTTGTATCTGTTCGATGTTGGTGAATAAACACCCAGTGGGTCTGCACCTTTTCTCTGCCTTGAGCCTCCTGCTTAAACCAGCCACTAAGTGCCATTCTAACAAGGGCTCTGAAAAGTTGCTAAATATAGCGACAGTATTGCTAAGTTTGCAACAGTGAGCATTACCTCAGATCTTTCTTCCCAGCAGCTGTAAGACTTTATAACCATCACCGCTCCCAACAGACTCAATAAGTCTTTGTAACTCTGCTGTTATTTGCACATCCCTCTTTGAACAGTTTTTGCGTCTCATGTGAGCGGTCTGTTGTTGGGTTTTTTTTTTTGCACATATATATCTATGCACATCTTTTTTTATGTTTCTTCTCTAGGTTAACCTACTCAACTGTATATTTCTTTTTATCTGAGTATGCTGTTTTTGTAGCACTGCACAGTATTTTTCTTATGTTGTAAATTTGTCCTTCCTGTACAATATCTTATTCTTACATTTTTTTTTAACTTTGTGTGGATATGCATGTTCCCGCTTACCTCAAGTTGCTGCTGTGACATCTGAATTTCCCCACTGTGGGACAATAAAGAATATTACTAGTTTTCTATTCAAAAATACTGTACATGTTGGCTTCACTTACTCACTTTACTATATCCAAGGATATTTTTTGCTGATCTTAACAGATTCAAGGAGTCCTTTGTCTTTTTGCACAGCCAAAGAGAAGTTTCTATATGAAAGGTCACAGTTGATTGCGATCTGTATTTAACTTTTGATCACTTCTCTGCTGCGTCTGCTCCTTGAGTCTTACCACACTGCCTGGCTAAAAAAGTCGACAAGTTGCTTGTTTTTCTCCTTACCTCTCAGCTGGCAGGCAGGATTGGTTTCTGCTGGAACACATTACCTCCAATAAGTGGTGGCTTTAAGAAGGAGCAGATTTCCTCAGGCAGATGCTAGATGGTTTTTGCACCTAGAGCAGTAACAACTTAGCGACTCTTAGAGGGGGGTTTTTCCCGAGAAGTATCTTCTCAACTTTGATCTGAGTCTTTTTCTCTCCACAATCTTTCAACCTCTGGATTTTACTGTGGAGAGAACTTACCTTCATTACTCACTCCAGAATCTCCATGCTCAGTTTCCAGTCTGTTGATCCATCTCTGATAGTCACCTTGCTGCTCCTTTGACGGTTCGCCAGCATGATCCACAGAACCACCACCGTTAAGCTCCGATCGCAGCCTGTCCACCTTTCACCTCCAAGTGACCAGACTGTAAGTCTCCTGAAATAATTCATTTGCTATCCTACACAATCTGTACTTACCAGCCTAACCGATCAACCCTAAGTGCTTCCCTCGGCCCTGGTCCCCCCATGCAGCCCCGGATTCCTTCCCCGTCCTTACACATTTAAATAAAGATTGTTAAATCTGCTTTGATATCTGTAGTTGTGCCTACCTAAGAGTCCATTTAAACTAGCATTATGACAGAACCATTTGGCCACCTGGACTCCGAGGCACAGCTGACTGACTGACATTCAGGCTATGTTACAGTAACAAAACTCTGTTTCAGCTCCATCAGATTCAGGGTTTTACTGACAAGCTACAACTAACTAACCTTTCCTCTTGTTCTTACTCAGCCTCTGTTCCAGCTGATGCCACCACTTCTACATTGCCGATGTTCTGTGGTGTAGCCTCACTGACTCAAGAGTACTACTCTGGTTTTTCACCGATCCCCTCAATCTTTCCCAGATAATGCCCATAAAAACTCATTTTGTGGGGTTATTAAAGGATTGAGTTTTAAAATGGGCAGAGACCATTATAAATGAAAGAACACATTATTTTTAACTCCTATGAGGAGTTAATTGTGTCAGAACCTGAGTTGTTTTGGGATTTGATTATTTGATTCTAGTTTTGATTGTTATCCTGTGATCCTTAGTTTCTTATTTTGATTAGATCAGCCTTATTTCTATCTTACTTTAGTTCAGTCCTGTCTTAGTTATTCTAGTTTATTATTTATTCATTGTGTCTAGTTATCCTATTTTACTGTTAGATTCTTTTTCCTTGCTCCCCTGTTTACTCACCCTTGCCCCATGTTGCATTCTCTCTCTCTCCTCAGTCTCCCTTCAGCTCTTTCTTCACACCTGCAAACTATTAGCCAATCAGCCCCTGTCCATTTTTTCAGCATTCACATTCCCAGTATTTAAGCTCCTTTCTTGTTCTCACTCCTTGCTGGTTCCTCCTGTTACCTACATGTTTCCTCCCCGGCTGACCTGTTATTTTGCTCCTGGATTCCTGTTTTTGTTCTGCTCTGGTTTCCTGCATTTTTGTAAGTTTTTTGTTTATCATTTTATTAAATCATCAAAACTACTCATTGCTTTTCCCTCTCTGCATTTGGTCCTTCACCTCAACTAAACATGACAGAAGGAACCAGCCATCAGGACCTAGCAGAATTGTTTTAGCCTGAAAAATTAGAAAACTTCTTAAGATACACCAGTCCTCCTTGGGCACGGGTTAGTGCAGCTGCCTAACTAAAAGGAATATTAAAGACTGATCTTTCACTCTCATCGTCTTTGGGGAAGACATACCTTTTTGAAGAGGTGGGGTGGAACAGGCGAGCTGCTTTTGCTCAACTTCTGAACAGACCTCCCCCACTTCAACTGCAATCCACCCTTTTACAAGAATATCCACCTTCAGCATCTGCACCTCCAACCTCTGCTCCCCTGGTTTCCTCCACCTACAGACGCAAACGTCACCACTGCAAGGAGACCTCCTTCGCTTCTCCGGTGGGTCAGTCTGACGCCTCATTCACTTCTCCAGTGGCTCAGGCTGCTCCTTGTCGTCTGTGTCATCATCTCCATGACTCCCAGTTGGTTCCACACCTCGAAACTCTAAAGTTTCCTCTTCATCCCAGACCGTTAGCCCCCTCTGGCCTCTTCCTCTGGCCCCCTGAAATAATTCATTTGCTATCCTCCACAATCTGTACTTCCCAGCCTAACCGATCAATTCTCCTTTCTCCTAAGCGCTTCCCTTGGCCCTGGCCCCGGACTCTCCCCGTCCTTGCACATTTAAATAAAGATCGTTCTTTCTCTGTAGTTGTGCCTACCTATGAGTCCATTTAAACTAGCATTATGACACTACTCCATAAAGGCTTCTCCAGAACATCACAAAGATTCTCAATGGGGTTAAGGTCTGAACTCTGTTGTGGCCAATCCTTGTGTGAAAATTGTCTCATGCTCCCTGAACCACTCGGTCACAATTTCAGCCCGATGAAGCTTGGCATTGTCATCTTGAAATATCCCTGTGTCATCAGGAAAGACACTATCCAGTGATGAAATAACCTGGTTAGTCAGTCAGCTGACTTGGACCTGACCAACTGGACTTGACCAACTGCTCCCCATGAAGGCCTTTTGGTTTCAGTCTTAACAGCTTTTTAATTAAGTTCTCAATATACATTTTAAATATACATTTTAAAATGTTGATTCCCTGCCCCCCCCCCATATTCTCTCCATATGATTGGCCAAATTAACCCAAAACATTTTGTGTTTTTAGGAGTTTTGAAGTCATTCTGATTGCAACCCATTTTGCTTTTCTGTGATTTTTAGGAGGATATTAAGAAAACTGCACTAGAAGACCAGTGAGCAGAGGTGTCATTGTAAAATGAATCAGTGTTGCTCCTTATCATTGCCATCTGACATGCTTTGAAGTGATGAAGGAAAATATGATAAATTTTATGAAAGATTTTGAAAATGTATAGTTAATTTGTGTAAACACCTGTGAATTGCATTGGTAACACCAGTAGAGCACTGTAATAAATAAGATAACACAATTAAAAAGATAATAGAACACTGAAATAAAAGGTGACGGACCTTTCTTGAGTATCCATCTATTCCACCAAATATGATAATGATGTACCTTGGAAATAAAAGACAAAAGGGCGATGAATAGTCACTCCCAAGAAATAGATAAATATGTAAATAAATGTCTTACACCAGTGGACATAAACCACAACCATCAGCTTGTGGTTTATGTCCACATGGACTAATGACAAAGGCCCCTGCACAAAGCACGTCCTGCTCACTATGCACCCCAGCTGTGTCATCCTTTCCAAAACTCCTGGAGCATCAGCTCTGTGAATGGACTCCTTGATGCGATCTCACTGAACTCTATGCCCATCAACTTGCAGACAACCTTCCACCATTCTGTATCCTGCATTTGGGATCCTGCTTTTTATTGACTGTACAGCATCATCCAGTCCACTATCAGATAAGTTGCTGTGTGCAAATCTTGTGGCTAATCCAAGTTCACGCCAGTGCTGGAAGATTATGCTTTGGCTGACACCCAACAGATTTGTGATGCAAGACACTGGTAAGGGGACGTTGATGAGCTGGGACAGAAGCTCCTCAGAAAAAAGGAACTTTGGTCTGCCTTGTCCTCCAGCTCTAACAAAAGCACACAGACTGTCTTGGGAAACAGTTGTGTCGATCTTACTTTGCAGGGATAAAAGACACTCCACAATTTCAGTTGGAATGTTTAAAGTATTAGAGGCAGCTGTTAGAATAAATGCTTCTTGATTTACAACATACTGGAAGTGGTCCAAATTCAAGTGTGGTTGACTTAACACATCGGTAATCCTTGATTTCAGACATTCCAATAATTGAGCCACTGGTCCCTGTAAACAACAAAATAAAATTTTGATGCAAATTCAGAATACTTTTTTTGCAAAACATAGTATTTTTAGCAACTTAGCCAATCATTAGTTTGGAAGATAAAACAATTACACGGCTCTGTTGAATGCTGTCAATCACTGCATTGTTATTTATGTAAAGCAACAGTATAACACACTGTTGCTAGGGACACCGCCGTCCCTAACAATGGTGCTTCGCTGATCGATCAGAGGACGACAGAGGAGAAGAGATTCAAGGAGTAAATATCCAAGATATTTTCCTTATGGGTTATTTATACCATAACTGGCCAGCTTCACAGTAATAGTGATGGTTAAATAAATAAACTGTAACTTACAGGGAGGAATGGAGGTTCCACGCACTGGTGTCCCAGCCCATGTCACCGTGACACAAACGCTCCCCACAATCCCTAATCTTGTTTATGACAGAGCAAACTACAAAAATATACATATCAAAACCTATACATAACCCACATATTATAAATAAGGTTTCCACCAGTACGAGGATTGATTTCTCGTCCGCTTCATAAAAAAAAAAAAAAAAAAGAAAAAAAACCACGGTCATGGCCGAGGAGGATTAGTATGGTCAGATTTATTTATACACTAAATAATGCAATTAGTAAAACCATAAAAGTTGCATTTTAATCAACATTGTCTCAAAATAAATATTTTATAGTTTACATGTCAGTGCTAATTATTTAGCACAAGCCAACTTCTAATGCTAGTAACGCTAGCACTAGCTTAGCTCACCGCCATGTTGTTAGCTTGCAAACTATAGCAGTAAATCTGTAAGTCCAAAAACTGTGTATTACTTTAAATAGTATTTTTTTTTTTTCTTAATATATATAAATACTGGATACACACATTACTGATCTTACCTGTGATGCTTCATCTGAGCTGGTAGCTCCAACCGGTCCACTACCCTCAGCCATCTTTGAATTTGGAGCATGCTGTGTTTGGTATACTCACGGATTGATTATTTCATCCTGTGATGTCATTTCAACACTTTTCTATTCATACCCACAAACTTAAATTCGTGTCCACACAGAAGCGAAGAGTTCGTAGTCCTAGAAATTGGAGTTGTATTCACAAGACTTTGCACTCTGTTTTTAAATTCATACTTACATAGAAACAATCCTAATCTGCACAATTTCTCAGATTCACATATATTTCAGCAGTTTTGCGTACAAGAATTTTATTGACATTCAAATACGAATACGAATGTTAGAATTGTGCATACATCTTTTTGACAGTTATCTTACTCCATACAGTTTGCTGGCCAATCAAGGACAGTTATTCCATGGTCACTAAACCACCTTTTGGTACCTTTAGCTGGAAAATGAAATTAGCGTCTAAATAAAGCTAGTCAGCAGAAGGAAACATGAAGTGCTCTTAAATATCCTAGTAGACCACAAATTATCACTGACTATGGAAACTTTACACTGGACTTTAAACAACATGGATTCTGTCCCTCTCAACTCTTCCTCCAGACTCTGGGACCTTGATTTCCAAATGAAATGTAAACTTTACTTTTATCTGAAAAGAGGACTTTGGATCACTGAGCAGCAGTCCATTTCTTTTTCTCCTTGGCCCTGGTTAGATGCTTCTGCTTTTGTTCTCTGGTTCAAGAATGGGATGACAAATGGAATGTGAAATTTGTAGCCCATGTGTAGGTTATCCCTGTTGCTGGTACCCCTTTTCCTGCCACACTTTTTTTTTCACTCAACTTTCTATGAATAATGCTTAGAAACAGCACTCTGTGAACAGCCTGCTTCTTTATGACCTTTTGTTGCAATGACTGTCTTCTGGACATCTACCATATAATTCATCGCCATATTACATGTTTCTGTATCCAAAAAAAGTCAGTATATAATGTGCAATGATATAGAATCACTACACTGTATACATGATTTATAATTATACCATATACATCATTATCATTACAATAAATATCCCATTGACTCATGAATGATTGTTATAAAAATGTATATTACCACCTGTATATAACCACTGAAGATATATTAAAACAATGTGCAGGCCTACATTCACACACATACATACACATATTAATAACTAATAGATTTAATATGAAATGTACTGCAACCTAATGTAACCTGGCTTCCTCTTTATACTTACTGAACACTTTTCTTGTATTTGCTTTTGAATTGAATGATATTAATTTATTGAAACTGAATGTCTAACTTGTTCCATAATTCACTCCACAGATCAAGATACACATATTTTTTAAGGTTAATCGGGCGTGTTGTGTTTTAAAGTTAAGTTCACCTCTCAAACCACAATCCTCTCTACCATTGAATAGCTTTTTCAAATTACCTGGTAATGTTTTATTCCTTGCCATGAACATTATTGTTACAGTTTTGTAATTGACTAAATTGATAAGTTTCATACAATGTGATTTCAAAAACAAAAGGTGTGTGTGATACAAATATCCTCCATTGTTAATTATCCTGATTGCTTTTTTGAAGAATGTATAAAGGCTGTAAATTACTTCTATATGTATTACCTCAAATCTCTGCCCAGTAGGTCAAATATGGAAGCACCAGTGAGAAGTAAAATGTAGACAGTGGTTTGTAATTTAGGAGGTACCTCGACTTAACAATTACTGCAATGTTTCTTGTAAGTTTGGATTTTCATAGCTTATCTGAGGTTTCCAACAGATCCTGTGATTCAACGACACACCAAGAAATTTGATTTTAATCACTCTCTCTATACCAATATAATATATGTACTTGTATATCACTTTTCCAATTCCCAAATAACATAAATTTTGATTTGGTCAGATTCTGATGTCATAAGCAAATAAGACCATCTTAAATTTTTCTGAGGCCTTACAGATGTTATTTATAAATAGAGTAAATGAAACAGGGCTCAGTCCTGACCCCTGAGGGACACCACCGGTAATGTTTGAAAAGTTGGATGTTTGATCACCAGTTTGAACAAACTATGTAAGTCTTTAACCAATTCAACACAATTCCCCTGATACCATACCTTTCTAGTTTTGTAAATGATATATCATGATCAATAGTGTCAAATGCTTTCTACAAATCTATAAAGATTCCTAATACATGTTTATTTTTATCTAAATAGTTTGTGATTTTTTTTTTTGGTTAACTCCATCAATGCCATTGTCATTGATCCTTGCCCTAAAGCCATATTGATTTTCTATTAACACATTGTGTTTATCTGTAAATTTATTCAGTCACACTATATATAGATTTTCCAGTATTTTGGAAAATTGACAAAGTAATGAGACTGGCCTGTAATTGGTGAAATGGTGTTTCTCTCTTGATTTAATAAATAATGGGTTGATTTTGGCAGTTTTCATCTTTTGAGGAAATAAACCAGTTAAGAAAGATAAGTTGCAAATGTATGTAAATGGTTTTACAATACTGTTGATTACACTTTTGAACAATGCCATGTCAATTCCATTCCAGTCAGATGATGATTTTTGTTACACTTATTAACAATGTCAATAATTTATTTTTCATCTACCATCTGTATGTTTTGAGTTAGGGTTTCTGGGAACAATTTTCTGTCTGTTCATAGCCATTTGGATCTATAGTACTAATTCCTGCCGCCAACTTTGGCACTGCATTAGAAAAGAAGTTATTGAACCCATTAATGACATCATTTATATTATTTAAGGTCCTATTGTCATCAGTGAAATACTCTGGATAACCTCTGTGGGTTGGAGCCTTTCTAATAATAGTGTTTAATATTTCCCATATACCTTTAGTGTTAATCCTTTTACAATTTCTAATAATGTTAATGAGTTTATCTTTATATCTCTTATATTTACATTCCACCTCTATTGTTCTATCTTTAAAAAATTGTCTGGCAAGTATGTTCTTTTTTTACAGCCCTTTTGTATTCCTCTTGTAATCCTTAATGCTCTGAAAGTTGGTGTAAAGACTCCTGCTGTTGATATGAATAATGGACAGAACATGATTTAAACTTACATTCAGTTCAAACTGTTCTGTGTAGAGTAGCCACATGTATTATTTAGATGATCTTTTTTTTTTTATCAGGGTCAATGTCTTATTTTAACTCATGCATGGCTCATTACAGACCTTGCACAATGAGGGAATGCATTATTATTTATACGTGTACTGTCAACGTGTTACCTTGAGGATGCCACAGCACTAGTGGTATTGTTTCAACTCTTCAATTTTTCTGATGATCCGTACTTGAAATGGTGTCTGGACCCCCAGAGAAGCATTTTGTCCAAACACCCAAGACAGGACACAGAAAAGACAGGTAAGTAATCACATCTTAGCAACTTCAAGCAACTTCTTTTACACTCACTTTTATCTGTAGACCTCTAAGTAACAGTTCTTTTATCCTTATAGGCAACCACTACACTTCTTTTTTTCAGTGCCTTATCATCTGAAGGAGGAACAGCTTATCCTGCTCTCTCTCATCACCATTTGATAGTTTTTGCCTGTTAGTTATTTAATATACTCAGTTTTTGTAGTTACTCTTATATTGTCTAAACTCACACACATTCACTCACACTCTCACTCACAAGGACCGTGGGATTTTTACTTTTTAAATTTTTTACTTTTTACTATTTTTTTTTTTTAACTTCCAAGCTGAACCAGAGCAAGATGCCGCTATTCAACACCAAGGACCTTGACAAACTTCTACAAAGAATGGAAGTGACAGAAATTAAGATTCATTGACTGGAGGTGAATAAATGAGGTCAACACAGGTTCTGGAAATGAAAAAACCCTACCAATAATGAAGAGTCTACTTGACAGTTTCCAGGCACCTCAGCAAGCAGTTCCCTCCCCGGAACTGTCTGGGAGCTATGTCAAAACTAAATCTCATCCTTTGGATCTGACGAGACGTGTAATGGGAAGGACCAGTCACCGAGATAACACAGTATGGCCAGTTTTGAGCCGAGCCTTAACACCAGTGCCAAAGAAAATAAACAACAACCAGCTGGAACTGTCATTATTCCACTTTCTTCAACCCTGGTACCAAGGGTACATGCCAAGTACAAAGTCAGTCTTTGTTATTTAAATTATGTTTTGATTGAAAATGTATAAAATGTATTTATTAGTTATAAGGGACAGGAGATGACTCAGGTGTGGCATGAGTGAAAAGGAGAAGTTGACCATGAGAAAGTGGAAAGGGGAGTTTTCCAGTAAAGGATGGTGATTTTAAAGTATAAATTAGAAGCACTTGCTAACATTCAGTGGTTGTGCTTTGGGGACAGTTTTTGTGTTCACATCAGGAGAAGAGATGGTGAAGGATGAACTATATGGGTTTTGAGAATAGAATTGAGCCTCAACCAGAGCTGTACCCATGTTGAGGACAACCCAAAAGCCAAAGGCTGAGGTTTCAGAATTTGAATGTACTCTCAAGACTGCTGCTTCACGCTGGGTTTTTTCTTTTTGTTGGATCCAAGAACTTTCATGGCCTCTGTCAAGAACAGGTTCAAGGATTCTTTGAGTTTTCCACACAAAGAACAAATGGTATGGCCTCTCTGTCTCTCTCTCTCTCTCCTCAAATTTATTACATCCAAGAAGTTCACTCAGCCGCAGTTATAAGGAAAGACAATTAAACATAATTTGATGATTTTTGCAAGTTCTCCACTTTTCATGAGTTACTGGATTTGAACTGTGCGTTGTACCTACTAAGCTCTGCAAATTAAAGCAACCAAAATCTACTGAACATCGTGGAAATTCAATTATTGAAACTGTGACTTTTAAGGATTCTTGCTGGTTGTAAAAAGTTTGGCTGCTTGGGTTCAACAGAATTTCTGAAGAGTTTTTTGATCGCTTGTTCTGATAAAGAGGTTTATGTAGAAAAACAAAATACTTGAAGTCTATTAGTCCAGACTTCTAAAACTAATTCACCCCGTATTCCAAGAGTAAGTTGTTTAAAAGGGAAGAAGCTGCCGTTAACAGGCGTGGCTGAGGGTGCTTGCTGGCTGCGGATGCTCAGTCGGGCTGGTACCTCAGAGGAAGCAGGGTTTGATGTTCGGAAAGGAGGCAGTTTGAAGGCTAAATTAATTCTTCCCACACCAGGTGAAATAGATTTTCTGTTGCCCTGCTTGGGGAAGGCTCAGGAAGTCCGGACCCTTTGAATGGAGAGCTGGTTCAGACTACTTTTCATTAGTGAGGTTAGTCTGACGACAATGGTCACTGCACTTCAGTAGTGATCATTGGCCACTTTTTCTATGAAAGAAATCATAGGCCACTTTTTCTATGAGAGAAATTTATCCTCCAAACATCAGCAAAAGGTATGAGACAAAATCAACACAATTACCTCCTAAAGTAACCCAGAAAACAAAGGAAAATATGCCAAAAGTGCTTATTGTCGGTGATTGGGCAATAAACAGAACCAGCCGCTTCTGCAATGCAAAGAGAACAAGGGTAACATGCCTCCTTATGACATGGTTTCTGATGTTACAGTAAAAATACCCTCATTAACCACTGATCAGCCAAATATTGAGAATAAAATTATACACATTGGAGCTAATGATTTTGCTAAACAAAAATCAGAAATTCTGAAATATGACTTCAATCATCTTCTACGTACAATCAGAAATCTCAAAATGAAGGTGTTTATCAGTGGACCTCTACTGATAGTTGGACATGGACATGAGAGATACAGCAGACTGCTTATGATTAATAAATTGATTTAAAAAAGCAAGTTCTGCCAGCTCAGTGAACTTTGTTGACAATCACAGGATCTTCTGGGAGTGCTATCATCTCTACAAACAACATGGAATATGCCTAAATTAAACTGGAACAAAACTTCTCACCGCAAACATATTTCATGCTGTTAACAACAATAGGTCCTCTCCCCAAATGCAGGTCAATGTAAACAATGATAGCACTATCCCAGCCATGATAATGGAAGAAAAAGCCAAAACCAACACATCTGATAAGGATGGAACCCACTGTCTATCAGGAGCACACTGATTCAAAACAAACAGATTAAGCAGCCGGCTCTCAAGTCATCAGCTGGAAACAAAACTGCTGGTATACAACTTTCCTTAAGAAAATTTTGCCTGTCATTGCATCTGACTTGATTCAAATAGTAAACTCATCCCTTTCATCATGTATTTTCCCCCAGGCTTTAAAAACAGAAGTTATCAAACCACTGATAAAAATCTGGACAAATCACTATTGCAGAACAACAGGCCAATTTCCAACCTTCCATTCATCAGCAAAATTATTGAAAAAGCTGTGTTTCAACAGTTAAACAGCTTCTTAACAATGACCAGTCGCTTTGATGTCTTTCAGTCCGGTTTCTATCCTCACCACAGTACTGAGACTGCTCTTGTCAAAGTGTTCAATGACATTCACACAAATAGAGACTGTGGAAGAACCACAGTGTTGGTTTTGTTGGACCTCAAAGCAGCATTTGACACTGTTGACTATGGGATATTATTGAAGCGACTGGAGAACTGGGTCGGACTCTCTGGTACAGTACTTAATTGGTTCAAATCCTACCTAAAGAACAGGGACTTCTTTGTTTCAATAGGCATCTTCTCATTGGAGCAGACAGAGGTCATATATGGAGTACCCCAAGGTTCAATCCTAGGACTCCTCCTATTCAATATGTACATGCTCCCACTAACTCAGATTATAACAATAAATAAGATTAGTTACCATAACTACTCAGATGATATACAGCTCTTCATTATGATGTCACCAGGTGACTCTGAATCCATCCAAGCACTGAGCAGATGCTCAGAAGAAATCAGTGGGTGGATTTGCCATAACTCTCTTCAACTTAACAGAAACAAAAATGAAGATATTATTTTTGGACCTAAAGAGGAATGATCAAAAGTCAGCATGCAGCCTAAGTTATTACAGATAGAAACTTGTGATCAGGCCTGAAATCTGGATGTAGTGATGGACTCAGACCTGAACCTCCAGAGACACATAAAGACAATTACAAAGTCAGCCTTATATCACCTGAAGAACATTTCCAGGAAATAAGGACTAATGTCCCAACAAGATCTAGAGAAACTCATAAATGTATTTATCTTTAGTTTCACTGATTACTGCAACAGTGTCTTCACAGTTCTACCTAAAAAAAATCAATCAGACAGCTGCAGCTGATCCAGAACTCTGCTGCTTGCATTCTCACTAAAACCAAGAAGATGGAGCACATCACTCCAGTTTTAATGTCCTTACACTGGCTCCTTGTAGCTCAGAGAATCGACTTTAAAATACTTCTGTGCATTTATAAATCACTGAATGGCTTAGCACCAAAATACATTAAAGATCTGTTGTCATTGTATCAACCCTCCAGACCACTCAGGTCTTCTGGTTCTAGTCTACTCTGCATTCCCAGAACCAAAGCCAAACATGAAGAAGCAACATTCAGTTTCTATGCACCACAAATCTGGAACGTTTGTGGTCCAGGAAACTGCAACACAGCCAAAACATTGAGTTGCTTTCAATCAAGGCTAAAAACCCACCTGTTTAGAGTTGCCTTTGATTAGTAGTGGAACATTGACTAGTATACTTGACATGTATTTGCTTGATGATTTTGATGATGGCACTTGGCAAAATGTAATGTTTATTGCTTGTTCCATAACTGGTGACTGTATGATGTTTTTATGATGTAAAGCACTTTGAACTGCCTTGTTGCTCAAATGTGCTATACAAATAAACTTGACTTGACATGACCTGACTAATGAGGAGCAGCTGTGCAGAGCCTGGAACAAATGGTAAATGGTACTTTTTAATTAGTACCAGTCATATCCCGTACACAGGACGTATGTAGTGGTCCTGAATTCACAGCCTCATATGTTAGAATAATGCTACATTCCGCCATATACACACTTGTATATGGCAGATGAGACGGTCCTATTTTGTTTGACACCTCATTTGACCAATCCTGTTTACAAATTAGTTTTCCAGAGCCAAAAATATCCAGAGAGCATCATGTTGCTTTGCCTGCACTGAAACAACATGCCTCAATCTTTCTCCAATCTTTCAGACCAGTAAACTCTGACACTGCATCTAAAACCACAGCTGCATAGCAAATAAGTGTTATGACATATAGATGTATGGCACATTGGGGTTTTGTTTTAACATGACTTCACTAACTGCCTGTGTAATCAGTGTGTCTGTCTTCCATGCGTGAAACTAAGCAGAAAGTCAAAATCTTGCTTGGCCAGTCTTGGGAAGGCATGGTGAATTTGCGGGCCTGACTATGCAAGAGCATCATGTGCTCATCACTGAGTTGTAAAACAACAAATAAATCGGCAAATACTCTTATACATACAATTTCTTCTAACTGTACTTTTTGTTGTAATATTCTTGTTTGTATTGTTTTTGTAATTTGCCTAGAAGTTTACTTATTAGTAGACAGATCTCGGCATCAGAAATCTTATACCATGTTATGTGTAAACCTATATGGTATGACAAGAAAGTTTCCTTGATATCTCTTCACTCACATAAACCTTAACAACCTGAATAGCAAGATGAATGATATTGATGAAAAATACAAAAGAACTTTCAGGTGATCAAATCACACACAAAATTCTAACAATTTTTAAAATAAATTTTTCACATCTGCTTAAGATTTATATTCATAAAAACAAATATTCTCAGAAAGCATAAGCTCCACATGACATCAGTCAAATATCTTTAACGATGCAAATCGTAAGATCTACTATTGTAATTGAACTTCTGCCATGAGGCATCTGCAAGGTCAAGCTCTAGTTCTGCTTTGGATCACTGAATCTGACAATTCAAACTCCTCCCAAAGTTCTCAAAACACTTCCTTTCCCACCCTACAAAGGGTAGGGACTGGTAGCAAAGTTTTTCAAAGACATATTAAAATAAGCTGACTTTCTGTTGTGAAACATTAATGTCTAGACAGATCCTTCCCACTGAAAAGCTCAGGGAACTGTGCCCTGCGTTCATCCTCTTCCTCCTTTGTCTTGGCCCTCTGTCTTTCCACCTTCCCTGCTGGCACAAGACAAATACCAGGCAGCTTTACTTCCTAAATATTTCCACAGGGGCAGACTGATTCCCTGTTGGGCCCCAGCATCCAGTGTCTAAAGGCAGACCTCAGTGACCAACCATGCAGAGCAGCAACACAAGAGAATGGCTGGCTGCCCTGCAAGGCCTTGCAGATGCAGGTGTCAATCATGGAAGAGTTTAGGACTGAAAAAATGATAGCATCTGGTACTACCAATACTGTTATGAAATGAGTCAAGTAAATGTGGACGGTAAAACAATGAGCGGTGCTACAATAATACTCATTATCTAATCTGGAAAGCACTATTTAAAGGGTCACTTGGGAAGATTTCAGCTGTATAGTCTAACTTTTTAAAATATTCACAAAGGATTCCCAAGAGGGCACATTATTCCCCTCTCAGGTTCAGAACTCCAACATACAAAAGGTATCCAAAATGTGTTGGTTTCTGATTTTGTAACACATGAACTTCCAAGGGAAAGACATTTTGTAGACATATCAGGGGTCAGAACTCAAGACTTTAATTTAGACACATTCCATCTGAATCGTCCTGATAGGTTGCTTCCCATGAATGTTTTGACAACTTTTTGTGTAAAACTAGCTTGTTTATGATTTTTTTTTTCTGATAGAGGGAGATTTTACCAGAACAACGTCCTCTTTCACTAATAACCCCTCAAGACCAAATGCAGACTGCAAATAGGAACACCTGTGCTGCGATAGATAAACCATGGATGGTCCTCTGTGAAGCAAACTCCCTCGGTAGACTCTAAGAACTATTTTCCATTCTCTCTAGGAATGTCCCAATCCGATCACATGATTGGAAATTGGACCTGATCACATGGTTTCAGACTTGATTGGAATCAGGCATTAAATCCCAATCAGAGATTGGATATATATATGTATATTTATTCTAAACCCAAATAGGAATAATAACAGTTAGTATGTGGTGGTAAAGAATCAAACTTGTCTCCAAACAACACATGCGCAGCACTTTGCAGCAGTACTGCCATATAGCAAAGCAGAACACTGCATCAGTTTGAAGTGTGAGCACTGTTGCCAGCTTAGCAGCACTGTCACTATATTTAGCAACTTTTCAGACCCCTCTAATGACCCTTTCTTTCAAAAGAGTGACTCGTGACAAATCTAGCAACTTTCTCTGGTTTATGGGAGACTTTGGCAACAAAACGGGAAAGCACTAGTACTGCAGTTACAACGTGCAGTGAGCCCCTCATCCCACCTCCGAAGCACTTGCAGGTGGGTCAGAATAACAGCAGGCTCGTCAAGCGGCAGCGTGCAGTAGAACATAGAGGAGACTCACTCCATTCCATTTCCACATTGCAATAGGAGTTCTGCTAGATGGCAGAACAAGTAGACACCGTGTTCTTAGCTCACACCCTGGAATTTGTGCATAATACCAACATCAATTGTAAGTCATACATAGTGTGTGCCTTCAAGAGAGTATATCCACCTTGTGTGAAAACCATCTGTAGTTACTCCAAATACTCGGACTAGGCAAAGCAAGAGATGGCGAGCAGGAAAGCTGGTGCTAAGCTAACTTCAAATCAAGCTAGTTTGGATGATCATGATTATGCATGGATGGAAACTTCTAATGCCTCCGGCAAGAGGAAAAATCCCCCTGCTACTCCAACCAAATCATTGACTCCACCCAATAAGATTAAAACAACCCAGGACCAGTCAAACGTGATCCTGGTTGAAGCAATTGAAAAATTAACCACAAAATTTGACACTTTTGGGGAGCAGTTGACCCAAACCTCCTCAATTGCTAAGCTGGTGGAAATGAATGCAGCTGATATCAAGGAATGTAAAGCCAAAGTAAAAGACATTGAAAATATAATACCTCAACTTACCAAAGATAATAAAGAACAAAATGAAAAAGTTGAAGAGGTACAAGAGCCACAGAAACCTCAAAATACATGGTCTACAGGAAACAGATACTGAAAAGATTCGTGAGGAAATCATCTGCATCCTATCAGAAATCAAACCACAATGGGCTTCAACTATGGATAGAGTTATCGACAGCGTTAACCAACTTGGCAAACAAGAGGTGGGCAAAAGCTACAAGTCATCATTCAGTTTGTCATGAGGTTTCACTGTGATGAAATCTGGAGGCTCACAAAGAATTCAAAGTTCTGCAAACAAACTGGGATCCGTTCTGCAAAGCTGACAGAGAGGCCCAGGCTGCAGCATGCCCATTTGCTGTGTGGACAGAGCAAATGAGCTGAACTCGTTCTTCAACAGGTTCAGTTCAGGAACAAGTTCACTATCCTCTCCTTCTCCCCCAAGCCAAACAGACATCCCACCCTCCTTTGACCCACAGCTTTCCTGTCACACCTCAGATGTTTTATCCTCTACCTCAGTCATGGACTCTTCTGATTCCACTAGTTTGTCTTCAACCAAATCAGGAGATGTTGCTGCTCCCTTTGCATCCCCTTCCCACTTTTCAGTTTCTAGAAGTCAGGTGAAGAGGCAGCTGGAGAGACTGAACCGGAACAAGGCTGCAGATCCAGATGGTGTCAACTCCAGAGTCCTGAAGGCCTGTACAGAGCAGTTCTGTGAGATTTTGCAACAGAGCTTGCAAAATCTCTTAGCTTGACCCTTCTCTTGGGTCAAGCTAAGGTTTCAACCTTAGCTTGACCCAAGAGAAGGTACCACTGTTGTGGAAGACATCCTGTCTGGTTCCAGTTCCAAAGAAAACTCACCCATCAGTCAACAGTGACTATAGACATGTTGCCCTGACATCCCACACCACAAAGGTCTTGGAGAGACTCTTGTTGGCCCAAGCAAACCAGCACATATCAGGACCCCTGCAGCATGTTTATCATCGTGGAGTTGAAGACGTCATTATACACCTGCTTCAACAAACCCACTGTCACCTGGGCAAAGTAGGAAACACTATGAAGATCATGTTCCTTGATTTCGCCAGTGCATTGAACACAATTCAGCCTGATCTGCTTCGTCTTAAACTTCAGAAGACACAGGTGGAGCTCTCAACAATCGCCTGGATCAATGACTGCCTGACAAACAGTTTGTGATACTGAAGGACTGTGTGTCTAGTCAGGTGGTTATCAGCACAGGAGCACCACAGGGGGACTTCCAGCACAAGTCAGACTCCTGTCTTCTACAGAAATACTCAGATGAATCTGCAGTTGTCAGTTGTATTGGAGATGGACAAGAAGCTGGCGGACCATTTTGTGTCAAGGTGTGGAAACAATCATCTCATCTTTAATATGAACAAAACAAAGGAGATGATTGTAGATTTCAGGAGAAACAGGGTTAGATCAAACCCTAATTCCATTATGGGAGAAGAAGTGGACGTGGTTGAGGAATATAAATACCTTTGTTCATTTAGACAACAGACTTGACAAGAGACTCAACAGTGAAACCATCTATAAGAAGGGACAGAACATACTGTATTTCTTGAGAAAGCTAAGATCCTTCAGGGTTTGCAGCAAGATGTTGCAAATCTTCTATAAGTCTGTTGTTAAGAGTAGCATCTCCTCTTCCATCATCTGTTGGGGCAGCAGCATCAGAGCCAGAGAACTCAAAAGGCTCAATAACCTGATAAAGAAGGCTGGTTCTGTTCTGGGGACAACTGTTGAACCTCTGGAGATGATTGTGCAAAGAAGGATTTTGCAGAAAATTAAGAAAATTATGGACAACCCTGACCATTCTCTTCATGAGACTGTCATTGGAAAACAGAGTCTCTTCAGTCAGAGGCTTCTTCAGACTGGTTGTAAAACGAACCACGACAGGAGATCTTTCCTGCCCACACCCATCACCATCTATAATAACTCCTTATTTAAATGAGTTACATCAACATTTAATTTCCCTTTGCGATAAATAAAATATTTTTGAATTTGATTTTGAATATGTGGCAGTCCATTTTCTCACTAAAGTTAAGTAACATCATCCCAGGTGATGAAACTTCTGAACTGCCCTGGCCCTGAGAAGACATGTGTTTGATGCTGCTACCCCAACATCTGTTGGGGTAGCAGCATCAAAGGCTCAATAAAAAAGGCTCAATAACCTGATAAAGAAGGCTGGTTCTATTGTGAGGATGACTGTGGAACCTCTGGAGATTATGGTAAAAATAAGGATTTTATGTAAAATCAAGAAAATTATGGACAATCCTGACCATCCTCTTCATGAGACTGTCATTGGAAAATAGTCTCTTCAGTCAGAGGCCTCTTCAGATTGGTTGTAAAACGGACCGCTACAGGAGATCTTACCTGCCCACAGCCATCGCAATCTATAATAACTCCTTAATTAAATTAGTTCCATCAACATTTAATTTCCTTTTGGGATAAATAAAGTATTTTTGAATTTAAATTTAATTGAATTAGTCCACACTGCCAATGATACTAAAAGCTGGTTCAATGAAATTGTGCTTGACTGGGCTGAACTGAACCCCATAGAGAATATATGAAAGACATCAGAGCCCCAAGAGAAAGATAAAAGACATCAGCGTCAACAATGTAGATGACCAGAAAGTCACTATCAAAGAAACCTGGGCTTCCATTGCACCTTAGCAGAACCACAGGCTGATTGCCTTCTTGACATGCCACACTGATCCAGTAATTCATGCAAAAGGAGCCCCAACCAAACATTTAGTGCATAGAAATGAAGATACTTTTCAGAAGCTTGATGTTTCTGTTTGGAAATATCCTTTTTTATTGATCTTATGTAACATCCAAATTTTCTGAGACACAAAATTTGGGGGGGGTTGAAATAGGCTTGAAATATTTCACTCTGTGTGTAAAAATATGGTGTATCAGTTTCACTTTTTGAAATAAGTGACAAAAACACTAAACTTTTTAAAGTTATTCAATATTTTTGAGCTTTCATACTTTTACATCTCAGTGGTACTTCAGTCACCCACCCACAATCAAACTGAAATAACTGTTTGTCCCAAAGCAGTCCTGAAGGACTTTCCAGGTAACATGCAGAAAGGGTTTATACCATGGGCCTTGAACCTGCAGGTCTGGAGACGTTAGTGGCTCTTTTGACCTCCCACAATGACTCTTAATAACTTTGACCAAAACAAAAAAATTACTAAATACATATATAATAACAACAGTTTGTACATTCTTAAGCACGCTTTAACAGTTTTTTAAATTTTTCTTTGAATTTCCACAAAAGAATGACACTGAAATTACCAGTACTATTTTTTAGAATTATCTTTCTTCTCAGTAGGTTGCAAACAATGTTTTTTTATACATCATTTTCCACAAATATTAACATCCTATAAAAGAAAATGAATTCATCCTCTTTTTTGGAAATGTTTTATGTTTTATTTTTTTTTAACTCTAACCCTAAAAGTAGAACTAATATGGTGGTTATTTAAATTATTTTTGACAAATTTCCTATAGTAGATATTTATCAAAATATAAATTGTCATTTGTCTTTTTTTCAAAAGGCCATCTAATATTTGCAGCTCTAATGAAGTTTTATTTTGTTGGACTGAGAGCAAAAATGGCTCTTTGGATTGTAAAGGTTCCAGACCCCTGGTTTAGACAGGACATGCCATGTGGAGCCCCTCTTCATCACTACTCCAAATGTTCTTCAAGTCATTTTGTGCATGTGTGTATTAGATTACATATAAAAAAAACACACACATACACACATGTATACAACCCTGCAAGCATCTAAAGAATTGAATGTATGTGTATCTCAGTGGCAGACAGTGTTATTGTCTGGACAAAAGAGAAAAATCAGTAATTGTTGGGTGCCTTGTCTTTCTTGGATGTCATTTCCTTGACATGAGTGAAGATCAGTCAGGTATAGCCATTGTCCAGTGAGACAATCATAAGCAGTCCAGTATGTCAGTGTCAGTGTACTGAAATTTGACGACACAGGCTCAATATACAAAAGTGAGTGATGCAGAAAAATCTCATCCTGCTCTACATTTTAATATCTATGTGTATTTACATGAAAATGCCCCCAAACATTTAAAATTTCAAAAATACATCATTGATAAATTTCAATGACTAAAAATACTTATTAGACACCATGGTTTTGGATAAATATTGCAGCAGTAGTGTTGTTTGTATAGCAACACTTTCAAATTGGGCTGGAGATATACGATTACGTGTCTCTACACCAGTGGTGTTCAAACTTTATGTCATATGGGCAAAAGTCATCAAAACAAAAGTATTTGTGGACCAAAAAACCAAAAAACAAAACTATAATTTAAATTTAAAACTAAAATTACACACAAAAAATATTGTGATTTTTTTTTTTTTTTTTTTTTTTTTTTACCTGCTCAAGAATAAATAATGTATGCTATGTTTTAATTAAACAAATAAAGTATTCAGATTTTTTTGTTGGAAAGAGAGGTACACCTCTCTTCATGGTAGATCATGGGAGATCCAAAGAATAAAAAAGATGGTGGACATTTTCCTTATTAAAAGAAAGGCATCCAGTTTTCAAATTATTTGGGGCTCATTTGAAGAAAATAAAAAAAAAATAGTTTATTCTCAGCAGTAAAAACAGAATTTGGGTTACTCTTACCTTTAAAAAGGCGTTCTTACTTTAGCCCTGTTTAATAAATAAATTAAAAGCAGATCTGGGTGCAGCAAGGTCTGCTTTTGAGTAAAAGTAACTGGATATATGTGGCCTTTACTGTGAAATTAAAGAGAATGCAAAAATCATGGCAATTAAAAGACAAATACTTTGTGTTGTGCCTAACATTTTCCATTGTAAGTAAAACAAATGAAAATGGAAATAAAAATTCTCCATCTGCATTAAACATCTGTGCTGGTAGATTTGTGTCATTCCTGAATTGCAGACATGGGCTGCAAATGACCCCCCAGCCCGCACTTTAGACACCCCTACTCCACACATTGTGAGTGACTGTCTGGACTGGTCTTAATGACCAGAGCTGAGTTAAATAGAAGCGATTCAGCCAGATCGAACGACCATTTCAATTTACAAAATGTTATTTATTTAATTTTTTGAAATCTGTCTAAGCACCAGTGACTCTTTCCATTATCCTAACTTTGGCTCACATTTGCTCCTTTGTGTTCTAGCATTCAGCCGCTGGCTAAAAGGGATAGCGGTTAACCATGTTCATGGAGTGCTCTTTTTACCTCCATTAGTCCAAGCGCGCTTAAGAACGTACAAATACATGCATCAATGTTGCGCGTCCAAATAAATGACTTGTCTTTCCATGAAATCTACTCGCCATCATAACATTTCACGCCTCTTCCAAGAAAGGCCCTGTGATGAGTGTCCAGGGTGTACCGCCGGACGCACACCAGTCCACCTCCCTATATCACGACTAACCCTGGATTAAGCTGGTCTAGAAAATGGATAGATGGATATAAGAAAAACGAATGCCTATAAAAGTTAGTCGGTTGTTTTGCTGTGAAATCAAGTTTATACTTCAACGTGCAGTGAATAAGAAAATAAGCTTTACTTACTCTCGCCGCTTCGACAGATAAACCATATTTATTTTTCAGGGCACTTATTACTCCATGTCTCCATGTTTACTAGACTTTTACCTGCACCAGTGCTCTGACATCATGTTATATAGTTGAACTGTATGTGTCTGACAAGTTTGACAAGACTTGTATCATACAAATACCCTGAATTTTAACATAAATTATTTTATTTTTACATTGGAATATTGAGCACCAGCCGTTGAAGATTTCTATAGCGTAAAGCCACCAGCTGCTCTCGTTTTCCCTCAGTCAATTGGATCAGCCACACCTTGAAACTTTTTTCTTTGGTTTAACTGAGAGAGCACGTGGAGTAATGAAAAAGATATTGTTTGCTGTTTATTGTCAGGAGGCCTATTTTGGAAAAGTTGCTCTCTGTTAACAGCTATATTTGAATGAAAAACAATAATGAATTCATTTTCAAAATAAAATATCTTTCGATTTGAAATTAAAGATTTACAAACATTATTAATATTGAATTAATTAGATCAATGGTCTTTTGCAGCTGTTTATGACACAAAGAAAATGACGTAATAACAAGAATAAAGGAGAAACTAGATAAATATTGGAGCAATCGATTTGTTGATATGAAGATAAGTGTAAAATAAACTCTACAGAGCATTTATTAAATGTTTGTGTTGGTGGCTTGTTCTTTGCCAGACAGGGGAGCCAGGGAACGGGCCAGGGATAGGGCTGCACTTGCAACATATTTGTGTTCCAGGCGTGAATTTGAATGGCTGCTGATGAAATGGCTGAATGTAGAGAGACGGAGACAATTTCATGCTCTGCAAGGCTTTCAACATCTCTGATAGCGGCGCGTTCCACGGTGTGAATTCACCTCCTTACCAAGGATCCAGTTCCACTCAGCAGGACCGATGATCCGAGACCCCCACGCTGCCACCTAAACAGACACCAGCAATTTTATTGACTATTCAGTCTCATCCACTGAGGAAAAATGGGGTCAGTGTGTGAATATTTGATGGGGTATAAAAGAGTTTATTTTTGAAAGGTGTAGCCTAAATGCATATATTTAAGCCCATCTCTCGGGGGAGCGGCCTCAAACAGTCTTTGAAGCTTTTCTAACGCAGCAAATAAAAACAGTGTTCCCTCTTTTTCCCATCCCTTTGCTAATCATTTAGCCTTTTATATCTGTAGCAGTCCTACTGATCCGAGCTTACACTTGAACTGAATACACAGAAAATAGATTCTATAAATAACCGTAGTCTATCCTGTAACATAAAGTGTATAAGCATAATAAAATATTAAGAATATTTAATTACAAACAAAGAATTTTCCATAAATAATGAATGTGAATGCTTTGTTTAGTATTCTTATTTTATTCGTCCAGTGGAACATTTTACCCACGTATTTACCGCTACTCTTGTTGCCCTACAGAAAGCTGAAATAGCCCTCAGATTACATTATAAGCAGGCCAACACACTTCCCAGCCCACAAATTACGTTGTTTTTCGGTTATTTGTTCAGGAGTCCATTGTTGTGTTTAGACTTGAAAGACGTTTGTTATGCTTCTCAGAAGTGGATTTTATTTTTATTATTATTATTATTATTATTATTATTTTTCTTATAGCCTACAAGCGCATCAAAAATAGTTTTTACAACTAGCTGCCTCTTATTCCGGGTAAACGTAGTAAACATGGGCAACAGCAGCACATAGAAGCTATAGCTGATTGTTAAGAGACCACGGCACACCTGGAATCCCCGCGGTCCTTAATAACTGAAGGAATCTGAATTTGCTGAACGTCATCTGTTGTCCTTCCTCTGTGGTGAACAATCTGACAAACAGTGTCAGATGAATAGTGCAGCCGAACTGGACCGGCTCAGCAGAACCTGAAGCAGAACATAAGCTGCGTTGTTTAAAATAGCCATTCAGCTTTCCGTTGAAAATCTTTGGTAAGTGTCCGTAGTCTTTTTGTCTCCTCGTAGGTGTCAGTTCTGAAAAGTCGGTGAAGAAGACAACCAGGAGCAGTTTGATTCAGCTCTGCAGCTTACTCTTTAACCCAACTCTTTAACCAATCTGTAATGTGCAGTGTTCTGGGGGAACCGCAGCTCCTTAGTCGCTGTCCTCTTTATCCTGCTGGATGGTTGTGGTGGAATGGTTATAGAGTCCCTGTGCCATCAACTGCAGCGCCAGGCCGTTCTTGAAGCCACTGGCCTTTTTTATCTTGGCCCGCTTGTTCTGAAACCAAATTTTGATCTGAGACTCGTTGAGGTTAAGCTCTTGGGCCAGAGACTGACGCCGCTGCTCCGTGATATAGCGGTTCACCTGGAACTCCGTCTTCAGCCTCTGGAGCTGCTCAGCCGTGAAGGCAGTGCGCGGCCGCTTGTCCTCTTTGCAGCTTTTGCATTTTTTCAGTTTCCGCGTCCTTGGGCCTGCAGTAAGAGCAAATGACAGAAAACCGAAAATATGAATATACAGCGCATGTATAATACATAAGAATCATGGGAGGAATGCTCCATCCGAGAAAATACCTACCATTTTTTTGCACCTTACAATCCGTTTTTGATTTTTAGTATTGGGACACAACTCTCCGCCCCTCGCCCCATCAGAACTGAACCTGATTACAAATCCCGAAGCAGATCTGACCTAAATATAGGGCTTCAACTAAACATGTCCAGTAATTCCAAAAGCTCATCCCTATGATGTCAAAACCCAACAAATTAATTTGTCTCCTTCAAATGTTAATGCAGGCTTAAATTACTGCCGCTCAACGAAGGAAGAACTATTTTAATAACTAATGTATCTATAATAATAATAATAATAATAATAATAATAATAATAATAATAATAATAATAATAATAATAATAATAATTCCTCTCCCAGGTATGTCCCAAGACCAGCAGCATAAAAAGGCTATTCATTTTTTTTATTTCTATGGTTGCAAAACTGAGAAATTGAGTAGCTAAATGCTCCAACACGTTTTACCATTACAACTTTAACTTTCAGTACATCTGGGATGACATTATTATATTATTAATATTTTTATTTTCTGTAGTTATTACTCGTTTTTGCTCTCTGTATCCTGATCAAACATTAGCAGCCTATCACTGTGGGAAATATTCAAGGAAAGCAGGCAGTGAGCCAGAAACAGCATAAGCATGGCTGGTTAAACAGCCCCCCAACCTGTCTCACATGAAAACATATCTCTCTGCAGACGTATTCACTGCATTTTTTAATGTAGCTAAGCATGAAGAAATGCGTGATGTCTTGATTATTATTATTATTATTATTATTATTATTATTATTATTATTATTATTACATACAATTTAGGGGTAGTCAAATTTGGTGAAGTTCAGTTCATAAATTATGATACATGCACAATCATTAATACATTTAATGCTTTATAAATTCGAGGACGACTGAAGTAACTCATTAATATTGATACGTCTTTTAAATGACCCTAAATACGCAAAATTTATATCAATCATTTCTAGCTGAAAAAATAATATTTTGTAATTCACATTATACACAAGCATTGTATTGCACTGGGGCACCTTAACCAAACAACACAGTTGGAAGATTCAGGTTCTAACAAAAGGTTCAAACTAAAATCAAAATGCGATTAAAAGAACATTTAACAGTTCGCATTTTAGTGTTATTTCTCGTTTGTTTTCTTTGTTATTTATTTGTTGAAAAACTCTATTCCAGTTCTGATATATGATTTTAGAGTATAAATAAGCTGAAATATATATATATATATATATATATATATATATATATATATATATATATATATATATATATATGTGTGTGTGTGTGTGTGTGTGTGTGTGTGTGTGTGTGTGTGTGTGTGGTTTTACAGACGAAAAAAAAAACAAAAATATCTCAAATAAATTTGACATTGAGATCAATTATTTCCTGGATAGGACACTAGGACACTTATCTATAAGATAGAAGACAAATATTTTATTTAAAATATATAATTGTGTGAAGTAGAGTTATTTTTACAGTGAAAATGTATAAACTACCTTTATGTATTTAAGGAAAAATCTGTGTAAAAGAATATGCTCTTTTACAGAGATAAACAACTAAAATCAATATCCTGTGGTATAACATATTTTAACACCAATTTACCCGTTAGGCTGGAATCTGTTTGTGAATCTATCGTCTTACCAGAGGAGGGCCTGTCAGAGTACCGGGTACAGTAGACCCAAGCGGGCCAGAGCAGGGGTTGGCTCTCCGGTGCAGGGGTCCCGGTCCCGTTCATCACCACCAGCGACGAGGCAGAACTCTCCCCGTCCCTCTCCTCGGATTTTAACCCTTCGCTGTTCTCACCAGAGGCCGCGGTAGTTGTGGCTGCCTCGTCTCTGCACTTTCTGGGACTGGCCGCAGAAGCGGTGGAGGAGGAAGTGCTGTCGCTGCTGCAGCTGGAGTCCAGGCACGGCGTCCTTGGAAACGTCCTACCAAGGACCGGGAAAACGCGCTCCCGACCAGAGCTTTGCGCCTTCTCTCTCGGACTCGGACAGAGGTCCTTCTTGCGTCCGAAATCCGGCCGCAAAATGTTGTCAATGAAGAAGTTGGTTGTTCTGTGGGCCTGTTGGGCGGCCTGCAAAGGCAGGATGGCCAGCGACGGGGAAACGCTTTCTCCCTCGCTGCTGTCCGTGCTGCTCAGGTCCCGCTGTACTTCCATCAATGCCTCTGAAGAAGGTGTCTGTTCTGTTAGTACACCTTCACTTATAACGATAGGTCTGTGTCCAAATACATCAATAGAAAGAATTAAAGTATGGTAATTTTATTTCGCCTAAAGCCATGGTGAGAACGTGGATATCCAATCTGCGTAAAAGACGTCCAGCGCGCGGTGGCTAGTGACCTAGAACAAGACTAGCTGTGCTTGCTGTTGCACTGCTCTTGCACACTGACGACTTTTCACCATTCTTTTTTTAAAGTCTGCTCCGCTATGCCACACTCACCATCCGCCAGTGCATCAACAACATCCAAAATGGCCAATCACTGCTCGTGACATTCTTAAACACAGAATGACGACATCCAATTAGGCCAAGCGTCTGAAACAAAAAGAGAAGAGAGTGGCTGCAAACACCCTTCAGAGGGAAGCAAGTCAGAGAGGATCCCTGCGCTCACTGTACGCATCTAACGTCCTCAGTTGAGCGAGTCTGGATCAAACTGAACAGCTCTCCTCCCTGCAGCCGCCCAGGTCAAGAATATATGGCACAGTCTGTCATCTGTTTTCAGTTCAGTTTCGGAACGGACTTTTTTATATCTACGTGCTCCCTTAACGTCTAACTTCGTTCTTTCACCGCTGTCAGAGGGTTGCTTTTTAAGACAGGCTTTGCAGAAAAGCTCTTATCTCAGACGAAGTGAGAGGCTGCTTTCCTACATCTGCTTATCTGGACATTTAGCCTAAACATCACCACTCCGTGATGTGCTGAATGGACGACAGAATAACTGAATAAGGTGGATTAAGAACTGCAACACTAAGTCTGCTGTGATTCATACCATTGGTCCTTTTCGGTTTTATCATTGATTTAAACCACGAGGTCATCGAACACACTGTACATTCTGTGGATGTACAACGTTACAAAACATGTTAGACACGTTGCTAACCTTTAAAACACTCCTTGACGAAATCCGATGTAAGATTTTATTAAAAACTCCACAATTCAATTGTAAAAGAAAATTAAACAGGTTTCCCCTTGAATGAGATTCATGCTGCTGTTTGGTCTTCCTGCCAAGCCGAATATTCAGAGATGGGCCAGAGTGCATATGTCGTGGATGAGCAACTTGTTCTCCCATCATTTTCTAAGCAGGAGTTCTGGGGTTCTGATTAGTTACCATAGCTGCCGTACAACCTCTTTGTCTTTTGACTGCGGGGAAGATGCGCCAGCAGAGACGTGCAACAACAACAGCCACAGGGTCAAAATAATTCAGCTATGAGCTACAGAAGTCTAACACTGTTGGAGTAGCTCTCCAAAACTTGCTTATAATAATATTTAGTTTATTTTATGACAAACAAGTGAAAGCTGGGATTGTAGGTTTCTAATGTTTTTGTTTTATAAGATTATGAATGAGGAACAAATAAACAAGAAATAAGAACAATACAGAACATGTGTTAAATCAAGTCAAGTTTATTTGTACTGCACATTTCAGCAGCAAGGCAGTTCAAAGTGCTTCACATCATAAGAAACATCAACTATACAGCAAATTAAAATCAAGTAAATACAAATGACAGTTATCAAAATCATCGAGCAAATATCAATGCATCAAAATTACTAGCATCATCAAGCAAAAATAGTTCAATGTTGTACTTACTAATGATCAAAGGCAATTCAAAACAGGCTGGTTTTTAGCCTTGTGTTCAAGAAATAATCAGTTACCTATAGGCTTTATTGTCGCCATGAAACATTCCTTTATGGTGGGCTGAAATTTTAAACCTTACAGCTGTAAAGTAGCTGTAGAGTTTTCTCCTTTTTGTCCAACACTTTGCTGCTATTTAGTGCTCCTCTTGCAACCAAAACGTCGATTTAAAAACTGAAAAAAGAAGAAACATGCAGTGATATTTAGGTAGACCTACAAGGTGTGTTTTGGAACTTTTAGCATAGCAACTTAATTTAAGTTGGATATTTTTACTGCAGTTTCAAAATTTATTTTCAAACAAAAGTGGAATCAAGAAAGCACAAAAAACAAAGAAAAATAATTAGTTAAATTACAGAAAATTGTAATTACCATCATCAGAAACTTGAAGCTAAACTCACCTTCATAGCCATACGCTGTAGCAGAAATTCACAATAAAAAAAACCCCTTGCAACAGCAAACTCGAGTTCGTATTTGAAATAAAACTATAAAAGAGAGACATCTGCTGGCTAGATGGGAGGAGTGCAATTTTTGTCTTGGTAGATTTTATACATCCACACCGTGTGTGTGTGTGTGTGTGTGTGTGTGTGTGTGTGTGTGTGTGTGTGTGTGTGTGTGTGTGTGTGTGTACCTGTATACTACATAGAGATCATTTGTGGAGCGTGAGGACCTTTTCCCTGTCCTCACTCTTTTTTTGCAGTTGTACTGTACTCTTACTGGTTAGATTTATAGGTATGGTATCAATTAAGTTTTGGTTCAGATTAGGTTTAAGTCAAGTGAAGTTTATTTGTATAACACACTTCATCAGCAAGGCAGTTCAAAGTGCTTTACATCATAAAAACTCCATGCAATTAACGAGCAAGAAAGATTACATTTTGACAAATACCATCAAAATCATTAAGCAAATACACATCAAAAATATTGATCAATGTTCTATTTACTACTAATCAAAGGCAACTCTAAACACATTGTTTTTTAGCCTTAATTTAAAGGAACTTAGTGTGTTGGCTGTGTTGCAGTTTTCTGGGGGTTTATAAAAACTGAATGCTGCTGCTTCTCCATGTTTATTTCTGGAGATGCAGAGTAGACTAGAACCAGAAGACCCGAGTGGTCTGGAAGGTTGATATGACAACAGATCTTTAAGGTATTTTGGTGTTAAGCCGTTTAGTGATTTATAAACTTACAGAAGTATTTTAAAGTCAATTCTCTGAGCTACAGAGAACCAGTGTAAGGACTTTAAAACTGGGGTGATGTGCTCTATCTTCCTAATTTTAGTGAAAACATCAGGAGCAGAGGTCTTGATCAGCTGCAGCTGATTCCTGTGAAGACATTGTTGCAGTAATCAGTGCGACTAAAGATAAATGTATAAGTTCTCTAGATCTTGTTGAGACATTAGTCCTGGAAATGTTCTTTAGGTGATAGAACCCCAACTTTGTAACTTTGTAATTGTCTTTATAAGTCTCTGAATTAGTTCAGGTCTGAGTCCATCACTACACCCAGATTTTGGGCATAATCACTAGTTTCTTGCTGTAATAACTGAAGCTGCATGCTGACTGGAGATCGTTCCTTTTTAGGTTAAAAAAAATAACTTCAGTTTTGTTTCTCTTAAGCTGTAGTTACTAGCAAGTCCTAATAGGGGTAGAAATACAGATATGTGTATGTGGGAAGTGGGTGAGGGGTATGGGTACACCGATTTAAAAAAAATAAAAAAATAAATTAAAAAAATGCTTGAAATGTTTTTTTATAATTGTCTATCTCCATCTGATTCCAGGAAAAACAGCAATGGTGAAAGCATATTTACAGCACAGATAGGATTCATAGATGGTGCACAGAGCAGGAAGGATAGTAAGCTAAAAGTGAAGGCCTGAGTTTAAAAGGCCCATTGTCTCTTCTCCCATGAAGACTGAGGAAAATTGGGCCGACTCAGAGCAAAACCTCGCCAAATGTTCAGTTCTTTTCTCCTGCGTACCTTTTAATTTCTCCTTTAAAGCTGCAGTATGTAACTTACAAAAATGTTTCTTAAACTGTCACCATGTTGTGACAGTATGCTATGAGAATCTAAAAAGATCAGTCTCTTCCACCTCCTCCCTGAGCTTCTTTTGCCATCTGAAGAAATGCACACTCCTGACCAAAACCAACCAATCAGAGCCATGAGGAGTGTTTTAGCACTGTCACTTAACTTCATTTACTTGCTGCTAAATGTGCTAATGGTAGAGAAACAACTTACTGGGAAAACTGTTCATCCATTGTCATCAGTGGCCATGCTAACTAGCCTAGCCTCTGCCGGCTGTAGCATAGCAGTGAGCAAGGGTGGTGATGAACAGACACAGGCACTGTGATTGACAGCACTAAGACCTGCCTCCTTGTTCTGATTGGTTGTTTCTAGATAGCACTGGGAGACTGCAGGGGAGCTCAATTTTTTCACAGATTGTCTCATACCATACTGTCATGACAGTTTCAAATAGGTAGATATAAAAGTTACATACTGGAGCTTTAACTTCAAGTTTAACTTTACTTTTGAGTTCTGTTGTAAGAACTTAGAATTACCTTTACATAAGATTAGCTATCAAAAAGGCCTGAGAGACTTAGACCCTTAACTTCTACAGCTTCCCACTAACCTGTCCTGTCTGCAAAACCTGTCTTAGCGAATTAGGCTTTCTTGTTTGCTTTACTTTGTTTAAGACACAAATCACTAAACAGGATTTTATTTCTGATCTTTGCTAATGTTAGATTTCCCATGTTTTTCTTGTCAATAGAAAAGTTTCCATAGTCCAGCTTTAAGCACAAAGGAAAGGTTAAGGTTATTCAGCAATAAAGCAAAGTTTTGAGTCAATGCTGAACCAACTTTGATAAGATTAGTTGCTATGGAGATAATACATAATATTCATCTTTTTCCTAATAAAAATCTGTGATGGGTTTGGTCCAGGTCTCTGTTAGTGAGCTTCATAACTGTAAATGTCTTGGAAAATTTTAAGTATAATTTTGAGTCATTCAGCTTCCCCAAGTGCTGATACAGAATTATAACCAATAGATTATATTGAATAGAATATTCCTATAAATGACAACCTACATAATGCTTTACTTTGACTTAGAAGTTCTGAGCAATAGGGGGCGCTACTATACATTCAAAGCGTGCAATAAAACCTTGTCCAAAACAAATGGAAACTTTCAGTGCCTTCATGAAGCCATGAAAGCATTTGTAGTTCTATACATCATCTCATCTTCCTTTTGTTGTGTACTAAACTGCTGAGCAGTTAGTTTAAAACTCTAAAGTTTATCTATTCTGAGCCTGGGAGAAACGCTAATGAAAATGAGGATTTTATTTTAAAAAGTATTGGTGAATTTATCCATGATACTGTGACCAAGTAGTGACCTTTAAACACTATTAGCAACCACAGAGATCCCGCCCCCCAGAGGTCAAGACCACACAGCAAGAATGAGCCATTACAATTTATTTTACTTCATGTATAAAAATAGAATTCTTTAAAAAAGGTATGGTAGAAAACTCAGTTGAAGCTAAATAAACAGAGTACAGAAGTCACTCAGAGTGGTCACCACTGCAAACATGCTTGGGGGGTTGGGGGTGGGGGGGCAGGGAAGGCAATCTTCCACCAGCTACTGCTGAGATCTGCACCTGCTAACAGAAAAGTTATATCAATGACAGTTATACAAATTGAGGGTTACAAATGTTAGAATAATTTTCACTCACATGCACGCTCACACACACACTCTAGGGATCAGATGTCAGTCCCAAATAACCTCTGCCTATAATCACATGGGGTAGCTCACAGAGCAGAGGAGGGAGTAACCCAGCCAATGCTAGTCACACAAAACAGCACCCAAAACAGCAGCCTCAGGTCACCGATTATGTCCACCCACAAAAGAGGGCCTAGGGCTTCCATCAAGGGCAACTCTCTCCAGAGGACAGGAGAGAGAATTTACAGCAAGCCCCAACAACATGAATGACAAAACAAGCAGCATACCTCTGGACTGCAAGCCATGCCCACTCATAATCAACCAAATCCTTAACCAATTTATTGGAGCCAGCAAAACAGACCTAGACTAGAAAACAGGATCCATGTTGTCTACTGATGAAATAGAAATTCATTACAATCAGGCAGATGCCTACCTGACAAAGTAACAACATTCCTGCTAAAAACCCAGTGCAGGTGCCTCACAGCTATACCAGCAGCATGTAGACAGTAATCTGGTAAATGATCAGTGCATAGCTGCTTTTAAAAAGGTTCAGCACTGCCCCTCAGTCACCGACGCAAATCAACATTCCTGCAGCAAAGCTCACCTTCTCACATATCAAACGTGCTAGGATTACTTATTTATTCCAACACATCACTGATTTTGTTTCTGACAGCAGTAACTATTGGAGTCACTGACTGATGGTAGAAAGGTCAGTTAAAGAATCCATTTAACGTCTCTATTTTTCTAATATTTATGTATGTGTCAGGAAGAAAGTAAGAAAAAAACACAATGACAGTGGACTCTGTGCTAAAATTTTATCACAAGGTGCTGACAACATGTAATTAAAAGTTCCCCTTTTTGCGTTTCATTTTGAAGTTCTTGTGAGAACAAATTTCTCTCATAGGTCTCACCTTTAAATATCAAATCATATTTCCCAAAACACAAGATTTTGGAAGATGTTGCATGGCATTGTGCCACACCATGCAACTTCTCCATTATGATTTAAAAGTAAACAAGCCATGCTTGGCCATTTTGCACATTTGAAAAATCAAATCGGCATATCAGCATTTTCTTTGCTGCTTCATAGGAGAAAAAATGAAGGTACACGCCGATGAAGCCATATTTTGAGAAAAAAAATTAATTGCATTTTAAATAGGATTAGAAATATACACAAAATACTCAGAAAAGAAGAGTTGGGTTTATTTCCATCTCTGTATCAGAGGTGCAGAGTCTTAATAAATTTGTGATGATAAAGTACCAACTTCTTTTGTTTGCTAAACAACAATGCCTAATGCTGCACCCCTCACAGAGTCAAATCAAAGTTTTTTTCCGCTACTCTTTTTTGTGCCCATCTAAGCAGTTTCATGAGTGCTATGTTGCAACCTAGGGAGGAGTTGTTTTCCCAACATCAAGAACTGCTTAAGTAAGAGGTGTTCAAACATTAAACTGTGGTGAGAATGGAGACAGCAGTAGATGAGTCAATGGACCAGGTCACACATTATAATCCACTGTTCGACATGTCGCTGAGCAGGAGTGATCGTGACAGCTTCCAGCATGATGGTGAGCACCAATGAGAACCTCTTAGAGAAAAATTAATGGAGAAGTTCTAGATGTTTGGAAATTACACACACACAAAAGCTACTAGAGTTAACTAACCTTAGATATTCACATAAAATGGACACAACTAATGGCAGTAATTTGATTCTGGCCAGATTTTTGCCTTACCAAAATGTTACATTTTTGGTTAAAAAAAAAAGTTCTGTTTTGACTGTAGCTACAAGAGAAAATTTGCTGATTTCAAAATAGCCCAAAGTGAATAAAACCAGATTTAGTTTCACATAAAATAAAACCTGTATACCTTGTTAAAATGCTCATCTTAAATTCAAAACCTAAATGCTAACATTTGCATGTACAGGTGAAAGAAGGAAAGAAAAAGAAAGAATTAATGATTTTTCAAACTAATTTTAATTAACTGCCCTAAAAGTTAGGTTACATACTCACAAAACCAAAAATATTTTTATAGAAAAATTTAAATAAAAATTGATCACCAAAAACACCTCACACCAAAAACACCTCACCAGAATACTATACAAAATCCAAATTTTAGCAAAAAATCTTTTAAATTGCTTTTTATGTGGATAACTTTGCCATTCTTGAGATTCTTCATTCTTCACAAGGAATATGGTTGAATCACATGATTTAATGAAAAGATTAAAATCTTTAAAACGGAACCTTGCAAAAAATGGCTTCATTTTACACACACACACACAAAAAAAAAAAAGAATTTTGCCACTGGACTGAGTCCTTCTTCAGTTAATACCTGCTTGCTTAAAGCTTTGGCTCAATGCGCTGAAGACCTTCTACCAGTTAATCTATTGAGTTTATTTGTATTGCTAGGGGACTGTAGCAAGTACTCTGCATTTCTTAATGTTTAAGAATAAAATAAATAATATAACTTAACATTTCAGTTACATAGTTCTCCAGAAATCTGTCTGGTAATTAGGTGGCATGAATATTTCTTACTTTGAACCTTGGAGATTTTCTCTGTATTTGATGATCTGTCACTTTAAATATCTTCCTCACAAACAAACTTTCTCAGATTCTGCTGTAAACATGTATTTTTCTTTGTGTTTCAGATCTAAAACCATCCCCACCCAAAAGACAGTGGAGTTTTACTGTCATAATTATTTATGTCATCTTACAGACAGCCCTTGATGTCTTTCTGATTTATAAAGGTACATTAATAAATGAAAACTCTGAATTAAAATCACAGATGATTTTTCAGATCATTTTAATTCTGCTACAACAATTAAAGCAAATTGTAAATATGAAATAAGTTATGTTATTCCTTAAAAATAACCTAAATGTTTTAATGAAAGAACTGCTATTTTTTTTTAAAAAAGATATTTTTCTTCTGGCCCTAGTTGTGTTATTGGATTCCACACCAGCAAGCCCTGCATCACAGAGAGCAACATCTGATCATAGCTCTCTGGGGGACCCTGACTTCAACCTTCTTATCCACAACAACAGCCAAGAAACCAAGAACCTAAGGAGCCATCTATTGGTTTTGCAAAATCAGGTTCAGATACATTTGTGTATTTCACAGAAGATTAACACAGTTGGTTCTGAGTTTTGTTTTCAGAAGTGCAGACCTGAGACATATAATTTGGAATCAAAAACAACTCAAGTATGAAATATAATTAAATAAACTGTTTTGAGAAGAATTGTGTATAGAGTTAGAAAAAAATTCAAAGTTTAATATAAATGTGTTTTTTAATAAGTGAAAACTCATGACCAATGTAAGTATTTTAATAAGGCTATATGTAACATGTCATTTAACATACTAGTCATACCATGGTTACCATGATAACAGGTCAAGAGCCTGTGTGCTGAGGAAGGTCAGCTACAAAGATTAAGGGCTGACCTGAATCTGCTCAATACCAGCAACCACAACCTGGAAAGCAAACTAACAAACATTAAACTCAAAGCAGGTACATATGTGCTTGGTTGAATAAATTTGAAATTTAAAAATGTGAAACATTTGAGCTGAGACACAGTGCTGAGGTAAGAATGTATCCTGTGAATAAATTTATTTTATGTTTTTAGGCCCACCAGGTACAAATGGGCTTCCTGGACAACAAGGCCCGAAAGGAGAGAGAGGACCAAAAGGTAAGTCCATCTTCACCAGACATTCCAAACATGAACGTGAAGTGTCACATTCAGATTTTTGAGTGTGTCTTTGAAAATAAGTGTCCTGTTTGACTCCACTCTTACTGCTCACATTTGGGGTTTTTGACATGTTATTAACAGAGAAAACATATTTAAGGGGGTTTTACACTGTGACAGTGGTTGATTTGTGGTTTTATTTGGTTTTAGGACAATTAGAGGTAGCTTTTGAATACAGTACTTAGAGTTAGTCTCACATAATATGGCTTTCCACAGCTGATGTGAGAATTATTTTAAAATATATTAAAATCTGTGATCAGTCCAGCCTCTTCCCAACCTTACAGCACTACTTTGGCTATAGGTGTGCCAAGGATGCAACCACTGAGGAGATAGTTTGTCTTGTCAAATAACTAATAACTGTTTGAAAATCATAGTTTATTATGGTTGCTCTGCTCTTCATTTGGTTTCACAAAAATATGGACATGAAAGTCACTGTGGATATTTATTCCCCAGGGCAGAGTCCAGGCATATGTTTCACAGGTCGCCTTGGACTAAAATAAAATGCTCACAAAACTGAAGGGAACACTAAAATAACACATCCTAGATCTCAATTAATTAATTAATTAGGATTCATACTCAATATAAAAGTGGAAAATAACATGACAGCCTAAGTCAACATCAGTTAATATTCCTCAAGACAAGTCTAAATGAGGCTCAGTAGTGTGTGTGGCCTCCACGTGCCTGTATAACCTCCTGACAATGCCTGGGCATGCTCCTGATGAGATGGCGGATGTTCTCCTGAGGGATTTCTTCCCAGACCCGGTTTAGAGCATCAGTTAGCTCCTGAACAGTCTGTGGTACAATGTGGCGTTGGTAGATAGACCGAAATATGATATCCCAGATGTGCTCAATTGGATTCAGGTCTGGGGAACAGGCAGGCCAGGCCATAACATAACTGCCTTCATCATGCAGGAACTGCTTACACACTTCAGCCACATAAGGCCTAGCATTGTCATGCATAAGAAGGAACCCAGGGCCCACTGCACCAGCATATGGTCTCACAATGGGTCTGAGGATCTCATCCCGGCACCTTATGGCAGTCAGGGCACCTCTGGCTAGCACATGGAGGGCTGTGCGGCCATCCAAAGAAATGCCTCCCCACACCATGACTGACCCACCACCAAACCGGTCATGCTGTAGGATGTTGCAGGCAGCATAACGTTCTCCATAGTGTCTCCAGACTCTGTCACATCTGTCAAATGTGTTCAGTGTGAACCTGCTTTCGTCTGAGAAAAACACAGGGCGTCAGTGGCGAATCTGCCAATTATGGTGTTCCCTAGCAAACGGCAATCATCCTGCACGGTGTTGGGCTGTAAGCACAGGCCCTATATGTGGACGTCAGGCCCTCATACCACACTCATTGAGTCTGTTTCTGACAGTTTGAGCAGAAACATGCTCATTAGTGGCCTGCTGGAGGTCATTTTTGTAGGCCCCTGGCAGTGGACCTCCTGTTCCTCCTTGCACAAAGGACGAGGTAGTGGTCCTGCTGCTCGGTTGTAGCCCTCCTATGGCCCCCTCCATGTCTCCTGGTGTACTGGCCTATCTCCTGGTATCTATTCCATGCTCTGGACACTGTGCTGAGAGACACAGCAAATCATCTTGCCACCGCTCGCATTGATGTTCCGTCTTGGATTAGTTACACTACTTGACCAACTTCAGTGGGCTGTAAAAAAACGCCTCATGATGTCGCTACACATGACAGCACAAAATGAAAAAGTAACTAAAAGTTCAACCAGAAAGGATGAGAACAGAGAAATGATCTGTGGTCACCACCTGCAGAATCACTCTTTTATAGGGGTTGTCTTGTTAGTTGCCTCTCATTTCCACCTGTTGTGTGCTCCATCCTGTTCTTGTCAGAATCCAGTTCAAAATTCTACTGCTGACTTGCAAACCCTCAATGGCCTAGGTCAATCTTAGATAAAACAGCTCAGTATTTCATTTCATCCCACAAGAACCCTTTCCGCACTGTTTTATTTGTTGTTCCTAGAATGATACATCAAAATGTTATATAAATAAGTTGAATGGATAAAGTTTTAAAAGTGATAATGTTAATTATCACTTATCAATGTTAATTTCATTGCCATTGAACATAATATCTGCATCATACCCAGTCTGAAGTTTACTTAACATAATGCCATATTAATTTGGCCATTTAATTATGTATTTGAACTGCCTTTCTTCAGAGAGGCCTTTGTGAATTTTCTTAGATCCACACAGGGTCAAACTTAAATATATCCCCTCTAATATTTGGATAAATGTCCCAGAGAAACTTTAAGCTTTCTGTAGCATTAACCAGGTCCTAGCAAAATTCTGGCTAAATATTTGACCATTCTTCTCTTCAAAAATGATAGTTTATTTAAATGTATTGGTTTCTCAAACACAATCCCTTTTTCCTCCATAAATGATAGACTTCATATCATGGATGTTTTAGAACCTTAAAATTAGCCTGCCTTTTCTATTCCGTTACACTCGGTTTGTAGCGAAACAAACCGAGTGAAATGATCCAAAATGCCAACATGCAGTGACTGGCTGCTGCCAGGAAGATACAGGAAGATGCATTTTTATATTTTCTAGATTTGTTTTAAAGAAGTACGTTTTTATATACTTGTAAAAACATACTTCCAATTGTCCCATTGGAAGATCTAATTGTTTCCATGTCTCAATGAGCTAGTTGTTGATTTTAGGTGAATTTAATAAATCCGGTGGTAGTTCTGCTTCTTCATTATTTCACCCACTATGAGCTCAGCAGTTATACTGTTCCTTTTTTCTTATTAATTTGGTGTGATGTGTGATACATAACAGAAAAGGGTTGTATGTAGTACTTATTTTTGACAGGTGACAGTGGGGTTCCTGGCCCTTCAGGTCAAAGGGGTGAAACAGGACTCAAAGGAGAGCCCGGGGCTGCTGGTGAAGTTGGTAAGTTTTTGTTTTCAATTACACTCATGATATATGTAAGGAAAATTAGTAAAAGCATGTTTTGGAAAATCTGCAAAGCACCTTGGTGCTGAAGTGGGGTATATCCATACACATAACTGTCCAATGAATTTTTTGTTTCTGCCCAAGAAGTATGTCGTGGTTGACATATAGAACTACCTTCTCTACTGATACTTTTTTACACCTGCATAATAGTTCTCAGGATTCCAGTCAGCTGGGGCCCATCTGCGGAGGTCAGTAGGTAAAAGGCAGGATTCATAGTTCAATCACAGGGCAACACAGTGAGACAGTAGATGGTTTATTATCGATGTAAAATGTTCACAACTAAGGGCAATTTAAACTCCCCCCTCTACCCTTACATTCATATTTTTGTACAGCAGGAGGAAAGTGAAGGTCAGTGAACTACATCTAGTAAAATAAAGCTATCTCTGGCTTTACATGTCCAGCAGGGATAGAACATAAACTCTTTTAACTCCAGAATGGAAAATGTGTCAGCAGATTGTGATTATGAAACACTGAAGTGTTTCTTCCTACATTAATCTGTGAGGCTTATCAGTAATATTGCTAACATGCATGCTATTTAAAGGGAAGACAGAACATATTTTCCCAGATGACATATTTGTCGAACAAAAAAATCTCAAAAAATCATAATCAGCTAGATTTGCTCTGTGTGTGTGTGTCCTTCTGCTTGATACATTGTAAGGACCATTTGTCAGAACCTCTGTTGTTTTGGGGTTTGACTCTTTTGATTCTAGTTTTGATTATTGTTATCCAGTGTTCCCTAGTTACTTGTTTTGTTTAGATCTGCCCAGTTTCTGTTTTACTTTAGCTCAGTCTTTTCATAGTTGTTCCAGTTTATGTTTATTTATTCCTTGTGTTTAGGTATTCTTTGCTACAGTTAGATTATTTTCCTAGTTCCCTTGTTTACTCTCCCTCGTCCCCTGCTGCCATTTTCTCTCTTTCCTCAGTCTCCCTTCTGCTCTCTCCCCTCACCACACCTGCACCCTGTTAGCCAATCACCCCCGGTCTATTGTTCCAGCAGTCACTCTCTCAGTATTTAAACATATCTCCTGCATTCACTCCTTGCTGGTTCCTCCCATTACCTACCCGTTATTTCCCCATCTAACACTGCTGTCCTTAGCTTTTGGATTCCTGTTTTTATTCTGATCTAGCTCCCTGCATTCACTGTGGTTTTTGTAAGGTTTTTGTTATTCTATTTTTCATAAAATTACCAAAATCTACTCTCCGTCTCTGCCTCTCTGCATTTGAGTTCACCATCACTCCACCACCAACCATGACACCATTTTCCTAATACATACTACGTTGTGGGGACAAACTGCTCCTTATGGGGCCCAAAGCCTGAGCCCCATAAGAAGAAGTGCTGTTTTAGGGGTTAGGACTAAGGTGTGAATTGAGTTTAGGTTAGGTTTAGGATTAGGCATGTACTGGTAATGGTTAGGGGTGGTTTAGGGTAAGGGTCAAAAATGAATGGAAGTCAATGCAAAGTCCTTGTGAAGATAGAAAGACATAATATTGTGTGTGTGTGTGACCATTGTAGGTCCCAGAGGTCCAGCAGGGAATCCAGGAGCTCCAGGCAATAAGGGGGAGCAAGGGGACCCAGGAACACCAGGTAAGGTTGTTGGTTAAATGGTAATTCATAAGAATGAAGTGCTTTAATACACACTGACTTTGCCTGTCAGCAAGTAAAGCTCTTTTTTTTGTTTCTTTCATAATTTATTGCCTAAGCCCTCTGAATTGTCAGTAAACAATATCCTTAAAGTCAGTTTGACTTGTGTTATCTATTTTTATTATTACAGGGCCTCGTGGAGAAAAAGGTGACTCTGGAATGCCTGGACAGAAAGGTATCCAAAAATATGTAAATGTTAGTTTTACTTGCAAAGATAACAATCTGACCAAAAACCCTTTGTTTGGTTTGTATTTTATGCTCATGGATGTCAGTTTTCCTGGGCAATCCAGGATCATTTTTATGTTCTCAGTCAGCTGAAGAGAAAACACCCACAAAACCAAAACAAAAAAATCCAACAACAAAAACTTGTTCTGTTGAATACTGAAAAAGAATCATGGATCAGTATTTAGAAATAACTGCATTTTCTGGGTTTTTTTTTTTTTTTAAAGATAAATATAAAGCCAAAACAACATTTTGCACTGAAACATCAATCCTAACCATAACTTGTCCCTGACATTAAATTCTTAAGAAATTCAAGGCACCCGTATCTTTCACAAAACAATGGCTGAATCAGGTGTTCCACGGCTGAAGGCCATCAAACTTGAAAAAGCAGGAATGGCTGGAGCCTATGGATAAGTTCTCAGCTTTATGATGCAATTTTTTTCCAGGAGTTTCTTTTTGGACAGAGGGCTGACCTCTGTCCAAAAAGACAGAGGTCAGCTCCAGTAGCTGGTGTTTCAGCTACCTTCAGCAGCAAAAGCTGGCTTACTTCTTTTAAGTTTCCACACTTGGGATTCATAACAAGGTGACATAAGAAAATCCAAGAAATCTGTTTTATATGGAATTTGAATGATATGTCCTGGTCAAAACTAACACCAAGTTTCTATACTGTGCAAGAACTACAAAAGTGCAGTATAATGAAGTTGCGCAATCTGTGTGTGTGTGTGTGTATATATATATATATATATATATATATATATATATATATATATATATATATATATATATATATATATATATATATATTTCACATTTGTATGCAATGAAGTTGCGCAATCTGTATGTATATATATATATATATATATATATATATATATATATATATATATATATATATATATATATATATATATTTCACATTTGTATGCAATGAAGTTGCGCAATCTGTATGTGTATATATATATATATATATATATATATATATATATATATATATATATATACACACACACACACACACACACACACACACACACACACACACACACACACACACACACATATATATATATATATATATATATATATATATATATATATATATATATTTCACATTTGTATGCTTTTTTATTTTCCCTTTATCACAGAGGACTACTTTATGTGTCTGTGAAGGTCTATGTGTTTAACAGGATCGTAATACATTTTGTTCTTAACTTCTGCAGGACAGCCTGGATTCCCTGGTATAGCTGGGTTAAAAGGACAAAAAGGAGACCCTGGAAGTATTGGTCCTCAGGGACTCCCAGGTCATCTGCTTGTTCACATTTGATAATATATGGTTGCAGAGCACTTTAAAGTGCTAGTTTTCTTATTTGTTTATATATCTGCCAGCATTTAGAAGTAACAGAAAATAAATGTATATACAGATTGTTCACAGGCTATACATACACGGTATAAAAAGAATCAACCATTTTTTTTCACATTGATATTAAATCAGACCAAACTGTTCAATGTGTTAGGTCAGTTAGGACTGCCACATTTATATGTATTTTCTAATTGCCAGAATCAAGGGACAAAAGAGAAAATCTTTGTTAAAATGTTAATTCTGTTTGAACACACTGACATTTTTTTTAATTTATGTAAATCAAATACATCTTTGTTCTTCTTTCAGTTACTTCTCTGCAGAATAACAGGCAAAAGAGTTCAAAACTGCAACTTCTCTGCAGGTCTTTCCTCCGCCTTCCATTCAAAGACCAACATTTGGGCAGGAAAATCAGAAACTGGAAATTTTGACCATACAGGAATTACTTGTAAAGAGTTCAGGACTAAAATGATAAAAATGGAATTGCTCAAATAACTCTAAATCATAACTTTAAATCTACTTGTTTTTTTTTTGTTGTTGTTGTTTTTTGGTTTTTTTTTTACAAGTAAAAAAATAATTTTCAAAAATTAGAAATTCTAAGTTGGAAATATTGTTATATAAATTAGAAATATTAGATTAGTGAAACCTGATAGTTTAAAGGGTTGGAGCTGACAGCATCAGTTGTTATCCTTAAAGCAAAGTCAAAGGCAACATAGTCAAGCTTAAAGCGAAGGGAGACACAAAGGCCTAAATTACCCATTTTGGTCCTCATAAAGCTGGTTTTGTGCCTTGATTGGAAATAAACAGTGTGTCTGAAGTGTTCCTATAAAAGACATCCACAGGTAACTCGACATTTAACTTACATGTTGTTGTGTTACAGAGGCTTGATGACACAGCTTTATAGGTGTCATCAAGTGGGCTTCCCCATTTTGTTTAAGGGCATAACCATCTTAATGTATGCAACCTTCTGACTTGAAATAAAATTATGAAAAATTCTCAGAAAATTTTTCTCTCATAATTTTGGCTTTAAGCCAAAGAAGTAATTTGGGGAATTTTAACTGACCTAAAACAGGAAAGGTTTAGTCTGATATAATGACCAACAGTTAAATGGTAAATACGGCCTACTTGTTAGCGGTTTATCAAATCCACAGGACCCCAAAGTGCTTCACACTGCATTCAGTCATTCACACATGCACACACACATTCACACACAAGTTAGATGAAAATGGTTGTCTTTTTTTTTTTTTTTTTTAACGGTATTTGAAAATGTGTGGTTTCAAACCTTCCTACTATTTTTGTTCCAATGCATTGTTTGTGTTATGCATTGTTTTACCAGGTGCAAGAGGACCTACTGGGTTTAATGGAACTCAGGGTATGTATATACTTAGTCAAATGCTCTAAGATTAATTTTGTTGTGAACTTTCACTAACTCTTAAATCAGCTCAATTAGATGCAAATCTATAATACTGTAATAACCACCAACCCCCCCTCCCCAGGACCACCTGGACCGCAAGGAGAAAAGGGCGAAACAGGAAACCAGAGTAAGTACCTACAGCAGGGAGCAGAATTTAAACATAGCAGCTATGAAAAATAAAAACGAAGTTTAATGTAATTTGATCTGTTGTGATAGATGTAAATTTTAACTAAACCAAATTAACAAATAACAAAAATCACAGTTATTTTTTGGGAGCGTAGGGGATGGTAGTACTAGTAAAACTATGGATGAATTACTCAGTGGGTAAAGTAGTTGTCTGTAATCTGAAAGTTGTGGGTTTCATTCCAGCTTCCTTCTGCCACATGCTGATGTTACTCCAAATTGTCCAGCGATTAGTGCATAAATATGTGCATTTGTGCAGCCAGATGAATGTGGCTCTAGTAACAGCTGTTGGCATGGATGGAGAACAGGCATATACATTCCTAGCATGTACCATTTAAAACTACAGTTGCAGACACAATGAGCTGCATTATGCATATCCTTGTTGAATGATTTGATGAACAGAATGAAAACAAATTATATCCAACAAATTGCTTTTATATCTTACAAGGATTTAACCATAACTACTTATTACATTATTTATTACATTACTGACAAATGTATTGCTATTGGCTTAAAATCATTATTACCTTATTACATTTAAAGGGGATAATTAAGTGATTAATCATTAAATTATAGGTTTATACAGGTTAGGGTTTTTTTGCATACAATTGATGGGGGCTGTTAAATGCTGGCAAACATGTTTGTTGTCTATTAAGCCCTCTGTCATTTGCTTCTGGTTTATCTTTTTGTGCATGTTTCCAACATATGTTAAGTATGCCCACAGTAAAAATATTCAAACAAGAATTCAAACATGACAATGCTTGTATGATGACAGGCTGCTTCTTTATCTGATACTGGTTAGAATGTGTCTTTTTTCTTTTACAGTTAGTAATTTCCATCAGTGCACATCCAGATGACTTTAAATGTTATGTTAAACTTTGTGCTTCTGCAGTTAATGTGCGTCTAGTGCCTGGAAAAAACAGAGGACGAGTGGAAGTCATGTACAATGATGTCTGGGGCACCATTTGTGATGACAGCTTCGGACCTTTGGATGGGAAAGTGATCTGTAAGATGCTAGGGTTCCAGTCTGTTGTTTCCACCTTCACTGCTACCCCAGGTAAGCAAACATGCTCTATTTTCATTTTTCAGTAGAGGATCTTATGGGGGCCATCGGGGTGGGAGTGGCTAGGGAGGTAAGGCTTCATCCTATAACTGGTGGGTTGCTGATCCATTCGTCTCAGCTATTGTGTCCTTTAACCTGCCTTGCCCGTAGTGGTCAGAGGGCCTGGTGGTGCAAAATGAATGGCAGTTTTACCTCTGTCAGTCTGCCCTAGGGCAGCTGTGGCCACAACGTAGCTTATCACCATCATTATGTACATGTCTGTAAAGTCTGGATGCTTTTTCACTCAGATGTGGAAAAGTGAAGAACAAAAAAGAAGTGCCAATGGTAAAGAAATAGAACAAATAAACAGTGTCTGATATTCATTTAAGAAGTAGAGAAAAACATTCAAAAAACCAATTGACTTGCATATGTAGTGGCTTGCAACCCAAATCTTTTATTAATATCTTTTGGGAATCACCTTTATCCTGATTTTCTGAGCTAATACATACAAAATTAGAAGAAACTGTGCCATAAGTAAGTGGAATGAGAACAAACAAAATACCATCCTATGACAGTGATCAGGTACTAAAATAAAAAATTTTGACAACTCTTAAAAGTGTCTCATTATTTCATGTCTGTTTTTAGGTACCGGTAAGATCTGGCTGGATGAGCTACAATGCACAGGTGCAGAGTCTTACATCTTTGACTGTCCACACAGTGGACTCGGTGTTCACAACTGTAATCATGATGAGGATGTGGGAGTGCTCTGTGTATAGATAAAGACAGAAGAGCAATAAAATTGTGCAAAAGTTGAGTTAGCAGTCCTTTTATGTTAGCCAGCAGAGTGTATCAGGATAATTTGTTTTTCTTTCTAGTCTTGTCATTTGAGTTATACAGTTTCAGCCATAAGTTTAGAGACACCATCTTATTAGAGCAGGTCCCATATTGTGCATGAACATGAACAATCTGTCCCTGGAATTGACTTTTCTGGCTTTCTTTGGTGTATTTGGCATTGAGCATTCCACAGATGATACATTGGACAACAAAACAGAGAATCTGGAGGCCAAGTCAAGAAACATATTGTCTTGTTCATCAAATACAACTTCTGATTTCCTTTTTTATGGTATCACTGAAATTATGTATCCTGCTAAAAGAGACCATTATAGGAGGTCAATTTATGTGACTAGGTTTTTCAAAATGCAAGGTTTTCTAGCAAAACTTTAACCAACAGTTCTTCTGTGTCCACTATCTTTCCTTTTTCCCACCAAGTGTTCTGGTAACCATAATGACTGATTAAAGCTGGTGTCCACATGGTGGTAATGAGAAAAATATTTAACACACTAGGTCACAGTATCCCATATACTATTGTTCAGCTTTGGACATTTTTTGTTGGGCACCCTGACCAAATCTTTCAGCTATTTGAGTAAAATGAATCGTCCACTGGACTGGACAGGCTTTCACCTGACTTTCACCAGTCATTGGTTGGTCCCTTTGGAATCCTAACTGTACGCCTATCACCAGATTCTTGTATCAGCAGTTTTTTTACCTTATGAAGTTTGCTTAACAATAAATGTATAAAATACAAAAGTTGTGTTGTTCCGTCTTTGATTAAATGTAATCTTGGTTCCATTTCCCTTGGAATTTTCAACTGAAATATATCATACCCAGGTTTGTGTTCTAGTAACAGGCTAACAAAAAAAAAAAAAAAAAACAGAAAACAAAACAATTACTCTGCTATTTTCCTTTGTCCTGGTTAATTCGGTGTTTTAGTTAAACTCTAATTGTCATAAAATTTGATAAGGCATAAAGACAACCTGAGATCATTCAGCTGATTTTTTTTTTCCTATTAGACTAAACACTCAAAAGTAATGACATTTAATTATCCACCAATAAAAGTTAAAATATGTTCATAAGTTTAATTTTCCAATAATACACAGAAGCTCACTTTTTGCAATGCCATGTTTAAGTGCAAAAATAAAACTTGAATGTGCAACTTTGCAGCTTTTGAAGACCACAAATAGTTCTTGTTTCTGTGTAAAGAGGAAATGTAAGGGACTGTTATAATGTGGAGCTAAATAGAGTCCAACAAAACATTTCAAAAAGAGGAAGAAAGAAATGGTCATCATAGGCATTACAAGATTTGCTTCTTTTTAAATTTCTGAATATCTTGATGGAAGAAAAAGTAAAAGTACACATCTATTATACCATGTATTAAGTGTGTAAGATACCATTAAAATTCCAGGTTAATACTTAAAAAAAAACACAGCATTTTCTCAGCAATTCACAAAATATTTGTGTCACATAACCTATTAATATTAAATATTTTTGCCAAACAGGCACACATTTTGTTCACCACTAAAACTAACAAACTGATGGTTCTTGAGCAGTTTCTCACTTCCAGTCTTTAGAGACCACTGCCCTGCATGTTTTAGATCTGTCTCTGTTCCAGAACACCTGATTAAAATGATTCCATGACCTCTTATGCACGCCACCAAGTCCTGAAGAAGCCTGGTAATCACCCACTTCTTCAACTCATATGTGCGGCAGAAGGGAATCACCTAAAACTAGATTACAGGAGCCAAGTGAGAATATTTTCTCTAACATGGATTATGACTATAAAACATCGAAGGTATGACTGAATTTACGTTTTTGGCTTGATAAGCCTTATTTTTCCAGTTTTGTTTAAACTGGGTGTTGTGCATATTTTTCGAATTACTACTTACTTCTCCTTTTGTCTGCTGTAGATGTCTCGTAAAACTAGATGTCGTCCACTCGTTAAACCTGGTGGTGGACAAAACTTACAGGTACCCAGGACTTTTGCTTTCCCCTTTACTTTCCAGTCTTAAAATTCTTCATGTTTTTAAAAACCAAATTTAATAATTTTCTGTGGTCAGATGCAGGTGTTAATTCAGCAAAAGCTAGACCGTGAATGCACAGATGCGCTCTTTTATATGAAAAGTCCAAATGCTATCTGGTTTTGTAAACAATCAAATGTAACACGATTTCGCAGTCATGAGCAATAATAAAATTTTTTCTGAGATGCAGGAAGCAGCTGCGCTCTGATCACTGCTTTTAATTCACATTGTTGTGCGTTTGCAGGTGAAGATAAAAGGAAGTTAAGTTTTCATAATTTTGACAAAAACTATTGAGTGAGTTTCAAACTGGTCTTGACCCAATTTGTCAAATGAGACCAAGACCAAAACTGAGGCAAAACAATCTGAGACTGGGAAAAAACAGCTCAAGACCGATCTTGACACCAAGACCGGTCTTGAGCCCTCCATCCCTGGTGTTGCTGTAATAATAGAAGAGGTGAACTGCCTCCTATATAATTCAATTCAGTTTATTTTTTTAGTGCCAATTCACAGCGCATCATCTCAAGGCACTGTATAAAAAAAGTCAATTCAAACTAATACATTCCAATTGATCCTAGCCATCAAACAATGCAGTCAAGTTCAGTTTATTATTCAGATTGGTTAAAAACGTTTTCTATCAAAGGAAACCCCACATGATTGCATCATATTGCATCATGTTGGGCACTGATTTGCCGCATTCACTCCTCTTGGACAAGCATGTAGCAACAGTGGACAATCACTTGCATTGTGTCATAGACTTTACAGCAATCCTTCATACCAAAAAGGCATGTAACGACATGCTTGCTCCCCTTTAACAAGAAGAAACCTCCAGCAGAACCTGGCTCAGTGTGAACAGCTATCTGCCACAACCGACTGGGGTTTGAGAATACAGGGCAGATAGACAAAAAATCAGAAACATTGATTCAGGAATACTTTTTGTGTTAGAGAAGTGAGAAATTAATGGCAGTTGTAGCTCCTTTAGTGCTTCCCTCTAGGAGAGAAACGCATCTTAACAAATAAACTTTGAGTTGGTTTTAAAGCCTATAGGATATATATCCTATAGGCTTTAAAACCAGCATAAATATTTAGTCAAAAGTTCAGCCAATAGCTTCACATAGGAGACAGATAGGGTTAAACACTAAAAGACAGGGCTAACTAGTGCAAGCAGAAGTGGTCAGTTTGTCCTCCAGCAGCCTAAGCCTGTATCAGCAAAACTACAGCAATATCTCAGGATAACCTAACCCACTCTATAACACTCTTTTTTAAAAAGGACAGTGTTAAAGGGGTCGTGACAACAAATTTCATTTTTCTGTGGTTTTGGGGGTATAATTCAATTCTATTCTATTCAAATTCAATTTAAAAATACTTTATTCCTAAAGGAAAATTAAATGTTGATGTAACTCATTTAATTTAGTTATTATAGATTGTGATGGCTGTGGGCAGGTAAGATCTCTTGTAGCGGTCCATTTTACAAGCAATCTGAAGAAGCCTCTGACTGAAGAGACTCTGTTTTCTAATGCCCCGGGACCCCCGCCCCCCACAGGAACAACCAGACTCCAGATTTTTATGTTTTCAAGACATGCCTGTAGTCTGTCTGACTGGATTCACCAGGATTTATAGATAAATGTAGCTGAGTGTCATCAGCATAACAGTTGAAATTTATTCCATGTGGTCTTATGATTTTACCAGTTGGAAACATATACAGTTGAAACAAGAAGTTTACACTGAATAAAAAGAAAAATACATTTTCCTTCTCACTGTGTGAAGTTAAATCAGACCAAACTTCTCTTGTTTTAGGTTAGTTAGAATTACCAAAATTATTTATATTTGCTAAATGCCACAATAATGAGAAAAATAATATTTCAGAGATTTATTAATGTGTTCAAAATCAGAAGTTTACACACATTTGCTCAGTATTTGGTAGCCTTTACCTTTAGACTGTATAACTTTGGTCAAACCTTTTGGGTTTCCTTCCACAAGCTTCTCACAATAATGAGTCAGGTTTGTAGACCGCCTCACTTGCACATGCCTTTTCAGATCTACCCAAAACTTCTCCATAGGAGTGAGATCAGGGCTTTGTGATTGACTTTGTTGTACTTAAGCCGCTTTATAACCACTTTGGCTGTATGCTTAGGGTTGTTGTCCATTTGGAAGACAAATCTGCACCCAAGCTTTAACTTCCTGGCAGATGTCTTTAGCTGTTGCTTCAGTATTTCTACATAACCTTTTCCCTCATGATGCCATCTATTTTATGAATTGCACCAGTTACCCTGCAGCAAAATAGACACACAGCATGCTGCTGCCATCCAGTGGCGCAAAAAGTGGGTATGCATATATGTAACGCACAGGGGCGCTGCGTTAGAGGGAGCGCCAAAGCGATGGTAGAAAAATTATTTCAAGTCAGCATTTGCTGTATTTAATAGCTTTGTGCACAAATGATGTGATCAATAACAGAGGCTCGGCACTGATTAGGTGCCCCTCCGCTCCTTCACCCTCCTCCTGTCGCTCATCCCAACACACACAAAAGGAGCGCTTTCAGAGGTTTGCGTTGAGCACGCGCAAGCGTTGTGGCTTTTATACTTGAGGCGTAAGTTGGCGCACCATTACGCAACCCTTCGAGAACGCGCTGGTGCGCGATTTTCTTCATTTGAATCGGGTTGTCATTTAATGACAGGAAGCTAAAGATGGAGAGGCAGAAAAGAAAGCTCTCGGAGGCAACAAAACAAAAAACGGATGAGGGTGAAGTTTGAAGATATTATAGGGATGAAAAAAGCTTTTCAAAGTGGTTGAAAGACAATAGGTAAGTTATGTCAGTGTATCAAGAGGAGGCTAGTAAATGTTCGGGTTAATTTAAGTTACAAGTAAAATGACAGGTCGATGTTGTCCTGCAACTGTGAGTTGCATTTATAATATAATAGATTATAGCAAGAAAAATAAACTTTTGTGGTGATTTTGTTGTTCAGACAGTGATCATTTAACTAGATGGTGGATCATAAAATCGATCAATTATAGACCGTGGCAGCGATAAACTTTAAAATAAAGATAAAGTTTAAATGTCTTCACTCAATAGAACACTACAGCGCAGCTGTGGTGTATCTGATCAGCCTGATCAGCTGCAGTGTCCAGCTGTTATCCAAAAAGGACATAATTTAAAATGATAATTTTATGGTTTTCATAGGCGGCATGACAGCTGTATTTTTTAAAACATACTTAACACAAAGTTCATGTCATTTAGCTGTGAGGATGGAGAGAAAGAAGAGAGAAAGAAACAGGACAGACAACGGAAGGCAACTGGTTGGTCTGGCAGAAGTTTAGAAAAATTCACCTAATCACAAGTGATTAATTTTAAAATATTTATCTTTTTAAAGGGCATTAGCAAGACTTGTAAGTTGTTTAAAGCTGTTAAAAAAAATGCTTGTTTGACCATATGAATTAGCAAAGAAGAATACAGGCCAGAAGACCCAGTTAGCAGTGATTTCTGTTGAAAACAGTGCTGCGGTCAGTTAAATTCGATGCCATTCTTGACAAATAAGCGAGTGCAAAGGAACAATATGCATCAATTTAGTGTAAACATTCTTTCATAAAGTCTAGGCTGTTGTTCAGATGTCATAATATTAAATTTCTGTAACAGAAAATGTATTGTGCACTGGGTGCTGCAGCTGTAGACCTTTTGTTTGTTTTTGATGGAGCTGATCACCTGCGGTAACAAGCAACATGAAATAAAAGTCTGCTATAGGAGTCTTGTATTTTATAAATCCATGACTAAGTCATACTTATTTTATTTATTGTCAAACTGTTCTACATCAGTTTCATCAGACCAGAGGACATGTCTCCAAAAATGAAGGTCTTTGTCCCTATGAGCATTTGAAAACTGTCATCTGGCTCTTTTATATTTTTTCTGAGTAATGGCTTTCTTCTGTCGGTACAGGAGATGCTTCACTGTGGGTAATGACACTGTCTTACAAGCCAATAAATAAATATCTGATATATTCTTTCTTTCATTATTGTGGAATATAGCAAATGGACATAATTTTGGTAATTCTGACTTGAAACAAGAGAAGTTTAGTCTGATTTCAGTTCAGACAGTGAGAAAAAAAAAAGTGTCTTTTTATTTGGTGTATGTAAACTTCAGGTTTTAACTGGACCAGCCATGAGCCCACAATTGTGGAACAAATTGCAACCGCCAGGTGGTCATTTGCTGACAAAACCAATGGATTGATTGACAGGTGGCATCATGTCAGTTACAGTTTGACAATGTCTCTTACTGTTCACAAGTCAACTTATTGTCTGCTTAGTCATGGCATCCCACTCTTAAAAAGTGGCCTTCAGGTCATTGGGATTCTGGGGTAAGTTGCAAGTCTCTACATGCTGGCTCAGCTGATCCCATAGGTTTTCTATGAGATTTGGGTCTGAAGAAAGTGCAGGCCACTCCATTTGATGAACCCCAGTCTCCAGCAGCCGTTCTCTAATAATGCAACCACAAGGAGCTGGAGCATTGTTGTCCATGAAGATGAAAATTAGGTCTTTATTCATGCAGGGGCAAAATTCAAATTCAAAAATTCTTTATTTATCCCAAAGGGAAATTAAATGCTGATGTAACTAATTTAGTCAAGCAGTTATAGATGGTGATGGCTGTGTAGCAGTCCGTTTTACAACCAATCTGAACAAGCCTTTGACTGAAGACTCTATTTTCCAATGACAGTCTCATGAAGAGGATGGTCAGGGTTGTCCATAATTTTCTTGATTTTATGTAAAATCCTTCTTTGCATCATCAACTCCAGAGGTTCCAGTTGTCCCCAAAACAGAACCAGCCTTCTTTATCAGGTTGTGTGTTTTTAGGTCCCTGGCTCTGATGCTGCTGCCCCAACAGATGATGGCAGAGGAGATGACGTTCTCAACAAGACTTATAAAAGACATGCAACATCTTGCTGCAAACCTTGCAAACCTCTTAGCTTTCCTCAAGAAGTACAATCTGCTCTGTCCTTTCTTGTAGATGGCTTCACTGTTGAGTCTCTAGTCCAATCTGTTGGCTCGATGAACACCTAGGTATTTATATTCCTCAACTACCTCCACTTCTTCTCCCATGATGGAAATAATGACTGGATTAATAATGTTATTTAGGTAGAAATGACTTAAGACTTATATAGCACTTCTCAGAACCCTCAAAGAGGATTTTAACTGCATTTTGTGGATTTCCTGATAGTAAAGAATTACAATAGTCCAGCCTTGAAGTAACAAATGCATGGACTAGTTTTTTAGCATCACTCCTGGACAGGATATTTATAATTTTGGCGATATTCTGGAGATGAAAGAAGGAAATTCTAGAAACTTGTTTAATATGTGACTTAAATGACATATCCTGGTCAAAATTACACAAAGGTTCTTAACTTTATTATCTGAGGCCAATTTAATGGCATCCAGATCAAGTGATTGACAAAGTACTGTCTTTTTCAGAGATTCTGGTCCAAAAACTACTTCTGTCTTGTCAGAATTTTAAAAGAAGAAAATTTAGTGTCATCTAAGTTTTAATGTCCCCAAGGCAAGCCTGTAATCTACCTAACAGATTGGATTCATCAGGATTTATGGACAGATATAGCTGAGTTTCATCAGCATAACAGTGGAAATTCCTGTGGAAAGGGAGATTTTTCTGTGGCTGTTGCCACAAGCATGCTCGTATAAGGGATTACTGCAAAGTTAATGACCAGTTTGATTGATAAACTGAACTTGACTTCATTGTTTATTAATTCAGATCAATTTGGAATGTATGTACTTGACATGGAATCTGTATGATTTGACTGACTTGACTCAATCAGGTACAATTTATTATTGCAGACAGAAAATAATCAAACAGTGGGAGTTTCATCTCCCTGTCTATCCAAAAACAATGTCTATCAACAACATTAAAAGACACAAAAGGGCAGGGCCTCAGCAGAACACAAAAGAAGACACCAATATAACTTTATCCAATAAATGTATTCTCATGTTTTAACATCTTCATATATAAACTAAACAGTCATACCACATTGTAGTATAGTGTTAGTGCCTTTACACAGTAATGAGAAACAGTTGTTCAAAGTTTGTTGTAAATGTTATTTTTCAAATAAAGAAATTTTATTGGTAACGTGTCATGTATCATATTAATAAAAAGATATAAAAGGCCACAGTGTCATACTGTTTTACGTGCTTTAACTAAAAACAGATTTTAAAAAGAAAAAACAATTTTTTACATTATAAGGTAAGTCCTGGTTGTTATGGTTCTGGCAGTATTTCAAGGAGGAACCAAGCTGTAATCTTCCATTGTTTGGTCACCATGCTGATTTGGGGTTTGCTTTATAGAAAACATAATCTTCTTTTCTAAAGAATCCAACTTCTGTTTCATTAGCTGGAGAGAAAAGGAAAAGTCAAATATTTATATGAAACTGACATGCTTGTACTGGTTATTATTTATGTAGCATTTATTATTCACATCTAAATTATACTACTGAATAATCATTATGGAAGTAAGTGTCATTTATTCACTTTTTACCAGTTTATGGCTAGTTTACAAGCTGTATGAACTTGAATGTGGATTTAAGCATTGCATGTGACATCAATTAGTGTAACGAGGCCCTAAGCAGATCAACACCCTATATGAAGCTGTGCATAGTTATAAGGCAGCTTTTCTTCCTCGGGCAAAATGTTTCAAAAAAGTTTTTACCAACTCAAAAATCCAAAAGCAGTCTTAAAAATGCCTGTGCCTTTGAGAAGAATGAAACATGAGTCTATGACCAAGAAGGAAGATAAAACATCTGAGGTGTGACAGGACAGCATGAGGGTTAAAGGAGGGTGGAATTTCTGTTTGGCTGGGGAGGATGGTGAGCTTGTTCCTGAACTGAACCCATTGAAGAATGGGTTCAGTTCATTGGCTCTGTCCACACTTCTGTCTATCTGATCCTCTTTTTGCTTCAAGCCTGTGATGATCTTCATCCCTGACAGCACATCTCTGATATTGTTCCTCTGCAGTTTACACTCCAGCTTCTTCTCGTACTTCTCCTTACTGTCTTTAATTTTGACTTTGAGCTGCATCAGTATATTCCTCAATTCCGTGTCTCCTTCCCTGAAGGCTCTTTTTTTTTCTTGTTTAACAGTTCCTTCAGGTCACTGGTGATCCATGGTTTATTATCAGGAAAACATCTTGCTGTTCTGGTGGGGATGGTGTTGTCCACACATAAGTCTTTATACTCAGTCATACACAAAATCATAGCATTAATGTCCTCTCCATGTGGCTGGCACAGAGAAAACCAGTCTGTAGCCTCAAAAAAACCCTGTAGGGCTTCTTCAGCTTCCTGTGACCATTTTCTCACAGTTCCCTTCTTTGAATTTTGCCTCTGAACCAGGGTTTATATTCTGAGCAGAGGAAAATAAGACTGTGATATGCTTTTCCCAGAAGGGATCTTGCTTTTGCAAAGGTGTCCAACTCTGGCTTCATCTGACTAAAACCAAGGGTGCCCAACGTCAGTTTTCGAGAGATACTATCCTGCAAGTTTTAGATGCATCACGGTCTTATACACAAGTGAATCACATGAATGATTAACAGGCCTCTGCAGAGCTGAATGACATGATGATATGGGTGTTGAGTTATTTGGTCAGGTGTGTTGGAGAAGGGACGTCTCCAGAAGTTGCAGGGCAGTAGCTCTCGAGAACTGGAGTTGGGCATCCCTGGACTAGACTGTGTTCTTCCAGTATTTCATTGACTAGTCTAAATCTTCTGTAGCAAACCTTAAACAAGCTTCAACAAGCCTTTTCTGTAGCAGTGGATTTCTGCCCAATGAGTGTGTATAAAGACTTCACTGTAGTTGAATTTCATGATTCCATTGTTGAGGCAGATTTTAACCATCTTGTGGTTACAAGGTGGTCGGTTCCTGTTGCGGCGGCAATCCACAAGCCCGCTGGTAGAAACCCGTAATGAGGGATGCTGTCAAGCTGAAGGAGTCCTATCGGCCCTTTTTGGCCTATGGAACTCTGGACATTGTAAATATAGAATAACCAACGTAAACTGAAAGTGTTTGGCTATTGATTCCTGAAAAATCAGATGAAGTTCTGACTTGGCAATTTAATCACAAATCACTCAGTTTTATTAAGAAATGCCTTTTGGTAGTTATTAGTAGCTACTGGTAACCAAATAAGGCCATTATTTCCCAACATTATGCTGGGACAGGTGATCAAACAGGTAAACCTGATTGGTGATTTCTTAAAGGTGGAGCTTAAACAGCTCATTTGTTCTGTTTCTTTCATTGAGCTGTCTGGCTTTTTAAGTCATCTTGACCAGGAACGTCTTGCTATGTTGTCTGGGGAAGCACATTTCAAAAGACACTTCATATGACATGTTGACACCAGATGTCAAACCCTTGTGTGTAAAAGCGCAACTGATTTTATCAAGTCCAGATGTATTTTGACACAAAAATCCCAGAAGAACCTTCCTTAGGCATTAAAAAATTGACAGCCTCAACTGACCTTTGGAGAAAAGGGGAGACTAAAATGATAATATCTGCTACATTTGGCTCTGAATTAGATGATAAAAACGGGAGGAACTTACAACCTAAAGTTCATTTTCTCACATTTACCCTTGGCTACACACTATAGAGTCCATTACAGTGCAGTTTTCCTCTGCTGTATTTAAATACATTCAAATCAATTAGCAAAATTACATTACTAGTCTTAATATGTAGTGTGTTTTGTAGTAGTGAGATAAGACCTTTAACCTCTATAACTTTCTGGAAGAAAGAAGAGCACAACTTTATGGTGTTTTACCTTCCATTTTCCGACAAATTGCTAAAACATTTCACTTAGTGTTCAGGGTAAAATTAATCTTGAATATTCAAAAAGGGACAGCAATTGCAAGTTCTTACCAACTCCAGCAGCTCTGAGGGTGTCGTCATCTTGTAAAATTAACCTTTCATCGTCATCCAAACTCATTACCAGCTCATTTGTCTGAAACAATAGAAACAAATATGTGCAATTTATTAGCATTAATTTAGAATAAACAATTCCAATTAAATCTGTGGTTGAAAAAGCAGTTTTTGGGTGAAATTTCATGCTTTGCATATCTCAATTTTTGTACAACCTCATCTTGAGCTAAACAATCAGATTTTTTGTGATAAAGAAACTCTTTAGGTAGCTAAAACCCAGCAGACATAGTGCATTCTGATAGGCTTATCACAAGTTTAATACAAACCATTCCTTACACTGCCAAACTGCTTAGTTAAGTGATAACAGCAGAAACATCAGTAACCAAAGTTTACCAGCTTTCAACAATCTGTCAGTTTCGTGTTTTCTGTTACAGATGCATTAAAATATTGTTTAAAATTGGGGCTTCTAATTTTTTAATCACCACACAGTGAATAGTTAGCTAAATCTAATGCATATTTTGTTTTCACAGTACTGTTCTAAAATTTTTTCCTCTTTTTATTTTTTTATTTTATTTTATTTTTTTTAAAATAAAAACCTGTCCTGTCTGGCAGTATGGCACTCAGAAGTGTTGTCTGAGTGTCAAGGTGAGACCCAACATATTTATTTTCACAAGCGGCGCATTATAGCCTTCGCAATGATGTTCCACTTGATACATATATGAAACTTTATTAGAAATCACTTTGGGTTTATTTCAAATGTAATGGACACAAAGGCGAAAAAGAAAGGAGAAAGGAAAGAGAGAAAGGTGGGGAAAGGGTTTAAAGGGAAAGAAGGATTTAGAAGTAGAAGTGAGAAAGACCCATAGAGATAACACATGTCAATACCCTCTAGACTTATGGAAAGAGAAAAAGCAAAACAGAGAAACCAAAACAACAAACAATATATGCATATATAATAATAATAATAATAATAATAATTTTTTTCCTCTTAAAAAAGGTAGTTATAAAATTAAGAAAGGTTTTTAACTTTCTTAATGGGACATGAAGTCCCATTATGTAGTAAAAACATATCTAATTTAAATATTTTTGACTTGGTGATCTTATTTTGATGTGCTTGTGTTTTTTTTTTTGTTTTTTTTAAATACAGTCAAAAGTGAAATACATTGTTGGTGCACTCCATGTTTCAAATAAGCTATGTTGCACTAAGCTGTCTGAAGGTTCAAAACCAGACTTTTTACATGCATGTAGAGAAAACCTAATAAAAACAACAGACTAGTAAAAGTTTGCATCAAATTGTTATTTCCACTCTGTGTCTGAAGTTCCTCACATTTTTGGATGTTCTGTTTCAGTGCAGTATTTTGGCATTAGAAAATATTATGACCATGACCCCATGGAAACTACAACATATGTACAAAATTATGTGGAGTAGGTATAAGAAAAGAGATTGCTTAGTTTGAGAGCACAACAGCATTTATTTTTCCTCTGATGTTTGCCTCAACTCTTTTCTGCGGAGCTCTGTCATCTCTTTGCTGGTGGAGATCCATCCAGGAGTTGTGGTGATGCTCACGATGCCAACAGTTCTCCTCATCGTTCACCCTCATGTCAGCCATGTCCCTCCCTTCTTCTGTTACCTTGGAAGAATAATAAAATGAATGTTATAGCTCATGTAGACCAAAAGTATAAATACGAACGTGGACTGGTTATATACACACAATGAATTACTTAAAATAACAGACGTATTACTTTATATGCACACAACCGAATGATTTGTTTTATCATTGACATATACAATAAAAACTGGAATAGGTATGTGTAAATTAAAAACAAAAACATAAATAAATACTTAATTTGTAAGTATTAGACCTACACAGACACAGTCATGGAAAAAATATAACCCCCTTATCTTCTTAAAGTTTCTTGTTCATGTTAATGTCTGGTACAGCGAATACAATGATAGTAAAAAAAATAGCTCATAACAGTTTAATTAAAGAGCTGATATCTAGCCATTCTAGAAGAATAAAATGGAATAGAAACTAAACAAAATATAATTTTATGTCTTACAGTGAGGAAACTCCGGTGCAACAGCAACAAAGTGACTCGCATGTCGATTCACGCAAAGATATGATATAATATATAAACACTGAATTAAGAATAACATACTATATAATAAAGGCAAAGTAACAACATAAAAATACTGCGTATTAATTTATAAATAAGTACTCCAATCATGAGGATTGTGCAACTGAGTAGGCTAACTTAAAACATGTACAAAAATATGGATGTGTATTTGTGCATTGAAAAAACAACACACTCCATATTTTCCATGAATGTGTGGAGCCAACCATAAAATTTAGCATAAACCAGAAAGATATACCTGCATACTGTTTACCTGAACGATGGCTATTAGCGGTGTTCATATGCATCTGTGTCGGGGTGCTGGAATAACTGAACTCCGGCATGGTGTTCCAAGGCTTGCATTTCACTCCGCTTCGTTGACCAAAACTTCTCATTCCTCGTTGCTGCTAAATATTGCAGTCCGGGGCACAGAGCAGCCTGCACCTCACTGTAGCACTGCTTGCTTGCAGCTTGGGAGGATTCCATCACTTCCGTGTTGTAGCGAGTTTGGAAAATGACAGCGGTTGATTTTTTTTTTTTTTTTTTTTTTTCTTTCTCCCTCTTTGCTTCTGCGTCTGATCACGCCTACAGCCAATCAGTGAACAGCAGCATGTTTACGTCACATCACTCACCCCTGACCGACCCTACTCAGGAGCAGGGAGCAGAAAACCAGGTACCAGGCTGGAAAAAAACAGTAGTGGAAGTGCTCGCAATTAGGGTGGGGTAGAGTAGAGCCGGGTCAAGTAGAGCGTGTGGAAAAGGGACATGAGAGAAAAACACTGCCTGCAAGTCTTTAACCTGAACAAACTCCTCCTTCAACTCGCACAACCTTAAAAAAAAAAAAAAAAAAAAAAAAAAAAAAAAAACTGATCTAAATAAAAATCACCCCACTGTTTCTTTTATCTGTATGTTACTGCACCTCTGACTGTAGGTAAATCAGCAGCCATGTTAATTAGCCAGCTAGCAGAGATAATGATACTAAACACAAAGTCTCCAACTAAACCTAGACAGTGACTGTTTGTTAAAGTCAGCTTTTAAAAGAGACTTACATTGTAGATGTGTTAAGGGTGAGGTCACAGATGTCCCCCACACCTCAACCAGCTAATACACTGTGTGCACAACTATTAGGTAAGTCTTATTTTTAGTGATTATTTTTATTAATCACCAACTACAGTGCTCTTGGTTAATCCAAAATGTTAAACTTCAGACATGAATGTTTAAGAAAGTAAAAGTGAGGTTTTGGCTTTTTTTTTTTTTTTTTTTTTTTTTTTTTTTTTTTTTTTTTTTTTTTTTTTTTTTTTTTTTTTAGGAGAATATCTATATGTGCACAATTATTGGGCAACTATGACTTTGCAGAACTATTACACAACTAAATGAAAAACACAAATTTCCTCATCCCACTTATTTATTTCCATCTGTGTAAGTGAGAATTATAAACAACCAACTCAGTCCAAAACTTTCCAATAAACATTTATGACATAAAAAAACTGAACAATATAGCCACCCTGTTTTTCAGTAACAGGGATAAGCTTTCCATTCATGTCATCATAGTTTCTTGATCTATTGATGACCACAGCCTCCCAGACACTGTTCAGAGAGGTGGACTGTTTTCCTTCACTGTAAATCTCTTATTTAAGAACTACCCGCAAGTTTTCAATTGGTTTCTGGTCAGCTGAGAAAGGGGGTGACATCATAAGTTTTTTGCCTTTACTGGCTTGCCACGCAGAGGACACATGTGATGGAGTATTGTCCTGAATTAAAATCATTGACTTTTTGAAAGATGCAGACTTCTTCCTGAATCACTGCTTGAAGAAAGTGTCTTCTATAAACTGGCAGTAGTTTTGGGAGTTGGTTTTGAGCCCATCTTCAACCTAAAAAAGTCCAACCAGCTCACCATTAAGAATACCAGCCTATACCAGTAGTCCACTTCCACCTTGCTGATGTCTGATTCAAAGAAGAGCTCTGTGCCTGTTACTGATTCAGCCACAGGCCCATCCATCTGGTCTGTCAAAAGTCACTCTGACTTCATCAGTTCATAAAACCTTTGAAAATTCTGTCTTCAGATATTTCTTGGCCCAGTCTAGATGTTTCAGCTCATGTGTCTTGTACTTACACTGAACATCTTGTACCACTAGGTACTCCAGATAGGTTGCAGTTATGGAATTTGACAGAACTAGGAGATAATGGGTTCTTGATAGATTTTCGCTTGACTCTTCTCAAATCCTTAGTGGTGAATTTGCATCTTTTTTTCTCCATATTTCTTGCCACCTTAGCAATTTCAAGAGTGCTGTCATCTATTGCTCTCCCCTGACTTTCTTCCTACTACTGCAATCATTTCATGTATACAGAGCAACATGCTGGATGGTTCACTGCACGCTTGCCTTTTATATAGGCAGCTGGAAAGCTCTCCAAAACAAGCAGCTGTTTTAAGTGCATGTAATTTTTTAGCCCAAACGAAGTCCCCTGGACTACGATGGTGTGGAACAATGCCATCCATCCATAATCTTCCGCTTATCTGGGGTTGGGTCACGGGGGCAGCAGCTTGAGCAGGGAGACCCAGACTTCCCTCTCTCCAGCCATTTGGTCCAGCTTCTCTGGGGGAATTACCAAGGTGTTCCCAGGCCAGCCAAGAAACATAGTCCGTGTCCTAGACCTCTGGGTCTCCTCCCAGTTGTATGTGCCCGGAACAACTAACCAGGGAGGCATCCTAATCAGATGCCCGAGTCACCTCAACTGGCTCCTCTCGACGTGGAGAAGCAGCGGCTCTACTATGAGTCCCTCCCGGATGACCTAGCTTCTCACTAGGGCTGTAACAATTCATCAAATGGTTTGAGTACCTTGATTATTAAAATTCCTCTAGGCAAATTATCTGCCTCGATGCTTCGTTATGTTTTACTATTTAGCAGCATGTGTTTCGGACGGACAATTATTAGTGTTGCGCAACTCTCTCACTTCCGCCAATGAGTTGCTGACAATTGCTAAGTGCTAATAGCACAACATAGTGTGACCAAACATCCTCTTTTCCCCAGACATGTCCGGGTTTTCATCGTTTTTCGGGGGAGCAATAGGCATCCTTAAGTTGACGTGATGCATGGTATACAACAGCCTTTCTTTTATTTGATGTCCTCCCGAAGCTGCTGCCCAGTGACTGGTTCAGAGCAAAAGGCAAGGAAGTGCACGCCAGGCATATGTATACAGGTGGAGCGGATATGCATGCAGATAGACGAAACACAGCTGGCTGCAAGTGATATAAGTGTAGCTTTATGGACAAACCGGAAAATAAATTTCATACCGTCCCGGTCGCAACAAATGGGTGGCGGAGTGCACCGTGGTGTGGGCGTAGCTGGCATATGTTTTTCTGTGTATGACAAAGGTGCCAAAGATCCGTTACTCACAAGAACACAAAAGCTACAAATGGCTGTGCAAAGTGAGAATTCATCTGTTATATTGACTGAAGATGAATGCGTAAACTAAAGACTGTAGTATTTTTTTTTTAAGTGTCTTTGTCAGCCTGCTTCTTTTTTATTTTTATTAAATTGAATATAATTTCAGATTTTTGTGTAATTTTTGTCCAGGTTGACTTAAAAAATGAGCTATAATTGTTACAGGTTTATTTTCTAAGCTGTAGAAAAGTAACTGTTAGGGATGAACATATACAAAAATTTGGGCCAATATTGATATCCAACATTAATACTGCTGTTATGGCAGAATTTACCAAAATTTTATTTTATCAAATTTTTTTATTCGATTACTCAATTTATCGTCAGAATAATCAATAGATAACTTCATTACTAAAATAATCGTTTACAACAGCCCTACTTCTCACCCTATCTCTAAGGAAGATCCCAGACACCCTGCAGAGGAAACTCATTTGAGCCGCTTGTATCCGTGATCTCGTTCTTTCGGTCACGACCCAAAGCTCATGACCACAGATAAGGATAGGAACGTAAATCAACCGGTAAATTGAGAGCTTTGCTTTTTGACTCAGCTTTCTCTTTACCACGACAGACCGGTACAGCGCTCGCATCACTAATCCATCTATCGATCACCCGCTCCATTTTTCCTTCATTCATGAACAAGACCTGAGAGCTGGACCAGCGTTCCACGGCCAGGACGAAAACCACACTTCTTTTCCTGAATCCAAGGTTCGAGTATTCGACGGACCCTCCTCTCCAGAACCCCTGAATAGACCCTTACCAGGGAGGCTTAAGAGTGTGAGTCCCCTGTAGTTGGAACACGCTATGCAGTCTCCCTTTTTGAATAGGGAGACCACCACCCCAGTCTGCAAATCCAGTGGAACTGCCCCCGATGTCCACGCGATATTGCAGAGTTACGTCAACCAACACAACCCCACATCAGGACCCTTAACGAACTCCAGGCGAATCTCATCAACTCCCGGGGCCGTGCCACCGAGGAACTGTTTAACCACCTCGGTGACCTCAGCACCAGAGATCGGAGAGTCCAACCCAAGGTTCCTAGGCTCCGCTTCCTCAGTGGAAGACGTGCTGGTGGGATTGAGGGGGTCTTCGAAGTACTCCACCCACAGAGCCACGACATCCCAAGTTAAGGTCAACAGCACACCATCCCCACTATAGACAATGTTGGTGGTGCCCCACTGCCCCCCCTTACCGAGATGCCAGATGGTGGACCAGAATCATCTCAGAGCCGTTCGCAAGTTGTTTTCCATGGCCTCTCTGAACTCTTCCCGCCCCCAAGTTTTCCCCTCAGCAACCACCTGAGCCGCTTTCCGCTTAGACTGCCGGCACCCATCAGCTGCTTCTGAAATCCCACAGACCAAAAAGACCCGATAGGACTCTTTTTTTTTCAGCCAGACAGCATTTCTCACTGCTGGTGTCCACCAAAGGGTTCGAGGGTTGCCGTCCCCACAAGCACCGACAACCTTGCGACCACAGCTCCGGTAAGTTGTCTCGGCAATGGAGGCACGGAAGATGACGTGATCGGACTCAATGTCCCTGAACTCACCCAGAACATGTACAAAGCTCTCCCGGAGGTGGGAGTTGAAGCTCCGTCTCACAGGAAACTCTGCCAGATGTTCTCAGCATACCCTCAAATTACGTTTGGGTCTGCCAGGTCTGACCAGCATCCTCCCCTACCATTGGAGCCAACTCACCACCAGGTAATGGTCGGTGGAAAGCTCTGTTCCCCTCTTCACCCGAGTGTCCAAGACATGTAGCCACAGTTCAGATGACACGACAACAAAGTCGATCATTGAACTGCGGCCTAGGGCGTCCTGGTACCAAGAACACATATGCACACCCTTATGCTTGAACATGGTGCTCATTATGGACAATCCATGATGAGCACAGAAGTCCAATAACAAAACACCACTCAGGTTCAGATCGGGAAGGGCCATTCCTCCCAACCACAACCCTCCAGGTCTTACTGTCATTGCCCAAGTGAGCGTTGAAGTTCCCCAGCAGAACAAGGGAGTCCTTAGGTGGGGCACTTTCCAGCACCCCCTGCAAGTACTCCAAAAAGGGTGGGTAATCTGAACTACCGTTGGGCACATAAGCACAAACAACAGTCAGAACCTGTCCTTCCACACGTAGGTGAAGGGAGGTTACCCTCTCGTTCACCAGGGTGAATCCCAATGTCCATTGTGTGGAACAATGGAAATCTTAAAAAGACTAAAGCCACGAAACACTTTTTAGATAAACTGCTATATATCAGTCACATCTGTCAAAACAGCTCACTGTTTCATTTGTTTGTTTCCTTTAAACAAAATAATTCATATCAACATTAATCATTAATCTGAGAAGTCTCTTGCCTTTAGAAATAAACCATGTTTGATACCACAGCGTGTGACTTTCCATCAGACAGATACCTTTGCTCCATGAGCTTGGTGAATAATCTTCATAGTGTCTGAAAACACAAAAATAACAGAATTATATGGAGTATGTTGAGTTTTGAGAGCATACAGAACAAAACCATGCTGATCTCCAAAGTTCTTTAAAGGTAATTAAACAGACACATACTTATGTGTGTGAATGGGTTAGGGGGGGTCCTAGAACAATGTAGTTCAAACATAAAAACAGTTGCATGATTCTGTGAAGTGAACCATAAAACAGTAATTCAAAACCAGTTTGCTTCACTAGATTTCACAATATCCAATATTAAAGAATATTTCACTTTAAACAGACGTTTTTAATCAACTTGATCCATGAAGCGCACAGGTTCATGGACTGTTTAAAAAAAAAAAGCTGGGTTCCAGCTTTTCTTTAAACGGGATCTTTATATAACAGCTGCTGGGTGGCTCGGTTGGTAGACTGCCCGTACCATGTGCAGAGGCTATTGTCCTTGACATAGTCTCAGGCCATTTGCTGCATGTTTTCCATCTCTCTCTACCCTGTTTCTTTTCAATTTACTGTTCAATAAAGACCACTTGTGCAAAAAAAAAAAAAAAACAAACAGTTGAAAACAGTCAAAAATTGTAGTCACTGAGTCACTGCTTGGATGTAACGTTACTTTGAAAACTGTTATTGTCATATGATTGTTATTATTTTTATTGTTGGTGTGACAGTATTACACCTTCAATGTGTGAAAAACAAGGCAATCAGTCATATAAGGCTGGGCTCTCTGGTTTAATTCAGAGCATCTTACTTTAGATAGACCATGGACAGGGACACCCTGTGCAGTGAACCAAGCCAACTTCTTGGAAACAGGAGAGAAAATAGCGCTTTAAACATCTACAGGCAAATGTATTTATTATAGCACCATTTGTACTGAAGGCAAACCAAAGGATATCGAAAGAAAGGCAAAGAAAATAAAGCAGTGTCCATTTCTTCATAGAAGAATCCTACTTAATGTGGATAAGATTCGAAACAACAGTATACTATATTCTACCTTACAAGAGGAGAACAATTATATTCCCCTGTTTTGTTTTTAATTCAGCAGATAAATAAATAAAACACAGCAGAAAAATATAAATTAATTCTATCAGAAGTAAAATATTTGGCAACCTCTGAAACATGTCACCTAGCTTTTCAGCTAATGAGGCAGCTCTAAAAGTAACCATAGAACCTGCTCTGAATTTGGACTGTTTCGATCCAACAAAATATAAATTAAGAAATATAAGCTTCATCTTAACCTTCAGCTTGTATGTAGCTCCCTTTCTTTTTAAAAGTTCCTGTGTATGGTACAAGGAGCGTTAAGGAAGAAAAGCCTTGTTTCCAACCAAATGTGGCTCTGGGAGCTTTAACAAACTTTATCTAAGCTGAACTGAATTGAACAAATATGACATAGGACACTACTCACAATAACCAATAAGCAACTTATTGTGAAAAAAATAAAACAAACATACCATATCCATACTTTCTGAAAGGAGGAGGAAGTCCTGGTCTTGTGGCAATATCTGGAAGAATTTTATTTAAAGCAAAGCTTTCAATTTAAGGGCAAACAATAAAATTTTTGGAGTTAAGTAATAGAAACAGAGCTAGATTATTCTGTCTATTTCAAATAAACCCAAGAAGTAGAAGACATCAAAAGACTAAAAGAATTAAACAGTTTTAACATTGAAATTTGACACACAACCAAACACAAAAAATATCAAGATATCTTTTTCTTATAGATTTTTTTTAGTCAATTGTATTCCTTTCTGGGAAATATTTACTTAAGGCACATTTAGCAATTGATGGGTTTAAATTTGTAAAACAACTAGTTTCCCTCCTCTGCAGATGATTTCTGGCTCTGAGAATAGGGAAATGATTTCAAAACTAATTTTAAAAATTGCTAAATGTATTCGTTAAAGTTGACCAAAAAAAACTAAGCTAAACTTGCTGTTAATTATAAGTTTAATTTTATCTTAAATAGATTTTTAAGTTTGAGTTGGAACTCAACCTTGTGTGTGTCTCAAGCCTGAAAATGGGGAATTCAGATTCAGGGCGTCCCTCCTCCAAGTCCCCTGACTTACCATCTCTCACAGAGCGCATGAAGTCCTGCACAGTCTGCTCCAGGCTGACCTGCTGGAACACCACAGGCTTGAAGTTTCTTTGTTCAAACGATCTGATGAGGCGAACCGTGACCACAGCTGGAACGACCAAGTCCTCCGGAGAAGATAGTCTTTCACTGGCCATCCGTTCAGAGAAGCACCAAAAAAATATATATGTTTAAAAGTGTAAAAACAAACCTCTGCTCATGTAAAAATCAGAAAATTGATAACTGTTAACATTCTTCAGACCTGACGAGTCGATCAATGAACCCTTACATCGTGTCCAGCAGTAGATTCGTCCTGTAAGTTTCGCCATCTGGCGGTGTGGAGGAGACCCTGTATGTCAACAGCCTCTTTTTTTTTTTTTTTTTTTTTTTTTTTTTTTTTTATCCCTCTATTGACATAAAAACTTGGAGCAGCATGAACAAATAAAGCATAGTGTCAGTGTCAATATGTCAGTAAAAGTAAACAAGTAAATAAAATAAAAACAGCAGGACATTATGGCATAATAATATACAATAATAATATACAATAATAGTACCAAATTCTATCTATCTATCTATCTATCTATCTATCTATCTATCTATCTATCTATCTATCTATCTATCTATCTATCTATCTATCTATCTATCTATCTCAAGTAGGGAAGATGGCAGTAGTGCTTGTATATTAATCCATATTTTACTATCACAGGGTGGGCATGGCAACATGCAAGAGTTTGACCTACTATTTGCCTGTAGCTGTGTCGATCTCAAGTGAGGCACACCAGAAGGTTTTTGGTCATGTCACCAACTGCATTTGTCTCTCTCTCTCAAAGTGGCAATTACCATATTACGACAGGGAGGACAGCAATTCCAGGGAAATTTATATTGCTCTAAAACTGAAATGGAAAACATCAAAATTACTTTGGGGGATCTTGTTGAGGACACCAAAGGCACTCTATATTGATATTGACCAAATTATCTAACAATAATGTAAAATAAACTCACATGCAAGGGTTAAAGGACATGGGTTCAATATGTTTTATTCACATGTATGAAGTGGAGGTATAGGTACATCTCAAAAGATTTGAATGTTGTTGTATTTATTTAGTTAACTTTGGTATATTTAATTCTGTCAAACATCTCTTAATATTTGTTGTGCTTTCCTGTTTTGCCACTGCTTTGGAGTGGTTCCTTGGACAAGGCTGAAACCATGGAGGACAAAAATATGGACACACTTTAATCAAAGAAGTGCTGATTGGGTGATGCCAGGCAGAGCTCCACCATGGGGGAAGACCATGGAGTAATTTATTCTAATTCTTGCATAAGTTATTTTGCTTTGTGATTTGCTTATTTTATTAACTTTGTTTAGTTGTTTGTCATTTAAGTTAATTCTTAAACTAACAGTGTGTTTAGTATTGGTAGTGTTAGTGTTGTTAGTGAAATTTTTAAGCAGATGATCCCCTTTCTTCCAAGTGTGTCAATCTGGTTTGATCAGCCAGTATTTAAGTCTCCTTTGTTTATTGTGTGGCAGTTCAATTTATTTTGTCATAACACTTAACTTGAGGTTTTGTTATGTTAAATCACAATTATGGCTTGACTGGAGTTTCTTTTTTTGAACTCTTTTAAGGGTGCTGTTGTAACTGCTTGAATTTGTTATTATGGGGAAATAAAACACATTTTGTCTGAAAAACCGGCTCGGTCCCTCACATTCGTGAAAAAGTTCAATATTTTTTAGCACTTATTTCAGAAAGTGAAATTCATATATTATATAGATTTTTTAAACATAAAGTGAAATATTTCAAGTCTTTATTTCTTGTAATTGTGATGATTACATCTTACGGATAAAGAAAACCCCAAATTTGAATATTACATACGATCAATAAAAAAGGATGTTTTTAAAAGAAATATCAGGCTTCTGAAAAAGTATAATCATTTCTATGTACTCAGTTCTGGATTATAGCTTCTTTTGTATGATTTACTGCATCAATACTGCATGGTATGAAGGAGATCAGTCTGTGGTTCTGCTTAGGTGTAATGGAAGCCCAGGCTGCTTTGGTAGCAGCCTTTAGGTCATTAGCATTGCTGTGTCTTCTTGTTGACAATACTTCATGGATTCTCCACAGGGTTCTGGTCAGGCCACTTTGCTGGTCAATCAAGCACAATAACACTATGGTCACTGAATAGGCTTTTGGATCCTCTGGCATTGTAGGCTGGTACGAAGTCGTGATGGAAATTAAAATCAACATCTCCATAAACCTTGTCAGCATGAACAAGCCTTTAGTGCTTTGACATGGTGGATGGCTGCATTGACTGTAGACTTCAGAAAACATAACAGATCAGATCCAATGGACTGCGGAAATTTCACACTGGATTTCAAGCATAATGGATTCTGTCCCTTTCCAATCTTCCGCCAGACTTTGGGACCTTAATTTCCAAATGAAATGGAAACTTTACTTTAATCTGAAAACAGGACTTTGGACCACTAAGCAACAGTCCAGTTCTTTTTCTCATTAGTGCAGGAAAGACGCTTGTATCCCATGTGTAGGGTTCCTCTGTGCGTAGTAGCTAATGCGCTGACTCCAGCCTCAGTCCACTCCTTGTGAAGCTCCCCAAATTCTTGAATGGATTTTGCTTGACAATCCTCTTAAGGCTGTGGTTATCCATGTTGCTGGTGCACCTTTCCTACCGCATCTTTTCTTTCCACTAAACATTTTTTGAATATGGTTGAATACAGCACTCTGTGAACAGCCAACATCTTTAGCAATGACTCTTTGTGGCTTAAGTTCATAAGCAGATTATGGTCACAACCTAATCATGAATTTCCAATATTTATCTTTTTCATAATATTCAAATTTTCAGAGACCCTGAATTTCGGGGTTCCATTGAATGTAAGATATGTTCACCAAAATTACAAGAAATAAAGGCTTGATTTTTGTTTATGTACAATAGATCTATATGACATATGAATTTCCTTTCCTGAAATGAACGACAAAATTTTTTGCTAAATTTTTTGACATAGCCTATACCTGTGTAAGGTACAAAATGGCAGCGTCAAGGGGCGTTAAACTCTTCTGATTGGTCTTTAGGTGATATTTATATCACCTAAAGACCAATAATAAAAAGACCAATAATAAAAATTATTTATTTTAATCAAACACGTTTCATACATGCTCAATTTTTCGTACCTATGTCAGTGTAAGACTGTTTTTTCAGTGTAAGACTATTTTCCGTGTGGTTTGGTCGTCGATGTGTCTCAGGCTTTGTAAACGAATGTTATAACAATAAAGTTAAATTTAAAAAAAATGCAAATGGTGCCCAGGGAGGCGTGGCTGGACTTTGGTCCCCAGTGTTCAATGAAAGGAAAGGAAGCTGGGCCGAGCTAATCTGTACATCGTGGGTTATTTGCACGTCGCCAGTAGGCTCAGATAACAGTTGACGAATTTGACTACTTCACTGAAGATGGCAGACTTACAAGTGAGTATGGATCTATTGACTAAGGTTGGAATGGTCCACTCTACAGCGCCACATAAAAGAAGTGGGGAGTTTAGCGGAGTGGTGTGTGTGGTGTTTAGCTTCCCCACATGGAAACAAGTCCCATTTCCAGGCAGGGTTAAGTATAGTCTAGAAAAAGAAATTAGGAAACGTGAGCTGTTAATGGGAAGTGTCTTTTTCTGGTGGCACGGGTTTACAAACCAGCCGTTGGTGTAGTAAACTCTTTTTAATGCTCGCCTGAATTGGCACCTGTCGCTGGCCGTAACAAAGGGCACGTGTTATACAATCCATCAGCCATCAATCCCGTTGCCATAGTGACTAACGGCACTTATGAGCTTATTAAATGGGTAGACCGGAAGTGTACGATGAAAAAAGTGTTTTACGTCACCACGCTTTTGGCAGACTTAACTGTGTTTCTGGCTGATCGGTAAGCTAAAGTGTAGTGCTGTCACAGAGGAAAATAAGTTTTTGAACACGATCACGTTATAACATGATAATTATATTGTATAAGCGTGAAAATATAGTGCATAAATGGGATAATTATAGTGTTTAAACGTGATAATTTTTATGGTACAAACGTAATAATATGTTGTATAAACGTGATAATTTGTAATATATTGTATGAACGTGATAATTTCATCCAGATGGTAGCAGTAGTATGCTTTTAGGCTGCATTGACGACGGTATGAATAATTTGACATACTTGGTTAATTTGAGATAGGCCTACATGTGGTGAGGAATGAATGCTTAAAAATATGGATAATCTGTTGTTGCAGTTCTTATGTAAACCACGTAGTAAGAGTCTCTATGCCACATGACATTAGGTCCAGGATTTACATACACGCAGTCGCATCAACAGACTCCTTTGCCTTCGTTCCCCACCACCTGGGCCAGGTTTTAGAAAGGGCTTACAGGGGCAGTAGCCCAGGGCCCTGATTTTTTTTCTTTTTTTTTTTTTTTTTTTTTTTTTTTTTTTTTTTTTTTTGCGGGGGAGTGGGGCAAACATTTTTCTTTTCTTTGTTTTTAACAAATGCGTTTTTTGCAAACATTGTACTTTATATAAAACTCACAAGCTGATATCAGGTGAGTTTTATTAATATTTTGGGATATTTATAAATATAAACAATATTCAAGTATATGAAAATTCTGAAGTTATTGTAACTTCTAACATGGACAAGTCACTTCTTGTCCATGAAGAGTTAGTCTTGGGGCTAACTCCTTTCCTCTCAAGGCCACCTGTAGGTAGGTTCATTTGTCTGCCAAGTGAGATAAACTCATCCATTCTTGTGCTGCTGGTGAAAATAAAACAGTGATTATGACTCTAGACAGATGTTGGTCAGTAATGGCCTTTTAGAAAATTTAGGCAGCAATTGTTCTCACCCCTGATAGCAGCTGCAGCAGGACTTTGTCCAATGGATAAAAAGACTAAAAACCTTCAGTAATTATTAGTTTGATTATTATTATCAAGCCAACAATTTCTGCTTTTGGCTATTTGTAGTCTTCTTCAAATTTTCTGTTAGGAACATAAGGAACAATCAGATCTCTGATGTATGATGGATCCTTATTATTAAAAGCTTTATATACGTTTATTTAACTATGATGTCTTTCCATTCAAATTTGGATTATGCTTCAGTATACTGTGTTCAATCATAACTAAAAGTAAATGTTTAGATTTTTTTTTTGTAGGTTGAATGTGTAGCAAGAATAATAACAGAGTAATTTGTTTAATATTAAAAGGTTTGGTAGAGTGTAGGTGGGGTCAGAGAAGGTCAGTAGTCTGGTATTTAAAAAAGCCTTCCTCTTTTTCTCTGTAGGCTAAATTTGATGCAGCTGCAGCTGAAGTAAAGCAACTGAAGGCGAAACCATCTGATGATGAGATGTTGCTGCTCTATTCTCTGTTCAAGCAAGCCACTGTGGGTGATGTTAACACAGGTGAGATTCGCTCCTCACAGAAATGCATTGCACTAATCTGCAGTTCAATTTTGCTACTAGTTTATATGCTGTAAAACAACTGAGGTAAAAAACAAAACAGACATCAAGCCATCTGTTTGCATTGCCACATCACTGAGTCTAACAGCTTCCTGCCCAACATACTAGGATATTAATTTTTTTTGTTGTGTGTTGCATTGTGACGCTGCTGTTTGCACTGTCAGCAGGAAGGTTATAAGTTCACATTCTGGCCATTTCTGCGTTGGTTGCTCCAGTTCTGTCACTGTGGCTTCTTGCCACAGCCCTAACATGCATGTTGGGTAAGATTGGCCAGTCTAAGTTACCCACCCCCATCCTTGCTCTAACCACCAGTTCTGAGCAATATTATACAGCTAAAGGAATGATCTTTAAGCATGATGTATTAATGATGTATTAATGTAATCTTAAAAGCAGTACAAGTCATCTAACCATCCTGTCTCTGTCTTCTGTCTGAAGCTCGTCCTGGGATGCTTGATTTTACCGGAAAAGCTAAGTGGGATGCTTGGGAGAAGCAGAAAGGTATGCTAGATCACAGTGTACACCACTAAATTGGTCCATGATCTCCCAACGAACACTTTAGAATATAAATGCAAACTTAATTAATTTTGACAGAAAGCCAAGAGTCCTCAGTTATTTCATAAAAACGATCTTGTATCACATGTGGAATTTTTGTTTTACTTTTTTTGTGAAAAGTAAAACAACTGAGTCAATAGAAGGATTTCTGTTTATACCACATTCATGTCACATTACATGCAGAGTTGGAGTTCTGTGGAGGCACAAGACCTATTCAGTGGTTTATTTCTCTTCAAAAAAAATCTTCTTTTATTCTTCTGTCAGGTAAAAGCAAAGAGGATTCCATGAGTGAGTACATCAAGCTGGTGGAAGAGCTAAAGCAGAAGCATGGAATCTAATAACTGCCAACCAGTCAGGACAGCTGCTGCACAGATTTGGACTTTGTCCAATAATTTCTTCCAGTGAACCAGTTTAAATACCTATAAAGCTATGGAGCATCTCCCTACCATGGTTGTATCACCAGTGGCATGAAGTTCTCCTAATGTTCTAGTGCAAGTTAGAAACTGCCTTCAACTTGCTTTTCAGTGTCTTTGTAGCGTCCATTGTCATTTCAAAATAAAAGAACTCTCCTTAAAGCATGTGAGTGGTGTACACCCAACCTCCAAATGTTTCCACTGCCCAGGGCAGCTGACAGTGTTTCCTGGGCCTGGGAAAAGATTACTCTAGATGTGACCTCACCCACTGCATTCTATTACTAATAAAAAAAAAAAAAAAAAAAAAAAAATGAATCAGTATTTCCCATTTAAAGACATGGTTGATGTGCATTCTATCTCCTCCTTTTTTCTTTCCTCTTCTCCCTCACCCTTCTCCCCCCTCCTGTCTGCTTTTCAATATCTTTTTGGATTTTTTAGTTTTCCTCCTGTAAAACAAGTTCCTTGATGAAAATCCTGCTGGAGGAGACTGAAAGTTACAAAGGTCTAAACATATTACTTAATTACATCATTAAATGAGAACAGTTGATTAAAATTTAAATCTTTTTTTTTTTTTTTTTTTTTTTTTGTGAAGTCATACATAAGGATTTCACTTTTATACTACAAGTACATCCTGACATGACTTCCACTGTTATTTTGACTTGCTAAATGAAGCCTAATATCTGATTGGTTAACCTGTATAGCAACTCAGCTGCAGGCTCCTACCATTTTGTTCAGTATTGTCTGCTGCTTGGTGCAGTATTTTGATTTCCTCGCTATGATTGGTTGTTTCTCATCCAAAACAAATGTAATATTTGTAAGGAGTACTCTGATTGGATGAAAAAAACCTGTCTGTGATTGGCTGGTGGTGTGGCGCAGCTACATATAGGAGAGTAAAACAGAGCAGGTGGAGCAAGAGTTTATCAGCATTAAGCTGCGCCAAAACAAATATTGAGCCGTTGTGCGTGAGATTTAAACGCACATACCACAAATTGTTCATATAAATGTGTGCGCTTACATCAGTTTTACTGCACGCTCAGGTTGTTAGCACAAATATAACACATATAACATTGTTGCATACTTAGGGCAACTCCTATCAGAAACATTGTGGTACATGACCACAAAAACCAATAAGCAGGAGAAGCAAGTAGTGTCTGGGGCTTTTGCAACAAGGTTAAAGACATTGAACTAACAAAAGCTGTTGGCTAGTTCAATCATCCTTCCTTACAGTTTAATTCACTCTGCCATCAGTTAGTGCTAAGTGAGGGGAATGAGAAAATGGCTATAAACAACCGATTTTGCTCTGTACTCCTCTGCGCTGCTACCGCTGTATCTTTAAAAAGCAGCTTCTCACACCTCCCACCTACTCATCCACTCACAAAAAACTGAATCGACACCAACCACTCCCCTGTTATCTGACACCCTTGCACTGACTGAAGATCTCTGAGGAAGTTGTGAATAGGGTCCTTCAGTATTAGAAAAGCTTCAGGACCTGATGGTGTGCCCCCCTGGCTGAAGTCTGTGCTGACTAAATGGCCCCCATCTTCATTCAGATCTTCAATAAGTCTCTCAAGATGAGTGAGGTTCTCTCTTCCCCCCTTTATCATCCTGGTCCCAAAGAAATGAACCATCAAAGGATTAAATGACTGCAGGCCTATCGTCCTGACATCTGTGGTCATGAAATCCTTTGAGCGACTGGTGTTGCAGCATTTGACGGATGTGACAACCTCCCTGTTGGACCTCTTTTCATTATGGAAGCAAGTGTGTCTCAATTTTCAAATTAAAATGGATTACTAGAAATGCTTTTTCATTTTCAAAATAAAGCTGCACTTTTGACTCACAAATAAAATTAAAAATAAATAATCCAAATTGCATTTTCATTTTCAAGACTGCTCAATTTGTAAATTAATTCAAATGATAAATAAATGTTTAATATTTAATTTTCAAAAGATGTCCCTGTAAAAAGTGACCAAAATTAATTTTGAAATGTCAAATTTGAAAATTAAAATGTATTAGCAGAAATGCTTTTTCATTTCAAAGTCATAGCTGCATTTTTGACTCATAAATAAAATAAAAAATAAATAATCCAAACTGCATTATCGTTTTCTTCTCCTAGACTGCTCAATTTGTAAATTAATTAAAATTATAAAGAAAAATTACGTTTAACATTTAATTTTCAAAATATGTCCCTGTAAAAAAATGACCAAAATTCATTTCTAAATGTCAAATTTGAAAATTAAAATGTATTAGCAGAGATGCTGTTTAATTTCAAAGTCAAAGCTGCATTTTTTTAACTCATAAATGAACTTGCTAATAGATCATCCAAACTGTGTTTCCATTTTCGTCTACAAGACTGCTCATTGTGTTACACAACTAAGGAAAAAACTAAGACGAAACTGCTTTTTCGTTTTCATGCCCGCCCCCGCAAAAAGTGTTCCATAAATCAATTCGAATTCCCAATTCCAAGCGGCGCAGGAGAGTGACGTCAGTGGCAACTCTTCCTCTTCTGTGCTGGAGCGCATTCCACGTCGCCGCCATATTGGATGGGTCTCTCCTCACCCTATCGTATCCTATCCTATCCCTGTATTTTGTGGAGCATACGGTTGCAATAACCGGCGCAATATTGAATATTAAACATGTGGGATTACCTTTCACAAGTAAGTTTAAACAAAATTTTTGGTTATTTGACCATTTATAATTTTATCTCATCGTTGCTGACTTTGAAAATTTCCAAGTAACACAGACTTGAGGAGGCAATGCGAAGTTTCAATAAGAAGGGAGGATTTTGTTGCCACAGAGTCGTTTTAAGATCTGTAGTGAACATTTCAAGACAGAGGACTTTGACAGGATGGATCAGATTGTCAGGCTTAGAGATGATGTGAGCCCATCTGTCTTCAGCTTCCCATCTCATCTCCAAAGGATGGGTGTGTTTGTTTATTTATTTATTTATTTATTTATTTTACTGTTCATGCAAACAGAGATTTCTATTATTTATATGTAAAACAAAAGTTAATATCACACCTTGCTAAACCTGTTTTTATCTTTTTGCATGTTTACCAATTAGTGATGTATCATATATTACAATAAACTGTGGGTTACTAAAACCTTTTCAAGTTGTTTTCAAGTGTCATGTGTTTTATATTTTAACCCATAGAAAAAAGGAACACAAAAACTTCAATGAAAGCTGAAGACCAGTAGTCCTTCCCAAGCATTTCCCTGAAAGTAAACCTTTACCCAATGATGTGAGTATTTGATATGTCCCAAACAGCTGTGAGCATCATGGCGCTAGTCATAATACAGTCGCTTCTTTGCTTTCTGCAACTATTTTTAGAAATACACACATACTTTTTAAATGTAAAAAAAATAATAAGCGAACACGTACACACCTCCTATCACTGACGCACACATACATCCTTTCTGTCTTTCTCATACTCACAGTGCTTGCAGTGATATTACAGGAATGAAATTAAGATCATGTGCCTGCACATATGCAGTAACTGAGAGTGGTATGATATCAACGTAACTGAAAACATTTGCATCCTTCTTTCCCCTAGGATCACTCCTATTCATTGCCCAGTTCACATGAGGCCAGACTCAGTGAAGCTTTGGGTGGAGTGGAGAGTCTAGGGTGGGAGAAGCTGAATGAAAAGCCCCGAGAATGGACAGCAAACAGAAGTGTAAAGATTCTTCTGGAGGATCTGAAGAAAAAGAACCTTATAAATGAGGAGATGAAAGAAAGGCTTGACTTCCTTTCAGGTAAAATAAATTGATCACACAATTTTGAATATGTTGTTGTGGGGGAAAAAATGATTTGCCAAGCACTGTTAGGTGCCAAGCACTCATTTAAAACCATACACATGATATGAGAGTCACAAGATAAAATTCTCATGAACAGGTCAGATTAAAGCTCCATATAAGGTCTGTGTGGACTCAGAATGGCTTGGAGTTGGCTCTGCCTGTAGTTTTTTTATTTTTTTTTTATCAGGGATTAGAGATCTAAAACAAGGGAGAGACAGTCTGGTTCCCATGCAGCAAAACGGAAACAACATCCAACCTTGTATGTGTAACCCAAACAGTTTCATTTGGTGAGAATTCATAAGCACTTAGAATAAAGACATAACATCACATGACCATCAGATTAATATGGTCATACTTTGTTACCCTTATAATATTTTCCATCACAATATGTTATGTTTAAACTCTTTGTAAGACTTTATAAAGGTATTGTTTATAGGAAACTAACTAGTTTTATTTTATCTGAATTTCAGATCTTCAGATAGCCCTCTTTTCAAAGCAGGACCATGAATAAACAGAAGACCAGAGAGAGCTGACCCTCACACTGCACCTCCATGGTCCCAAAGTCTACAGATCCCTGCAGAATTCTCTGCATCTTCCCCTCCCACATCCACATACATTGTAAAAGTACATGTTTTTGGTTAAAATACTTAAAACAATTCAGCTTACATACGATGTTGTACAACAAACAGAATTTATGTGCAGGTTTTGAGCTTCTATGTGCTATTTTCACTATTTTTGAAAGTTCTTGAAAAAAGAACAATCTTGGAAAAAATAAAGAAAAAGTGTCCAAAATATGGATCCAAAGGTTATCCACAGACTGGATATCAGTCCCGCAGAGCGATATCCAATCCGTGGGACAGACCGGTTATCCACGGTGTGTGGACAGACTGGTTATCAGTACCATCTGCGTGAGCAAATTCTAGCACAAATTATTTTTTTATACCTATGCGTCCCTAGATTACAGTATGTTTTGATGTGATAGACCTCTTCAGACACCAGTGGATATTTTTACCTGTGGGAAAAATAATTTCCTTACTTACTCTCAGAAGATGTGTGTCCCAATTAAACATCTTTGTAATCTATGTGTGAAAATGTTTTTGTTTTTTTTGTTTTTTTGTAGGAGGCTAGAATAAAAATCCCTTTGCAGAGGCGGTTCCAGGGCATTTTCATCCATCTGATGGTCCATTTTCCATGAGTTGTCTCACCAAGTGGGTCTGGCAACATGGTAGCACAAGATGAGACTGTGTTCCTATCAGCTGCAGACATCCACTCTGCTTTAATGGATGAGGAAGAGCTTCTGTCCCCACCACAGTTATCTGCACACCTGCTTTAGTGATCTTGAGGACAATGCCCTGGTTTACATTTCAGGGTTTATTGCCAGACAAATTGTGAAAAAACTGTCCTGTGAGGTGTGCTGTGTACCACCTGCTTCAATCATGATGGGCTGGTCATCCCCTCAGAGGGAACAGTGAAGGTGATCAGAGCATAAATTGTTGTTGGTGTGTACCGTAGGCTCATGATTAATTGTATGAGAGAGTGAAATAAATTCAAATAAACAATCACACTTGTTTCTTTATTAAAATAGAAAATTTATACACTTATTAATTAGCTATATCATAAGTCTGCCTTTGTTAGTTTATTTGTACTGCACATTTCAGCAGCAAGGCAGTTGGAGAGCATAAAACAAAGTATTTCAGTATAAAAGCAGAATTTATGACAGCGTCCTGTATCATAGCTACATCTCTGCCGTTTCTAACAAACCAAACCATGTGAAAACGAAAAAGCAGTTTCCTTTTATTTTCTATGTAGTTGTGTTGCACAATGAGCAGTCTTGGAGATGAAAATGAAAACGTAGTTTGGATGATTTATTTTAAATTTTATTTATGTGTCAAAAAATGCAGCTTTATTTTGAAAATGAAAAAGTATTTCTAGTAATCCATTTTAATTTGAAAATTGAGACACATTTGCTTCCATACTTTTAAACAAGAATAGTAAAGTTCACCACTAATACAGAAAAATCCCCCAATAATGTATGCTTGTTATGACTGGCTCAGGGTCATAACAAAAACAGGAGACCATGTCGTAAGTATAGAATAAAATAGAAATATGGTTTATTGTCCCATAGTTAGGAAATTCAGGTGTAAGAGCAGCGAGGAATGGAGGTTCACACCTCAAAAGGCACATAAAGGAAACATTTATTAAAGACAAAACATAAAATTAAGTGTCAGTATCAGTGGCAAATGCTTATATGTATGCGTATGTAAGTGCTGACATGCGAAAACAAAGACAAACACAAATGTGCATCTTAAGGAGGGGATGAGGCCTGGCAGCAGAACTGAGCACTGCAAGCATCAGGAGGCAGAAAGAGTAGACACAGAGAGCAACCTAGAAGGAAAAAACAGACATCTTTAAATATTCTGTGCTTCTGGATCCAAGTCATCAACACCTGCACAGAGGAGGAGCACAGGGGCAGACAGACACAACCCAGCCCACAAGGCCTACGGCCTTAATTGTGCAATTAATACACTGCTCACAAAATTAAAGGGAACACCAAAATAACACGTTCTAGATCTCAATCAATTAAATATTCTCATTGAAAAACTTTATTATTAACACACTGGAATTGATTGAGAAGAAAATAACCCAAAAATTATCAATGTAAATCAAAATTATGACACCATGGAGATCTGGATTTGGATTCATACTCAATATGGAAGTGGAAAATAATATGACAGGCTGATTCAATGTCAGTGAATATTCCTCAGGACAAGTCTAAATGAGGCTCAGTAGCGTGTATGGCCTCCACATGCCTGTATAACCTCCCGACAACGCCTGGGCATGCTCCTGATAAGATGGCGGATGTTCTCCTGAGGGATCTCTTCCCAGACCTGGATTACAGCACTAGTTAGCTCCTGAACAGTCTGTGGTGCTATGTGATGTTGGTGGATTGACCAAAACATGAGGTCCCAGATGTGCTCAACTGGATTCAGGTCTTGCGAACGGGCAGGCAGATCCATAACATCAATGCCCTCATCATACATGAACTGCTGACACACTTCAGCCATATAAGGCCTAGCATTGTCATGCATAAGAAGGAACTCAGGGCCCACGACACCAGGATATGGTCTCACAATGGGTCTGAGGCTCTCATCCCAGTGCCTTATGGCAGTCAGGGCACCTCTGGCTAGCACATGGAGGGCTGTGCAGCCATCCAGTTTGAGTAGAAACATGCACATTTGTGGTCTGCTGGAGGTCATTTTGTAGGGCCCTAGCAGTGGACACCTGTTCCTCCTTGCACAAAGGACAAGGTGGTGGTCCTGCTTCTGGGTTGTAGCCCTCCTACGGCCCCCTCCGTGTCTCCTGGAGTACTGGCCTATCTCCTGGTACCTATTGCATGCTCTGGACACTGTGCTGAGAGACACAGCAAATCTTCTTGCCACCGCACACATTAATGTTCTGTCTTGGATTAGCTGCATTACTTGAGCAACTTCAGTAGGCTGTAAAAAAAATGCCTCATGATGCCTCTATGTGTGACAGCCCTGACAAAATGAAAAACTGACTTAAAGTTCCACCAAAAAGGACGAGAACAGAGAAATGATCTGTGGTCACCACCTGCAGAATCACTTTTTGATAGTGTCTTGCTAATTGCCTCTCATTTCCACCTGTTGTATGTTCCAATTGCACAACAGCAGGTGAAATTGATTTACAATAAGTGTTGCTACCAAACTGGTGGCATTGATTCCACAAAGGTGTGACTGATTTGGAGTTACATTGTTTTGTTTAGGTGTTCCCTTTATTTTTTTGAGCAGTGTATTATCCCCATTGGAAATAACAGGTTTCTCATTGTACCCCATCTGTCAAGCGATTTTGCTTTATTTGTTATAACCATGAGAAAAAGAGGGGACTATACAAAAAAGAATGCCCTGTGTAATTGTAAATGTAGTCTGCTTCATAATTAAATTTGAACTCATTTATTTATTATTTGACACATTGCATAATAATGAACATTTATACATAAATATGCCAGAATATAGTTGAAGCTAATTTCCATTTAAAATTCCTAGGCAGGTTGATGCATGAAAACTTTGTGTATTGAGAATTATAGGGTAGCCACATGTCCCTTAAGAACACTGTGCATCTTGTTTGAAATCAAAATGTCCCATATTTTTGAGTTGTCTCGAAAGCAGGAAAATTTTGTTGACAACTTCCACGAAAATACAGATGAATTGATGTGTTGTGGCCTAACCTCAGGTGATTCAGTGAAAGGTTTAGAATTTAAGCCAATCAGATAAAGTGTAGTTTGGTAGTGAAAAGTTGCTAATAGTCATCAATGACTGGTTCCCCTCTCACTCCATTCCTCCTTCCCCTCCTGCTACATCCACAGCTGTTACATAAATGTTAAGAGAAGTACAGATGGGATAATTCAGATGTTCAATAAAAAAAACTTTAAACTGTTGGGAATGTTTTGGTGGCCCTTATGACCTGTCAGATGTGCAGTTGTAGATACAGATGAACAACACTACTGCTCTGAGAGAAGATGGTACGCTTATCATAAATAAAAACCAATAAAAAAAATCAGTCAATAAATCAATTAAGAGAAAAATGTTAAAATGTTAAGTATAAATTGTTATGCTTTCTTGAGATTTGCATTAAAACACTACTAGTGTGGCAATCTCCATATGGTTTCTGTTCTGGAATTGGTAGCAATAGTGATGGAAATATATTTTTTGTTTTAATACCTTTAAGTCCTTTTCTTATACAGTTATTCAATGAAGTTGGGACTCAGTTAAAATAAAATTTTGGCTATTAATCTTTATCAGTCCTTCTTGACTAGGGCGTTTATAGCAAATTATCAGCCCATCCCACTTATGGCAATATTAAGAACTTATAAACATAATAAAACAACAGCAATTTTTACTTTCTCAAAACAAAGTTTTACAGTAAAATAGTCTGAAGAAAATGGGGAACTTAAGCTTGCATGTGCGTATGTCTTTGTGTGTGTGTTCGGGTGGGGGGGGGCAGTTCTCCCAAACATCCTCTTATACCCGTTAACTTCCTTGTCTGGCAGCGCAACTGTCAGCCTCCACGAAGAGAAACACCATTTTGTTAGCAGTAAGTTTGCTTTCACAAAGTTTTTTGTAAGTAACCACTTTTATTGCCCAATATGATGTTTTTTCATTACTGACAATTTAATCTGTTTCTACATGAAATTGTGCTAATGTAGAGATTCAAACTCTGATTAGGAAAAGAACAGTGATAAAGATAAATGGTAAAATATTTTTGTTCAAAATAATGTACCAAGCAGGAAGAGTCAGGGCTCTACCATAAACTTTATCAAAATCACAGTTTATTAGACTATGCTAAAACCACATATAATGCCAAATGTGGAAGCTGGGATAACAATGTCACAAAAATACAAAATTGTGCTTTTATTTAGGATTCTCAAATCTCAAATTGGTGATCACAAGAATTTTCTTTGAAATGCGACAAAGTTAGGATGAGATGAACATTCAGTATTTCAAGAAGGAAAGTTATTGACCTTAAAAAAGGTTTTGAAACATACTTCAATTAATTGGAGATATACAATTTTTTGAATTTTAAAAAGTTCCCAGTATTTGGACCGGTACATCCAACTACATTGTTCAAACATACAGAAAGCGGAACATTATGGTTAGCCATCACTGCTATCACTGATGGGATCACTGTTTCATGTTAATAGTAAAGTTTACTTAGATTTGCTTGTCATAAGCAGTTTATATAACCTTATGGGCATATATCATATCTAACTGTTTAACAAAAATGAATTGCTTGAAAGTTATGTAATCACTGAAACAAAAGCATTTTTCAGAAGATGTGTATTTTGTTTATAAACGAGCAACTTGTTCAGCTGAATCAGAAAGAGGAAGTACACCAATGAGCTGACATTATTGTCAGCTTTTTCCTTTTATGGTGTGAAGTATTAAGTTACAACACAATCTCACTGAATTTATTATATATGTCAACTTAACACAGGGCTTTGATACCATGATGCTGCAAGAAACATTACATTTTACAGTTACATTATTGCTTTAATTTTTGTGTTGTTGAAGGGATTTACCAGTTTTGTTCAGTGTAATGTTTTTTAGTATAATTTTGAATGAACTTTAGTCTGTTTTCTGTCATTAGAGTATGGACTGGTGTGTGCTTTCACTTCTGCTCCTTTTGATGGGCAAACACGGTAAGTTTGAACAAAATTTAAAAAATAACTGCATGAATAAAGTTTATGGTATATCTTTCCAGTGAGAGAAATTATTCATCAAAAAAGAAAGACCTCAGTGTGAACAATATGTTATTACTTTTAGTTTTGCTTGCAATAAGGCAGGAAGCCTCAACGTTTGCAAAGGTCTCTTAATATAAAACACACTACTTAGAAATGATACTGATAAGAAAGTACTTTTCATTCTACAGGCATCTACCTACATTTTACTACTAGATACACTGAATGTCTGTTGGAGGCTGGAACAAAAATATTAAAAGCTCCTTTGAAATGTATTGGTTCCACACCATGTCATGCTTCTTACAAGTACTTTGTGGTTTCTTTGCAGGGCTGTGCCAGCAAGAGGAAGTTTGCTCAAAGTCAGTGATCAACTCCTGTGACGACTGCATCAGATCTGGGCCGTTCTGTTCATGGTGTAAGCAGCTGGTGAGAAACAGTTTTTGTCTCAACATCTTAATGAAAGTGGATAGATGGATAAACACTACTGAGATATATTTATGGATTTTTCTATATACTATAATGCAGTTAACGTGTTAGCAGTATTGCATTAATGATTCTATAGGTCATCATTCATTATTGTTTTATAAACATATAAATGAGTTCCTGGCATATTGACCTTTAAATGGTACTGACCCCGGTGCACAGTCCTTATTCCAGATGGGATGTGATTAATATTAGCAGCCCCAAATATCCTTGTAAAATTTCATGAAGAGGTGAAAAACAGATTAACAGCAACCACTGCAAGGTTTTAAATTGCTATGTTTCTGACATACATTTAGTTTGTGAGCACCACAAAAGTTCCCATGTCATAACGCTTCACTCATCAGCACATATATAGTAATCTACAAACATCACTCGAACAGCACTTACTGGTAACAGGAAGTGAGATGTTTTACTGGTGAATGTCCCGCTATTAAATATATCACCTTCAAACTGAGTCAGATAACAGATGAAGTTGATGTTGCACAATTTAACTTTAAAGGAACTCTATTTTTGATTATCCTTTCATCATGAATTCTTCATCACCAAACGGGAAGTTTGTGCAACTCACAGAGGCAAGGCCCTATTTCACCCAACTATTTTTCTGCTTCACAATAGACCTTGGCTTAATCCAACTGACTGTAATTTTCAAGGCTCACAGCACCACCATGCACTATGCACAAAAAGGGCCAGCATGGCATGTTTGACTGTTTGTGACCACAGATGGAAATGTTGTTTTAGAGGACCCAAAACATTTTTTTAATCAAACTGAAAATGTCTCCCTCACGTGTGGACAGCGAAAATGGTTCTTTTGTAAAAACACTGACATATTAGCCCAACCTCTAACCTTTGATTTTCAGTTAGTATTCTCTGTTCTTCAAAATGAAGCTGTCATAAAAATATAAACTGTTGATTTCTTTTTAAGTGAGCTATCTTACAAGACCATCATGTATCATCTAATTGTTTTATTTGCTCAGCTGACTTAATCAGGATTTTTAAACTGTTGAAATGGGGAAAGCGAGATAAGGGAGCTATAAGACAAAAATTATTTCTTGGTTTAGTTCTGCTGTGCTTTCCAGAGAACAGGAGCGGGAACAGACTGGGGGTTGGGGGAGTAGAGTGTTGTACAGTTGTTTGACCACCGTTTGGAGAGAAAGCCCTTTTCAGCTTCAACAGTTTCCATAAGAGGATGTTTTGCTCTTTTGTTTAAAACACAATTTCTGCTGTTTCGTTGGTTGACTTTCATGTAGAATTTTACTAAAGCCGGTGAACAGGAAGCAGTCCGCTGTGACACCCAAGCAAAGCTGATGGCAAGAGGCTGCAAGAGAGAAGAGATGATTTCTCCTCAGAACAACCAGGAGATTAAGCAGCAAGAACCACTGTCCCAATCATTTGACAATGAAGAACCTGTCCAAATGACTCCACAAAAAATCAACCTGAAACTGCGACCTGGTTAGTACAGTCAGTTGATGCTGTCTATTTATTATTGAATATATATGATTTACTTTCTATATTTTAGCACACTTAGAAAAGTTTGGTGCTTATCATATTTGAAAGTAATTGTTATCATCCTTTGGAAAACACTTCTTTTATTTTATAGATTGCACTGATTGTATAAGTATTTCACTTATTGGTAATGTGTCCATGCATATATTGTAGCATAGCAGGAGCTTCTCAATGATGGCCGCCAGGTTTCTTTCTCTAACCGAATTCTTTATTAGTACTGTAGTGTAACTGATTTTAACTTGTCTCCGCTTACAGGGCTTCCACACAAATTCAGCGTTTCCTTTAAGAGGGCTGAGGGCTACCCTGTGGATCTTTACTACCTGATGGATCTCTCTTACTCCATGAAGGATGATCTGGCAAATGTCAAAGATCTAGGACAAGATCTTTTTGCTGCTTTGAATAAAATTACCAAACATGCTCAAATAGGTAATGAGACTAGAATTTAAATCTAATTAATCTGATTGATATATAATGCAAATTCCATTCTTAGAGCATTTCAGATCATTCACAAAATTGTCTTGTTGCTCAATACCAGTAGAAAATGTCACAAACCAAAAAGAAGGGTTTCAAGAGTCTAATTCAGGTCATCTTTTAAATTTAATCTGGTGGAATGATCAGGTGATGATCGACACATCTGGAAAACAATTAAAAGTGGTACTTTAACAAAATGTTACTTTGGGAACCACAGAGACGAGAAAGATTAACAATTTACATCTAGTAAAAGAAGTTCAATGTCTGGAAATTCCACAAAATACATACAACATATAAATATATTTGAAAATATATAAAATAAAATTCATGTTACCCTAAAACTTTCCAGGAGCCACAACAAATTCTTGTTTGTAAACACAGCAAAATGTCAGATCCAGTACCAGGGGATTCTGTTTATTTTTATCTTTGTGCCACAGATTTTCATACTGTAACTGTTTAATATGCATCATTAGAGCTTTCTGCTGCTCTCTGCAGCCATAGATGTGGTTCAGTGTGGACTGGTAGAAAAACATGTTGTTCCTGAAAAGGTTCCTATTTACCCAAAATGAGACATTTATTTATTTATTTATTTATTTATTTGTTTATTTATTTTCATTATCTTGTTCTGCTGCTTAAGGAAGGTTTAGGTCTATATAATATAATGGTATGAAACAAAATGAAATTATGTTTCGAGTGAAGAGATGAAAATATTTTAGACTTTTCTTCAATCTACATACAATGATTTACAAATGCAGAAGTTGAAATGAACCTAGAAGCTCAACAGCTCGAAGCTCGACTTTGTCTGAATGGCTCTTCTTTGTGTAATTACAGGGTTTGGGGCCTTTGTTGATAAGACAGTCCTTCCTTACACCAACACCAACAAGGAGAAACTGGAGAAACCATGTGATGAAAATGACCAGCACTGTCAAGCTGCCTTTGGCTATAGACATGTGCTTAAAATGACATCGAGCCAGGACAAGTTCAAACAGGAGGTGGCAAAGCAGTTTATCTCTGGGAACTTAGACTCTCCTGAAGGAAGTCTGGATGCCATGATGCAGGCTGCTGTATGCGGGGTAAGGACTGTCAAAGTTTAAAAAGTTTACGTGTCGTTTTGGTTAAGGAGACATGAGTCAGCTGATTCATATCGAGACATTTATTAGATGCATCAACACAGGTGCTCCACGACAAACAGGGACCTGATTCAGGCTGAACAGGGCCAGGCTGGACAAGAGCTGATGTCCTAACCGTAAAGACTCTGTTTTATAGAAATTATACTGACATGTCAACAAGAATACATGGTGGGCCCATAGTCATTGATGCACTTCATTATCATTTAAAACTGACTGGACATTATACTCGAGAGACGCAGGAGAGACCCTGTGTGTCCAAGTGTGTGTGTGCAGGGAATGTTAATGGTCCAGTCCAGCGTTATCGGCCGAGTTTCTCCACAGAGATGAACTAACCGGTAGAGCATTGCAAACAAGTATTCATACCTTTCCACAGGCATCTGGGATCCCCCTCTGAAATATAATTTTTATAATTTTTTGACCTTAACAGTAAGGACTTCACCAAAGAGGCGCCTTTGAGTAACACAGTAAAACACAATCTGTTAATCACTGAAACTGTGTAGGAAAAATTGTTAAGGTTTGGTTCTATGTTCTACGTAAGTAAAAATACTTAGAGATACAAATACAGAAGCAATGTAATGACAGAACCAGAGTGGTAGCAGTTCCATAACATTTGAATCAGCCAGTTTTGAAGATGTGTGAACATTGTTTTCGGTGACTTGACAGTTTACCACTTGAAGGAAGAATTTCTTTTTGACCCTGATCTGATCATATTAAACAGCTAATTCTGCTTTACTTGTGTGAGATTTAGCTTGTTACCAGACAGTTCTGACAAGTGTCATCACACTAACTGAAGGCAGTGTTGGTTGCATTCATCTGCAATGCACGTGTTTTATTGGTTGTACTCAATGTAGTTGTACATCAATGAAGATGGAAGTTTATGTTTGTTAGAAAATCAGACTTTTTTTCACCTTTCTGACACACTTCACAGGATAAAATAGGCTGGAGGAACAGCAGCACTCGGTTAATTGTACTTGCCACGGATGCTGGATTCCACATGGCTGGGGACGGAAAACTAGCCGGCATTCTAGAACCCAATGACGAACTGTGCCACATGCAAAACAACCTTTACGTCAAAAGTAATGAGATGGTATGTATGAATTTCTGCTCCATTACTGACAACAATATGAGGTAGATACAAATAAATTTTGACAAATTACAGATAAATTTTGTCTTATTTTTTTAAGTGGCACCTGACATGATCCAAGAGTTTGTAATTGGGTAAATGACAAAAATTTTAATGGTAGAATACCTGCTGCCATTTCCCTCCTTTTTGATTTTTTTGCTCCTACCTCTTCACAAGGAGGTTAGTTATTTATAATCTTTTAATTATGATTAAAACTTTCTCCAATTCTCCTGTGCAGGACTACCCATCTGTTGGACAATTAGCTATGCAGCTAGAAAAAAACAATGTTCAGCCAATATTTGCAGTGACAGAAAATGTGAAGAATATTTATACGGTAATTATAAACATTTCCTTTAATGCTACTCGCTTTGATATTATAGGAGAAATGTCAAGTTAATCCAAAATCTTTTCATTCTATGTTTCCTTTAGGAACTCTCTAAAATGATTCCAAAGTCTGAGGTGGGAGTTCTGTCATCAGATTCAAAAAATGTTGTTCAGCTAATTGAAAATGCCTACAATGTAAGTCTGCAGTTCGTTATCTTGTACTTTTCTGTTGTATATGCATATTTCAAAAATAATAATAATTATTATTATAATTATAATTATTGTTTGCTGGTTTTGCACACATTCAACAAATATGCCTAATCTGTATGTTGCTCCAGAAATTATCATCTAAAGTCACAGTGACTCATGACATGCTTCCTGACAACGTTAGAGTTGAGTACATGCCACGGTGTGCTCATCCAGTACTAGAGGGCCCCAATAAAGGTGTCTGCGATCAAGTTCATGTGGGACAAGAGGTCAGTGTTTTGAGATGCTTTTAACCATCCTTTATTCTATCATAATCAGGTGACAATCAAGCTTTTCAGATATTTGAAACTGGCAAATGACATATCAGACACATGGTAACTTTAGTGAAATCTATAGCCAATCATAGATTTGTTTGCCATTTTTCTCATTTTTGAGACTGAGTTAGTCTGAATTAGATTTAATGATTAAGTATTGTAGATTTTGTTTTCTAACAGACTTTTCACTTTTAGCTAATTTAGCTCTTCATGTTATTTTGGTGTATGAAAAAATTTATGTTATTGTGGAATTGTAGTTATTTTCCAACTGCTCAGTTGAATGCTAATACTGGCCTAGGAAGGGAAATCTGTTGGCACGTCAGCTCCACACAGAATTTGTTTTCCACCAGCTGCCACTTCATCTAACAAAACCGAGTTCATTTGCTGGCATTTGCTGGTTTGTCTGTATTTATTCAAATATACCAAAGCGTTGTGTTGCTGAGTTTTGTGGGAATACCAAAAGATAGTGTGAGTATACAGGAACCAAGCAGAATCTATCACACCTTCTGATGCCAAAGCAGCACCCCTTTGCTTTCAGTGCCCATGGGATGTCAGGGATGCTTCACAAAGCCATATTAGACAGATATATATGCTGCAAGTACACTTGCTGTTGTTGTAAACCATCATGTTGTAAAAATCATTCTGTTATCCTTAGAACAACCATCAAGTAGAATAGGACAAAGAGGTAATGTTAGGCATGAAATGGACGTATACACTGACTTGCAAAAGTGTTCATACCCCTTGAACTTTTCCATAATTTGTTACAACCACAAAGATAAATATATTGCATTGGAAAGACCAACACGATACAATTGTGAAGTAGAAAGAAAATCATACATGATTCCAAGCATTGTTTACAAATAAAAAAAACTGAAAAGTGCGATGTGGAAAAACATTCAGCCCCCCCTTAGTCAATACATTGTGGAACCACTTTTTGCTGCAATTACAGCTGCAAATCTTTTAAGGTGTGTCTCTACCAGCTTTGCACATCTAGTGACTGGAATTTTTGCCTATTATTCTTTGCAAAACAGCTCAAGCTCCATCAGATTAGATGGAGAGCGTTTGTGCATTTACAGCTGTAAGTCTTATGTGAACAGCAGTTTTTCGATCTTGCCACAGATTCTCGATTGGGTTTAGGTCTAGACTTTGACTGGACCATTCTAACACATGAATATTTTTTTTTAAAACCATTCCATTGTAGCCCTGGCTTTATGTTTAGGGTTGTTATCCTGCCGGAAGGTGAGCCTCCACCCCAGTCTCAACTCTTTTGTAGACTCCAACAGCTTTTCTTCCAAGATTGCCCTGTATTTGGCTCCATCTTCCCATCATCATCATACCATCTTCCCTGTCCCTGCTGAAGAAAAGCACCCTGAGAACATAATTCTGCCACCACTATAATTGACAGTGGGGATGGTGTACAGTGTTAGTTCTCCGCCACACATAGTGTTTTGCATTTTGGCCAAACAGTTCAATTTTGGTCTCGTCTGACCAAAGCACCTTCTTCCACATGTTTGCTGTGTCCCCAACATGGCTTCTGGCAAACTGCAAATGGGACTTCTTATGGTTTTCTTTTAACAATGGCTTTCTTCTTGCCACTCTTCCATAAAGACTACATTTGTACAGTGCACAACTAATAGTTGCCCCGTGGACAGATTCCCCTACCTGAGCTGTGGATCTCTGCATATCGTCCAGAGCCACCATGGGCCTTTTGGCTGCATCTCTGATCAGTGCTCTCCTTGTTCGGCCAGTAAGTTTGGGTGGACAGGCTTGTCTTGGTAGGTTTATAGTTGTACCATACTATTTCCATTTCCAGATGATAGATTGAACAGCGCTCCATGAGATGTTCAAAGCTTGTGAAACCTTTTTATAGCCTAAGCCTACTTTAAACTTCTCCACAACTTTATCCTGGATCTGTCTGGTGTGTTCCTTGGACTTAATGATGTTGGCTAATATTCTCTTAACCAACCTCTGAGGCCGTCACAGAGCAGGTGTGTTTGTACTGAGATTAGATTACACACAGGTGGTCTCTATTTAGTCATTAGCAATCATCAGGCAACTTCTGAAGCCATTTGGTTGCATTCAGAGAGAAAATGGGGCTGAATACTTTTGCACACCACACTTTTCAGTTTTTTATTTGTGTAAAATGTTTTGAATTAGGTATAACTTTCTTTCTACTTCACAATTGTATACCACTTTGTGTTGGTCTTTCACATAAGATTCCAATGAAATATATTTATGCTTGTGGTTGTTATGTGACAAAATATGAAAAAGTTCAAGGGTTATGGATACTTTTGCAAGCCACTATACAAAAATGTTGTGCTGGAGCTCTTCTCTAAAATTCTTTGGTACAATGGGATTTTAATTAAGACATACTGAGATTTGAAATTGAGGTGTACTATGGGAAATAGTGGTTTTGATAGAGCTTGTTAACTCTGTTAGAGCCACAGTAAAGTTTCACCATGTTTGTGGTTTTAATATTTTTAAAGACATCTGATCCTTTTGCTCTCTTTACAGATATCTTTTGAGATTACTGTGACTGTAGATAAATGTATGGAGGAAAAGTCCTTTATTATCAGCCCACTGGGAATTAAAGACAAGCTCACTGTAACCATTTCTACCAACTGTGAGTGCCAATGTAATGACCCTGAAGGCAGCAATCATCCTCACTGTAACAATACAGGAAGCATCACCTGTGGTATTTGCAGGTAAGTTTTCTTCCTCAAAAATCACTGTTTGAATATTTTATTGCCACATAGTGATGGACAAATGCATGTGTTTTCCTTAAAGAAAATGTAAAATGTATTTGTTTAGTTTTGCCATAGGAGTGAGATATGTAATGGGAGGCCCAGATGGTAAGTTTGAGTCTAAGGCTATTACTGAGAATCACCTTCCAGTAAATAGAAACCCCCTCAATCATTTGAACCAGATTTGTATAGTTTTGGCCATTCAGGGTATCCTGAAGAGGTTGACTTGGGTGACTTGACAAACTAACCTGAACATGAGTCCAACTTAGGGTATCAGCCCTCAATGGTCTCTCACAGACACTGAAGAACTGCTTCTAGGGGGAGCATAGCAGAGAATAAGGCTTTACAGTTATTGCAACAATGCAAATCCAACAGATCCAGTTTAACAAGAGCTTTTCAGCCAAGATTATTAAAGGTATAAGTTAAATAGGGGTTATCCAACTCGAGTACGCAAGGGCTGGTGCCCAATAGACTTTAGATTTGGCCCTACTCTAACACAGCTGATTCAGATGTAACTAGCCCCTCATCATGTCATCAAGTTCTGCAGAGGCTTGGTAATGACCTGTTATTTGACTGAGTTATGTTGAAGACATTCCAAATACCAGCCCAAGAGGACTGACTCTGTAAATCACTTGGCAAGATTAACTATTAGTTAGAAACATGGAACCACTCCTGGAAGGCTCCCCTACCTGGCTTACTGTGGTTTTTGTACATCGATATGTTCAATCGCTACACTTAATGTCATTGCATGTCAACAAACATATAGACCAGTTGAGTAAATTGTTCCAAAATAAGCAACCATCTAAAGCAACAAAAAAAAAAAAAAAAAGAAAGAAAGAAAGCAAACGTTTTAGTACTAAATATAGCAATCTGTTTACCGGCTAGGGTTGTCATGATACAAAAATTTCAAACTCAATATCGATACTATGAAAAATATTAAAAACTTTTTTGCTACCACGACAACATTTTTTGAAGGCACTGGGATTTTTCTAGTTGAAATCAAAACGTATGATAAATTACAATATGATATTTTAACATCCTGAATTATCTCAAAACCAATAAGAAGGGGAGAATTCAGCCCTCATTTATAAAAACATATAATTTAAAAATGTCAATTCCCTGTTTGGCAAAACAATAGACAATATTTAATATAAATGTTAACGTTAAATAATATCAATAACTGTATGGTATTATTATTTTGTAATGTTGTAAATTTGCAAATTTTTAAAATTATTTTTGTTTATATATATATATATATATATATATATATATATATATATATATATATATATATATATATATATATATATAATCTTAGTTTAAATATGCATGCTTCCATTAACCTTTAACTTGCTGCTGGTACACCTGAATTTCCCAACTGTGGAACATTTAAAGATATTTCCATTCGATTATCCTTTATATCCCTTATGGAGGTGTGTACCTTTGAGTCAGTTGTGCAATTATTTTACTTTATTATAACTGCTTATCTTTAGTGTGTGTGTCCTTCACGTCTCGAAAGACTGACAGATCCATGTCACTGGGCTATACATGTCAGTGAAGCTAATATTTAAACAGATAGTGTTAGCCTATTTTCGACCGGAACCTTTGTACTTGGGAGTTTTGCTGATCTTTTTAAGTTGCTCTGAAACATCAGTGTCGTAGCATTAGCGTGTAGTGTTACTGCAGCTAGCATGTGGCATCTGTCACTATTACCTTTTCTCTGTTCATCTTCCTCACATGGAAAGTATCCTCACAGAATTTTGCTTCAGTATTTGCCTTTTTGGCTAAAGAGTGTCGTGTATGTTTTGTTCTGGCTGTACTCGCGATGTTAGCAGAGTTTAGACCCTTCAGGGAGGAGAGGGGCTGAGTGTTATTGTGGTGCTACTGCCGGAAGAATTGTGACAATTTGAGCAAATGTGAATGGGGCTGAGTACCTTTGAATAACTTTTGTTCTTGTATCGATTATATCAAGATATCAATTATTTTGATAATCCTATTACCTGTTGATAATTCTTTCTCAGTTAGGTCAGTGGTCATGTGTAGTAGTCTAAGTAGTTGTTAGCTTGACTCCCAATATAAATTTCCTTCACTTAATTTTAAAACTGGTATCTGGTGCAGTTCTCCTGGCTTCTCTACCAGGAACTGGTAAGGCTAGCCTCAGCTCCCTCAACACTCTGAACAGGTTTACCTGGGTATTTGAAATTAATGATTATAATGTCTAGAATGCCTTTCTTTATGAAACAGGCAGGAAATATGTTAAAAAAAAAAAAAAAGCCAACTGTAATAAATTATAATTCTAAATTTGATCTGGTTGTTTATTGTGATTTTTAATTTTTCATTATGCAGTTGCAATCAAGGTTTTGTGGGTCAGTTCTGCAACTGTGCTGTTGGGGATAAAGATGAAGGCTCTCTGCGAGCATCCTGTCAGAGGCAGAATGGCACGGACTGTGAGGGTCGAGGGGACTGTGTGTGTGGCAGATGCCAGTGCCACACTACAGAACAAGGAAGCTCTTACCATGGAAAGTACTGCGAGTGCGATGATGAACACTGTGAGAAATTCCAGAATAAGCTATGTGCAGGTAAAGCTGTATTTTTTTTTAACTGTTTTTTAAAAGTACCTGATATTTTACATCACAAAGTATTTCTAAATCAAAGACCTACTGGATGTAGGACATTTTATATAGACAAATTCAAAGTGGCAGTCATAAAGATGATTTATAAATCACCAAAGAAAACAACATTTGCAGCAGACACTGTTGCAAAGAAAACGTGTTAAACTGGAAAGGTGGTTCAACAGAATAATAATTTTTAAAAATGATGAAATAGGCCAGGACAAAAATTGTGATCCCAAAAAATTGAACATAACTTGACCATAGGGACATGTTAAGCTAAAGTGTGTCCTCTAATTAGCATTCGAGGTGTCTTCAAGCTTGTAATCAGTCAGTTGGCCTATTTAAAAGTTGTCAAGTTGTCACTGAGCTGTTTGGTGATATGTCTACCACACTGAACATGGACCACAGCAAAGGAGAGAGAGTTGATTCGAAAGAAAATTATTGAGAAGCATGTTGAAGGTGAAGGCTATAAAACCATATCCAAGCAGCTTGATGCTCCTGTGACAACAGCTGCACATATTATTCAGAAGTTTAAGGTCCTGTAAGGACTGTAGCCAACCTCCCTGACTGTGACCACAGGAGGAAAATTGATGATAAATTCAAGAGAATTATGATATAAAATGGTAACCAAAGAGTCCAGAACAACCTCCAAAGAAATAAAAGATGAACTCCAAGGTCAAGTTATATGTTTCAGATGGCACCATCACTTTGTTTGAGTCAAAGTGGGCTTCATGGGAGGACACCACTGCTGAAAGCAAATCATAAAAAAGTGAGGCTGGAATTTGCCACAAAGCTTCTGGGAGAATGTCCCTTGGACAGATGAGACAAAACTGAAGCTTTTTGGCAAGGCGAATCAACTCTATGTTGACAGAAGCGAAAATGCAAATAAGCTACAGGTACCAGAATTTTTAAAAATTATTCTGTTGAACCACAATTAAAATGCAATTTCTGATTTTCATTGGTTAATTTTCAGTAAATTTTTATTTATTATTACTTTTGTAAGTATCAAGCTATTTCAGTGACTATTGTAGGCTTTTTGTCCATTAACAGAGGGAAACCAACAGTTTTGTCCTTGTGAGCATGCATGCTCTCTTACATAGCATGACCCCCTACAAACACACACACATACAATTTTAGTGCTCTATTACTGCTATTACTTATTATTACTCTTAGGAAGCAACAGTAGGAAGAGAGAGACTTTCCTGCTTTGTCACTTAATTTTTGTTGTTTAAATATGGATAACTGTAAGCTGTAACTGTCCCAGTTTTTTCATTTTGATAAATTTAATTCTTCTTTATCTCCGAGCTAGAAATGTCCCCAGATTTAGTCTGGTCACCTTATAATACAATAAACCAAAGAAAGGCTCAAACTAATCTAAGAAAACTAAATAGAAATGTACAAAGAACAAAATGCAAGAATAAACTAAGAAATGAAATTCAAAGGGGAAAACTGTGGCAAGACCTTTTGATCAATAATTAATACAGGGGATTGAGCAAAATATGGCAAGACCATAACTGAAATAAAAACACACTAGCTCATGACAGGAAAAATATTCAGGAAGTGGAACACAACAATAAACTTTGAAAATAGACCACAAGGAAAGAAATAATAAAGCAGAAACTATGATGCATGAATTACCCACAAGCAGAGGTGGGAGTACCAAAAGATTGTACTCAAGTAAGAATGGCACTTCAAAAGTATCCATCCCAAAAATTATTACAAGAATAAAAAGCATTTTGGTAAAATGGCTTCTCAAATACTGAGCAACTGATCACAATGTCTGATTTAATATTTAAAAATGTCATCAGACAAGAATTATAAACTTATGTGCAAAATTTTGGTATCTTAAAGACTATAATGAAAATAGTGTTTTTTTTCAATGTTATTTTTCATCTCCACGTTAACGCCATGAGGCTTGAAGTTAATAAAAGTGACTCCAAGACACTTTGAGTTTGACTCATGGATTTGATTTAGAACTGGCTTTGATCTTTGTCATTTCTTTGCGATAAAACTACCAAGTTACAGATCGATAGACAAATCTATATAAAAATTTCACCCATGTTTTTGTCTCATATTTGTATGACATTAGGTAGAGTACCAGTACTTGTTTTTTTTCCACTTAAAGCACTTGTGATTAAGAAAAAATCTGAGCTAGAGAGGAATGCTTTCATTATGCTGGTTCATCTACATTCTGACCACCTCACTTCTGGTCATGAGATATGGCTCATGACTGAAAAAAATTATATCCTGAGTATCTTGAATGAGCTTGATATGTGCCTACAATGTGGTGAAGAGTTCCGTCAAAAAGGGAAAGTTGGAGAAACACTATTGCTTATTTACATCAAAATGACTCAGTTGAGAGGGTTTGGGCTAGTTTTAGATGGGTGGCAATTTCCAATGGAAGGACACCCTGAGGTAGAGCCACAACTCAAGGTAGGGCCAGTGTATCGATCGAAGACTTGGCAGGCCCAGAATGAGCTAGATTCAGTGGTGCCCAAGTCCAATTGTCCAGAGCTCTTATTCTGCAACTTAGTTACATCAACATAAGTATAGAATATGAGAAGGAGGGTATTAAAGAAATGAACACAAGGAAAAATTAAGAAATTTTAAAAAGCCTCAAGTGAAGGAGGTCATTATTAATGACAGTGAAAATGAAAAAAATGACAACATTTTAACCCTTTTCAATCCTCATCACTTTTAGGACATGGTAAATGCAGATGTGGAAAGTGCAAATGCGACACAGGTTACGAGGGCAGCGCTTGTCAGTGCCAAGCTTCTGTGGAGGGCTGTCGTACACCAAACAACTCTGTTTGCTATGGCAGAGGAACATGCACATGTAACCTTTGTGAATGCATAGAGGGATATCAGCGTCCACACTGCCAGAAATGCCTTGGCTGCCCTGACCCATGCCAGACCAAACTGTGAGAAGATTAAAATTGCTTCTACTTTCAGAATGTTACTGGTGCCTGTGAAAACTTTATGCCTGACCTGTTTTTATCTGTTGTATTTTAACCAGTTTTATGGGTTTTTTTTCTCAGGAAATGCATCGAGTGCCTTGGCTTTGGGTTGGGTCTTCTAAAAGAGGACTGCAACAAAGCTTGCAACAAAAGCATTTCCTATCAGATGGTTGAGAACTTAAACTTACCGAGCAAAGAATGCCACCAGAAGGACAGTGAAGGATGCTGGATCAAATTCAAACTGGAGCAGTTAGTTGGAGAGGATAATTACTTCGCTGAAATAATGAAAAAGAGAGGTATGTTCCTAAGTGTCAATCAGTTTTTGATTGTTTTTTTTTTTTTTTTTTTTTTTTACCATTTTGAATAATAAACTAAAATTAACTGCATTGTTTGATGACTCAGACTGAACTGGAATTTAAATCTGCATGGCTGAACTGAACTGACTTTTTATTTGAAATGTAACTTGAGATGATTCTGAATTTTTGCTATGTGAACTGAAATTAATTGAGATTAAATCATCATACATAAGTTTAAGTAAATTCATGATATTTGTATTTATTCCAAAGGGGAAATAAATGTAGAGACTGAAATTATACAAGTTTTTCCAAAGAGTCTTTAAAGACAGTATTGGCTGTGGGCAGGAAGGATTTCCTGTGGCCATCTGTGATACAGTGAATGTAAAGAAGCCATTGACTGAAGATACTGTTGTTGTGTTATGTGCTGGACAATCGGGGAACAAGGAATGACAGAAACAGGAGAAAGTCCTCACCATCCAGGGTGAAATCCAACACATGGGATGCGATAGCGGCAGCAATGTCGTGAACCACGCTCTCTTTCTTTCAAGAAATTTGATTGGTTATGAAATTGGAGGGAATTTTAACATTTTCATAGCAGTCCATAACAAACAAGGCATCAATATTTTGCTGGAATTGACTGAAATCTTCCAGTTGAATCTACAATAGTAAAAGACAATCCTGGGTTCATCCTTTACTACAGGCATGTTGCAGTATGGCTCCCGTTTAATGTCTCCACCTTATTCCGAGCCCCTGTGAGACTTTGTGTGAATTATTGGTGCAACTTCCACCGTGAACCGGAACCAGCTTTTGTTTACATGCGAGCAACACGCCAACCCTCTTTTGTCGCGGGTTTTTGGCTATAAAATATGTGGGAACACCAACAATCACAGCTCAGATGTGTCAATATTGTCTTAATGCTACTGACAGCTATTAAAAGGTTGGGGGATGACCTGAAGATTTGGCTGCAGATAGCCTACACTAGCATATTTAGCTGCTTCATTGACTCTGTTGCTTCAGAGTGCGAAGCGATGAGCAATCTTTTGGTGATTTTTATTCTTCTATTTTTTGTTTTTATAAAGTTTATTCAAATAGATTTCATACCAATACAGACTTTTTTTTTGCAGTTTATTCAATAATTATGTTTAAATAAAATAATTGAATAAAAATACATGGCACAATTTGCAACCCACACACATTTAAAGGGGCAGTATTATGTAAAATCAACTTTTTTGAGCTTTACATTATCTTATAATGTTATTCCCTCATCAAAAACATACCTGGAGTTTTGCTTTGATTCTTTCATGCATGTTTGAGAAATCCTTTAATCTCCCGTGGCAGCCTTTCAGCTGTCCAAAATGCCTGGTTGGACCTAGCTCCACCTTCAAGACCCAGCTCCTCCTCGGAGCTGCGGTGTCAAAGCTTCTGCCTCACAGAGCACCCCTCTCCCACGACTTCCCCAATCAGCTCCTTTAGACGAGCCAGCAGCAATTAGCAAACACCTGTTAGAACTGCGCATCTGCTGATCTCATTATACGAGCTACTTCTTAGTGTATAGCTCATAAAAATGTTGTTAAAGGGTTAATAGAGGAGCAATGTTGGGATGACTTCCTGAAGGAGGAATGTTGGAAAGAACAGGACTTTCTTAAAGAGACAGAGGCCTAATTTCAAGGCGTTAAATTACGAAGTCAAATTTCTTTGTCATATTTGATACATACAGCATTTTTATAACAAATGAAGGCAACATAGTTACTTGATTGTTCTATAAAATAATTCTCTTTGGCTGGAAAACACATAATACTGCCCTTTTAATTAAAATCATTAGTTCTTGTAAGAATAAACTATTTCATCTATTTCATTAGAGCTTTTTTTTGTCTGTCTTTAGTTTAGCTTTGTAGAAAATGAGTCTTTAAACACCAGATGTCATTTTAAAAGCAACCATATTAAGGAGAGTTGCTTGTATAGTAAGTCCCAGTACTAAGATAAATAAAGGTATTAGTATATAATTACCAACATGTAGACAAGGATGAGTCAAGGTATTTTATAGTTACAGATTAGTTATTTTTATAAGACAAGTTAATTCAGTTCAGTTTATTTAAATAATGCTGTTTACAGCAAATAGCCCACGGCACTTTACAAAACAAACAGATCCAGTTTATTAAAATGTTTACATTCACTCCTTACATTTGAGCATTTGTTATCTGAGATGAGCACTGGGTACAACATGGTCTTAAATTGTATGTCAAGCTGTGAAGGTTTTGGAACTCATGGACTATGTTGTGGTCATTCTTGTATAAATTGTATGATATCATTCATACTTTGATTCTAATCTTACAGAATGCCCAGAACCACCCAATGTCATAGCTATCATAGGAGGTTCCCTTGCAGCTGTGGCTGTGATTGGGATCCTGCTGCTGATGCTGGTCAAGTTACTGATCCACATGAAGGACCTGAAAGAGTTCAAGAAATTTGAAAATGAAAAGAAGAAATCCAAGTGGGCAAATGTGAGTTATTTGTTTTATCAGATAAAGATTTAGATAACGATTCAGTTACTTTTGTGTGTGTGTATATATATATATATATATATATATATATATATATATATATATATATATATATATATATATATATATATATATATATATATATATATATATATATATATATTCTTTCTTTGAGAAAAATGTTTTCTTTTTAAATTACAGATTAAAATATTTACTACTAGTACATTCCTAGCTCCAACTTGAGAATGTACAGTTTTCTTCTTACACAGAATGTGTCAAAAGCAGAAACGATGAACTGCACAAGATTTTATCCTTTTAATATGATTGTTAAATTCTCATCCATAGAATGTGTTTACAAGACTGAAACAAATATCAGTATACACAAATGTAACTAATGGTAAACTGTCTTTATTACCAGGCTGACAATCCGCTGTTCCAGAATCCCACCACCACTGTGGCCAACCCTCTGTTTACTGGAGAGTGAAGACCCGCGGTTACAGAGCGTATATCCTCATTTATTCAGAGCTTTTCTTGAAACAAAAGATGCTTTCAGTGCTTTCATTTATGTTATTTTATGATTCTATAGTATTGAAATCTACTTAACATTGTAAAATGTATATTTTGAGGATGGAGTAACATTGGAGTAACATAGCTCATATGAACCTATTTGCTAATATCATAACTTCTGTTAGTTTAAAATGATCATCTTTTCTGTGTATAGACACTGTACAGTTTAAAATATAAAGTAACAGTCAAAAGTTTTGAGAATTGTGCTATGTATTTTCATGAAACCATAAAATATCATTACAAATACACTCATCAGCCATAAGAATATGACCACTTGCCTTAAACTGAGTTGATTCCTTTTTTGTCACATCAGTTGAGGCATAAACAACGGACTTAAAAGATTTTTCTGATGTTTTAATAGGTGAAAACTGAAATAATGGAATTAAAAACATTTCGGTCTTGGTAATGTCCCTGATCATGTCTCTGATAATGTTCTTGTTAATTAACTCATTATGCTTTTTAAGTAATGCTTTAGAGGTTTGTTGAAAATATCTGCTTTTTGGGATGTTCTTTGAGCCATGGTAGTTCTGGCAGAACTGACTACTAATAAAACCAAGACTCATGCTACATTAGGTGCACTATTACCACATACCATGTGGAGTATGCAACACATAATGACAAAATACAGTGCCTATAAAAAGTATTGACTCCCTTGGCTGTTTTACCCTTTTTATTGCTATTACAACTCAATAATCATCAACATAATTTGCCATTTTTAACAAATACCATTTACAAAAATCCCTTTAGTGTCAAAGTGAAAACTGATTTTTACAAAATACTGACAAATAAAAACATGTAACAAAATAGATGATTGCATAAATATTCACCCCCTTTAAAGTGAGTGATCTAATTCAACAGAGGTCCAGCCAACTGGTGGTAGTAGTCTCACAATAAGTAGAATGGAGATTACCCAAGTAATACAGCAACTGTTACCCGGGTTCTTTACGAGTCAAAGCTTTATGAGAGAGTGGCAATGAGAAAGCAACTGTTGAAGAAAACTTGTATCAAGGCTCAATGACAGTTTGGCAAAAGGCATGAGGGAAACTCCATGGTCATTTGGAAGAAGGTTTTTTTTTCATCTGAAATGGAGCATTCTGGCCCTAAGACAAGAAACTATGTTTGGTAGAAGTGTGCACAGACATTTTGGGGGGCAGGTGCTCAAGTGGGAAAAAAAGGGCACCTTTTGCAACAAATAGAACTGCCAGCAGATTTTTGATTGCTCTTCCTGCACAATTTTCTAAATCTCTCTGCCAATTCATATACACTCACACAAGAAAATAACTACAATTGTCTTTGATGTTATCTTTCATTTAAAAAGATTGTCCAAATAAAACAGATGAGAACAATTTGATGAATATAAAATAGAATATTTGAAGCCTACACCATACCTGCCAACACTATATACATATATTAGTGAGCACCTACAAAGAAACCTGTCCTGTGGAGACATGACCACCTGGGGGGAAAATCAACTCAAAACAAGGATGCACTTCAAGTGCATTTTACAAAATTCTTAGGATTAATAAAACTAAAAAAATATTTTGGATTGATGAAAAGGTAGAACACTGATTACAACCAGCCTTTAAGTTGAACTTTCTGAGTAAAATTTGAAACTTATATTACCCTTTTTTTTTTTTTTTTTTTTTACCTCTTTACACTGAGCCCCATCTGTTTGTCTTCACTCCATTATTCTGTATTTTTATCACAAATCCTATGCACTATATTACCTTATGTTGTATAAAAGCAGGCTACTGACAAATCTACCAGGTAAGTCACACTAAACAAGTTATCTTCATAAACCTGAGTAACCAGTGACTGTTCTACAGCTTAAATCAAGTATACCCAGAAAAAGAGCTTTAGAATCTTTATAGTACAATGTACTTGTTGAGTGCAACACAAGTATACATGCACTCAGCAAAATGAACAAAAGATGCTGGAGAAACATATGTAACTAGTTCTATTGCTAAATAAACTACTTCCTAATAAAGTTGTGAAGTCCTCCTTTATCCTACAGTAGACATGTGTACAAACCTCCATGTAGCTCCAAAATGCAACCAACGGCACAGGATTTGGCCATAAGGAGAATCATCTATACTTCTGCATGTAGCCAGTGTGATATGACAAAAATCATTCTTGGAGAGTTAAGATTAACTACAAGCCCTGAGACCTAATTACAAGATGTCTGCTGATATTATTTATATATTAAAAAATAGGGTCGGGACTTTAACACCTTAATTTTGATTAACTAAATACATTGATTTTAATGCAATTATTGCATTTTTTTTTTTTTTTTTTTTTTTTTTTTTAAACATACAAAAGTCCAAACCTGGAACTTTTGTATTTGTGTGTTTCTGGTACGCCCATAAATCTGATGCACAAGCAACATCCACCTCCAACAGCGATGGATGACAAAGCTGTTTCAATAAACGGTCTAATGAGATGCTGGAAAAGACTGTTATGTGCAGGTTGTGCAAAAAGGAACCAGCCTATCTCCAAAGCATTTCCAGCCTAAAATACCATCTCAATGCAAAACATGTTGCGGCAAGCACAGATCTCCCCAGTGCTAACGTCGGCATCCATAGTCAAAATTTCTAAATAAGTATTTTTTCAAAGAAGTTATATGAATGATAAGGGGTTCCTGAAACACTTGAAAGCTGAATGTGTCTAATAGCACTTTGCACCATTCTGATGGTTCAATACCCTAAATAACAGATTAAAAACAAAAATATCTTTGTTGATGAGCTTATGTCTATTTATACAATAATTTAGTAGCTAAAAGGTTTTTGAATTAAATATGTTGCTTATTTTGTCGATATATGGCTTTAGATTAAAATGTTATTAATTGCAATTAATAAATTACTGACCCTGCAATTAAGTCGATTTAAATTTTATCCGTGTCCCACAACTAATTAAAATCTGATTATTCCATCATAATTTTTACACACACAGAATTAGAAAATACAATGTAATCGACATTTCCCACTTTTACTAAACACTAAAGGCGTTACTAAAGGCATTTTAGCATCATACGAATTGTAATGTTAACCAGCTCATTTGGGTTTATTTATTAATTTAAATGAAATGTTTAATAGACAGAGGTAACTTGTCTACTGTATTTGCACCTTGTTTGTGTTAAAAATGGTAAGAGACCAACAAATCAGCCCTTTGTAACCTGTGAAGAAAAAATTCCCTGACAGGAAACTATGGTTCAAGGCTTGCATTAGCCTACATTATTTTTTTCAGCGCCATATTTAAGCACAATTTATTATGGAACAAATAAATATGAGTTTTAATACCAGTATTTTTGGGTTTTGAGCATCAGTTTTTTACTTTTGTTAAATATTCTATATAACTGCCTAAAATCAAATCAGTTGTTAAGTGGATTTTTTTTTCTCTCCACTGAAATCTAATAGCAAATATTCACCTAAATATTGACTCTACAGGGGCTGAAAATAAGCCAAAGCTGAGAACTGCTTGACTGACTGAATACTTTGTTACAATAACTGAAACTGATACCTTTGTTTCTCACCTCTTAGTTTGGTTTGAGGATCTGAAGCTGGTGGGAGGGCTGCTATGCACTGCGTGGCCTCTGGCTGCTGATGCTGAATAAGGTGTAGCAAAGAGAAAGGAGCTGTGAAACATCCATACAGCAAGCAGAGGGTAAAGGAGTGCACCTAGAGCTGTCCAAATGCCAAATACAGAAGACTGGGTCCCTGTCAGGCCTTCAAGACTGAAAGGAAAGACTGAGTCCCTCTAATGCTCATACAGAGAGCATATTTCAAAAATTAATCTATGTACAACTTTAAGGATATGAAAACAAGCAGTGAGTGAACAAGTTTTAATGTATTGTTGATTGTCTCAAATTCACAGAGGCTCTAAACGCATCCAGGGTAAAAGATATTCATACACAGCCATAAATATCTGATTATATATCTCTTAGCAAGACTCAATTCAATTTATTTCAAAAATACTTTAATCCCAAAGAGAAGTTAAATGCTGTTTTAACTTCTATTATCCAAGTTTCTTCAAAGAATTGTTTTTTTCCCCCCACAAGTCCTGTCTTTGGCATTTCAGGCGTCCCATATAGAGAAGATGGTTGCCAACATGTGCCAGGGGAGATTTGCTCTATCAAAAGGATATCAATGTTGTATCCATGGTGTTGTGTGTTGGGTTGGGCTGTTGGAGTGTTGTTTTCCTACCTTCCTCCTCCTCAGGGTGTGACCAGTCATCAAGGACCCATTTCCTGAAACTGTCATAATGGTAGTTAATTTCCTGATCCACATGCAGAACCATTATAAGCTATAGCAAATAGTAATTTACACATCAACAATGATTCCGTTTGAGTTAATTCACAAAGACTGTTAGGGGTACAAATATCCATCCATCCATAACTTAACAATGACTGGAAGTTACATTAACAATTTGAGAGTTTGAGGGAGTGTCCAAATCAGAGTTTGGACTTCAAACTGAAAGAGAATCTGTGGAGAGAGCTAAATATTAGAGTGATGCAAGGAAGCCTTCCAAACTCAAAGGTATGGAGCTCATAACCAAAAATAGATCATCAAAATACCAGTGGAAACATGCAATGTTGCGAAATAATTATAAGAAGAGTTGACTGATGTAATGATAAAGAAAAACAAAAACCATACACATTTTTAATATCATGGTCATGGCTGCTGACAGGAATATTGTTTTGAAAACAGGCCTGTTGGTGAAGAAAAATAGAAGCCTAATATTTAAGTTATCTAAAAGCTTTTCTATTATTTTTCATTCGAGTTGCAGTAGTGGGAAACCCTCCCATCCTAAACAATATGGTTTGGCTGCGACAAAACTTCTGAGTTCATTAAGTCATTCTAATATAGTTTAAAATGTTGCAGGCAGAGAGAGGAAAATATGCGGCTTCAATCTGACCCTCCCTTCTTAGTCAGGCAGCATCCATCACTTAAATATCAAGAAACGGTACCACAACTTTCACCTGAGGAACAGATGAAAGTGCAGGTACAGCTCACCTAGAGATGCAGGGTTTCCACCATTCAGTGCCAAAACCTAGGGATGCCCACCGCTGCTTCTCTGAGCCATGACCACCATGGTTCGCTTCGGCCAACTCTAATGGGGTGAGGTGCTGGCAGCAGTGGTATGCTTTATTCTATGCTGGTATTTTAGAAATCAATTAGTCATACTCAGAGGTGGGTAGAGGTACCAAAAATTATACTCCAGTGGTCATCCAAGAAATTACTCAAGTAAAAGTATTTTGTAAAATGACTACACAAGTACTGAGTAACTGATCGTAACATCTGATCATCTAACGTCTGATAATGAAAATTATTTTCATTGGGCACACAAAAATATTAAATTATGTGCAAATTCTGGTATTTTCCAGAGTAAATTATAAAAAAAGGTATCCAAAAAATACAATAATTACAAAATAACAAATTCAGGCAGAATAAAAGCTTTACCAAATCTATTTTATCTTTACAAAACTTACCAAAATAATGCTTACAGTAGGTAATGTATTTATTAGAACTGGGTAAAGTATGTCCAGTGAAAATATATGGTTTACTGTATCTTTTTGATCTCCCAATGGCTTAGGCTCAGCAGACAGAAAATAACATCAGAACAACAAAGCTTGCATGCAAACAAGAAGTTTCACTTCAACATAAACTCTAGACCTGTGTCTGGTGCACATTTATTTTTCATTCAATTAAGTTACTCACAGTGGGTATTATGGCCAGAAATTTGACTCAAGTTAAAAGTAGTGATACTTCATAATAACAATCAAATAAAGTTAAGCCAATTATGCCAGGCTAATAAAAGAAATGATCACACACTGCATTCCTCAACAATGTCAACATCTGAAATAAAATACACAAAAAGCTCTACAGATTTTCTAATCAAGGAAATATGTATGTATTTAAAATAAACATTTTCTCTTAGCAATGTTCATTAATTTACTGTTTGTTCTTTAAATACTGACTAATGTATCCACTAATCAATCAAACAATTGTCAAGTACAGCGGTCTGCAACCTTTACAACCTAAAGAGCCATTTTTACTCTCAGGCCAGCCAAATAAAACTCATTTAGCAAATGTCACACAACATGACTTTTTGTAGAAACACAACTTATAATTTTAGATAAATATCTACCATAGAAAATTTGTTGTCATTTTTAAAGGATCACAATTTTATTTATATTTTTAGGATTTTAAATAAAGATAAACATAAAATTTAACAAAAAGAGGATGGATCGTTTTTTTCTGCGGGACAGAAAATTAAGTAAAAAAAAAAAAAAAAAAAAAAAAAAACCCACATAGATTTCAACCTTATGACAAGAAAAATAGACCTGAAAGCACATTACTAGTACTTTTAGTGTCATTCTTTGTGGAAATTCAGTCCAAATATTGTAGGAAAAAACTCAGTTAACTGATATATCTAAATTTAGAAACAATAGCCCGGTTCTTTTTAATTTTTAGCCTAAGTTAATCAGAGCCATTGTGGAAGGTCCTTGCAGGTCCGGTGTTACAAGAATTGTTCTTTATTTGGCAGTGAGGATGAATACAGCGCAAATGATAGACAGCATGGGTCAGGAGAGCCAACAGCAAACAGCTCTGGTCAACATTCTGTCGGAGCTGGTTGCAGTTTTGGGCCAGTGTGAAACACCGGAACTACATAACATTAATTTGGCATGATGTATATATTATTCTTTGTTTGGGGTTTTCTTTTCAAGAAGTTCACTTGTGTCGTAATGGTGTACATCTGACTGCACTACCCAAATAAAAAAAAAATTGCCCATTAAAAAAAAGAGCCACAATTTAGATATATTTGTACGTATAGCAAGCTTAGCAGCTAATATGAATTGTTTTTGTAATGTTTGGGCCAGCAATGAATTTCTATAGGACAAAATGAAATATCTAGGTTTATTTGAGTCAGCCATGACAACACCCAGATGGAGGCTGAGATGTAGCATCATTTCTGACTTTAATCCTAACTATTTGATACTTTTGGTTGTTTGTCTTTAAAGAGGCAGTATTATTATCATGCACTTTTCAGGCACATAGTGCCATTTTACAGCACAATCAAGTAACTATGTTACCTTCAGTTGTTACAAAAATACTGTATATATCAAATATGACTTAAAAGAAATTTGACTTCGTAATTTAACTCCTTGAAATTGGGCCTGTCTCTTTAAGAAAGTCCTGCTTTTTCCAACACTCTGCCTTCAGGACAACAGCGCTCCTCTATTAACCCTTTAACAATGCTTTTACCAGCGTTGCACTGAGAAATAGGTCGTATAATGAGCTCAGCAGATGTGCAGTTCCACCAGGTGTTTGCTAATTGCTGCTGGCTAGTCTGAAGGAGCTGAGTGAGGAAGTCGTGTGTCCCACGTTCCTGCCCATATTCACACTTACAATAGTGAGGAACAGACTGCCAATGGAGACACACCCAACTTGGCTAAAACCGAACCTAGTGGTGATGGGTCATGCACAAAAGCAGTAGTTCCAAAGCTGATGCTTTGTGGTGAATCAGAAGAGCTGACCTCTGTTGAGTGAGAGCCGGCTCCCCACTATTTTTTCCTTTCACTCCTCAGCCGACAGCGCATTGAAAAGTTATGGACACAAGGCTTTGGAGCACGTCTGGTGCAGTTGAATCACTGCTGAAGTGAGTGCTTGTGCCTTCAGGAAATCCCTTGTTCATAGAGTCTTGCTGACTTCTGATTACTTGGAGAAAAGTCTCCTGATTTCAAAACTTTGGCTGAAGTGACGCTTGTAATTCCAGCCTCCAGTGTCTCAGCAGAGCATGGATTAATCTTCCAGATCTATATCAAAAGCCATTTAATTAAGCACAATTCAGGTCCATGCGAACCAGGAGGAAGTTGTGAGACTGTGCATTCAGGCCACAGCAGATGAAAGGTTCATAAGTAAAGTGCAATTGTTTAATTTCATTGTTTATATGTAGTTATTGGGGCCACAGTCAGTGGTTTTTGTCCCTGCAGAGAAAAAGTTGCATTCATCTGCTTGATGTGTGATAGCACAATATGGATTCTCTGTTCAGCTTGTTGAATATTATTTAAAGTGAATGAAATTAAATGCAACTGAATATGTCATTAATATCATTTTAAAAATTGACCAGTAAAAATAGATTTATTGATGGTTCCTAGAATTTCTAAAAAGTAGAGGCTGGTCCTTTAGTTATCAGGCTCCTCTCCTGTGGAACCAGCTCTCAGTTTTAGTCCGTGAGGCAGACACCCTGTCTACTTTTAAGAATATGCTTAAAACTTTCCTTTTTGATAAAGCTTATAGTTAGTCTGTCTTAGATTATCCTGAACTATTTCTGTAGTTATGCTGCCATAGGCTAGGCTACTGGAGGACAAACTGGACACTTTTTCTCACTTTCTTTTTCTACTACTCTCCAGTTTGGATTATTTGCTGTTATTGCAGCTGTTACCTTTTTGTTTTCTCTCAGCTATTTTTCTCTCCATAGAAGCTACACCTGGTCTGACGTTCTGTTTTTCTGTGATACCTTCCTGGAGGAGGGCTTCAGCTGAGATAATGCTACCATCAACTAATTGTTCTCCTTCTCCTGCTATTAACCTTTTACTTTCATGAACATTGAAAATAATCTTACATCGGTTCATCTGTTTTACTTGTGCATTCTGTTCTGTCTTCTCAAACCCCCAGTCGGTCGTGGCATATGGCCACTTGTACTGAGCCAGGTTCTGCTGGAGGTTTCTTCCCGTTAAAGGGGAGTTTTTCGTCTCCACTGTTGCTACATACATGCTCGATTTGAGGGACTGCTGTAAAGTCAACGACATAATGCCACGCAGTCGCAGATGCTCGTCCAGGAGGAGTGAATGCTGCAAGTCAATGACTCGATGCAATCTGCTGGATTTCCTTAGCAAGTATTTGAACTACTTTGAATAATTAATTGAGCTTACTGTATTGTTTGATAACAAGGATAAACTGGAAAGTATGTATGATTGAATTGATTTTTTTGTAAATTGCCTTGCGATAAACTTTGTTGTGAAATGGGGCTAGATAAATAAACTGAACTGAATTGAATGTTTTGGAATTAACTGGTGATCTTTATATTTTCAGAGCTAGATATGAGTTTAGACAAATGAAAGTTCTTCATAAAAAATGAAGGATTCAGTCACAGAGCAACTGTATGAGGCAAGAACTGCATGGACTGAGAATGATGAGGAGGGAGAGATAATTTCTTCTGTTGCATCAGCTGCTAGCTCCAAATAAAATGAGTTGTTTTTGCTAAATATAGCATTTTTGGCATTTCATTAGCTGAGGAAACTTAGTTAATAGTTTTAAAAATGTTAATATTTATCTTATACTAAGATGATCCCAGTTTCTCATCTCAAAATAACCTAATTTTAAAAGGAAAACGAATATGTAATTTTATTTATTAAATTGTACATTGTCAGCATTTCATTCTAATGTTTTTGGAGGGGGTTGTGATAATGTGTCTGTTTTAGATTAGTGAAAGACTGATTGAAGAGGAGAGAGGAGGAAATAAAAACTGATAGAAGAAAAAGTGACTGAGAGCAGAGGAAAATGGAAAAACTGATGAAGAGTTGAAGTGAGAAAAGAAAATAGATTTATGGAAAGAAAAGTAAAGAGGAGGAAGAGGCAGTTTTATAGATGACAAGATAAAATAAATTGAAGAGCAAATAAAAAGTAATGAAAGAGTTATAAAAGCATACTAATAAATTGTATCTTCTTTTATTTTACATGTTTCAATTTACTATTACTTATGCTCTTTCAGTTGTGCCCAAAACCTTTTCTGCTCCTACTCTATCCAGGCCTCCATGGCTTACCATGCCTGATCACCACGAGTGATGGCTTTTCAAGGAGAGGAGGCCTTGCGGCACCAGAGATGAGCTCATGTTTGTGGACTCCCTGACCAGATTTCACTCACCTCACACATGCACACATTATCCTTATCACCCCCCAGTTCCCCATTACTGCTATTACTATTAAGGAAACAACTGTGTGGAGAGAAACGTTCCTCCTGTTATACTTGATTTTTATTAAATATGTAAATCATAACTGTCCCAGTTTCTTCATTTAATTTTGATCAACTTAATTCCTCTTTATCTCTGAGCCAGAAATGCCCCCAGATTTGATCTCAGATATCTGGTCCTCATAAATAGATATGTAATATATAATTGTATCCAGTCGGTGGCGGTAATGTACTGGAAAGGTTGTTCGCTCGCCATCCGCCATTAAAGAAAAGGAAGGAGGAGAAGGAAGGACGTCATTGGCCCGCGCCGCAGGACAAAACGTGTGAGGAAAGAAGAGGGACAGGAGAAACCACGTGAAAGGGTGAGAGTATGGCAGCTGTTCAGGAGCCGGAGGTCCAGCTGGCTCAGAGGTTAGCCTCCAATGAGAAGCCCATCCGGACCAAGGCTATGAAGAAACTGCGGAAATACATCAGTGCCCGCTCCCAGAGAGCCGAAGGTAGGCTAACTTAGCGGGGAGGGGTCGTCAAGAAGGAGCCAAACACAGGCAGGGGCCCCACAGTAGTGATCAGATTTTAGCAACAATGATCATCACTTCAGTTAAAAAGAAGTCTTTAGCCTAAAAGCTAATGTGTGTAATGTCTATTAGAGCTACTATCCTGCAACTTTTCGATGCTTCTCTTCTCCAACCCACCTGAACGAAATGAATGGCCTCTGCAAAGCTGAATGATGACGGAATTCAGCTATTTTAATCAGGTGTATTGAAGAGGGATGCATCTGAAAGTTGCAGGAAAGTAGCTCCTTAGAACTGGAGTTGGGGACCCCTGATCTACATTTCATAGGATTGTCGGTCCTCGTGCAGTAATCTACAGTAAGACCCACAGATTTCAGAGGAGCATCAGTGATCGGTCAGTCTCGGAGCTGTCATGTTCTTTGGGTTAACTGATGTTGTTTCTGGTTTTCAGGCGGGTTCACAGGAGATGAGCTCCTGAAGCTATGGAAGGGCCTCTTCTACTGCCTATGGATGCAGGACAAACCACTGCTGCAGGTGTGTGTACACAGGCGCTGTCTCGATCAGTGTCAGATATACACTGCTTTGTTACACTGGAGCTGCCTAGAAAAGGCAGGGTTAGCTTCCTAATGAGGTAGCTTCAGGTTACATTTTAAAACGGATTGAGATCAGGAAGCATTTTTATTTTTTTTTAACATGCTGCACAGTGTTAAGTTTCTAAATAACACAGCAAACACCTCTGCTTATGTTGGAATACTTGGGCTCAGAGTATAGGATGGGAGCACATGAATGACTTTGGCATAATTAGATCCTTAAAATATAATAAAAAGTTGTTCTTCACGTATAAAAGGGACTTTAGTAAGTTAATCATATCAAATAGAAAGCAGATATCTACATACACCACATCAAATAAACCAAAAACACTGTCTGAAATTAAACCTTTCCTGTTTTAGTTCAGTAAGCATTACCAAAATTATTTGCTGCTGTTAAATAGTTAAATGTTAAAGAGATTTTTTTTGTTGTTGTTGTTGTTTTATACTTTCTTTAAAATCAGAAGTTGGCATACATTTGCTTAGTATTTGGTAGAACTGTAACTGGTTGGGGTGCTGGGTGGCTCAGTTGGTAGAGCACATGCAACATGTGCAGAGGCTGTTGTCCTCAGTGCGGTTGTCCTGGGTCCGATTCCAGCTCTCTCAGTTGAAGATCCATTTGATCCCAAGCTTCCACTTCCTCGCTGATGTCTTGACATGTTGCTTTCTGATTTCCACATAATGTCCTTTCTTGTTGATGCTTTTGATATTTTGTAAAGTGCATCAGACTGTCCCACCCACATAAGCCCCATACTTCACAGTTGGGATGGTGTTCTAAGCCTGGCAAGCTTCCCTCCTTTTTTCTTCAGATGTAACATTTGTCATTATGGCCAAACCCTTCTAGTTTAGTGTCGTTTGGTCAGACCACAGAACATGTCTCCAAAAATAAAGGTCCATGTCCCTAAGTGGATTTGAAGTCAGAACTCGGAGCTGGGTTTGATGTCACACCCAAGCATTCCAATTAACGTAGTCGGAAAAGTCTGGATTTCGGCATGACGACACCCATAAACATCGTTTGCAGTACCTCTGATGGACATCATTTTAAGTTTTACTTTCCATAATCAAACACCACTTTTAATTTGTTTAGTTTAGAGTTGCAGACGCTACATGCAGCATTGATTTTTAGACACACTCTTAGATGTAAATAAACATGTTTCCACCAAACTACTGTTGATACGAGGAGCGTCCATATTGAAACACAAAGTTGGCCTTACAAGTTGTAACTGGGGGAAGTCAGAGTGGCTCCCACTTTTCCAGTCTGACTTCAGGGGGTGTTCCATTTGATTTTTCTGACTGGGAAGTCGGAATTTCCAAGTTTTGACAGCAAATGGAACGCACCATAAAACATGCAGGGCGGTGAGCCTTGCTGCTTTAATCCATGTTGGACTCATTTTACTGTGGACAATGACTCTCTCACCAGCTTTAGCCACCATCTTCACAAGATCTTTACCTTTTATTCTGAGGTTGATTCACACATTTTACGCCAGAACACATTGATCTCTGCGACACAGAACCTTTCTCCTTCCTAATCAGTATGAGGGCTGGACATTATGGCACTATACTTGTAAATAGCTGTATGAACAAATGAAGGTGGCCGCTTCAGGAATCTGGAAGTTGTACCCACAGATGGACCAGACTCTTTCCCTGATTTCTTGCCTGATGTTTGTTTTCCTATAATGTCACACAAAGAGGCAGTGTGTTTGAGGTGTTACCATAAAATACATCTACAAGTGTTCCTGTATTTAACTCAAATGTTGTGAATTAAGATATCAGAAGCTTACAGAACCATGACCTCATAATCTAGGTTTCTCAAAAGGTTTAAAGGTGTAGTAATCTTAGTGTCTGCATAAGAAAAAGTCAGTCTCATTATTTTGGCTCTTAGCACATAGAAATAATTTAAGTAATTTTAACTGATCTAAAACAGGAAAAGGTTCTAATTTAATGTCAGACAGAGAGGGAGAAGGTTGTGTGTTTTCATGTAGTGTATGTAAATATGTGGTTCGGTTTAAGCTTCATCTGTCACTATGATTCACCATCCGGCTGGTTGACAGGTAATGTTGACATGCAGGGTCTGAGAGTCTGTATGGAAACTGAAATCCAACATTGACCTAATGAAGTTTAACCACAATGTATCATCAGAGTCTTGTTTATTAGTCATTGCAGCTCTTTTAGCTCATTATTTGGCCTCCTGTCAGAAATGTTGCTGATAAAGAGTCATACCTGCTAAAGTCGTATTTGGTTCATCCTCACTGTTGTTTCCTAAGGAGGAGCTGTCCAACCAGATCTCCTCCCTGATCCACAGCTTCCATGACATGGACAAACGTAAGCTTCTCCTGCATCATTTCACAGTGATGACAGCTAAACCAGAGACCTGCTGTCTTTGCTAATGGAAATGATTTTCCCTGCAGAGCTGATGTACCTAGAGAGCTTCCTGAAGACCTTCAAACGAGAGTGGACTGGGATTGATCGACTGCGGATGGACAAGTTCTACCAGGTTTGTACTCTTTGCCATAGAACTGAGATCATTTACTGACCACTCATCCTGAACCCAGACGGAAGCTTTAGGGCAGGGGTGTCAAACTCATTTTCATTTTGGGCCATATCAATATTATGAATGTCCTCAAAGGGCCTGTTGTGACAGAATGTATCGATAAAACTCGTTAACCAGCCGTCTCTGTACTCGATGAGTAGTTCTTAAAGTTAAATGATATTGAACATCTTTTCACATTGTTGTAATTTGGCAGTATACAGAAGAAAACTGCTTTGATTTGGTTGAAAAAATATTATTTAAGCATACAACTGTAATCTGGAAGGTTCTGTTTATGTCTCCCCTAGACTGTAGAGAGCCATATAAAAAGGTACGGTGGGCTCCCCCTGGGCCTTGAGTTTGAGACGTGCTTTAGGGGATTCGTAAAAAAAAAAAAAAAAAAAAAAAAAAAAAAAAATGCTTATAATAAAGCCGTTGTTTTTGTATGAAAATGATTTGTATTGATGAATCCATCATCTGCTCTTTAGTTTGCCATGACAATATGAGTTATGTGGCCTCTTTTCTGGCTACGCTAAAGTCATGATGATGAAAACTGAAGTGATATTTGGTGGTGGGTGATTGGATGTGATTCCTTCATCACATCTAACATCAGTAAACTCATCCGCAGCCCCATCCCTTGTTTCTTTTCTTTTTCATAATGATGTTGAAACAGGCTGGTTCCACATCATTAGTTTGATCAATTAAAGAGTTACTTTTTGGTATAAGCTATATAATAGAGTAGGAAGAACTGTTAAAGACATTAGGCAACTTTTAGAGCTCAAGCAAAGGTAAAAGTTGATGTGAAAACGATGTTCACAATGTTGAGCTAAGTGAGAACAATTAGAAATTGAAGACATGTAAAACTTAACTGAAGTGTTTACATCTTTATTCTCTGCATCAGTACAGCAAAGACTTGCAACATTGTAAATGAAAGCTTCTACATTTCTAAATAACATTTAATGTCCCCTCTTCAGCTGGTTCGCTTCATATTCAGACAAGCGTTTGACGTCCTGAGGAGGAGAAGCTGGGAAAACAGGTCAGGAACTGGAAAAACTGCTCTTCACTCTGATTTTAACAGCGTTTAAAATAAATAACTGCTTCTATTTTCTCAGTGCGGTTGGCAAGTTTTGGAGCTGCTTGAAGTGTCATCTCCTGCAAATGACAGCGAGGCGCCCTCTGGTCTGCTGTTACACATCCTGGACCTTTACATGACGGAGCTAGCAGCTGTTGGTGCAGCAGAGGTACAGAACCACCACTGGTAACCATGGTGCTTAAAAGGGGTTTTTTTTGACCTAAAACCAGAAGAACTTCAGATACTCTGGTGGAGACAAGTTGCTGCTGTTTGTATGAAGAGTGTGTAGGTCTTGGCATGTTGGAAAAAATAACTTGGCCTTAATAAGTCAAAGAGGAAGTGCCTCAAAGTACAGCCACTACACTTTGTCCAAAGCATTTCTGGAACTGATGAAATCCAAGAAGTGAAATTCAGTAATATTTTTAAATATTAGATCATAATCCAGCATGTACTTTAGGAGGATTAAGATTAGGGTCATGAGAAATTATATCAACATTATACAAATAGGACTCTTTGCTTTTTTTGCAGCTCACCGCCGATCAGAACCTGACTTTTATAGAACCATTCTGCAGGAAAGCAGCCAAAACCAGGAAGTAAGTTTTCCTGTAGGATGAAGAATTAAATTAAAGTTGCTTGGCTTCCTTAGCTTAGAATATGTTTTTTTTTTTTGTTCATACAAAAATCCCACCAAAGCCTGTTACTACTTGCCAAGGGATCACAAGAAGTAGCAACTTGAGTTTCTCAAGCTGCAGCTTCAGTGTGGTGCTTTTTCACCCTCACTTTTGGCTCTGCTGGGACTCACCTCTGTGAGTCCCAGCAGAGCCAAAAGCAGCTGCTGAGTTTAGACCAGGGGTCTGCAACCTGTGGCTCTTTAGACCTTCCACAGTGGCTCTTAATATCTCTGGCTTAAAATGATAGAGAATCAAGTAATGTTTAAATATAAATTTGATCGCAAATGCTGGTTTTATCTGTTTGTTTGTTTTTTTTCATGTGATGAATTTATTTTCCACGACAGAATGACACTAAAAATAGTAGTGATAGTGTGTTAGATCTATTTTTTTTTTGTCATTAAGTTGGAAACATTTATTTATTAATTTTTTTTTTGTCTTCATTTTCCATAAATTTTAACATCTTACTTAAGGAAATGTATCCACCTCTTGTCTGCAAAAGCTTTATGTTTTTCTTTATATTAAAACCTAAAAACAGATAGAAAATGGGGTACTTTACAAATGATAACAAATTTCTTGAAGTCGATATTTATCAAAAATTATAAGTTGCCCTTTTTTTTTTCTTTATTTATATAGGGTCATGTAACATACCTCTTTCTCTAAAAGAGGCATGTTTAGCTGGACTGGAGGCAAATATGGCTCTTAGGATTGTAAAGGTTGCAGAGCCCTGGTTTAGACAGTGTTTAGAAGGAGCTGCTGTCTCCTCTAATGCATACTGATGGTGCCATCGTATTTTTTTTATAACCAGTGATCCAATTTATTTCAATACAACCCACCAAATCAGTCATTTTAAATCTAATTACACACAGTACCCATCTCTGTTTATTATGTTCACTGGTAAGAAGTGTTCTTTTGAAGGAAGTCTCTTTAAGCAACAGGAGGGAAGGTGTAGATGCCACACTGTCAGTGCAGAGAACATCCTCTCAGCTGTGTTCAGCCTTCATCCTGTTTCCCTGACAGCTTTCCTGTTCATTATGTTTTCCCAGCCATACACTTTTTAGCGCCATCTGCAAAAGCTTTTTCAGCACCATCATTGACCAGGCTCCTTTCGCTGTTGAGGATTTGATGAAAGAGGTGAAAACAGTTGAGGACTCAGATTCGGGGCAGGAATCTGAGGAAGATTACAGGAGAAAAGCAGTCAGTAGGAGCCGAGCTGGAAAGCAGATCAACGGTACATCCTCTCACACAGCAGCAGCATACACCACTAACCTTGACTATTTTTTTTTTACTAAAGTGAATTATTCCACCTGGACTCTTTGCTTGTAGGGAGTCATTTGAAAACAGAACAAGAAAGTGATGATGAGCTGCTTCACTTGGAGGACTCCGACACCGAACTACCAGATGAAGACATCGGACCAGTTCTGCAGGTAAACACGTCTTTGCCTCTTTAGAGATCATTCCTTTTATTCTATGACTGTATGAATTGAAAGGCTATTAAAGCAGTAATAAATATGTTCTGAGGTTCTGTTGGAATGCAGTACAGAGCTGAACTGATGCAGTGGCATTAACTCTACCTGCAGACATGCAGTTCAGGGCTGACAGATCAGTTACTTGTTTTGTAGTGAAGATATGAAAAAGGCTTTAATCAGCCTGCAATGGATCACCACCACTCCAAAATCAGAACTTTGTCACTATACAAAGCTTCTAATAAAGTTTAACAACCGAGTTTCCTAGTGGCAGCTCACTGAGCAATGGTTTCAAACCTCTGTCCTCTATCAGCTCCTGCTTTATCTTCCAGTGGGCACCTCTTAGATTGCTCCTATTAATCATTTCAGCTTCTTAAAAATATTTAAAGCTGTTTAGTCTTCTTGAATCAGTTATCAGCTCACACATGCCCATATTTGGGTTAAACATGTTCACTGAGAATACAGCCAAAGGGAAGCTTGAATACTACAAATGTTGGTTGATATATGTGCCTCTCGTACTAAGGTTGCTATTAGAAGTGCTTTGATACCAGTCTAGCGGTCGAAGTGTGAACTACACATGGTTCAAGGAAGCAGAAATGTACAATGAGCCAATTGCATTGAATTTGCCAGATAAACTTAGTGAATCTGAGCTATGCTTAGCAATAAAAATATATTTAGGCTGACTAATCTCTTCTACAATTGATATATCAGAATAGACAACATGTAACCATAATTCAAAAAGTTATTTCCGATTTTGGGTATGAAACGATTTAGATACACGAGGCAACTTAGGAATGGAAATGGGTAATACTAGTATTAAGAAGCAATATATAAAATTTAGGTATAATTGTCGAAAATTTTAATTATATGCATGTATTTTGATTATTCAACTTTGAATCAAAATATTACTTTAGATTACAAGAAGTCATAAATAAATATTGATAAATAATTATTTTCATAGATAAATACCCTAATACAATATTATTTTAAACAGGGGATAAAAGCTTCTCAGACAGTGCAGTAAAAGGGATTTTTCAGTATTTTAGCTGTATTGTAAATACTGCAGGATGAACACCAATGGTTGTTCAAACATATATGTTTAAATTTAATTTATAACACTGATTTCATATTACGAAAAGGGACTTGGAGGTCATGGAACTGTGCAGCAATGGAAGTTTGCAGCGTTCAACTTAATTTCAAAGTCTTCTTTAAACATTAGCAATATCAATGAAATGATCAACATACTAAGACTGAACAGTATTTCTTTCCTGAAGTACCAAGTGTATCTAATTAGCATCATACCTAAATTTACACCAATAGTAGGTGCAATATTCAAATTTATAATCTCCAAGTAATTTAACATCTGATTGACAATAAAAACACAAGTAATAAAATGCTGTGTACAATTGGATATAATTTCAGGCATTCACTTGATATCCTTCTTACCAATTCATTCAGCATGGCTCATTTTCAAACATCATCTGACCAGTTGATGACATAGACATAACAACACATCAGTAGATTATTTGCCATTTTCACCACTTTGATGAACAGATGCTTTATTTAAACACATCTGTGCTTGAAATCTAATTTGTGTATGGACTGAACAGTTTTGCTGTGTGTTTAAGTACCATGTGAAGACTGCAGTTGGATTAAACTGGTCTGCAACACATTTACATTGTTGAAAGCTAAAGCATCCAAACTGAATGGATTTCTATTTCTTGTCTAGAAGGACTTCCAGGGATCACATTTAGGACAGGAACCTGATAACCTATTTAGAATAAAAAATAGAAATATCCTTTATTGTCTCATAATGGGGAAATTCAGGTGTGCCAGCAGCAAATTAACGATAAGTTGAAGCATGTATAAAGGTAAAATATATAAAAATAAGAAAAAGAAATGGTATAGCAGTGGCAAAATTAAATATAAGAAAAATAACACTGTACATTTATTTAAAAATAGCATACTCTTATCAAAAGAAATGTCCAGCTGAGTAGGGTTAAAAAAAAAAAAAAGTTAAAGATATGCATAGAAAAACCCCACAGACTATTTACAAGATCTGATTTAAAAAAACTGTTCAAACATGGATGTGCAGGAATGTTATCTGAAATCAGTAGGAATGTTATCTGAAATAAGAAAATTGTGCAAATATCAGCAGGGATGTAAACGTGTATTGAGTTTGTTGGGAGCAGTGATGGTTCTAGTCTTACAGCTGTTGGGAGGAAGGATCTGTGATAATGCTCCTTTGTTCATCTAGGAGACAGCGGTCTGTCACAGAAGGAGTTCTGCACTTCAGCAATTCTCCTTGTCTTTCAATTACAGATTTAAAAATACTGATAATTACAGTTAGGATTTTTAAGAAGTAACTTGAAGTTACCCTGTCTTCCTTCATGAAACTGGCTTATCTTCCAGGCTCAGACAGCAGTGATGTGAACAAACACTGTCTTCTATTATTACGCTCAGTATGTCAGTGGTTGATGTGATGCATGAAGTTATAATGGGTGTTGGTGTGTTTTTCAGTTCGACTATGCTGCTCTGGCAGACAAGCTTTTTGGGCTAGCAAGTCGGAACAACACACCCGGACATAACAGACAGAAACTCTACAAAGTCATCAAAGTGTGAGTAGAAGCTCATAATGGAAACCAGAGCAGATGGTAGTTGTGTTTCATAAACATGGTAAAAGGCGTTTGTACAGATATAGTTAATGTGAAGCTAATGCTGATTTCTTTTTTCCCTCTGTTGGGTTTCCTCCCAGGCTGCGTGATCTAAGCGAAGGTATGAGGCAGAGTGTCCTCCTGTTTGTATCTATTACATGTATCTCTGAAACTTTCTTCTTTGTTCTCACACCGTCTCACCATTGACTTCCCTTCTCAGGCATATTTCCACAATGATATCCAGAGGAGGTATCCACAGACGAGGATGATGATATGTTTGGGAGCAGGAAGAGGATGAAGAGACCAGCTCGCAAGGATGATGATGAAGAGGAGGAAGGGAAACCAGCAGGGAAGAAGAACAAAGGTGGCACGGGCTAGTTTCTCTGTTTTAAAGACTTTTTAACTCTCACATTTTCAAATTTTGATGTTCCTAATCCAGTGTACTGGTCCCTGATACAGATCCAAGTCACTGGAGATATTGAGTCAAAGCCAATATTATTTTAAATGTCACAAAATTTAGCATATGCTTTAAATCTCAACAGCTTTTAAGTTCAATAAAACAAACAAATCTACACTGCATATAGATCATCAACATGTTCTAGTCTAATGTTGATTCATTTTCTTTGAGCTTACCTGTTTCAAATGAAATCAGAGATTCCTGATTGCTGGAGCTGCTATATATCAGAAGTTTCTATGGAAACACATTAACAACCTTTAAATTTGTGTTTTCTCACCATTGATTTCATAAAGCAGAATCCTTGCAAAAATGTATTTGCTGAAAGGTCTGAATGGCAAAAAAATAACATCTAACACAACCTCTTTCTATATTCATATGGAATAAGTCTTTACCATATAATAAACATAGTTTATGTTTGAAATATAAACACAGTGTGGCTACCCAAAATGCTGCCGCACCAATGATTTACAGTAAGCGGCAGGACTTCTTGTGACACTGCAAGAGTTTTTCTCAGTTCCCTGGAATTCAGATTCATTATAGACTGAGAAATAAAAATATCAGGAAGATGAATCAATACTTCCCAAAAGCCTCTGGGTTCTGAAGGTTTAGGTCTGACTTGTACCTGGTCTGTTCAGACCAGGTACAAGTCTAAACAGAGAGTTTAACCCAGAGCGTCATAATCTTGAGAAGAATCAGGTGACCAGATTAGAAGTATGTTGTTATTTTAACATGGTGGCATTATGTCAAGGAATCTTGAGTTGGTAAATAAGAAATCAAAGAAACCCAAGTTTTTATTGAGATGTTACTTGGGCTACATTCACACAGCAACCCGAATCTGACCTTTCAAGGCAGTCTGAATGGCCCAATGCGATTTGTGCCACCACCAAATGTGGTCCTACATTGGACACGTATCTGATTGTTTTCAAAGCATCTGCAGTCTGAACGGTCATGTTGCATTTAATCCTACTTCTACGTCATCAACGTGAGATGTGGATCATAATTCTGCACCAGAAGAAGCCAGACGCGATAAATCTGGAAGTAAACAATGGCTGAAAATTATGGTTATGAAAGAAGTCTGTGTCACTGAAGTACTACATCACATCACAGTCCCTGTACTCCTGGCTCTGACTTCACATCCAGACTTCTCTACAGAGGTTGCAGTCACTGCGCCACAAAACACCATTTCTATTAGTTCTGCTTTCTTTTTAAAAAGCTCCCCTCGTCTTGTTATGATCTTGTGACAATCCTGTCAGCTCCCATTGCCGAATAATTTTAAAATTGATGCATAGACACAGCATTCATTATTACGTCTGTAAACATTCCGCTGCTGTGACGTTTACGTTCTTCTATGCATACGGGTCATTTTGGGGCACACAGAAGTCTGATTACTGTTGCATCATTCAGTGGCATGAACAACCATGCACAAAGAAAACAGATTTCAGCAAAAAAAGAAAAAAAAAAATCTGAATTGAGCATAAAGTCCTGCTGTGTGAATGTAGCCTTAGATTACACTGCTTTTCACTTCAGAACCTTCAGGCCATAAAGTAATCCTGTTTCTGCTTCTTCAGGGGAGAAAAGGGAGTGCAACAACATGGAACCTGTATCTGTTAATAATGAAAAGATGAAGAAAAAGAAGAAGAAGAAGAAGAAGAAGAGGAGGAAGAATGCAGTGAACTGTGAGGGTGGGGCAGACCCAAAATCTCCAGGGTGTTCAGAAGATTCAGTAAAACAAAGTCAGTTTTCCAACTCAGAAGCACAGCTCCAGCCTTCAGTTAGAAGGGTCCAGCCAGAGTCCCACACCACTGAAGTCTCTGAACCTGTGATAACAGAGAGAGAGGAGCAGCAGCTAAGCTCTGCTACATCAGATACACCCTCTGAAGCACCAGTTCCACTCTCTGGAAAAAAGAAGAAAAAAAAGAAGAGTCTGAAAGCTGAAGCAGAAGTAGAGATCTCAGCTGTGAACAGTGAGGCATCAGGAGAAGAATATCCTGTAGCCTCGGCTGAGGTTAGTTCTCATACTCCTGGCAAGAACAAAAAGAAGCATCGGAAAGCGGAGGCCAAGCTTGCATGTGACCTCCAGGGGAATGATGTTACCATGACAACAGAAGTCAAACCAGCAGGCTATGATGATGTGTCAGGAGATCATCTAACCTCTGAGCTCAAGAAGATGCTGGACACTGCTGCTTCAGGCAAGAAGATGCACAAGAAGAAGATTCAGAAGATGGAAGAGACGCAGAAGGTTGTGGTCAGGTTGGGATGCACTGATGCTGAAGTCATATCTGGTGTGCAAAATAAAATGATTAGAAAGAAAAAGGGCAAGAAGGAAGTAAACACTGACCAGAACAAAATTAATCAGACCGACTCTGAGTCCTTATCTGCAGAGGAAAGCACTCCAACACCAGTGAAGAGGACAAAGAATCACAAAGGAGGAAAGATGACAACCATGTCAGACAGAAAACAGCTGAATGAAGTCAGGGACAGCAGTGCAGATCCAGAGCAGCCACCAGTCGAAGCTGAGGTGATCAGGTCTTCTGGGAAAGCGACGAAGACAAAGAAGAGGAAGATCCCTGTGGAGTTTGAATTTGAGGCAGATGAGTTGGAAGGAAGCACAGCAGTCAACAGCATCACAGGAGCAAAGAACACAACCAAGAAAACCAAAGTAAGCAATGTGAGTATGTGAGATCAGAAATGACTCCCTGTTAAGATCAGATTGTTGAATCAGTTTTTGTTGTTGCTTACTCAGGACCTTTTAGATCAGAATAAATGGGCACATTTAATTGGATTTCTTGTTTTCATAGGAGTATCAGTATTTGACTCAATAAAACTTAAGTGCTGACTTCCTGCAGGCCCAGGCCAGCCATTCTGAGAGATCTTCCTAAATAATACTTTGTGTGGAGAGCACAAATAAGTAAATCCCAGAGGTTCCCTCCTCTCCTGTACGTTGTATTTCCTTCTGATTAAGAAAATGGCTGCATGGTTAGTGCAGAAACTGAAAGTTTAGTGATTCAACCGGTTGACAACTGATTGTTTTGACAAACCTCTGTCTGTGTGCGCAAGCCGCTTGAACCTCACGAACAACCAGATGTTGTCCCCATTCAGACGATTATTAGGTCAGCTGACCTGCAGCCTCCACTCAGAGATCCATTTAACTCCATCCTCCTAGGGGGCGATAATGTGCTGGTGTATATACAGCCTTCTCAGAGGAGGAGGAGAAGAAAAGTACAGAAAGGCCAAAGTAATTCTTCACCAGAATATAGATGCAGGTTTTGACCCCTATATGGTTCCTGCTTTGCTCTCTGATCCAAAACCCATCTCTTCAGATGAGATGAGGATCTGCTGCATGGCCCAAAACGATGGAAACGGGTCACTGTCCTGTGGAGATGAATCATCTGCAGTGTGTTTCTTACTTTTTGAGAAGTGTTGATAACCAGAGGAGCTCACACAGATTGTAAATGGATGGAGACAGAAGTTAACTTCCTAACTAGTGGAACATAATCGGTCACATGATGGCCTGAGAATCAGACGGTCTGTCTACATGAGGCCTTGTGACATTAAACTGATCTTGTTCAGGAACCAAATCTGAGGCTCCTACAGAACAAGTAGAGAATTTACTGTAAGCAGTTTCCAAGCTTTGATAAAATATACTTGTATCCAGAATCTTCTCAGTGTGGAACAGTGGGTTGAATATGTTGGTGAGATTCCAACTTCCCAATGCCACATGCCGATGTGCCCCTGGGCAAGGCACTTAACCTCAAGTTTCCGACATATCTGCAGTGGCTGTTGCTTTTAGTGGCTTGTATGACTTGAAAAGAGATGGATAAATTCAGTCCGTTTCTATGGTCTTCTTCCCAGAACATAAAAATCACTCAAAGGAAGTGGAATCATTTTCAGACTCATGGTTAATACAAGATGTCTGCTAGCTGATTATGAACTGGCTATTTGTTATTTTGTTAAACAACTTTTTTTTTTTTTTTTTTAGAATGTCAGATTAAATATGGTGGGAAAATGGCCTACTCTTGTGTTATTTTATGATAATCAGATAAGTAAACAGTCATTAAAGGCTGTGCTTGATATGTTAACTCCAGATAAAACAAATAGTGTTACTGAGTCAAAAAAAAGCCTGAGAAATACTTAACTGGAGATGACGAACCAGTTAAAGTGAGCAATTGTAAAAAAAAAAAAAAATAAATAAATAATTTTTTGTCTTCAGAAAACAATAAAGGTGTTTGCACACCTGGGCTGTCTGGTGTGGTTTGTTTGTGTTGATGTGAACACAGCAGTCGAAAACAACCTTACCGACAGCGTTTGGGGGAGGTGGTCCCGGTACGGTTCCAGATGAGCTCTGGAGCAGTTCATTTGGTGTGAACGAAATCCGACCTCAAGCCAACACAGCTACCAGGCGTACGCCTTTCCGTAGCCAGGTATATGTTGCATTGTGGGATGTGGTAGAGGAAACAAACTAATAAACAATGAAGAAAAAGCATAACGTCCTATGCAGCTTTCAAGACATCTTCTCAAAATCCATTTGGTATAATTCTATGATAATTGGACCTATGATTTAACCAAGAAACTCTATGATATGATTACATCCTCAGTATTTTCTACAAGCTCAGAACACATCTGCTTCCTACGGAAGAGGGCAACTTTAAAAAAAAAAAAAAAAAAAAGATAGAATTCTGACTTTACTCTCAAAATTCTAACACTGTCAATCTATGTCAAAATCCAAATAAATAATCAAACATTCTTAGGTGTATGTCAGTCATGTTGTTGGCATATGAAAATAATCACATAACTGTTTCTTCCTTGTTATAGGATTTCTAAACCTGCACTTTATCCACACTGAAAGCCTGTCCCAAATTTATTTGGTAGTTTTGAGTTTTAAGACTAAATTTGCCTGATGGTGAATAAACAATTCTGATTCTGACAAAAAAAAAAAAAAAAAAAAGTCAGAATTGTTTTTTTTTTTTTTTCAAGGGCCTTAATACTCTTCCTACATATATATATATATATATATATATATATATATATATAGATATATATATATATATATATATATATATATATATATATATATATATTATTTATTTATTTATTATTTATTTATTTATTTTGCAAAGTGCCTTGAGATGACGTGTTGTGAATCGTCGCTATATGCATAAACTAAACTGAACTGAACTGATTCTGCTGCCCCAGACACATCTGACCAGTAGACAGACTGAACAGTCTTATGTGCTTTGTACCGACAGGCTTTGGTTCACTTGGAGTTTTCACTCTGAAAAGAAACCAAACCACCAGGTTAACTCATCAACAGGTTTGGACCAAAGTAAACCTGCTATAACTGTGAAAATCTCAGATGCTTCTGCTGGTGTAAAGAACATCTAGTTTTACTGGAGAATGTCTGTCACACAGATGAGCAATCTTCGCCACCATCAGTATCATCATAAAAACCATGAAGAGAGTTGTAATTTTATTTATTTCACTTTTCAGGATGTCAGTGAGGGGTTGACTCTACAGAGCGAGAAAAAGTCAAAAAAGAAGAATGTTTCCAGACTGTCAGGGTCAGATTTTATCACCTTTCAGAGAAAACCTGCTGTTCCAACACCACTATACTGTAAGACTAATGGCAGCCCAAGTACACCTGCTTCCAGTAAGAAGGTAAGGAAAAGAGTTCAGCAAGGAAATGAGAACAGCAACAAACAGGAATATCACAGCTCCATACAATATTTATGAGATATGAGAGCAGTGTTTGTGGGGCTTTGATTGTTGTGACAAAATATCGTCAAACTTATTTTGACCGTATTGTCCATCCCTTGAGAGGATGAGTGAGAGGGAAATGAGTTAAAGTTTGAAACAATGAACCAAACCTCTGCTGCTGTGTCGTTTCCATTAACATCACTGCTCTCTTAGTTTTGTGGAGATATTATTGAGTTTAAATCAAGGAACGATAGTCAGCTTCACCATACTGTGTGCTTTGATTCCACAGAGGCAGCTAACCCCCAGATCAGAGTCAAAGAAGGTCACATTTGGTCTGAAGAATAACAAAACTGCTGGTAAGAAGTTAGAAAATAACATTACCAGTGACTGTGAATTACTGTTACTGGGTGATGCATAAGGCAGCAGGGGAACATTTTGTCAAAGTTTATTTTAGAAGCAGAAAAAAATAGAAAATGTTTAGGGTGTTTGACAAGAGCTGAGTTGGGATGCCAGGACGTCTGGGTCAGAATATCTAAAGAATAGCTCTTGTAAGGTGTTCCTTGGCTGCAGTGATCATTACCTATCTATCTATGAGGTGGTACAAATAATACCAAAGCAAACCTTAAGAATTCTGGTGGAGTCCACACCTTGATAGAGCAGGGCTTATTTGGCAAGAGAGGAAGGGGCAACAGACTATTGCTTGGTCAATATGAGAAAATTCTGCAGTTTCTGGGCATCTTTACACAGGTAACCGATTTATGTAATTCTGAATTGCTGTTGAGATGCATTTAGGATTAGACTGGTCTGTGTGTCATTGAATATAATCTATGATTGGGTTTAGTATAAATTGGGTTTATCTGCATAATGGAATATGAATTATATGGTTTTTGTTGGGCAGGGGGTGGTGAGATGACACCAATAAAAATAAATATTATGCATAGCTCATGTTATGCTTTATCAGTTTACAAGTGCTGGATGCGCAACATGTAAAGTTTATTAAAATATAGATTTGTTATAGACTTTACAGACCAGAGAGAAAGAGAGACACACCTGTATTTTCACTGCTTGCTTAGTCAAAATGTGTGCTGTGCAGTAGGCCGGTCTTAAGTTCTCCATTACAGGTTTTGTTTTGTATTTTAATTGCATGAAATAGAATATTATGTAATAAAGTACAAGATGGGTTTATTTGATTTTATTTTATTTTTTCTCCTGATGTGTCTTTAGACTACTCCTGTTGTAAAGTGGAAATCTTGTTTTCTAAACCGAAATCGAGCTGAAATTTGAAAAATACAGTAAGTGTCTTTACTGTTTTTTTGTCATTTAGAGTTCAAGAAGACTGATCGCAGCTTGCTCCTGAGTCCAGAAGGTTTGTCTCGAGTGCCATTTGACCCACAGCAAAAGCCAAAGTTTGGGGTCCTGAAGTCTCCACCCACCGCAGTATCCACTGGCTCCAAGAAAACACCCAAGAGCACCAAGAAGACCCCTCACAGCTCAAAGAAGACCCCTAATTTCTCCAAGAAGACCAGTCCCAAATCTCTGCCAAACACACCTAAAAGACGACCTCTGGCAGCAGACTTTTTTTAACTTCCTGAAGGACGCTAGACACACATGGTCTTTGTGAACTCTTTGATACAGTCCGTTTTGAATTTTGGTAAAACAGCTCTATTTTTGGTTATCTAATCGAACTGTTGCATTTAACTTGGTTTGAGTGACTCAGTGTTTAAATAAAGCTGTTCATTCTTCCTTTTACTATTTTTAGTAAATGTTGACTGCAGTAAGTATGTCTAAACATACACATGAATCTACTTGAACGTAGGGATGGAAATTACACAATTCATCTTTGTTTGATGAAACTGACTGAATATTTCTTACTATAATGGTACTACAGCAGGTCTGAAATGAGAAATCTAAAATGATACCTCTCAATGTTTGACTAATTAGTGCTGTAAAATAGTTGGGGCCAACGTGTCAGGTTTTTCTCTTTATTTACTGTAACTGGTCAGTCCATTTACCATAAAATGAACCAAAATCTTCCAATGAAACAGTTGGGCAACAGAAGCGAGTTTATTCTAGGGGTGCAATATTAATATCACTGTTAGAGGCCATAACCCATATTTACCAACACTATATACTTTTTACTGCAAGAAGGTCAAATCCCAGCCTGGGGTCTTTCTGCATGGAGTTTGCATGTCTTCCCTGTGCATGCATGGGTTCTCTCCAGGTACTCCCGCTTCTTGCTGCAGTCCAAAGTTTAGTTCTTAGTTTATTCCTCACAGTCAGGATTCCTCACAAAGCTACATAGTAGGAGGGAAACTGTTTCATGTTATTTTATTTAATATTGCATTAAGTATGTTAATTTTGGCCATTCCTAATTAAATTTTTGTTTTGTTTTCTTTGTATTGCAGATTTTATTATACAGAGGTGGTGGAGGGATTGTCCTCCAAAACAGGGCAGCTTCAGGTTTTAAGGGACTTCCACTTAACTCCACATTTAAAAAAAATACACATTAATACTCAATTTAGATTGCTTGCTGTACTACAGTCCCACTGAGTTTCAGGAAAGTTTGTGCCAATAAAACAGTACTTTAATGAGATGGATTGATTTGGAAGCTAATTCTAATTATTTTGGAAACGTCTTGCACGTCTTGTTTTGGGGTTAAAAAATCTGAATGTCATGGGATGACAGATAACTACACAAGGAGCATGTACACCTGTTAATCATGAACAATCCCTCTTTACAACCAATGGACAAAGTTCTAATTGAGCAAGTTTCAGTTCACCCATGAGTGAGTTGTGCCACCAACTCTCATCAGCACGTCCAGAGGATGACAATAAAAACGATGCAAAACGTATGTGGCTTTTTATGCTGTCAAAACACACTTGTAACATCCTGAGGAAAATGTACTAATTCTGCCTTTATTTATTTGCTAATTTAGAAAAATGTTTTTGTTCTCAGATACCAGTTAAAGTAAAGACTATTTTTTTTTTTATTAAAGCAGATGTAGTAAACATATATTTGGGTATTTTGTGCACAAATTAATGAAGCCGGGGCATAATCTAAGCTTCTAGATGGAAAAAGCTTTTAATATGAACCTTGTTATGGTGGATTAAGCATGAACCAGTATTACTGAGATACATATGTCACCTTGCCTGCAAATGAACAGGAAATGGTTTGAGGTGAGTTCAGGACAGTAACCTGCAAGTGCTTTCTTTTTATCATGACTTTATCTAGAAAGAGCAAAATTATTTATTTGTCAAATATCACTGATCATTACAGTGAATGGTGTAATTTTTCATAAAACATTTTAAACCAGAACTTTGACATCTTTTGCCTTTACTGCATAATTCCTAAAAAAAAAAAAAAAACAAGGCAGGAAGGAGCCCACAGTTGTTACGTTGTTGGGTCACCAATTAAAATAGGACTATCAGTCAACCAACGATACTGTTAAAAAATAGCCCAGATCTATTTTTGTTTTTCGTTCACGTTTTAAATCCTCAAGCAAATTTTAATGTCGGATGACTGATTCTATTTATTAAGGAAGGAAAAAGATGGCTAAACCAACGTGGTACTATGTGAAAAAGGAACCTTTCCAGGCTGTTAGATGTCAGTGACTCTGTTTCTCATCTGTTTTTGAATTTCCTTAGATCATGACATGATGTGTTGCTTTTTTAATTTCTTTCAGCCTAGTTCATGCCATCTGACAGGTTCTAGTTAATTGATTTCTTGATTGGTCAGATCAGGCCCAGATGTGGTAAGTGAAATCGAACTCTACTGTCCAAGAAATGTGGTTAAATCCGTTATTTCATTATTTATTTTTTCACAAAGCCCAGGGTGGTTTAGTTTGTTTCCCAAACTAAAAACCAAAAACAAAGAAATCTATGAGATAAATATTTTCACAGCACTGTATAAAAGGACTGAAATTGCATCTCAAGGCTTATTTTTAGGCTGTGACAGACAATCTGTGTGACCAGTATTAAGATAAAAGCACACTGGGACCACTGATGTGTAGTGCCTTTCAGTACTATCAAATTGTATTTAGACCATTGATAAAATTTTTTTCCAAGATTAGTTGTTTAAAGAAGAACACAACTGCTTGCCAATAAAAAGGTGAATTTGTGCTTTGCTTCATTAAAGAAAGCAGAAGTTTTAAAAATATTTTAATAAAATTTTATCCAGAAAGCTATCATGCAGGTTGGGTTGTCACACTGAATTTCTATATCGTGCTTTCTAGAGGGCGCTGTTAAAACACGTTGGTGATAAAATTTCCACAGTACAGTAGTGGTTAGAAATTAGCCTCATAATCATCAGTAATTTTGCACTTGACATTGAAGTGAGCTGACTTCTGGTATTTCTCATATCAAAATGTAACTTTTCCATTTTCTGTGTTCCTCTTCTGGCTTTTACCAAATGAGTTTAAATTAAGCATTTATTGCCATTTAAAACTGTTGGAGAAGTTGGATAGTTGTTTTCTTTGATACACAATATCTTGTCAGCTTATCAAGCTAAAATCATAGTCACAATCACAGTTATCATCACTATCTCATGTTTGTTACATGTGATAGTGATGAGTGGAATAAACTGGGGATAACATTATGTGAGAACTGAAATGAAAGTAAAAAGTGTGACAAGCTACTGCGTTCTTCCCTCTAGTCTTTTATAAATATCATCTATAAGAATTTGCAACTATGAAACAAAGCTGATTGAACTGACTCTGCCTAAGCTTTATTGCATGAAAGTATTTTATTGATGATGACCGTGGCTGTAACTCGGAGGTGACCTGATAGGAAAAACCTCAATCCCAGAAAAGGTTAATAGGAGGAAAGTCACAACAAGTGACACAGAGAAAAAAAACAGATGGATAAATAGATTTTTATTCATCCTCCACAGAGAAAATTCCTCCAACAAAGACAAGCATGATCTAAATACAGAAATAGCAAAGGAATGTAAAACCATACATGTTATGCTATACAAAGAAATTCTATTGAAAACTTCTGTAATCTTTTTTTCTTGTCAGAGAGTGATGAATAATTCATGCATGATTGTTTTTGATGTATTACTCAGGAACTATAGAATTAGTACAAGCAGAAGTAAATGACCAGCAAACGGCCAGCAGATCGTTCTATTTGATGGTGATCCAAATCAGCTCTCTGCCCCAGAGTCATGTTTCTAGGTGTTTCTTGATGTTAATTGAAAAATACAATCTTATGATTTTACAATTATTATGAAATCGACTAATATAGACAAGAGCAATGGTATAGAAAACAAAATGGAAGTAAAGATGGAATCTACTTTGATGTAATTGTCCAGTGCAAATCCTGCTGATGTGGAGCATTATAAAAACTGAAAACCAATATTTGTTTAGAGAAATAATGGCTGTACTGTTGTTGGATGTTAATAAGGTGCCCATTCTTGAATGCACACAGATGTCCTATTACAAGGATCCCTAACTACTTTAAGTGTTCTCCAACAGGGGAAAATATAAATCCAATGGTTTTATGTTTTCATAGACCAAACAGTTAAAAACACACTATTTACATTACATATATATATATATTTGTGGAACCTGGTATAGCCTACTAATAATGTCTCAAAATAAATCATCCTGCACAAACCTGAACATAAAATAATTTATGTGTTGTACACACACAGAACAAAGATAGTTTGAAGAAGTAGTTTAGAAAGAATTTTAGCAGCACGTACTAGTGGTGCTGTTCTCAATGTATTGCAGTGCTTTATTATTTTCTGATCAGGAGTTAGGGTAGCCGCAGTGCCATTGCTCCACCCATATACTGCATCATATATGCATCACATACTGCGTTGGGCACCAAAAAAAATCTGGCTTCTGAAAAATCAGTATGATTCTAATAGTCATAGTAACAACATATTTAAATAAAATGTGTGAAGCCTGTTAATTGATGTAAGTAATACAAAAGCAACAAATTTGCTCCAGAAAAAGAGGAATTCCCTCCGACTCCAACCACGTCTCCGTGCCCTGCCCCATCTTCTCCAGAAGACACAGGAAGACACCTGTGTTTGAACATGGCCTCAAAAAGGCATCAAGAGTCAGCTGGAAGCGAGAAAAAGAAGACAGCTGGATGATGCTCACGCATCAAATGGCTCTTTGGACCTTCCACAATGGCTCTTAATAATGGGTAGAAATGATAATCCATCTTATATATTTTTTCAAATATTTTTATAATATTTATATTTTTATAATAACAAATGCAGCAGTTTTTTTTCGTGGAATAATTGTAGCAGAATTTCACTAAAAGTACCAGCAACATGTTTTTAAATCATTTCATTAGGTTGAAAACTGTTTGTGTTCAATATTTTCCATTAAAAAAATCAATATCCCACAGAAGAAAATGCATTCATCCTTGTTTTGCAAAAGGTTTTATACTTTTGTTTATTTCAAACCCAAAATTATAAATAAATAGTGGTTATTTAACAATGGACAACATATTTTCTGCAGTAGATTGTTCAGCAGAATATAAGCTGTCTTTTTTTCAAAAGGTCATGTAACATTTGCGGCTCTAAACATGTTTTATTAAATTGGACTAAGGGCAAAAATGGGCTCTGTGGATTGTAAAGGTTGCAGACCTCTGCCCTAGAAGGTAAGCAATTACATTCTAAATTGTCTTGCCATATCCACTGTGAGTCGCAAGTGTGTGTCTCTCTTTGTGGAAGAGTGTGGTTAGATGGTGACAGTTGCTAGCTTTCAGTCAAACTAGGAAGTGGCGAATCTTGTGTTCCGCTCAGAGAACTGAAAGTCCCTAACTGTGGTGAAAACGGTAAGTTGATCCGTATAAATGAGGTGTTGTGTTGAAGATTGTCCTGGGAAGAATACGGAGCATCGATCGGGTCAGTCCTGTTTTGATGTGGTTTAGCTAGCTGCTGTTTGAATCTTGAATTTGACGGGTGGCCAACATTGTCTCAGTATTGACACAAAAACATCGCAGATCCTTCTGTTTTTGTATCTCACTCTTCTTTATCTCTATTTAATGACCGATCGGATCTTTTTAAGATGGGTTATACAGCACAAAACAGGGAATGTTTCGCTTTCTGCTCAACACACAGCAGCCACGTCTGAACATCTGAGATGCGCGTCTCTCTGTAAACACAGCGAACATGATGGTTAAATATAGAGGCTGAAAGCCGGATTCATTTTTATTTATTTTAGATGAAAGCTTCAGGCTTTTGACTCGAGCCTCACGCAAGTACACCTGCAGCTTTCACTGCGCCTGTCACCGCGGGGCTTCAAGAGTAAATCATGACTCATTTCTCCTCAGAACTCTTTCCTTTTCCTGTCATTTATTCAACATCAGGACTATTGTAAAAAAAAAAAAAAAAAAAAAAAAAAAAAAAAAAAAAAAAAAAAAAAAAAAAAAAAAAAAAAATCCAGTTGTCGTATAAAATAATGAAAGTCCGACTAATCAGATCAGTCGATTTTTTTATTGAACTCTATTTCTATATTGCAGATAAATTATTAGTAGGTATAGTAGAGGAACAGAAAATTAACAGGCCCAGCCTTCATGAACACTGGAGGTTTTTTATATGGCTCTCATGGGCAGCTGCCCAGGGCAGCATTAGAAAGAGGATGCATGAAGACAAGATTAAAAAGTAAAATTTATTTATCTGTGAGTTGCGTTCTGAATGAGTTTCCTCAGGCAAGTATTAGAAAGAAGGGCTTCATTTCACACAATACCTGTTATATGCTATTCTAAATAATTTTATCACATTAAAAAAAGTGTATAAGTAGCTTTAAAAAAAGCTATAAAAAAGTGTACAGTAGCTTTTTTCCAATATTAGAAATTATGTAAAACAGAAATATTATTGAGAATTGCAAACATTGTTATTGAAACAAACATATTTTAGTCTGGTTGTGTTAAAAGTTTTGTTAGTAGCATGCTTATTGGGTGTCTGGGGGGAAAAAACAACTTTTTGAGCTTTTCTATCTTTTAGCAATATGTTTTTTTCTACAAAACCAAACTAAAAATATTGATTTAAATATTAAAGTTAGTTGTGTAATGTCCAGATAATACAATAATAAGGGAAATCTGTAGAAGAAAATGTGTCTTCCTTCTTAGGTAATGTTTGTGTGACGTGTGACTCTAAGCTCATGATACCTTTTTAATTAACTTACACCATTTAAAACTTTAAAAAGGTCAAACAAATCAATGTGATATTTAACTCAAAATGGTGTTTTTTTTTTAAAGTAAATGAACAAAATGTTCCTTTTTAATGCATAGAAGTTGGAGGTAAGACAAATTGACTTGAGGCTGGACATCCTGCCGATTCAGGGCTTTAGTTAGCCAAAGAACACAGTGACAGGCAAAACGAGACAAGGTGCAACATTTTATGGATTTAAACCACAGTGAAACATGGTGGCTCAGATATCATACTGTGGGGATGTTTCTCATACTATCGAGTCAGCTCTAGCTCTCACATACAAGGATTCATGGATCAGTTTGAATACATCAAAAATACTGGAAAGGGGCTGTGGGCTTATGCCAAAGAGAAAATGCTTTTGAAATGTTTGTCTCAACAAGGCAACAACCTCAAACACACTAATAAGGAACAGCGTCTTGGTTTCAGAAACATGATTAACGTTATGGAGGTGCCAGTCCAATCTCTGGACCTCTTATCCAATAAAAGAACCTGTGCAAAAACCATCAAACATGCTGGTTCTGAGGTAAAACCAATCAATGCTGAGGAACAGGAAATGTAGTCCAGTTGTACTGGAATACCCTCGTTGATGGACCTATTCACAAGTTGATAGACTCCAAATAATTAGTTATTCACAGGAAAGCTAACAACCTTCAAGCCTTTTCACTTCATACAGTAAATGTTGGAGTTTGTGATTAAAAAAAATGCTGTCAGATGTTTTCATTGCTTTTTCTTCTGAGAACAGCTTTGCTAAATGTTTCTCTGGTTAGATTTGGAATAGAATGTGCCCCGTGTGTTCCCAGTGCATCTGCAGTATAAAAAAATAAAAACTGTTCTAAGAGTTTTGAGCTTTACTCATTTTTAAACACGGTTTGGAACACAACTGTACATAATGTGTGAAACAGGCAGCTGGCAGGAGGTGGTGCTCTATGCACTACATACTTCTGAAGGTGATCTATCCCAATACATAGGAAAGTCTTCTCAGTGGATTGGAATCTTATGGGCTCATTGGTATCTAGCACAATGAGCCATAAACTGTTCTGTGCTCTCTGCAAACAGATTATTTAGGTTTAATGGATGATATAATGTTATACCCATTTATACGCAGGGTTTCTGTACCCATGGTGTTGCTCCAGAACCAAACACATCTGGACGTATCTGGACACCTTCACATGTATATATCCTGTTTGTATTTGAGGTCAGCAAAGAGGCTTGGTGCCCAAGTAAATAGAGCAAATTTGAATCATTATGTCATTAATTAAAAACAAAAGTGTTTTCTCTATTTTGTGTTCCTCCATATACAAACAAATAACTTTAATGACCTTTAAAAACAGGAATTGGATGCACAGCTTAAACTTGATGATATAGTTCTATCCTTCTCATAGTTTAAAAAGAATATACGTACAGGCTCAAATACTGTTCACACATCTCAACTAATATTTGGGTTTAAATGACCCATAGCAAGTTGCACCTGATTCACAAGCCTTTTGTAACTTAAAGCAACCATTTGATATAATTCTGACTGGATATCTGACTCTTAATTTCCAGAATTGGTCAATTTCAACTAAACCGGTTCATTTCTAAACATAATCCACACTTTTTCCAATAGTTCTGAGGTTCTAGAAACTTCATGTTGGACTAATTTACCATGATAGCTGTTGATTTAAGGTGAAGTAAAAATATTATCCAGTAAAAGAACCTGTGCAAACCTGTGCAATGGCATCAAACATGCTGGTTCTGAGGTAAAACCAATCAATGCTGAGGATTGATTGGTTTTTCTAGTCTTTCATTATTCCATGTATTTTGATCAATACACCAGAAACACTGCCAGTAAAACGGACCCTCACTATGAAGCTTTCCCCATCATGCTTGATAGCTAATGCAGTACTCTAATGTTCATAAGCCTTATATTGACCCCACCTCTAAAGTGAGACTTCTAAAATCTCCTGGTTGATTAATCCATATGGAATGGAGGTTGGGAAAAGGAGGACACAGTATTAATATCACAAACCAGAGTATGAAACACAGTATTTGATGGCTGTCATAAATTTAGGTTCCCGCAAACTATTGGAAGCATCTCAGTAAGTAATTTAATAATAATTCTGCAGAATAGTCAGGCATGGATGGTTAAGCATTTTGTAGACCTTTGTCTTGATAGACATTAAGATTCTTCCTGTCTTCATGTTATTTCCATGATTCTGTCATTTCTCCCTCCTTTCACTTTAGTTATCTGTCTCATCCACCTCCACTTTCAGGTGTCAGCCATGTGCCTGCTGGCGTCCATGTCCCTGCAGGTCTCCGATGAGATGAAGATGACTTAAAACAGCAGCCCTATGTCAATGTGAATATTGTCAGCCTGATCAGTTTGAGGTCATTTGGAATGCTGATCTTATTTCAGCGACTGCTACCCTGATCACCACATCTTTTGGTCAGTCATGGCTCCTGTTCCTCCAGGGATCCATCTGCTGGTGTCCTTTAACAGGGAACAATGGTAGGTCTCCATTCATCCATCCATCCATTATCTATACCTGCAGGTCCTTGCAGGGTGGCAGGGGAGCTGGTGTCTTTCACCAGCAGTTAGTGGGCGAGAGGCAGGGTACACCCTGGACGGTCCATCACAGGGCAACACAGACACACACACTCATACCTAAGGCCAATTTAGAGTAATAACTTAACCTTACAGTTGTGTTTTTGGACTGTGGGAGGAAGAGGGACTACCCGGACAGAACCCACGCATGCACAGGGAGAACATGCAAACTCCAAGTTAAGTTTATTTATATAGGACATTTTAGCAGAAAGGCAGTTCAAAGTGATTTACATAATAAAAACATCATACTGTCACCAATTGTGAAAAAAAGCAATGAACATTACATTTTCACAGATGCCATCATCAAAATCATTAAGCAAATACACATCCAATATATTGATCAATGTTCCACTTTCAACAAAGGCAACTCTAAGCAGGTGGCTTTTTAGCCTTGATTTAAAGGAACTCATTGTTTTGGCTATTTTGCAGTTTTCTGGAAGTTTGTTCCAGATTTGTGGTAAATAGAAACTGGATGCAGAAAGATGGGTAGAACTCATCAATAATAATGATGGACTTTGCAATAATGAGAGCCATGGAGGCAGCATGACCAAGGACTTTAGCTGAAGGACAAAAAGTCCAAACAAATCTATGTCAGAAATGGACTTCAGAACATTGATTTTGTTGTTTTTATTCTCCAGATGTTTGAACGAAAAGCAACAAATTTGAGAATTTTCTGTTTAAACACCTATCAACAAACAATAATGTATACTGATATATCCAGACCCATTCAATAAATTAGAATATTAAAAAGTCTGTTTATTTCAGGAACTTTATCGCTAAGTGAAAAACATTATATAGATTAATTACACACAGATAGATGTTTGAACGCCTTTATTTCTGTTAATTATGATGATTTTATGTTTACAGTTAATAAAAACATTACATTTGAAATTAGAATATTACATCAGACTAATAAAAAAACTGATTTTTAAAACACAAATGTGGCTTAATGAAAGTATATTAATACTTTCTTAAGAGTTGTTATTTTCAAAAGTACTTTTAATCTGACAAACGAGACTTATCGGGACATATATTCTGATTTATTGAATATGACTGCACATGTATGATACTGACATGTATAATGTTTATGTTTAGGAGATTATTGCTAAAAAAAAACTAACTTTAAGCTCAGACCCAGACATCCTTTAACTCTTTTTTTAGTTTCATGCATTTTACCAGCTGGTTGCAGATCTTGAAAAAGTCATATCATATTCCCACAGTCGAGATTTCTGTGTTTGGATGTAGATCTACTTCCTAAGCACCCTTTGCTGTTATTGCTAGCCTGTGTCCTCCCAGTAGTGTATAAGGATGAGAGGAAATGTTGTGGATCTATTATCAGCATCTCTCTCCTTTATGCCGTGTTTCCCCTGCAGGTACAGAGCTCTTACCTTCACTCTCACCTTTCTGCTCTACACTAGCTTCCACCTCTCCAGGAAACCCATCAGCATAGTAAAGGTAACATCTGTGAACTTCTAATTACTGTAGATGTAATTGTAGGTGTGTTGAGAACTAACTTTAGCACTGTCTGGCTGAATGATCCAGACCTCCTCCAATGTGTTGTGCAGAACACAGTGGGATCTCCTTGTTATTCCAGTAATGCTGGAAGCAATCAGAAAGGTCCATATTATTAGTTTTTCTTGTGAGGGAAAAGAATGTCTTTTTTTTTTTTTTTTTTTTTTTTTTTTTTTTTTACCGGTTTTACTGTCCCATATTTGGTGCTCCCTTGCAAAATCCAAGCAGGCAAGTATTTATTGTGGGAGGAGATGTGGCGTCTGAGGATAGTTTTTTTAAAAAATTTATTTATTTATTTTTTTTATTTTAAGCGCTTCTTTCACACATACTGTCTTATTATTATTGGGCTTCATTCAGTATCAAGGGTTAGGGTTAGGGGTTAATTTGGGTTGAGGATCAGCCTGTATCTTCACAGACAGTCCACCGGATCCTCCAGCTCAGGGCAGGTGAAACATTTTTGGGTCTACCACTTCATTTTTCTGTTCCAAACCTCTTAGGATCTTTTAAGAAATTAAAAACGTATTCCAGCGATGAGTCTTTCTGAGAGGACTTGCTTGTTCAGCTCAACCATCCTGCCATAATAGAAGCTTTTTTGCTTTTGCCATCAGGGAATCATATTCATGTGAATGTCTGACTGAAAACTACATGAAAACCAGATTTATGCACAGATTTTGACTTTTTGATGCTAATAGTCTTAAACTTTAGATCAGCTGATGAACAGCGTGTTTCAGTTTAAATGCAGTTTTCTACGTACAATCTGGTTAGTAATCCAGCAGTTATTTCTTCTCTGCTCTTAATGATCAGAAGTGTGTTAGAGGGTTTTATGCACAGTAAATTTTACCTTCTCTGAACAAACCAAACACGTTTGTTGTTATGAAACCATAAATCATTAAATTTTTTTCTCCTGATTACACCAAACGACTAACATCAGAACCTGATGCAGAATCTGCAGCTGTTTTTATGCCATGGAAAACACATACATATTAAAAATGAATGCCATGTTTATATGGAGCTTGAGTTTGAACAGTTGTTGATGTTATTTTCTGTTTGACTGCTTATTCTTTTTTTTTTTTTTTTTTTACAGAGCGAGCTTCATAAGAACTGCTCATCTGCCAGTGAACTGGCCACCGTTGCTTTGGGCAGCAGTGGTGGCCATGAAGCCTCTCTCCCTTCACTTCACACAGATATTGAGTGCAGCTGGAAACCTTTTGGTAATTCATCTCCTCCACTCTTGATATGGAAAGATTTTATTTGGGGATTCGTGGTGACAAATGCATGCATCCGAATAAAGGCAGCATGTTGCTGTTCTTAAAGATTATTGTTTTTTATGTTTCATATGATGGCCATTTTTCACCTTCTATCTGAAGATCAAGGGTATTCAGAATATGCTCCTTTTCACAGAGGCAATGTGACTGAAATAATTAATTGGAAGAAAAAACTGATTTTCATTGTCCTTTCCGAGCCAAATACATTTCAATGTTTAGTTTTATGAACATATTCAGTTTTAGAAGTATCTGTGATATGCTCAATTGGTCTGAAGTAATTGGGAACACTCTTTCCAATTGCAGTTATAACCTACAGTTAGGTTTGTCTGGGAACTGAAAATACTTTTGAGATACCCAGAAAGTTTGTCAGTAGACAGAAATGTTCACTTGACCTACTTGTATGTGTAATTTCATTCTTTAGCTGTCCAATAAGCCCATTTGGGCAGTTATTAAATTGAAAGAAATCCAGGTTATGCTTCAGATGGATCACACTTTGAAATGCAGGTTTTCTTACTGAAAGCACACAATGAAAAAGGTGGACCACTGTATACTTGAACTCAAAGAATCCATAAAACCTGTTGCGACAGCAACAATGAGCAATCAATATTTGAAAGCTCTTCTGCATTTAGTGCTTTTTGCTTTTGTTCCACAGGTTGTTGCCTCTAAATAAACTGAAAAGTGTAGGCAGGGTTGTCATGTTGGAAATGGCATTTCTCAGTGCTTTAAAACACTTTAATGCATAATCTTTGTTTAGTAATTAATGTTTGAATTTTAGATAAAAGCAACTACAAGCAGCTGTTAGGAGCCATGGACTACTCTTTTCTCTGTGCCTATGCGATTGGGATGTACCTCAGGTGAGACATCAACATTAGTGAGCTAACATAAAACTAGCATAAAGCTAGCATAAAGGTGAAATTGATTTAGTAGATTTTGAATAGTGAGAAACAGGTTTAAGTGTGACATAAACACCTAAATATTAATAGTAGTGGTTACGTTTGCTCATTTGGTACTGGAGTTCTACAGAAGTAATTGTCAGATGTTACAGTGATGGAAATAAGTATCTGATCCCTTCTTCACAGTCTCTGAATAACTTTACTGCAAAAACAAAGATTATCAACAAATATTTAGAAGGATGTGTTACATAAAAGTTACAAATTAGCTCCCTCCTCAGATTTAATGTAGGATTGAGTTCTTAAGTGGAGACTTACTAGGCCAGTCCATGATCTTCATATGTGTCTTCTTTGGCCACTCCATTGTAGTCTCAGCAGTTATGTTGAGGTATTGTTGTCCTGGAGGACTCATCCATGACCCAACTAAATAGTTCTCATTTTAATTTCACAATAAAAGATCCAGTTCACGGGACCCTCAATCGATCTGTAGCTCTTGCTGAAAAACAGGCCCAAGGCATAATGTTTCCACCTCTGTGCTTGAAGGTGGTTGTCTTTTGATCTTTCTCAGTGTTTCTGTTCCTCCAAACAGAGCGGGTTCATTTAATACAAGAGAGCTCAGTTCTATTCAAATTTGACCCTTGTCCTTCTTCCAAGCATTTACGTGTTTCCTAAGATGCTGTATGTGTGTCTTCTGTATCAGGAGATCCAAGATTTCAACCCTTGACAGCATAGTGTTTTACCAGTGATGTGCTTGGTGATTGTGGTCCCAACTGCCAACAGATCATTACCAGTCTCCTCCTAATGGAGTTGTTAGGTGATCCCTAACCTTTCCCATGATCAACCTCTCCCCATGAACCAAGGCCCTGCATGGAGCTCTGGGGTGACTGATGGTCATTTTATTACTTTAATTAGCCAAAAATCACTTCAACAACTCACACTTTCTCTCCAGGCTTCGAGCTGAAGTTCTTGGAATCCATTCCAACCTTGTACAGATCTACTATCCTGTCCCTGACATCCTTTGACCACTCTTTGGTCTGTCCATCATGGAGGTTGGAATGAAAGACATTAATTCTGTGGACTTGTGTACTAATAACCTGATTTCTGTGTAACATGGGCACAGAACTTGAAGCCCAAACTTTTGTTGTGTTATTGGGGATCAAATACTTCTTTCATTCAGTAACATTTAAACCAATTTTAACTTTTATGTAATATTCTCTCTCTCCACTGTAAAATGAAAGCAGCATAAATTTCTGAGACTCTACATTGGTTTATGTGCAAACATAGAAAATCTCCCACAGATGTGTATATGTATATAGTTGCTTCAATATGGAAACAATAGAAAAACATGTCTCCTCCAGCTAATGCACATCATCATTATGTAGACTATTGACAGCATAAAATTGGAATTTGTGTGAATTTACAAGTATTGGGATGAGTTCAGTTTGTTCTTTGTTTTTTCAGATCAAAAGCTGAGAAGTGAAAGTTGGTATACTTCAGTTTTTATCTGTTAATATTGAATATGTGAAGGTTGTTGGGCCCCTGCTTATCACTGACAGCTTAGCTTTTATATCTGTCAAGTAGTTGTACTCTCCACTGACTGCTATTTTGATGCTACTTAAAAGCGAATGATGTAATAGGATCATCTTCGACCATTTTAAACTAAACCTTTGTTCTGTTTTATGTCAATAAACTTTATTTAACATGAGCAGGAGAACCTGGACAGAAACAGGATCCTCTTGATGAAAGTTATAAATCAAGCTTTTACATGATAGATGAATGTGACATTAATATGTCGTTGCCATACCCCCTGTGTAGCGGCATCATTGGGGAGCGCCTACCTATCCGGCTGTATCTCACAGTGGGAATGCTGACCAGTGGGCTTTTCACCTGCCTGTTTGGACTTGGATACATTTACAACATTCATAGCCTTGGCTTCTATATATTTGTTCAGGTGAGATGTGCACAACACTCATTTAGCCAGGTTAGTTGGAAACTCAATCAGGACAGGTAACTGCAGAGAAACTGTCTGTAGGATTGTAGCATTTGCTTATGGTTACGTAGCTTTAGCTGATATGTGTACAGGAAGTTGATGTAGCTCGCTTGTTGTTTTGCTAGGTAGCCAATGGTTTGGTTCAAACTACTGGCTGGCCCAGTGTGGTGACCTGTATTGGCAACTGGTTTGGAAAAGGAAGGTAAAGTAGAATAATTCACAACTTGCATGTAAAGATGAATGAAGCTGATGTAGGCAGAGGCATACGTTTTTAACACCTTAAATGCTTAATGTTGAAACTTTGTGGTGTTTTTGGTAGGCGTGGACTCATCATGGGACTTTGGAACTCACACACCTCAGTGGGGAACATCCTTGGTTCTCTGATCGCTGGTTACTGGGTCTCCTCTAACTGGGGCCTTTCTTTCATTGTACCAGGCCTCATCATTGCAGCAATGGGAGTAATTTGTTTCCTCTTCCTTATTGAACGTAAGTCTGTTTTTCTAAAAGTAACTACAAACATAATAATCATAATTATGTAAAGTGTGTAACACTGATCTTATAAAACATGGAGTCTTCTTTCAGGGTTCAAAATGTCCCCCTTGATTGTCTTCTCTTTTGTGCAAAGTGAACATGTTCATACCAAGAACCCCTGATTCAGTGGGTTATTTAGGGTGGAGTCAGGATTGGGCCGAGTCAGCTTTTTACAGCACAGTGTTTGCTTCACTCACATCTCAACACTGAAAGATGCTAACTGCTAAAGTAGTGTGGTACATCCATGCCAATAATTCCTGCGTAAATTAGGTTATTAAATATTGAAAGTCATGAAATAATCATTTCAAATATTATACATGTAGGAAAAAACCAAAAAGCTTGTTAGAAGACGCAATGTTTTCACAAAAAGACTTTTAAAGTTTATGTTACTCATCGGTGATTTTACTGTTTAACTCCACCCTGAACTGCCCATGTCTGTCAGGGGCTTTAGGTTTTAGACTTGCTGAAGGAGCATCCATTTCAAAATAAAAGCTTGAATGAGGCTGATGATTTTCTGGTCCATTGTAGAAAACAAGCAAAACTCCACATCTTTACCAGATCAACCTAGCCTGTTTTTTCTTTTCCAGATCCGAATGACTTAAAAGGCATATATGCTCAGAACCTGTCTCCTGGCAACAGCGTGAGTAAAGGATGGTTTTTGTTTTCATTCTTCCTGTGTGTTTTACCTGTTTTATATAACAAATCTGTCTTTATTTAGGTTTCAGCCAAAAGCTGGAATGGAGCAAAGGGACATTCCAAATTATATCTGCAATACAAGGACAACAAAAAGCAGGTGTGCATCACTCTGGATGAATATATCATTACGTTACATGTTGTAATGTAATGGTTATCCTCTGTGAACCACTGAAATGGATATAGTCATACTATATTTTACCATTTAAATTTTTTTTTTTACCACAGAAGTGAGGTCCATCTAAAGCTTTTTCTTGCAGAGAGGATGTAATAGAACTGGTACACTGAAGTCGTGAAGGGATGGAGATGGTCAGCTGCAATATTCTGGCCATTTTATTTTAAGAACCCATTGTTATTAGATTTTTTTTTTTTTTTTTTTTTAACTGCCCAGTTAGAACTCCAGGAAAGCTTTAATGAAATATGATAAATTAATTTTGAGCTGGTATGTCTGCTAAGAGAAAATCAAAACAATTAATATTAAAATTACTGTTAGGCCCACAGTGCTAGAAAAAATAAGATACTATGATTTGGTGACAACTTAGTCATAATCCTTCCTGCCCACAGAATCAACATCCACAATGACTCTTTGAAGATACCTGATAATACCCGTATGAGTTACAACATTTAATTTCCCGTAAAGCTGCAGTATGTAACTTTTATAAACAATATGCTTTTTTACATATTTGTTAAAACTGTCACTATGTCATGACAGTATACCATGAGGCAGATAATCTGTGAAAAAATCAAGTTCCCCTGCCTTCTCCCTGTGGTCCTACTGCCATCTGCAGAAATATACTGCTTCTGGTCAGAACCAACCAATCAGAGCCAGGGGGAGGGTTTTTGCACTGTCAATAACATGCTGGTCAATGTGCTAATGTCAGAGAAACAACTTACCCCTAATTTACACTGTATCCAGCTCCACTCCGCTGCGCACTTCGCAAGCGGACCACAGCCATTCTGGAGCTCTCCAATTTACACCGCTTGTGTCCCTTCTCTGCTCCACTGTGCTGCGAACTGTAGAGGTGCTACAAAATGCACGCACGGGAAATGAGAGATCGCATGATAAAGCCAGTGATAAAATGGATGAGTGGTGTCATATAAAATTATCTAGTTCTTAACTTGCAAAATTAATATTTTTCCCTCCTTTGCTCTCACTTCATCTGCCTTGACTGACGCTCCTGCTGTAACTTGTGCAAGAGAACTTGACTTAATAGGTTTCAGAATTAAATCAATGTTTTATGTTTATCCATATATGCTGACAGCATATATGGATAAACATATATATATATACCCTTATTTTCATCATTAATATAGCTAGTATTTCAAGCAAATGTAGTCTGTCTTGATGAATTATTTGGAAAATACGGACATTGTGCTTGCGCGTTTTCCTGTCGGAGAAATATGATATTTGAAGATTGACTCTGCACTTGCTCCGGCATCCGGCAAAAATAGAAATAATTTTGGTGGATGGCTCTACGGAAGTACAGCGCATTGCGCTGTCATGCACAGCCGTGCAGACACAGTCTAAATGCTCTCATTGACTATCATAGGTGCATATTTACTGCGGAGGCCAAACTGTGGTGGAGCAGAGCCGGATGCAGTTTAAATTAGGGGTTATTGTTCCAGGAAAACTGCCTTTCTGCCGTCATCGGTGGCAATGCTAACTAGCCTGAGCATTTACAACATGCTCTGGTGTGGGGAACCAGCTGAAGCCTAGCAGAGAGCAAGGGGTAGGGTGTCCCAGCATGTACAGCGTGATTGACAGCGTGAAGACCCTCCTCCTGGCTCTGATTGGTTGATTCTGACCAAGCAGAGTATTTCTGCAGATGGCAGCAGGATCACAGGGAGGAGGCAGAGGAGCTTGATTTTTCACAGATTATGTCTCATGGCATACTATAGTGACAGTATAGTGACAGTTTTGAGAAATATGTAAAAACATACTGTTTATAAAAGTTACATACTGCAGCTTTAAGGGAAATTAAATGTTGTAACTCATATGAGTAATAAAGTATTTTTGAATTGAATTCAATGTTTCCTTCATATTCTGTTGTAGGCCTACAACTTTTTTAAGGAATGTCTTCAATATAGGAAGGTCAGTTGTGTCAATTATCTCCAGCTTCAGTGGTAATTATGTTTGAGGCTGGATCTAAATGTTCAAGTCTTGTGAACAACAACATGTGTAATCTTATTTGTTTACTGTCACAAATTCAGATATTTGGCTCTGAATAACTCAGCTGTACAGATATGATAAAAGAGGGATTTTGTTGTTCCAGGGCATCAACATTTGGATTCAGCCTTGAGGTGTCTGGAAAATCCTTGGGCAGGATTAAACCCATTCAGATTTCCTGTCACTTTGATTTGGTTTTGGTTTCCATGTTTTTATCAGCTGTGCCTCTGGATAGTTAGTATAAGGTTTTTAAGCTGTTATGCAGTTTTTTTAATACGTGTGTCTTGTCTTTGGTCTTTGTTGGCCCAAGAAAATCCCCAGGGAGAACTTTGCAAACCTAACTTTTACTAATGATGATCAGTTAATCCTTGCATAAGCATGACCTGGCAGCTAGGTATGCTCTAATTGTTGTGGAGGCAATGAAAGTATGCCTTATGGCTTTTAAGTGTTTTAGATGTTAGGATTTTAATAAAAATCCTAACACCTTCTATAGGTTCTGCTGAGATTTTATTTAGGGGATATATCGGCACTAACATCTGTATCAGCCGATATTTGTCTTTATTTATTTATTTATTTATTTATTTATTTATTTATTTAATATATATATAACCTGAGTGATATTTACCAACCAATATTTATTTCCATCTTGTTGCCATTTGTTTCATGAGGGGGAGTGGAGGCAGTTAGTCATGTGGTATTTGTTTAGTCATGTGACAGTGATAGTCATGCAGCATAGGATTGTGGAGAGTTTAACTGAAGCAGTGAATCAGTGATGAAGTCAGCAGTGTGGTCGTTTTTTTTTTTGTTTTTTTTTTTTTTTCCAAGGTGTCCAAAGGGTAGTGAAATATATATAACATCTGTAAATATCAGTTATCGGCTATAACAGCAATATTACGGTTAGATATCGATATCGGTGCATCCCTAATTTTATTGATGAGCATCAGAGGGTTTACTTTATTTTATTCCGACAAAATCTGGTGTGGAGTTTCTCTTTACAGTCACTGAATCTCAGTGAAGACCTGTCTTACTGTCTGGTGCTGCTTGTTAAATTAGTCTTTTTATTTGTAGAGATTTGACTGAATGTCTTCCTCCAGAATGAAAAGATCAAATTCTATGTGATTTTTTTTTTTTTTTTTTTTTTACTCCGTCTTTTTTTATATATTATATTTTGATCACAGTTTAATCACAGATCTATCTACAATGATTTGGTTGCTTTAACTGATTAGCCTAACCTATCCATACAATTCAAGGTAAAATATTAATTTTTAAACATCACCAATTTATTTTCCCACCTCATTTGAAAATCTTGAAATAACTCTGGGGTTAAAATACTGTGAGATGTTCCTCTGGGGGAGTTTGGGGTATTACAGCTCATCTTTCCTCATAGTTCTTCAGTTAGATGGTGGACCTGGTGTTGGTAGCATCTGGTCATTTTCACCTGCAGCCCGTGTTTGCCTGTTTCTCTCTCTGTCCTTATTTAGAGCTATGACACGGAGCTGCTGCTGCCCCGGGACAGTGTGTATGTCCCTGCGCAGCCTGTTGTGGTGGTGAAGAGCGAGTCAGAGCCGTCTGCCATAAGCTTCATGGGAGCACTGCGAATACCCGTCAGTTACACTTAAACAACTTTACTGAAGCCGCTATCCTGCTGTGTTTGCAGTCACATCAGTCAGCTCTTAGTACCTAAAGCAAGGGTGAATAACTGCCATGATATTATGCATTTGTTTCTGCAGGGAGTAGTGGAGTTTTCTCTCTGCCTGCTCTTTGCCAAACTGGTCAGTTATACCTTCCTTTTCTGGCTGCCCCTCTACATCACCAAAGCAGGTGGGTAGCAAACAGACATGTGTATTCTGTAACAACCTACCAGTCCTGTTCGGCAACTTTTGCTGGAAACTTTTAATCCGTTTCAGTTTGCTTATTAATGCTACATGTATCTAAAATGCCTTTGAAGGACCACATACATGGAAATACTGTTTTACCAAACAGTTTTCACAATAAAGGCTCCTGTCCTCTTGTTTGGATTCTTCAGACCTGACATTAAAAAGTGACCTGAGAGATCAGAGTATGTGTGTTCACTTCAGGCATTCCGATGCATCCGTACATTCTTCTCATGTGATTGATTGTGAATAAAAGCTCAAAATGTTAAACTGTGCAGTTCTTGTTAGAAAGTCAGCAGCTTTTCAGCTTGTGATACAGCTGTGGGCTGTGTGTGCTTCTATACTCTGGAGGACATGCAGCTCAGCTGGATTACTTCCAGAACACAGATACTGGTTCTGATTCCCTCCTCAGGCACACTGTATGCTCACTGGAAGGTTGACTTAGAATATATATATATATATATATATATATATATATATATATATATATATATATATATATATATATATATATATATATGATAGATTGGATTGACTATGTATTTCTGTATATAAATTATATCTGAAGTATTTTTTGAATCTGCACTATATCAATAAACTGAATTGTAGTGAAATCTATTTATTCTGGTCAGAGCACTGTGATAGAACTGATTGTTGTGGTTGTGTTTCTTGTTCAGCTCACTTGGATGCAAAGAAAGCTGGAGATCTCTCTACTTTGTTTGATGTTGGAGGAATTGTGGGTCAGTGATCTTTTTTTTTTCTTCCCTTTTATTTAAAAACTTTTTCTCCAGTCATGAGAAATGTTTTAATTTCACACTTTTTGTTGAGTGCAGTTTGTATTTTACAGTTATCTGAGGTTTTTTTTTTCTTCATTGCTTTTTTCTGTGTAAATATGTAGAAAATTAGCTTCAGTTTATTTAGCAAGAAGTAGAATGTATTCCTAGTGGAATGACATAAAATGGTCTGTTTGTGTGTGTATTTGTATCATGTACACACAGGTGGGATCTTGGCAGGAGTAATCTCTGATAAACTGGGGAAGAGAGCCACCACATGTGCAGTTATGTTACTGCTAGCTGCTCCTACAGTAAGCTTCCTAATGTTTTATCAGCATTTAAACAGATTATGATGCATGTATTGTTACATAAAATAAACACAGTATTTCATTGTCCATCACAGGGTTGATTACAGAAACCTGTAATGTCCTTTTTTTTTTTTTTTAGAATGTATGTTACATAAACGTCCTCCTGATTTGTTTTGATCAGTGATGAATAGTGATTCACATTATCCTGCTGATGCTGATTTGCTTTTTGCTCTGCAGCTTTATGGCTTCTCAATGATCAGCCAGTTCGGTCTGGGACCAACCATTGGTAAGAAGCAGCTGTTATAATAATCTGTCTTTTTTTGCATAGTATTTTTAAATCCATAATCTTAAAATACTAGATGCAATTCTTTGTGTGGAGCGTTTTTTTTTTTTGTTTGTTTTTTGTTTAAAACTGATATAGAAAACGTCTTGGAAAGCTGGAAAACAGAACATTTGGTGCAGAATTTTAGAGCTCTGTGCATCTTAGAAGCATCAAGCACAGTCTTGGTTGCAGCAAACATAGCAGTGCACAAAGCTTCAGAAGAAAGTGAAGTCAAAAGAACTGTGGAAGTATCTGTTCCAATGGCCTTATTGCACCAATATCATACAATAGATTTGGAATGAAAACGTTCAAATACTCTGTTGGGAATACATGTAAAGAAGGGTGAGTGGACAGAAGGACAGGCAGGTGAACAAGATGAATTGATGGATGGAATAACAGATTTTATACAGATTTTTGTTGGATTTTGATTGTTTGTTTGTCTAAATGGGGTAAGAGAAGCTTGATGAGGCCATGCTGTAAATAAGTAGGAAGCAGTACTAGAAACAGTAAAGATAATTCCCCACCTTTCAGACAAAAACTGAGCTAAGGTCACCTTCAGCTCCCTGTGTTCTCCTGTTGGAGAACTGCACTGATGTAAACGCAGTCAAGTTCAACATTTTAGGATGTTTCAGATTTCCCTTTCTGCTTCTTCTACCCAGCTTCTCCACATCCCTCAGCCCTGCTCATGTGCGTCAGACACAAGGAACACTGAGAGGAGAATAAAGCCTTTTTATCTGAATGAAAAAGAAAAGAAATAAAGAAACTGAATTAGAAATGCTGCCTAAGGAGAATGTGTCTTTCTTCTATCGGAGAAACATTATCAAACAGCTTGATGAGCATTCAGTTAGGAATCCAATCTAGGGCTGAAATGATAATCAGATTAATCGTGATGAATCGATTAGTGAAATAATCGTCAACTAATTTATTAAATGATTAACTGGTAACTGGAATGTACTGACTCAAAAAAAGGCCAATTGATGAAAGAACAACATATTTGGAGCAGTAATTCAGCCAAAACTGTACAAACTATCTATACATTTTGCATTTAAAACAAACAAAAAAAAACTGTCTGTAAATATGTTCTACCCAGAACTCCTCAAGTGGCAGTTTTAATTTCACCTGGTGCAAATTATGTTTAAAAAAACAAACAAACAAACAAAAAATCTCCTATTAAGCACCTCTTGCATCCACTTATTAACCTGTTAATCCAAGAAATAGTCAACAGATCAGCCCTACACTGTATTGATATTAAGTCAAGAAGAAAGGGCAGATGTTAGATGTTGATGTTAGAAGTATTTTTTTTTTTTTTTTTGCTGCAGATGTATCCTTTGCTACAAATGATAAAGTAACTATATTAGTAGGCAAAGAAATGTTTATTTTCCTATGTTAAAAATGAATTGAATTGTTTATTTAAATCTTTTAATGTATTTCTAATATTGTATTAAAAAGGCTTAAATGAAAAATCTGCAGATTGTGCCAAAATTTTTAACTGTTTAATTGTCAGAATAACGATAGATTAAATGATTACTAAAATAATCGTTAGTTGCAGCCCTAATCCAATCCAAATTCTTTGTGTTTACCATCCTTTCCATTAGCAGCAATTCATGTTTGTCAAACACAAGTCTGATTTGGGATTTTATAGACAAAATATTTCTGGAGAGTGCACAAAAATTAATTTGTTCATCTAGTCTAATATTATGAAGTGACTTCAGGTAAAATTAATCAATCTGCATTCTTCACTTTGCAGATGAAATGATAAACCCAGTTCTGAATTAGTTTTTTTTTGTTTTTTTTTTTTTTTTTAAATGTGAACGTTTATTCTTTCACATTGATTTTTCCTATGCTCACATGTGTCACTGATTATCCTCCTGTGTGTGTGACATTACAGAGAAATTGAGCTTTATTTATGTACACTTCTATGCATGTCAATATCAATTTATTTATATAGCACATAGAAACAACAGACATTGATGATGGGGCCAAATCTTTTAAAATTTTAAAGTAAGCAACAAAATCTTAAAATCAGTCCTAAAACTAACAGGAAGCCAGTGAAGAGAACCCAGAACTGGAGATGCATGCTTAACAGCATGTACTATATACGGCAGCAGAGTAAATGGTTTAATGGGAAATTACTGTGAAGCTGTCTGTGGACACTAAGGTAGTATAGATATGGCAGTTTGACTGATTTTGTGTTACCCAGGAATGCTGCTGGTATGTGGAGGTCTGGTAAACGGACCATATGCCCTCATAACAACTGCAGTGTCAGCAGATCTGGTAAACATTTGACACTCAAGCCTACTTTCTGTTTTAAATAATTTTTCTTTCATATGTACACCTCTCCTCTGTGATCTCCTCTTTTTGTGTCTTTGATAACAGGGAACTCACAAAAGCCTGAAAGGCAACGCCAGAGCATTGTCCACAGTCACGGCCATCATTGATGGGACGGGATCTGTAGGTCAGTACTGCTCAGAGAGAAAATGTCTCTACCCTTGGATACAGTTAATGCTCTCTCCTAAATCTGCAATACCTCACTGGATCAATAGGTAGAATGTAAATCCTCTTCAACTATTCCTAATTGACACATAGGAGTCAAGCACTGGAACATCAGACCAGTGTTCAGTGACCTGATGTGTATAAATACATTCATTTATGTATCACTAATTCTTGCAGTAGAGCTGCCTTTTAAACACGTGCCTTAGAGCAGGAGTGTCAAACTCATTTTCATTTCGGGTCACATCAAAATCATGAAAGGGCCGGTTGTGGCAGAATGTAAAGGTAAAACTACCCATTAACAAACTGTTAAAATATTTTAGTTTTCTCTGTATTCGATTAGCAGTTTTTTATTTTTTTAAAGAATTTTTTTGGTTCTCGTGGCTTTTATTTGCAAGTTAACCGACAGGAAAGGGCAGAGAGCAGGGGGTTATAGACATGCGGCATAGGTAGCCAGGATGGCCGCGGCGAGGTCTGTGGCCTCTGTATACGGGGTTCCTGCCATGGATGGAGGTCTCGAGATCGGTCTCGGCCTGTTTTTTTGGGGGGGGTTTTTCACCCCCCCTCCCCGGTATTAGACTCAGTCTCGGATTGTTTTTCCTCGGTCTTGGTCTTGTTTGACAAATTGGGTCAAGACCGGTTCGAGTCTCAATAATTTTTGTCAAGATTATGCCAATTTAACTCCCCTTTATCTTCACTCGCAGAAGCACAAGCTGAATTAAAAGCAGTGATCAGAGCGCAGCTGCGTCCCACCATCTCAGAAAAATACAGTGTTATTATTGCTAATGACCGTGCAATCTTATTCCATGTGATTGTTTACAAAACCAGACGGCATTTGGTCCCTTGATTTAAAAGAGTGCGTCTACGTGTTTACATGGCTTTTGCTGAATCTGCATCTGACTGCAGAAAATTATTACATTTGCTTTTTAAAAACATGAAGAATTTTAAGACAGGAAAGTAAAGGGGAAAGCAAAAACCCTGGGCCACCTGTAAATTTTGTCCACCACCAGGATTAACGACATGCGAAGTGAGCGGGACGACACCTAGCATGTGTCTACAGCAGACACGTGGAAAACAAGCAGTAATGCGAAAAATATGCACACCACCACCCAGTTTCAACAAAACTGGAAAAATAAAACTCATCAAGCCAAAAACATAAATTCAGTATTATCTTCGATGTTTTATGGTCATAATCCATGTTAGAGAAAATATTTCCACTTGGCTCCTGTAATCGGTTGTCCCTGCGTCATCCCTGTTGGCTACGTGATTTTTGTAAGTCCCACAGCTCTGATTGTTTTGGAATCCTCTCACCCCCAACCTATGCATTTAGAGAATGCCTATCAATGTATGGCTGCGTTTATTATTAATTTAATAATTGTTATAACAGAATTAATAATTCCATCATTAATTTAATACCAAGATGTGGTTTTGTTTGAGTAATTAGCCGTTTTTCCATTAATATTTGCATTTTTTTTTTTTGGTATACAAAAGCCAATGTCCTGAAATATTTGTCGATGTTCTAAACATTCGGCGTTGGTCTTGGTCTTGGAAGAACTGGTCTTGGTCTTGGTTTTGGTCTTGGAAGTTCTGGTCTTGATCTTGGTCTCAGGAAAGTCTGATCTTGGTCTTGGAAGAACCAGTCTTGGCTCCATCCCTGGTGCCCACTTTAACCACTGTGCTACGTGTCACCCCGATTTGCACTTCTTAAGATTAAATAATCATAAACATCTTTTCATATAGTAATGTAATTTGGCACTATTCAAATAAAAGCTGATTTGATTTGACTGATAAAATAATATTTAAGAACACAACTATTACCTTGAAGTTCTATTTATGTGGCTCTCTGAGGTCCTCCAGACCTCCGGAAGGTTGATGCAAATGAACACTGACAAAAGTCAGAAGATGGTAGTGCAAAGAATGAAGATCGCCTAAAAACAAGTAAATTCCAGCAGCTCACAGTATTAGCACCAACAAGTTAGAACACTGAAGAGGACAGATTAGAACAGCAGCCTACTAACATGCAATTTTGTTACTGAAAGCATTATTTATTAAGCTTAAGCTAAATATTGAATAATGTGACTGTAGGCTTGGATAAATAATCAGTATTTAAGGCAATATAAATTAGTTAACCAGTGTTTCAAATGAACTCCAAGACTGGCTAGAAGCAACACCGTAAAAAAATAAAAGCCATGTTTCATTGCTGAGCAAATTACTTCTAGTCAACATACTTTTGACAAAAACAGAAATAATAAATAAATCTTCCGACCCATTTATCTGTTAATAATTTCTTTGATGTAAAGCTATGGACTAGCTGGGCTGTGTGAGACCAGTCTCAAATCGATAACAGTGCAAACTCCTCTCTCTAGAAAGCAACCTCTGTAATCTCCCACAGATTGTTCTCCCCAGTGATTGCATTGCCCTCAAAGAGGCCAGCTGATGATAAAACCAAGCTCACAGTCTGTGCAGACCTCCGTGGGTTCAACACTGACCTGGTCCCCAAAATGACGGTTGACATTAGCTCTAGCATTCTGATATGCAGGGCACTATTATTTTTTTTAAATTTATTTTATACATACATACATACATACATACACACACACACACACACACACACACACACACACACACATATATATATATTATACTATTATTTGTGGATACTAATTTACATCTAAACCGACAAAAACTGACCCCTTTTCAGCTCTTCAACTTGACACATAACTTTGCAGATAAAGAGACACTGAACCCCTCCCCTATCTGCAGAGGTTCAGCTGAACAGTCATAGTAATCAAAATGGTGAGGTGCTGCTGGAAGTTTCAAAATCCGCTAACATGGCAAATAGATCCAGTGAAGGACCTTTATGACCTTCTTTAGTCAAAAAAGGAAAATCGATGTTTGGAAGTATTTTGCCTCTGATGCAGAGAAGGTGCAATACTGACAGAAAAATAATCAACTAAAAGCTAAACTATACTAACATGCTTATTAGCCACATGAATGGATTGTACAACACTCACTAGTACACCTCACCAGATGATCCCAAAAAGACCTAATGAGAGTAGAGAACCTCGTGTAATGAGAGGAGGGACCAACAACACCTTAGGTTTTACAAACTGAATGTGAGGTTGGGTGAGCAGCAAGCAAAATACCTGGATACTCACTACATCTCCTCCAGCTCAAGGATCTTTCCACAAGATCATTTTTCATCCACAGCATCAGAGGGCAACAGATTGCACTCCAGCAGTGAAGACTTAGGTAGGATGACAATCAAAAAAAGTGTGATTACCTCCCTTAGACCTGCAGAAAAGTGATTTTTACCTGTGGTTGTGCCAGATAAACGTTGAGAAGACCAAAGAAACTTATTATAACACTTATCTATAACACAGGCACTCAGGTAGGCAAACTTTATTAGTCAACAAGCAACAGACATGCTTTGCTGCTTGTTGACTGCCACTGGCGTAGGAAAAGAATGAAACAACAATAGATATAAATGTCACCTAGGTGACATTTATGCACTGCTTTTCATGCTTATCTTGGCTGCTATGCAATGAATGCTTAGCTCAGCATTTTAACATTGTGTATTTTAAGTAGTCGAATCCCAAACTATGCTCACATCATGAAATGTAAAGTTTTTGTCGATTTTAAACCCAAATAAACGATCCTCCTTGTGTTTGTGGTGATAGGTGCAGCTCTGGGCCCCCTGCTGGCAGGCCTGTTATCTGCAGGTGGCTGGGATCAGGTCTTCTACATGCTAATGACTGCTGACTTCCTTGCTTTGTTGGTGAGTGCAAACATTGTCTCTGTTTGGAGATATTTCAACTGTTTGAGGACATACTTTACAAATAGGACTTTATTGTTTTTTTTTTTTTTTTTAATAAAACTTTTCATAAACCTGTCAGAGTTCTAAATGAATGAAAATGCTCTATGATGACTCAGGATTCTACAGGTCAGAGGATATTTTCTTTGGAACTGATTTTACTTACTTTGGTCATCATCCAAACAGCCTTTAAACATGTTGGATGCTTGAAAATAGAGCAGAAGCGGCCATCTTTTAGTGTTATTCTGAAATGTTTTAGTTGGGGGGGAGGGGATCAATAGGTAGAATTCGGAACACATTAGCACTGAAATGTTAGTCAAGTATGCACCAAGCTTCTTTTGACTGTTTTTAACTCAACCTCTTACTAAACTATAAAAAACTTTGTTTAGTTTGTAGTGCTAAAGTACAGGTTATTCATTAATCTGCTTCCAGTTTATTATCTCTGGACAGAAGCAGCTTACGCTACGCACAGTGACTTGCAGAAAATAATTCTACCTCTTAAAAATTTTTACATTTTGTGTCATTAAATACATTTGTTCTATTGGAATATATTACATTTAATATAGTGTGCATCACGAGGGAAAACAAATGAAACCTTTAACATTCATAAGCATTTAGCTCCCTTACTAAAATTCAGTACATCCAGTTTCCTTCAAAAGTTACCTAAATAGTAAACAGTTCACTTGTGTGTAATTAAATCTCAGTATAAATGCAGCTGTTCTGTTTCTGGACTCTGAGGTTTGTTAGAGAACATTAGAAAACAAACGGTGTCATGAAGACAAAGGAATACAGCAGACAGGTCAGAGAGAAAGTTTAAAGCAGGATTAGGTTTTAAAACAGTATCCCAAACTGTGAGCATCTCACTGAGCTCTGTTCAAGAGTTCACCTGAAAACCTGAAAGAGTGTGGATAAACTACAAACCTACCAGATATGACTTTCCATGTAAGTTGATAGGCTGAGCAAGGAGAACATTATTCAGAGAAACAGCCAAGAGACCCTAAAGGAGCTGCAGAGATCCACAACAATGGTGGGAGACTCTATTGAATCTATCTGCCTGACCAAATCTGGCCTTGATTAAAAAAAAAATGGCAAGAAGAAAGGCATTGTTGAAAGAAAGGCTAAAGAAGTCCTTCAAGACATATAGGGGGGCAGAAAATATGTAGAAGTGCCCTGGTCAGATGAGACCATAAATCAACTTGTTCTAGATGCAAAACATTATGCAGATGAAAATTAACACGACACATTACCCTGAAAACACAACGCTCCTGGTGAAACATAGTGGTGGCAGCATTATGCTTCAGGAATGATAATCTTCAGCAGAGACAGGGCAGCTCTTCAGAGTTGATGGGGAGATAGGTGAGCTAACTAGAAGGATGTAAAAGACTTGAGACTGGGGTGGAGGTTCATCTTCTAACAGGATAACAACCTTAAGCATGCAGCCACAGCTACAATAGTTTGAAACAAAGCATATTCTTTTGTTGGAATGGCCCGATCAAAACCCAGACATTAAAAAAATGTGGAAAACCATGTTTCATTTTCTTTATACTTCATTATTATGCACTGCTTTGCAAAGATCTACCACATTAAATCCTAATAAATTTGTCTTTGTTGACTAAATGTGAATAAGTTTGAGGGTTTTAGCTACTTTTGCGAGGCCATGTAACAAAGCCAAACTGGTTTCTTAAACATGATCAGGACTTGACATCCTATTAGTTCAACTCCAGTTGTCCCTGAGCCTCTCTGCTCCTGCCTGTCTTGTAATTTCAGCACAGGTCCAATTATCACTGCAGGAGTTCTGGTGTTGTGCTAAAATATGACAAACTGACAGGTTAAAGTAGCTGAAATATGATATTTCTAACAGTCAAACTGAGCCAAACAGCAAGCTGGTGGCATGTGTCCCATTTTATTACTAAAAGATTGTCTTTTATGTTTTTCATGTGTTTTTAGTCTCCTTTTTTATTTTGGAAATGATGTGATTTTGAATGTAAGTGAATATTGTGCTTATGCTAAAATGTAGAAACATACAACTATGCTACTCAATCACAGCAACAGCAAAAATATCCACCTCTAATAGTCTTCATAGCAACACAGAGCAATCTCAGTTAGAAATTAGAATTTTTTTATTATTATTGTTTTACTGCTACCAAGTGAACCATAAGTGCAGTCTTTAATTTATTAAAAAATATGTTTTGTGTCTGTAAAGTATTTTCATTTTTTCTGTGTTGAAGCTTTTGTTACGGCTGGTGACCAAGGAGCTGTCCTCATCTAAATCCCACCCAGTCTCTGCTATTGAGTAAGTCAGGCTTTTGTCTTCATGAGGGTTCTCATATTATCAGCTGTTTTTCTTCAGACATGACTTCCATTCCACACACTATAATTGACAGAGGAAATTATGAGTTCATTTGACATAAGTCAAATTTATGAAATGAAATGTACCCTTTAATTGTATCAGTATTGCTACACTATACTATCAAAAATACTGGGTCATCCTTACAGTCTATTCACCATTCAGCTCCTCGGCCACAGGTGTATAACATTGTGCACAAAGGTATGGAAACTGCAACATGGAAACAGTTATGAAAGAATGGGTCACTTTCAGGAAGTCAGTGTGGTTCCAGAATAGGGGACCACCTGTACATAAGTCCAGTTGTGAACTTTTCTCTCTACTAAATAGTCCAGTCAACTGGGAGTGGTTTTATGAATAAATGAAAGTAGTTGTGAACAACAACAACAACAACTTAGCCTCAAAGTTAGCCTGGCCTTCCTGCACAATTCCACTTGATTCGAATCTCATTTCAAAGCACAGTTTGGGCTTTCTCCCATTGACTTGGATTTCTTGACTTGGATTAGCTTTGTTCAGAGTTCAGCTCATTGCTTTTGACTGTAAAATGTAATCACACCTGAGCTCCTCACATCTAAATGATGTTTCTCTTCTTCATAGGTTGAAGGAGCATTGAGCATTCTGATTGCACAGCTACCACATACACTCACTGAAACACACACACTGACCACTTGTCTGAGCCTGGAATGTTGTGCAGCTCAGCCAATCCTTGGAAAAGAAACATCAATCACAAATGCACAAGGTTTACTCTGGATAAGAGCTGGAGCTGAAGATGAAGATGTGTCTGGTGAATCAAACTCAACAGCAGCATACTTCAGCCATATTTGTTTCCTTATCCTATGTTTAAAAAATTTTCTTTTAACAAACGTGGCCCATGGAAAACTTAATTTTACACTCACTCAGACATTTAAAACACAGATACAGCTGGACCAATGCTTTGTAGCACTCACTGCCCCTTTGTGTGTGTGTTTTTTATTTATTTGTTAGATTATATGCCATTTTTATGTGCCATTTTAATTTGAAGGGATTTATCTATCAAAGTCATAGATCAGAACAGCACAGACATCTCTGTATATATGTGATGAAGACACGTATTTACACTCATGGATAGGTTGTGCTGTATGGGCCAAACACTCTATTTGTGTTTGGAAATGTGGCTTGTAGCTCCAGCAGTTTGCTGTCTGCGTGCCTCGGAGAAGCTCTTTGTTTATCACCTTGTTTCTACATGATGTGTCGGTTCCAAATGAAGCGTTGTTTTTCAGCAGCTGACCATCGAAACAAAGCTGCTGTTGCCTTACTAAACCAAAGAGATTATGGGATCACCTTATTAGTTGATTTGAACAGAGTTTAATCTGTATTCTTTCTGATTGATATTTTTTACTTTCTTTTTATAATGAGGGTACCAACGCTTTATTTTTCTAAGCTGCTAAGAGGAATGTGGTCTGTTTGTGCTGGGGGGTGGGGGGTCTAATGTATTGTGAATGTATCTGTCAGATCAGAAGGTTGGCTGCACAGGCTTCCTGGGTTTATTTTCTAATGCAGTTTTTGTAAGGTTTTTATTTTCATGCACATTATGAGTCAAGTTGCAACAATAAATATTCTATTTTCTAATTTATCATTTTCTAAGATAATCAGTCCTTTGGTTAAAAATATTGGGAATCTGACAAGATGTTAATGTATTTTTCCATTTTATTTGTTAATTATTTATGTTCTATTAATTTATTGACCACTTAGAAGATATATATATATATATATATATATATATATATATATATATATATATATATATATATATATATATATATATATATATATATATATATATATATATATATTTTTTATCTTCCTTAGAAGAAGATTACATGTGTATATTTATTATGTGATGGTGGTAGGACTTCAGTACTTGAAATATTGTGTGCCTTGTTTGTTGTAACTGCACTTGATTTTTGTTTGGAAAGAAAATCACAAATGTATGATTTCTGGAGTTGATCATTTGTAGAACATACTGGAAAAAATGAATAAACATTGGTTTTGGGGGACTTGTGTTTTGATGGTCCATTTTACATGAAGGAACAGGAAGGAGCAATGCCATCAGAACAGGGCAGTGCAGGTAGTTGGGCTGCAGGCATATTCACAGTAAGCCAGGATGGACCTTCAGCCTGACCAGGGTCAGAATTCAGCACCTCTATGCCCAGTGACACAAAAAGTCAGCTGATGAATCAGAGTGAGATGCATTCCTGCCAAATTGGAGAACATTTGAACATGCAATGAAGACTGAATTGGTCAGAGACTGTTTAATAAATTAAGTTTTGATTGCTAAAAACATCTCAAATAATGCTCCTAGATGGAATCCCCAGATTTTTTTTTTCAGATAGAAAAAAAATCAGTTCATCCACTATCACATCTGCAACTCTGTAGAAATATTGTTGCTCAATTTAAATTCACATCAATACTTTATTAATCCAAAAGAGAAATTAGATGTTTTTATGATCCAGCATCCCTCTGTGCACAATGAGTTCTAGGGAACAGCATGTTGAAGTTTTTTAAATCACTAGTTCTGATGCTGTTACTCAAAAACATGGTGAGAGAAGGGACTGCACTCTCCACAACAGAGCTATAAAACTGCCATCTTCTTGCTGAAAACACCAAAATCTTTATTAGTCTATAATGTTCATTTCTAGAGACGACATTGTAGTGTCCAGTTTGTTGTCCAGGTGAACACCAAAATATTTCTATATATTCCTACACTTCTTTTCCTATTATGGAAAAAGTGTTTAATATATTCCTGTTCATCCTAACGTCCACTTGGTTTTGTTTGCTTTCATAATTAAATAACTTTTTTTCCCCACACAGTACCACCAAGCAGTCCACCAGCTCTCTGTACTCTGCTTCTTGTTCATCTCTGATACACCTGACAACTGCAATCATTTGAGTATTTCTGCAGATGTCAGGATTCTGGTTTGTACTGGAAGTCTGAGGTGTACAGAGTTAAAAGAAATGGTGAGAGTACAGTCCCCTGTGGTGCTCCTATGCTGGTGACCACCTGGCTAGACACACAGTCCTTCAGTCTCAACAACTGTGTTTTGTTTGTCAGGTAGTAATTAATTCAGGTAGTTTCTGACAGTAAATTTGACTAGATTCTATTAAATACACTGGGGAACTCAAAAGAACATGATGGTGAAAATAGTGCCTGCTTTCTCCAGATAACAGTGAGTTTGTTAAAGAATCCAACTGGACTTGATGCCTTCCAGTTCCATTTTAGGCTCCCCAGTAGTGTCTTTATCTGACTCTTAGAGACAGAAAGCTTAGAGGGGGAAGGCAAGGTGCACACATACTGATCTATGTATGCTGAGGTTAACCATTAAGGTTCTGAAAAAAAGACAAATGTTTCTACTTAGGAAATGTGAAAGAGCACGAGCCAAACAACTCAGAGCGAGGCAAAGGGTTTCTCAAAAGAGAGGTAAACCTGGTCATGGGTCTCGCCATTGCATAGAATACTCCATCAGTAGTCCATCACAAACCTGACTGACTACCTGTTTCTATTTTGTAAAAAACGATGTAAACAGGAAAACCTGAAGACCACAACAAGGATAATACTTTTACACTAATATTATCTTTACAAAAACCAATAAATATCTTCTTAGTCTCCCACTTTCTGACATGCTATTAAAACAATACTAACAAATAGCAATAATTTTCTTGTATATATATTATGATATATAATATATAATTATAACTAATAACTATATAACTACTATATATATATATATATATATATATATATATATATATATATATATATATATATATATATATATATATATATATATATATATTGCATCAATATGACAGCATGCGTCATACATTAGTTTGAGAAATCAGTTTGATAAAGAAGGATAAAAAAAACAAAAACAACAAATAAAAACTGTTTTCGTAACATGTGGATCTCGTCTATGTGAGTGAGACGGTATTTTCTCATTTTCTTATACCGGTGTTACGTCGATTCGCGTTTCCCCATCAGATACTGTCACCCCAGCGTCTCCTCGCCGCTCCGCACCGCCCACGTAACACCTTAAACATCCAGACCAGAACGCAGATGTAGCGTCCATCCCTCCCTTCCACCAGTTAAAACTTTCTTTTTCATCTGCTTCTACATTGCGTTATGCTCTGTCATTTTTAACTCCACGGTGCATTCAGATCAAGTTGTACACTAGATCATCTAATTAAAATAACTCCAAAATGATTAAATACATTTTTATAACTGTCAAACGTCAACAAAGTCTTACTCACTTTCAACATAGCATCATTGAGCGTTTTTAACTTTTCTATCATGATTTTTATTGACATAATCAAATCTGACCAAACTCCAGACCCTTCTGAAGTCAGTTTTTTAAATTCTGCAACATAATAGAATCAAGGTATTATTTAAATAAATCTAAACCTCTGGTACAGTAAAACCAATAATGTTTTTTTACACCATTTAGACAACTTTCATTTTCCGCTCATCTTGTGTTTTTTGTGTCTGTGTCTCTTCTGAATGACCACTGTGTGGGTCTATGAACTTAAAGAAGAACAACTAAATTTGAATGAACATTTAATATCATCTGAAGAAATAAAAAAAAAAATACATTTCTTAGTAAATGGATTTCAAAATTTGTTGAAAAGATGACAGTGTTTTTATATGCATCAGCAGCCTTCCAGTCTCATTTGAACCTGACCTCTGAGCTGCCCATGGTGCTGGACAGTCAGTTCTACCACTTAACAAGTGGAATAAAATAGTATTCAATTATTCAAAGATGCTTCAGTAGAATAGTTTCATGAACACACAAAATGTGCTTTACTAGCTTTTTATAAAGATTCTGTTCATCACATTTTGATTTTAGAGTTTTTAAAACAGTAAAGAAGTTTCATCGTTTAAAGAAAAATAATTCAGGACAGTAAAACTTCTTGAAAATGAAGAAAAAGATTATTTAGAAAGAGCTGAATTAGACATTGGAGACGCTGAATGGTAATAACACTTTACTAAAGCATTTTTATTTAACTCAGTACACGTATTTTAATGTACGATGCATTCTTGAATGCACCATAAAGCGCGTGGGCCATAAAATGCTGCGTAAGCGCGTGCCAGTCAACAAGAAGTGTTGGAGAAACACATCCTGACGTTGGAACTCTGCACAATAGCGAGAAGGTTTTCTACGTCAGTTTCTAAACAATTTTGATACTTTTTCGGACTCTCTCGTAAAAATATCCAAAGGGACTTTGAAAAAAAAAACCCAACCACCACCATCAAAGGTAGGACAATTCCCAACTTGTAATATCTACGACGTAATTAACCGACTAAAAGGTTTAGGTTTCGTTTTCGTCGCCAAAGTTATGGCAGACATAATACTGATGTATCAAAGAATAATGGTTGTTTATGTAAATAATTTATATGTTAGGGACATGTTAGGGTCTTAGAGGTTTAGATAGAGAGTAGACTGATTTTTTTCTTTCTTCGTTGTTTTTCTTTCGTCAGACAAGTGGTATTCCAAAGATGGACAACCTTGAAGATGCAAAGAAGGAGCTGGATAAGTTGAAGGTAAGAAAGGAAGCTTAAATGCCTATTAATGTTCTTTTTTTTATATATCAACGATAAAACATCTACTTTAATCCTTACTGTTGGATTGGTTTTGGTTTCGCTTTTGTAAGAGAGGTGGGTGGTCGGACAGGGGCGCTATAAACAATCAGTGTTCCTTTTTCTAGCCGGATTCTCACCTGGCCCAGGGGTCTAGCTGGTCCAGGTATTCTAGAAACCTCAATGCATAGTTTCAGTAATCACTTTCTTTTTTACTTATGATACTCAGAACTATAACCAACAGTATACAAACAACTGTGTAAATATGAAAATGATCAGTAATAATAATGGTTAAAAATATGTTTAAAGTTTCTCTTTTATAAATGACTGTAGTTTTACTTTCTAGAGTCTATTCAGCAAAGTCATTTTGCATTTTATTCTCAATTAAATTTTTAAATTATCATACATTTTTGTAGGTTTATAATTCCTTCTTGCAATATCTTGCGAGTATAATATTTATTACTTTTGAATTTCTGTAACCTAATTCCTAAATACAGGAAACTGTATTTCAACAAGTCTCATCACAGTTCTGCTACAGACTATAACGTGGCTCCACCAGGAAAACATTTTAGACTCCCTGCTACACTGATTGTCAAAGCTTCAGGTTATCATTTCAGCCTGCAATTTCAACGGGTTCACAAATCTTTTTCATTTTATGCCCTTTGTCTGTCTCCATCTGACTAGAGTCTGTTGTGTCAGCATAAGGCGGTGGTAAGAAGAAAAACCTGCTATCGCAAAGGTGTTAGCTGGCTTTCTGTTCGAGAAACACAGCTGAGAGAAACATAAAAGTCACTTAGTCTCAGTGTGATCTCTTCTGTCAGACAGTTTACAGTAACAACAGAGGAAATGTGAAATGAACAGAACCTCAATCATGTTTTTTAGGTATAGCAGTCCTGGATCTCTTTCTCTTGCCATAAATCAGGTCAAATACATTTGCTAAACTTTTCAGGAAATTCTAAGTTTGGACTGCAGGACTGTGATCAGTCTGTAACAGAGCAGAGAAGCAGGGACATGCAAACAGCTGCAAGAGTTGTTTCTACAAATGTCTTTCCCATTTGTAGAAACAGCATCTCAGCTACTATTTTGGTATTAAAGCGGTAAGCTCCTTAAATAGGCTTATTAATGAGAATATAGTTAATGCAGCAAAAAAGAGAAAAATTCTCTATGCCACAAGTCCCATGCACACATACTGTACATCAGAAAGAGTATTGTATATCATTTTTGATGGGTGTGTGTGTCTGTGTATGTATATAAAAAGACTACAGTTGAGAAGGCTGATGATGAGAAAGCCAGGCTGATCCTGGAAAAACTGGAAGAAGATGAGGCCAAGAAGAATGCCCAGCGGGAGATGATGGCTAATTCTAAACAGCAGGAGTCTTGTCAGAAAGAATTCAGTCAACACCTGGACAAAATGCAGGTATGTCTGACTTTTCGTTTACATTTACAGGCTGTTGGGGAGAAGGAAATTATAATATATATTTTATTACTTTTTATACAGGATGAAATCCAGAAGCTTTCCAAAAACAAACAAAATATACTGGATAAACTGAGGAGACGTAAAGCTGAACTGGAGGCTAAGAGAGCTGAGGCTTCAAAACTGAAGCACAAATTCAAGGTGGGAATGAAAGTTTTTTCTGGTTTTTATCCATAAATTGTCCCGTTTGGTTTGATTAAGCTTTTTTGCTAAAGTATATGAATCAGTGGGGTGTTATAAAAAAAAATCACACAAATAATAAGTCATTTAGATTAGATTATAGATAGATACTTAATCATCCACAAGGCCAATAATAACATACAACCAGTGACGTGTGGTGAGCTTCATGACTGAGTTGGATGTACAAATCCTTTATAGAACCTTATATTTTAGTTTTGACCTTAACTAATTAAAGCTTTTAATTATGCTTTAATCAGTTCCATACAATTCAACAAGTACAGCAAGAAAAATTAAAGAATATTTAATACAAGGTTAAATTAGATTTTTTTTTATTATTATTTGAATGTTGTCTTGGGCAGACCTCTCTCTTTCCTGATGAAATTGAAAATTGTGCATGATCTTATCTTTAATTTTATGTGAAGTCCAAGCACCTATCCTTCTCTACAAATCTCTCTGCCACTCTGTGTAAAAAACATCCTTGTCTCTCCTTTTGCTTTCATTTTTAAAAATCTGGCAGCTTTAATGGGGAAGAGAGTGGCTTTGAATGATTCTATTCTGACTGTGTTTTTTTGTTGTTGTTGTTTTCTGATTGTTTTCAATCTTTTCAATGCATAGAAGAAGAGCACCTGTGGCCTGTGTTACCTATGGGGCTCAGCACTGTCCTCTGTCAGGGGGGCTCAGTACTTTCTCCCTCACCCTGCGCATTTATGGCTGATCAGAAAGACTAAATTTGTCATCCACATTCATTAAGTATATTAGACACACTGTGCAATGTCAAAATATCTAGAACATGTGTAATTAAACATGTATATTGGCGATATAAAGACAGACAGCAATGGGCATACACAAACTGCCTGCTTCCTTTACTATGTGTGACACAGCGCCACCAGAGGTGAGGCAAAGTACTGCACTGCCTCACCCTGGACTTCTTCCATGTATTTGAACAGGCAATGCGTAAATTCAGTGATTTCGACCATAAAAATGTTGATATTTCCAATAAAAATGTGATTTATAGAAAATTCAGGAGGGAAAGTTGATTTTTCTGTCATCATTGATAACATCTATTTTACTTCTCATGTACCTATTTTACTTGTCAGGATTACAGGTGGGGCACTGCCTCACCTGCCTCCCCTGACCGCACGCGACTGCGTACAACATAGTATTCCTAATGGTGCAAATAAATGGTTCAAACAAAGTGTATTTCTTGTCTAGATCTATGCCCAGATTCCAGACACTGATGTGAAGTTTCTTGCTCGTATCAAAGATGAGAATGGAGAGGGAGAAGATAGCAGTCAGTTAATCAGAGGAGTGTTTACCATCAGTCAGAGAGCTGCAGTACTTCTAAAGGGAGGACAGGCACTTATCACCTTTGAGGAAGAGAAAGGTAAACAGGACTTCATTGTTTTCTTATGTTTGGGATTTTGTCTATGTATTGTGTAATGTGGTTGATATGAAAAAAACATTTAATTCAGTTTAACTATATAGCGCCAATTCACAACAAATGTCTAAAGGGAGTTTACAAAAAACTAAATTCAGTTCAGTCATACAGACAGATTCAGTCAATTGCATATATTTAAAATTGATCCTATTTATCAAACAATGCAGCCAAGTTCAGTTTAATTCAAATTGATTTAAAAATTTTTCCATCTAAGGAAACCTAGCAGATTGCATCGATTCACTGACTTACAGCATTCAATCCTCCTGCATGAGCATGTAGCAGCAGTGGAGAGGAAAAACTCCCCTTTAACTGGAAGAAACCTGTTAAAGGGGAGATGATAGTTAAATTAAATTACCTTATGTGGGAGACAATGAAGGCGTATGTGAGAGAGTATGATAGTGAAAGCAAAAGCAAGAATAAATTATGGCCAAAACAGCCTCATACAATTCATCATTCTAATGAACAATGTAGTTAGGAACAGATTACAAGGTGACACAATGTGGGATTGGTACCGTCTTGGTGACTACATTCATATAAATTCCTCTGATACAAACTGAGTTTGTGCACTTGCGATGCCATGAACACATCATCTTGTTTTATGGTGTCATTCCTTGTAAATGGTAAAACTGATTGGCTTCCTACTTTGCATGGTTAAACTAGAATTTCAGAGCATTCTACCAAACCTCTGAGTGTCTCTGTGTTTACAGTAGTAATTTGAATAAAAATGCGGAAAGTTTGAAACGCTGGAGCTTTGCTCTTTCCTTGGTGCACCTCTGCGTTCATCAGAACAGTTTGTACATATAAGTAGTTGCTGAAACTCATTTAAGAGTGTCTCTAACTCACATCCTGTGAAGTTCTACATTTTCCTATGAGAAGACATGACTTTTGACTGTACAGCCAAAGAATCCCAGGTTCAGGGCTTATTTACAGCTGTTTGCATCGGTGACAGGAGGTATACCAAGGGAGGAGTCTTGTATTCCTACATGTGCACTCAATTACTTGTTGACTGGGATGTACAAAGGAAATGTGTTTGAATACACGGTACACACCACATTTTAATACAGATAAAAGAAATTAAATTAACATTTTTCATATTATGTCTAAATACTGACTGGCTGTTAGATACACAAGAAATAAATGAGCTATAAGGCTTGTTTCCTTTTTAAAACATGCTGCTTTTGTAGCAGTATTGGCTGTATTATTATTAAAACAGTCTGATTTCTAGTCTCGACAAGTTTATATTTATTTTTTACTTAGTCAGGAAGATTATTCAGCCTGAAACGGTGACAGATATTAGTTTTTATTACTTATGCTAAGGAGGTCTAACAGTTTATGGGATTTAAGTGACTATGTCAACAGGTTTTTAAGTGTGCAGCACTATGAAATGTATCTCTGTCATGTTCTCGTTCCTGTAGTGGCTCATAAAATCCTGAGGCTCCCCAGTTGCCGTGTGTCCTGTGAAAACAGCATCTTGAATGTGAAACCGAAAGGAGTCACCTTGGAAACATCTGTGAAGTTTGAGGTACATTCTTAAATACTATGCAGGTTTACTGTTAAAACAGAACCATTGATGAATTACTGATAATTAAAATTGTTGCATATTTGTTGAGTGGTTTTAAACAAAAGGAAAAAAAAATTTTTTTTTTAATCACAAAGAAATTTCAAAATTAATACTGAGTGACAATATCTGAGGTTTTTTTGTGCACTTGTTTTTTTGGGGACCACGGCCAATCAGACAGGGTTGCTTTGACCTTAGACCTTCTCTTAGACCATCATAAGGGCCTAATGTGTGACTATTATTGAACCACAGGGTGACTTTTAGTGTAGCAAAGTCTTCTTTGTTTTCCTTTAACAACTGATCGCACCAGTGCAACCTCAGATATTTTTTAGACAGATTACTGAGAAATTAGGTCAGTGCACTGGACAGAGCTACAATGATAAACATTAAATACAATTTAGAAATGATTTTGGTGTTGGAAATGGTGTATTTTACCCGTTTGCTGTGGTGTTTTGAAGAACAGATCACAGACATTTTGGTGATATATTTGCTCAAAGCTGTCCATGACAAAGTTAACTGATTCTTTCCTGTGTTATTGTTGAATCTAGAGCTGACTCAAGAGCTAACTTATCTTGCTGTCAACTCAGGTGCTTATGAAAAAAGCTGTGCTTTTTAGAAAAACTGACAACTGACATTTAGATACTGACTTGAAGAGCTATTATGTTGGTGGTTGAGTTGTTTCCTCAGGGTTTGCTGTTCAGATGGACAAAGGTCTACACTTTGGTGTTATTATACACTGTGCTTTTTGCCCTTGCTTCTTCCCTTTTTATTGACTTGCACTCATTTTGCTTTGCTCATTCTGCCAACCAACACCTAACATCTCTGAGGGTTCACATGATACACTGAAGTCTGTCTGAATATATAGTGTGAAAATAGTGTAAATATTGTATTTGCCTCTCAAACATTGCATTATGAAATAACCCTGTATTTTGTAATAATTTTGCGTTATCTGTGTAGGTCCATGTGGATGTGTCCAGAAAAGAGCTCAGAGTATTCAACATCCCCCCTGCCATGCCAGAGGACAGAACAGAGGACCGTCTGGAGATGAGCTTTTCTAGACCAAGCAGGGGAGGGGGAGAAGTGGAGAGTGTGGATTACAATGGCAAGACAGGAACAGGATCCATCACATTTTTGAAACCTGGAGGTATGACTCTCAAGGTCACACACTGAGATGCTATTGTAGTAAAATTATATCACAACATGTGTGTCTTTTGCTCCCCGTTCACCTTGAAGTCTGCATGACAGGTTATAGTAACGAGTCATAAAGTGTTGAGTGCTGACGACTTAAATCCAAGTAATAGGAAAGGTGTCAGGGTTTTAAGGTATTCAGAAAGGGCCCTAAGTGGATACATTAGTAATAATAAAAAGAATGTTATTTCAGTCATTTTTAAACATGAAGTAAATCAAATACAGGAATGCTTCTCTCTCTCTCTCTCTCTCTCTCTCTCTCTCTCTCTATATATATATATATATATATATATATATATATATATAATAGCATAATTAATACAAAACATTGTCTGACTTCAGTTGTTTAAAGTCATTTAAGGTAGTGTTTGAACAAGTAAATATCAGATGTCCGAGTGCTAGTAAATGCAGCGCAGAAAGAGCTACGAGTAACACAACATACCCCCTAGCCCCTGTGTGCCGGAGAACAACATCAAGTGGTGAGAGCAGCGCTGTTTAAAGGTGGAGTTTTATTATCAAACAGTGCTAGATTACACAAGTGTAAGTAAAGTTGAACACTGTTTTTGGAGACTAACTAGTAGTTATCATAACTAGTCCCAAAATTTTAAACCTAAAGCCAGAGAATATCTGAAGTAGAACTTTAATGTCTTTAACGCTTTTTGTGTGTCACGTGTGTGTGTAGTTGCCTGGAGGTTGGCCAGGAAAGGACTGTACAAAGTAAATCTTGAATCTGAAGTTAACGTCAAGGTTGGACCAGAGTATGAGTACAAGTTGGAAAAGTTTCAGGTAAGAGACATTACACTCGTCTTATTAAAGGTTCTGTTTAGTTTTATGCTTTGCTCAATATAAATATTCCTGTCCAGCATTCATTCCTCAAAGAATTTGTTCTTTGTGGGTAAAGGTGTGGATTAAAAAGATCCTGCTTCTCAACACAAATGACCTTAGTCCTTATGTCAGATTATCATTTACCACTGAAGTCCAAGAAAACTGACGATTCATTGGTGTAAAAGTCCAAGTTAAGTCCATTCTTTATAATTTTATTAAACCTTGTCTAAAATCATTTAGTTTGTGACTCAAGTCAGACTTAATTCCAAGTCACATTACTTGAGTTCACACCTCTGCCCTTCCTGCTGTACTGTTCTCAACATTTCTTCAGAAATTCTTTTAAAAAAGAAATATGATTGTGGGAGGTGGCAGTACTGACTTAACAGACAGGCCTGACAGTGGATGTTGCAACAGGAATCAAAGGCTACAGAGGCATGTTAGTTTTGGTGACAGAAGCATTGAACAGTGGATGTAGGTCAACAGAGGTAGCTAAACGTTGGCAGGTTGTTTTGGCGATGCAAACAGGAAACAACAGAGGAAAGAAGGTGCTGATAACTTCATAACACCTTGATAAATAGAACCAGAATCAACTTTATAGGAGATGGAGGTGGTTCTTCCTTCATAGTTGAAGTAGCTGCTAGCAGTGATGAATTGACCTTAACCTCCAAGGCAGCTGAAGCTGATGGAACAGCTCTGTCCTTGAACCTCAAGGTGGCAGACACTAATGCACCCATCAGAATGAACTAATAATGGAGCTGCATGAGATAAATGGTTTCAGGCCATCATGGAACAGGACATCTGAAGAGGCGAGGACATTGGCAGACCAACTGTATCCTTTGCAACAACCAGCTAGCAGTGAACTCTTCATAAACAGGACATAGAGATAGATTGCAGAACATTTAAAACAGATGCTAGTGTTATACAGGAGAGGAGAGTAACTATAGGAGCCTTAGAGACAGAACTGGTTCTGGTGGCAGATGAGTGAGGAAACAGTCCTCAGAGTTGGGAGCTGGCACTGCCAGCCCCTGGTCTACTGGTTCTGGTTGTGGGACACCCTTCTTTAAGTTGCTCCTCAAACCATTTCTATACAATTTTTACTTTGTGGCAGTGTGCATTATCCTGCTGAAAAGGCCACACCCATCAGGTAATGCTATTTCCTAAAAGGGTATTCCTGACTTATAACAATGCTCAGGTGGTTGTTTCTTCCAAGAACAAGTGTTCTTTAGGTAAGCACTGTACATGAACCTGACCATCCACCAGTGTGATGTAACAGAAAACATTCATCAGACCAGACCTGATTCTCATTTGCTCTTTGTTAGTTCTTAATCAGTGGACAGGGGTCAACATGGGTTCATCAGACCCAGGCCACTTTCATGTGTGGTCCTAAATCTGATATGTATTTGATGTTTTTTTAAGGAAACCTCATTCTTAATAGTCATGTTACATGTCAACCAACTTTATGTTGTTGTGTGTGACTAAACACGACAAAAGCTATTTTGTGGTGAAGGAGGTGGATGGGGCAATATGAAACATATCAGTGGACAAACAAGCCCAACAGATTTATTTATTATAATTTTTCCAGGAAAGAAATGGATTGAGCTTATTAATCTCTTTATAAGGATTTCCTAACCTTGTGAGATCTTGTGACAGCCGCTCTGTTTTTGTTCACTTACAGGTTTTAGCAGTGTGTCTTTATTTCCACTCCATGTAGAACAACATTCATTACATGTGTTCCAAGCTAGTCACATGGACATGCCACTTTCTGTTAGTAGAGTTGGTCTCCTTCAAAATAAAAGTCTTGCCACTCCAGGAATTATGAACATTAGCGCCGACACTATTGATAGAGCAAGTCAGAATTCTGTTGATCTTTACATCAGAACTGGTACACACATGCTACTCTGTGCAGCATCCTATTTACTACCATAAACAAACTCTGACTCAGCCTTGGTCACTAAGGTTCTCCATTGCTCCCCACTATGTGACTGTCCACAACCACTGCACTTTAATGAATTAATGCTTTAAAATTATTATGCACCATATGTCCCACATCTTTTTGCCAGTTGATCTTATGTCTGTCATTCATTTTTCAGACATCATGTGGCTCATCAAAGAGAACCATTCTTCTGGAAGGCATTGATGATGTGGAGAATGAGGAGGACCTGCAGGACCACCTTGAAATTCATTTTCAGAAGCCCAACAACAGTGGTGGGGAAATTGAGAACATCAAGTATATTTCTCAGGGAAAATCTCTACAGGCATTTTTCAGTGACGACACAATGGACACAATCAACTGAAGTTAGGTAGAAGCAGTTACCTTAAGTAGTAAGTGTGTTTGCAGGAAGAAAGGAAGAGTTTGATCCCATGGCCCTTTTAGTGTCCAAAACAGAAAATTATTTTTGTTTTAAGACTTGGAAATGTTATTTGATTATGTTGATATTTCATTTATGTTCTGGTAAAGCAGGTGTAGGTTTGATTTTATTATATACAGTAAATTACTATGACATTTACACAGTCTTGAGTAGATTTCCAGATCTTCAGAAAGAAACTATATGTTCAGTAACCGTGTGTATCTGAACACTCAGAAGCTAATCTTACATCACGATTGGATCTATGGTATGTTGATCTTAATGTAAATAATGACATAACAGCTCCGAACATTGTTAGATTGTATTGTGTTTTGTGTGTTTTAAAGAACACTTCAGCAGTCCTTTAATCACTGTAGTAATAAGAAATTTTATATCATATAAGAAGCAGATGCTGTGGTAAATTAAACCTCACTGTACTCTTTGAACTGATAAACCTAAGTCCTGTTTCACTATAGGTTCCTATACAACATAAACTTTCTCAGCAAGTTAAACTATTTGTAATTTTTTTCTCCTTTGGGATCTCATGGACTTATCAACTTCAAAAGCAAATGTTATTCTCCCATCTATGACAGATATTTGGCATACTGTGTAAAAAACAAAAATCAGGATTTTTTTTTTCTGGCCTATCACTAAGGTTTAAGCTTCTGCTTATTATAGTCTCTTACACCTTGTTTAGGATGCCTATTAAAATAAAAAGATCATGTCAGTCACAGTGGTTTTGTGTGTGTGTGTGTTTTAAGTCCCAGAAAGAACCCAGGCAGGTAGCCTATAATGACAAAGTAAAAGTATGTTATTGTTTTGCTTGAGCTCAAAATTTCTCAAGATCTCCATTTTTTTTCTTTTATTGGCTAGTTTCTCAAATATGTGCCAAACAATGCTGTATACATTATTCCTTCTTGTCCATATTTCTTGCCCACACCAATCAATCTATAATAACTCCTTAATTAAATGAGTTACATCAACATTATCAATATTTAACTTTCCTTTGGGATTAATAAAGTATTTTTGAATTGAATTTGAGTAAGCACATTGCTCTAACCAGCTGTTAGTTGACTGTCCCTTTGCTGAGTATCCAAGCCGCAAGAGGACAAATATTTTCTACTACTTTTAACAACTGTTTGTATTTGGAATGTTTTGGGACATTCATGAGAAGGAAGGGATGCAAAGTGGTAGAGGTGGTCATTTAACCCATTTTACCCCACTGGTCACAATTGTGACCATAAAATTTATTTTAGTTTATATAACTCCCAAAATCTTTCTGATTCAATTTTCAGCTAATGTCCAGAAAATATGGAAAGAATAGAGTGTTTGGATGAAGCGTATGCATTATCACATATTTAGAGTAAATTGTCACATGACAGTGAGATAATTTAAATATTGACTATGAAGGGAAGATAGGTCATTTGCCATCCCAGATTTTGAATACATATGATCAATTTATGGGAAAGGAGGATGACTTCCCCCTTCACTAATCATGTAGCACTCTTTTACCACTTATAAGAGTTTATGATGAAATGTTAACGGTCTCTTTTTGATGTAACCTTTAAAACCAAAGAGTCAAATCAGAATTTACCCCAAGGAATGGCCTGAGATTCTAACACAAGTGGAGAAGCTGATGGTCCACTAGAAAGACAACAATATTGTCAGTGTAGAAACAAAGATAGAAAAGAGCTATACTGGGACTGATGTCAAGTGATGGAACAAAGAACAACGTTCCTTTGACCAAGTTTGACAACCATAGTGTATCAATGAGCACAAGGGAACTGTAGCCCTTTATGACCAAAAGGCCTCAAGATAGTGTCATGATCAGGTCCAAGAAGTGGTGGATGCCCCATCTTTTCATGGTCTTTCAAAAGTGCACTTGAAAATATGGCGATGGTGGCTCAGGAGGTAGGAGTTTGTCTGGGTTGCTAATTGGAACCCCCATTTTGTCTGTGTCAGTTATGTTCTTGGGCAAGACGCTTCACCTGGCTTGACTGAGCTTATCTAACCGTTTCCTCTCAGCTAGTGCAGGCCATTTATCTTCAAGATATTATTTTACAAATGTGTTATTGAAGGGACAACTGATTTGCTCACCTTCTCAAGGGTTGTGGCATTTTCTAAAGGTTTGGTACAAGGTCACTGGGCCTTGGAAAGAGATCTGAAATGGACAAGATGTGACCAAGACGTGACCAAGATGCTTACTGGTCAATCAACACAGGGAATCAGTTCCTGAGATGTTTTTGCACCACCCATACCTGAAAAATTCAGTGCTTTATTGCACATCGAGTGCTTCAAGAGATATCATGGAAAGTATGGAGGGGATTGAAATGACCCAAAAGTGAAGAGTACCGAATTCACCAAATGGTGAAAAGGAGCCATATAACAGGTCAGGAGCCTTTAACTCCAGGCCACAAGGGCTGGTGTCCTACAGTTTTTAGATGTGTCCCTGGTCCAACACACCTGAATAAAATGGCTGAATTACCTCCCCAGTATGCAGTCAAATTATCCAGAGTCCTGGTAATGACCTGAATTTTTGACTCAGGTGTGTTGAAGCAGAGACGGATCTGAAAGTTACAGGACACCAGACCTCAACGCCTGGAATTGTAGACCCCTAACTAAGTCCATTGAGTCTTACTGTATGACAGTGAGACAGATAAATGCTCGTGATTTTCAAGATTATAAAGGAAGACTTCAACCATAGATGTAATCTTTATGATCTATGTTCCTGTAATGACAGTACGACTGACTGAAGTTCAATAGTATTTTTTGACTGGAGTATTTTACTACACAGCATTTATGTTGAAATTTTGCCCTTAATGTACAGTATTTTTAATCCTTTATTCTGTTTTTATATATGTATGAGTCTGTTTGCTGTTATTGCGTGTCACTGTCACTTTGCTGCTGTTGCACAGAAATTTCCCCACCGTGGGACAATAAAGGATATTTCTATTCTATTCTAATAGAACTGTGTGTGTATATTGGTACACAATATACTAATTCTTGAATGTGTACCTTACAGTGCAAATGTTGCACTAAAGTAATGCTGTGGTAAGGTATATTCAAATAAAGAAACAATATTCACATATTATCATCTTTGTTATTTGGCGAAAAGCACTTTTAGCTCATCTAAGAGAGAGTATCACAAATTATGCCACCGGTCACAATTGTGACCGGTCATAAAACACACTTTTTCATATATATTTTCTCAATTACTCTGGATTAGTTCAAATGGCTACTAATGACACCTGATTTGAATATTTTCATTTCTGGGAACAATTTGGTATTAAATGGGTTAAATTACAGTTTATACAACTAGAGATAATGTCATGCAGAGTTTTTGCTTCAAATGTGCAAATCCTCACCTGCATTATATCAATTAACTAGTAAAAAAACAACAACAACAAAAAAAAAACAAAAACAGTACAACTATCCATTCATAAGGAATGCCAGGAATCCAACTCCATGGAAACACTCTTCAGATCATTCTGGCAGATTGGCGTTCCCAATCAGAAGGGACTTATAGTGCTAATATGTTCTGAGTTTTTGGTTTGAGATTTAGGGTCAACAGAGGTGAGCACTATTAAAAGGAAAAAAACAAAAACAGAAACTAACTTTGAGATGTTAAAAAATATATATTTATGGGGAAAAATAACGGAAGCCACTTGCTTACAACAAGCAAATATGGCACAAGAATGTGATTTGGGCTGCACTCTTTCTGCATAAATGTTGCATGCTCTCCCTACGCATGCATATGTTCTCTCTGGGTAGTCTGACTTTTTCCAACAGTCCAAAAACAACTGTTAGGTCACAGGTCTCTAAATTTCCCTTAGGTATCACTGTGTTCTTGCATGGTTGTTTGTCCTGTATGTCTCTATAGTCCTGTGATTAGTTAGGTGTGAAGAGGGCAACCAGTATACAGGGTGTACAGTTAGGACCAGTATACCCTCTGTTTGAGTGTGCTGTGTGAGTAGACATCACTCCAGACCGCTATAGGAGATCTTTCCTGCCCACAGCCATTACCATCTAAAATGACTCTTTAATTAGATGAGTTACAACAACATTTAATTTCTCTTTGGGAGCAATAAAGTATTTTTGAATTTGAATTGAATTTGAATTACACTATGACCTTCGTGTGAGCTTCTCATCTGCTTGTTAAAATTCCTCTCATCTCTTTTTGTTGGCTGGAAGACCAGAATAAAAATATACAAAGAAAACCATATTTGAAACTTAAGGAAGAATCCATCTCTTAAAAAGATCCCTGTTGTCCCACAACGATATTAAAATATTTAAACTGGAATGATTGAGCTTTGTATGTTGAGTGAAGCCAGTTATTCAGAGAGAACAATCTGCTGAACCTTTCAACTTGTCTTATGGTGGGAAAAACCCTCACTGATAAACTGTTTCCTCAGAGAACAGTTTCTCGGAGAGTTAAAAAAAAAAAATAAATAAAATAAAATAAAATAAATAAATAAATAAATAAATAAATAAATTTTCAGTCATTCAGTTACTGATTTGTAATATCAGTTTTTTTTGTAGTTTTTTATTTGTTTGTTTTTTTTGCATAGCTTCAGTTGAAGCTTCGGTGTTGTGCAAGTGGGACAGACCGATTAGCCTGTGGGCTGTTTTAAGTAAATTTGGGTTTTATTTGTACTTAATTATGTTATTATTGTGGAGAAGTTTGAATAATTTCTTTAAATTACAGTTAAGCCCTACATTAGTCATGGCACAAGCAGATTTGGGTTCAAAGTAATCTTTTCAGAAAGCTATAATATTTACTCTGACTGGAAGCAATTTAGATTTTTGAAAAGGCCCATCTAAACTCTCAATTTGAATATAACAGTGAATCTGTTGATTAAGCGCAGGATTAGGGTGATGGCAAGGAGGTCTTCTGATCTTAATGACTTGCAGGTAATAACCAAAAAAGTCAAAAACATGCAAAGAGCTGCTCAGCAATTACAAGAGGGGTTTGACTGCTGCAGTGCCAACAAAGAGTTTTATTAAAAAAGGTAAAAAATTGTTTATAACTTGCAAACTAGTAGTTTTTTTTTGTCAAATGTAAATTAGAACAGATTTTCTGTACACAAAATTGTTTTCATATCATAGTTTGTAAAAGTCAATGTGAACCCAAACACAAGCAAGGTGGTATTTCATAAAATAAATAAATGAACTTACAGGTTTGAGACAAGAGGAACAGGCCATGGAACCATGGTGGTAGCAACAGAAGGCAGTCACCATGACAAAGAAAAACAGGGAGCTTAAATACAGAGGATTTACAGTGTGATTGGTTATATGGAAACCAGGTGAGTAAAATCAGGAAAATAGTGAAAAATTGACAGAGTGCTGAGGAGAGATCTGGGGGAAGGAAAAACAGGGGGAGCTGAGCTCAATACAAAGGAGCTACAAGCCAAAAGGGAAAAGTTCACTAACATAAGAGACTAAACCAAACTGCACAGAAAACAAAACACTAGAAATAAGCAAGGAACTCAACACATAGCAATTAATGAATATTAATGTAAAAAAAAAAAAAAAAAAAAAAATCACAGTATTTATAAAACACACAAAAAAACAAAAATTCAAACATCTGTGGATAATTTTATTTCCATTGTTGTATCATCTTTTGAGAGATGCCTGTATCATTCCCTGTCAGAAACAAAATTTATTGGTTGAATGAGAATAATTCAAAGCCTAAAATCTGCCAGAGTATGAATAATTTTGGGCTTAGCTGTATCTCTGCCTTTCCAACCTGGACGTCTGCGGGTAGGTGAGGATGGTCAGCGTCAAAGTCATGAATTTGGTTGTTAGGTCTGTTCTCCCCTAATAGGAACAATACTAAGTAGAACAACACACACTTCAATGACATCCAATGCTCATTCTGGAGTAACTACAGGGAATGAAACAGGCATCTGAGAGAGGTGTCAAGAGAACAGGAGTTCCAACCCTGCTGTGCCTCAGATTAACATACAGTTGTGGAGTAGAGGCTCCAGCAGGGAGAGATGTTCTCTGTTCCCCAGTATGACATTCTCCTGTAGTTATAGTGGATAATATAAACACTGTTGTGCTAATGATACTCAGCTATGTTTATCCATAAATCCTGATGAATCCGAACAGTCAGGTAGACTACAGGCATGTCTTGGAGACATAAAACCTGGATGACTCTAAATTTTCTGCTTTTAAATTGTGACAATACAGAAGTTGTCGTCTTTGGATCAGAACCTTTGAACAAAAAAACCCTGCTTAGTCGGTAACATAACCTTGATAGTACTAAATTGGCCTGTGGTAATAAAGAAAAGAACCTCATATTATTTATGATCAGGATGTTATTTAAATCCCATATTAATCAGATTTCTAGGATTTCCTTTTTCACCTTCAGAATATTGCCAGAATTATAAATATTCTGTTCAGAAGTGATGCTGAAAAACGAGCGTATGCATTTTTTACTTCAAGGCTGGACTTCTGTTATTTTTTACTATCAGGAACTCCACAAAATGCAAGCCTTCAGCTGATCCAAAATGCTGCAGCAAGAGTTCTGATTAAATTTAAAAAGACAGATCATAGTTCTCCTATCTTATTTTCCCTTCATTGGCTCCCTCGTAAATTCAGAATAGAATCTAAAATTCTCATTCTCACATATAAAGCCTTTAATAATCAAGCTCTGTCATACATCAGAGATGTCATTGGTCCAGATGTTCCTAACAGACCACATCGTCCTCAAACTTCAGATTTTTTAGAAGTAAAATGGAAGGTAGATCTTTTCATTATCAGACTCCTCTCCTGTGGAACCTTTCTGAAAATGAGTTATTTTTGAAGAATTCACACCCAGTAAAACACTGTAGTTTCTTTCTTTAAAACTTTATCATGTGGTTAATTATTGGATTTAAAACTTTATTTATACATTGCAGAGCCAAACAGAGCCTTAAGGTCGTTACTGTTACATAACTGAAAATAATAATAGATATCACGTCTTCTTTTTTTGTGATTTCCTGTTTACACACTAGTCCAATAGGTGGCGTTAATGCACCTTTAAACCAATAAAAGAGCAGCAGCAGAAGAAGACGCCAAGTCTACTGCTACTATTACTGCTGATGTCACAGCAAATCGAACACGGAGGCATTACAAACTAAATACTCAACGATGCTTTGGTTTGAGGGATCCATTCCTGAGGCCATAAACGCTGCTAAACAACGCAGTTTGGTCTTTGTCGTTGTCATCGCAGGTAACTGTGGTAAAATGATCTTAAACGGAGGTGGTATGTGTTTACTGTCGTGAGAGCCTTCAGGCATTAGCAAGCTCCCTCTCGGTGTTGCTTGACAAAGCCGTCCCAACGTTTCTCCGTTGTGTGTTAGAACTGGGTGGTTTTAATGCTGCGTCTTGTTCAGTTCGGAAGTCAACTGGACGTGAGAATGACGTCAAACCCAACTTAAGCGTGTTGAAGCAGCAGGTCGGTGAACCAGCTGTCTTTGCTTGTTTTGATTTTACTCGGAAACATGGCTACCAACTATCACCAACACAAGCCGTCAGCCTTGTATTTCACCAAAACTTTCGCTTTCAAACACCATAGAAGACTTTCCCATATGGAAGGCGTACAATTCTTTAAGTGTGAGCTATTTAATACAACAGCTCATAAAATTAAAATATGAAAAAGTTCTCTATATTTTGTCACTTATTGAGAGTGAAACTTATATTGTATAGATTCATTACAGATAAAGTGAAATATTTCAAGCCTTTTTTTCTTCACAAAGGAAACCTAAAACTCAGTTTCAGAAAGTTAGAACATTACATAAGATCAATGAAACATAATTGATGTTTTAACAGAACTTTTTTAGTGTGGTGTTTGGCTGCTATTGTGTGATTGAGACATTTGGAATTGCTGTGGTTACTAAACTGGCAAACTACATAGAGAAAAACATAGGACTTTCCCCTTTTCTTTTTCCACCTCAAGTAAAATAACACATTTCTATGTTCTTGTGGAGTACAGACTTTTACTGGTCAACAGCATTAGTGTCTTGGCAGTGTGCTGGTCTGGAACATACAGGTATGTGTTTGTAGATGGAGGTAAAACAATAATTCTGCTCAGGAGACTAGATGATGCATAATAACCCTTTTTTCATTTTCACAAATGAACTAAAGGTTCAAAAATCAAAACAGTCTATAAGCAGACAGTTTAGTTCAGGTTTGATCAGTAAACATTGATCTCTGAATTTTTTTCCTCATTTTTGCCATGTTGCAGCCACAAGCTTAAGATGAAGTTAGAGATGACCATGGTAATATGTTGTTTATAAAATTGTCTTCCAAAAACAAAGACTTTCAGGATATTTTTATATTTTACTGGGATCTTTTGTAGCAGATGAGCACAAAGTAGAGCATTATTTTGAAGGTGAAGAAAAATGATACATGTTTTTTTAAAAATCTACAGCTCTGGCTGTATGTTTAGATTTGTTGACCCAGACTCTAGTCTTTTGCAGCCTATAACATCTTTCTATTGGTTCTGATCAGCTTCCCTGTCCCTGATCAGACTTAGCAGCAATTATGTTACACATAATGAAATCATTTTAGTTAAAATCAATTTCTTAATGCTTTATTAATCTCAGAGGAAAATCGTAAATTCTTGTAATTATGTGACTGAGTGTTTTCAGCCAGCTTCACAGTGTGAAACATGAGGCCAGCTGACTGACAGCTCCAGCTTGGATTCAGTTCAACACAACGATTATCCTAAACACAGCAGGAAATCCTACAACACAATATGATAAATCAATACCGCAGTCAGATCTCAGTGTGGTTGAAATATTATAGTTGCACCTTAAAGACAGAGCTGGCCAAAGCATATCCACAATAGTGTGATAGACTGTTAAAGCCATACAGGAAAGGACTTTCCAAGGTTACTGCTGCATGTTTTTGTTTTAATAAAGACAGGATGGAAAGAGACCTTCTGGATTTAAAGTTGAATTGAAGTCATTTTTCAAATCTAGTAAGTTATGATGACTGGATATGTAAAATAGTAGCTTTCTTTTTTCCCTCGACTATAGTTGCTGAAGTGTGAATTGTTTGCTTGCTACTAATGCAAACCACTTTTTATGTTTATTTGAGAACCACAGCAGGACGTACCTTTATGATGCAGAGTATAGTTCACATGTAAAGTTATTTGCTGTCTGGTTTTGATTATAATTGTTTTTATCAGTTTAGTAAACTTACTATTTTTCAGCTGACCCTTCTGTGGTGAAAGGTTCAGGGGTTTTGTGTTAAATCCATCCTCTCTGTGATTTTATTCCCTCAGGGGAGGATGAACAGTCTAAGCAGCTGATGTCCAGTTGGGAAGATGACAGCGTCTCAGTGGCAGCCCAGAACTGCTGTGTGGCCATCAAAGTTGACGCCAAGAGGTACGGATTGATTATATATGCTGTATATAATACAGAGTTTCAGTTGGTTTCTTAAAACAGTTTTAATGTTGTGATATCTTACAGGAGAAACCTTTTCTTTATATTTCTTTGTATTTAATGCATAAGGGTTCTCACGTTACAGAAATGTTTAACTTTATTATTTATACTAAATAAAATACTTGCTACTCAGCACATTTTTTTTAATAATATAGGACACAGTATTATGAATTAAGATGCAAAGAAAAAGTGTGGTTCGAGATATTCAGTCCAAACTTTAGTTGACATTATAATCTACCTAAACTCTTTTTAACAACAAAACTATACAAACATTAAACCACATTCCACTCAGCCCAGGATATGACTATCACTGGCCACTTTATAAGGTATTCCTGGCTACTGCTGCTAGGTGTTAACCTATCCAAATGTTTGATTATACAATCTTGAGTGACAAAAGAATTTCAGGTGAAACAGGAAATGACTGAAGCAAAGACAAAAACTGAAGAACAATCATTTAGATTAAATTAAGTCAGGCTCACTGACATTATGTTTATGGATGACCACTGTAATATGCTGTTTATGGAATTGTTTCACAAAAAGAAATACTTTAAGGATATTTTTGTACTTTTTGATATAAGAACAACACATTTTGTATAATATTAGAAGATGTGTGCAAAATATTGAGAGGTGCTGGATATTAAGAGAAAGGAAACCAGTAGTGGAGGTGGATTTATCAGTAACAAATCCCAAGGTGGTGTTCTAACAACAAAAACTGGATAAGATAGTGGATTTTCTTCCCATTTACTGACCGGAAAAAGTGAGTGGTTGCTAGTTAGTAAGTGGTTGTAACTTGACCAAATCCACACTTTTTTTGTTAGTAGTAAGGTAAAACCACCATTAATGGCCAAAATGGCTAAATAAAAAAACATCCTGCCATACACACCAAAATGTTTCCGACAGAATAAATGAAAAGCTATAGACCTTCACCTTAAAATAGACAAGCTTCTCTACTTGAGCAGCAGATTGTGATGGTTTCCTATTGTAGATGTTGAAATACCAGAAAGCAGCTTTGTGATGAGCTCATGAAAACAGAACTACCACAACAGAAATCCCTGGATCAAAATTATGCTAAGAGCATCATAGTAGACTGTAATGTAATAGAAAAAGAATATGGTTTCATCTTAGTTCATCTGCAGCATTTGTGGCTGGGATTATATTCTAATTCATGTAATTCATGACAGCGTTGAGATCAGTCAGCGTATTCCTGCCATGTATTACTGGGAGAGGGACAGGAAACGACTGTCTATACCGCACACCTTAATGATTATGGAGGTTTTTGTAACTGTTTATAAATGTTGCCTTGGGTTCACCCATACTTACTCTGAAGTCCAGAAAGGTGGTGATAAATTCTTCTGCTAATAATCCAGCTACTCTGTGATGGTCCAGAGTTAGACACCTGGTCTTTTTGGGCTCAAACATCTCGTCAGAGGCTCCTTTTCCAGCTGTAGCACTTCTGTTAGCAGTTTTGCAAGTGCAGCAGTGGAACTGGAGCTAATAGTTTTGGGAACATTCAAGATCCTCATGTTCATCTTCTCATTTGTCTCTCCATGGTGTCACACTTTTTGGTGACCACTGTAAGTTCACTTTTCAGGCCTTTTATTGTATCTAGCAAAATAAGCTGGCCATGTCTATTACCTGCCCCGCACTTCCATAACGCTGGTCTTTAGCTTATCCAAATTTTCATTTTATCTCTGCCTTCACCCTTTGCCACCTGACTACAGGTTTACTCAGACTTGCGTTGCTAATACAGTCCAGACATATTCAAAAGGCTTTAATGTATAAATCACACTTTTATTCATCATTGAGTCATTTCCTCTTCCCAGTGACACCTGTGTCCAGTTTTCCCAGATCTGTATCCTTTGGTGCTGTAAGCTATGCTGTAAATATATTGCTATGTAATTATCTAAGTACAGGACTTTGTTAAAGCTTGTGTTCCTTCATTAGTTTGTTAAAGATCCCGTAGTGTGCATACCGTCTAGCTTTTTCATCGGAGTGAGTGGAATTCCTCTGGAGGTCATTGCTGGAAGTGTGTCTCCTGATGAACTGATGATGAGAATCAACAAAGTAAAAAAGGTAAATTCAGCCTGTAAACAGTGTCATTTTCAGTTGTTTTAAGACTGGCATCTTTTCAACACAACATATCAAAGAGATGACTTGATGAAAATAAATAAGTTAAATAAAATTCAAAATATAATTGGTAGCTGAAGGTTTGGCACAAAACCTAAAATAGTTAAAGAAAATGTAGAAATTGAAAGAACATAGATTTCTAGGTGTCATCATTGACGATAAGTTGTGTTGGAAATCACATGTAAATTATGTGACAATCCTTCACATTTCAGTAATATGACAATTCCTAGTTCTTTAGATGAAAACATTACATTGTAGTGTAATTGTTTTTTTTTTTTTTTTCAATCAACATCACTGATTTTGTGGCGCTACTTGGGAAATATTTGCAAGAAACCTTATTTAAAAAATGTAAATAACATTGTTCTAATGTCTTTTGAGAGATCTGTGTCTAAATTTCTGTCAGAAACAAACTTGTTGGTGAATGAAAGAAGTTTAAACTATAATCTGCCTGGGGGATATAACTTTGATTTTTAACTGTAGATTCTGTCATCCAGACACTAACACAAATTAATTTCAGCCAAGTCTAAGTTTTGTGGACTTTGTAGGGCTACACACCTCGTAAGCTTAATTATCTACTTTAGGAGATGGAGAATAACTAACATAGAACAGAGTGCCAGACAATAAAACAATTACAATATGACAACACTGTCATTTTAATGGCTGCTTTCTTAACCTCTTCTGTGCTTAAAGAACCAGTGTTCTGATTACAGATTTAAACTGTTCTGATGGCAGATGTTGAGTAGATGGTTTGCATTAGATGAACAATAATGTTAACAGGAGCAGAAGTTACAATTTCAATTATTTTTTTTAATGCTCTTATATGATGAAACACTGGTTTATTACAAACTAATGGATCTTGACACAGTGTGTTTTTAACAGTACATGATGTGAGAATTGGGGAGATTGTGGACAGATTTTTTTAATGTATTTTAAATTACCTATGAAACAGAGGAATATGGAATCTGAAAACATGAACAGCTTTGTTCTTCAGTCTTTAACTTATTGCCTTTAAAGAAGCTGAATTGATACAGTTTTGTTTTGTGTATTTTCTTGTTTCCTTCTAGATGCACAGTCAAGGAATAGGAGATACTGCTGCAACAGAAGTACAGGATTCCCTGGAGACCAGACCACCTGACAACACAGCCACAAAGCCTACCTCAGTTCCAGAAGTGCCCTCTGGGTTGGAAATGGTAAATGATGAAACTGGAGAGGCACCAGCTGCAACAAAAGGTGTGCATGATTGCTCAGTCATACTTGTTTCACTTTAGATTTTTTTAAATGCCAAGACTGAAAATAATAATAGGTGGCTTATTATGTTAACAATAAATATAAAATCATTCTTTTGTGTGATTTTTAAATTTATAAATTTGTTAAGAAACTGATGAGCTGGACTTTAGCCTGAAAGTATCCTCATATGCTTAGTGAAGGTTGTAAAAAAAAAAAAAAAAAAAAAAAAAAAAAAAAAAAACCTAATGTACCACAGTTGTCTAAAATTGGATTTCCACTAAAGAAATAGGCTTTTAACTATATTTTGTGGACTTCCTGATAAACAATTGCTGTAGTAACAAATGAATGGACTAGATTTTTAGCACCTCTCCTGGATAGGATATTTCAAATTTTGGCAATATTTTGGAAGTGGAAAAAAGGAAACCCTAGAAACCTGTTTAATATGGGATTTAAATGACATGTCCTGGTCAAAAATAGCCTGGCTATTGCCTTCCTGTGGAATTCTGCTCGATTCGAATCTCACTTCACAGCACAGTCTGGGCTTTCTCCCATTGACTTGGATTTCTCCGGTAGAATTTTAACAGGGCCGATCAGCGAAGAGAAGGAAGAGTTGTGAAGGATGTTGTTGATTTTTCTGCACTATTTTAGAATTGTAGTCTGCCTGTAGTTTGGCAATGGCAGTGGAGGAAGTGGAGCTATTCAGTCCGTGTAACGTGAACAGCCATCAGTGTGAAGAAAATTTATCATTTACATGAACAAACTGGAATCTGTCAGACAAGTACGATTTAGGAGGCCTGGTGCTGTTCTCTTGATCTCTCTCTTGAAGAGTGGAGAGGTACAGAATCGCCGTTGCTTGATATTCAGTGTGACGTCTCCACAGTCAGTGATGATTTAGGGAGTCATGTCATCTGCTGGCACTGGTCCACTGGGTTTTCTGAAGTCCAATGTCAGAAGCCATGTCCTAAAAATAAGTTATTGAGAATATGGCTTTTAAGATGAGGATATTATATCGGATATGTGTATATTGTAATATGTGTATATTACAATATACACATATTTAAAATGTGTATATTAAAAACATATTTTTAATATAGAAATGTGGGCTTAATGAAAAGTATGTTTAATACCTGCTTAAAGGTTATTTTCAAAAGGTACTTTTAATCTGATAGACGAACCTAATCGGAACGCATATTCTAAATTATTGAATATGATTATACATCTCTTTAGCAGTGAACTGTGATGGTTCATAAAAACGTTTTTGGTGCTCTGATTTATGTATCTAATGTTTCAAATGTTCTAGGGGGAACTGTGGATTTAGGCTGCAGTACTTATTTTCTGGTAGTGATGCACATGGATATCAACCTGTTTACTTAGTGATTACCTATCTGATTTTAGTTACAAAGTTTCAATAATAGAATTTATTTTGTTCATTTCCTCTTTGAATGTGACTACGTGTGTCCATGTGTGCTTAAAACCCTTGCGCATGTGTCTTTTTGGGGCGGGGGGGAATTGGTAAGGAAGCGAGCAAAAGCTTTCCCCAACTGGGGATTGATTCCCCGCCCCCTGAAATGGACTCTGTACACCACACTACAGGACGGGGCTGACCTTTTCAGTGTGGTGAGGCGTGTAATCTCTGATGTATTGTAGTGACAAGCATCGGATTAGAAAAATCATCAAAAATACACAGCAAATCAGAAAATTCTCAAAAAAAACAAAAAACAAAACAAAAAAAAACCCAAAAAAAAAAACCATAAGTTATCATACTTGTGTGTACTACAGACAAGCTGTTTGATTTATCTGGGTCTTATAGGTTGCAAGTTGACAACTGTTTGTTGTATTGTGAGCATCACATCAAAAAGTTTCATAATTATTGTACATTATTGGGCTTACCAACTGAAATGAAAATTAAAAGCTTTCAAAATGAAGGTATACATTAATAGCCTGGAAAACATTTTAGCAGTGAGAGGAACACTTGGAGATGTACAGTTGAAGCCAGATAACTACTTACACTATATAAAAAAAGGTACTTAAATCTTTTTTTCTGACTGTCTGATCTGATGAGACTAAACTATTTAATGTCAGCTAAGATTATTAATGAATTAATATTAAATAATTTCGACTTGCTAAGTGTCAGAATAATAAAAGAGGAATTTTACAAAAGTTTTTATTAGTTTTTCATTCTTCCTCCCTATTGATTATGTTTTTGCATACTGGAATTATCCATTTGATCATCTGTTCTCTGAGCATGAAGGCAGTCAGCTCCAATGGCACCTGCTAAAAAAAATTACTAAATGTTCTGAGCTTATATTATGTTCTTCTGCATCATGTTTCTTAATCTGTCCCAGGCCCTGTTTTTTTTTTTTTTTTGTTGTTTTTTTTTTTTGTTTTTTTGTTTTGTTTGTTTGTTTGTTTTCCCCTATGTTTTTCTGTCAATTTTTCAGACAGTATTTAGACAGGAAAGGTCTCGTGTAAACATGAGGATATTTATCATGTTAAATCAGGAGCTTATTCACCTAAAAATGACAACCACCCATGTCACCTGTATGTAAGCTGGGACCGTTTTTTTTTTTTTTTTTGTTTGTTTGTTTTTTTTGTTTTGTTTTGTTTTGTTTTTTTTTTTTTTTGGCCTTCCAGAGACCCTCATTTGTATTGATTTGTGTAAATTTTGCATTTGCCAACATTTACAATTTATCAGATTTATTCTAGACGCATTAAACAATAAATGACTCAACATTTTCTTCTGTGGTCTTTTTCAATATAGAATCCCTTTCAAGTTCAGCGGATGAAAACAGTGTTTCAAGTGAAAAGCCTTCTATGGAGAATTCCTCTTTATGTCAGGCTACGTGTTCTGAAAGTGATGACCTGAATTCTAAGGTAGAAAGGTAGGAGCAGTTTTGGTTTGTGTTAATTTCTGCTTAATATAGACAAGAGTGTATTTAACAGAGTTTTTTATTGCTGTATTGTAAGATGTTTACAAATTTAAATCCCTTTCCCAATTTGCCAGAATGGAGTTTAGTATGTATACTTTGAACCCAAGATCATTTACTTAAAAACTGAAATATTCTGTTTGGATCATTGTCTTGCTGAGATGTTCACCCTCGTTTTATCTTCATCATCTTAGTAGATGGCAGCAAGTTTTTTTTTTTTTTTTTTTTTTTTTTTTTTTTTTTTTTTTTTTTTTTTTTTTTTTTTTTTTTTTTTTTTTTTTATGAATGTGTTATCATACATAGTCCCACACCATGATGTTCCCACCTCCAAACTTTACTGTTGGTTACATGTAATGATTTTTTTGCCCCAGACATGGTGTGTATTATTGTGTCCAGAGAGTTCAGTTTTGGTCTCATCTGACCTGACTGTATTCTCCCAGTACTTCAGAACCTTGTATAAATGTTGTTCATCAAACCTAAAATACTTTTCAATAGGCTTGTTTTTCAGCTTTGGAGTCTTTATTAGTGAGTAGCCATGTATGAGTTAAAGGGCATTACGCTTTGTTTTCTTTGAAAGACATGTATCTGTTAAATCTAGAATGTCCTGAAACTCTCCTCAAGAGGTGTTATCCAAGAGACAAGGACCTGTTGTGGAGTTTATTCTTTACACATATTCTGGGCAGAGCTTTTTTTTTTTGTGGTATCCAAGAAATATTTTGTTATTGGTCAGAAATTTCAGCTGACCTAAAAGGTGTAGGATTAAAACTTGAACTTATTCAACCAGCCCCTCATTCATTTCAAGAGCAAGTCACACTTCAGTGAGTAGTTCTACCACATGAGCCAGTAATTATTTGTGTATTTGGCCATGGTATAATTGTAATGCTTCTACCATTGGGTGGTGCCAGAGTGCTATTTACAGAAGAAGGCAGATCTTTTAATTTTAATATGCTTCATTTTAAAGTTTTATAGTTGTCTAATTTCTAAACTACTGATTCCGTCAAGGCTATAGCTATCCCTGTTGCTTGATCATTTCTTCTAAAACCCTTTTTTTCCTCTTAACCAATAATATGCTTGGGTACCGTACACAGATCAGTCAGGTCTTTTTTTTTTTTTTTTTTTTTTTTTTTTTTCTTCACCTGTCCTGTCCTGGCATCTCAGGTATACCGTATAAAGAATATTTGGAGATTTTATCATAATTGCTTTGTTGACTTTATTAAATGAGGGTTTCAGTTGGCATCAGAGTAGACAAGTTGCATCAAAAAATCTGAATATTCGTCTGTATGAACTTAAAGTTTTTGGATTAATTGTATGGCCATATGCCAGACATGGCGGTAGGGTAGGTTGGTAACAAAGCATGGGCGCTGCAGCCCCAAGAGAGCAGTGCATAGGGAGAGACACAGTGTACAGTGTCTCTGACAGGTTGGTCTGCAGTATGGGGGTCCCTCAGGGAACCATTCTGGCACTGTTCCGCTTCACCTTTTGACTGCAGACTTCTCCATCAACTCCCCACGCTGCCATCTGCAAAAGTTCTCTGATGACTCTGCCATAGTTGGCCTCATCACAGGTGAGGACGACTCATGGTACAGACAGTGGACTCAGGACTTTGTGGACTGGTGCCAGCGGAACCACCTCCTGATCAATGCTGCTAAAATCAAGGAGCTGGTGGTGGACTTCCGCAGGCGCAGATCCACCTCACTAACACCTGTGAACATCCAGGGAGTGGACATTGAGATCGTGAACTCTTATAAGTACCTGAGTGTTAACCTTAACAATAAACTGGACTGGACTTATAACACTGATGCGCTTTACAGTAAGGGTCAGAGCAGACTCTATCTGCTGAGGTCTTTTGAAGTGCAGGGGGCGCTCCTGAAGACCTTCTTTGACTCTGTGGTGGCATTAGCCATCTTCTATGGGACTGTATGCTGGAGCAGCAGCTTATCTACAGCTGAGAGGAAGCGGTTAGATAAGCTCATCAGGAAGGCCAGCTCTGTGCTAGGATGCCCCCTCAACCCAGTACAAGTGGTGGGAGACAGAAGGACTTCAGCTAAAATAACATCACTGATGAACAAAGTCTCCCACCCCATGCATGAAGCTGTTGCTGAGCTGGAGAGCTCCTTCAGTGACAGACTGCTGCATCCTAGGTGCACTAAGGAGCGTTATAGGAGATCCTTCCTCCCAGCACCTGTTAGACTCTAACCATCATTGCTCCCAACAAGATCAGTATGTTTATATCCACGCTGGTATCTGTACAACTTTAGTTTTTTTTTTTCTTTTGTCACTTACTGTGAGTGGTTTGTATTTGTAATGCTCAGAGACATACACATCTTGTACATTTTTAGTTAACTTGAGTATTGTTACAGCTACACAGTATTTAATTTATGTTGAGATTTTGCCTTACTTTACAGAATTTTTTTTTTTTTTTCTATTCCTTTAAAATGTTTTTTATATTCTTTGTGTGAGTCTGTTTTTCTGTTATTGCCTGTCACTGTCACTTTGCTGCTGTTGCACAGAAATTTCCCCATCATGAGACAATAAAGGATATTTCCATAATATTCTTCTATTCTATAATCTCCACACCATCAGTGTAGTGCTGTGATCAGAGCACTTGGATGGCGAAATCTGTAATCACCTCAAGTTGCACATTAATTGGTTAAAGTTTTGAGTGTTTTTAGGCTGCAATTGAGATGCAAAATGTAATTTTTAGGTGTCAAACAAAAGGTCTGGGCACCATACATAGAGATTATGAGGTAGCCATCAATACAATTATTTGTATATAAAATATTCATAAAAGCTTCAGGGTCTGGTGATCAGATCACAATGATCAGACAAAAACCTTCTGATTGGGCACCAAACGCACTATAGAAATTTCTTCCACTTATACCTTCTCATGCTGCAGAGAGGATTCCATACAAATACTGAAGATTTTTGTGTACCAGTAAGGCAGAAACTGATTGTGGTTGTGCCGAAACCTCCTGTTTTTATTAGGGAATTTGGTAGATTGTGAGGAAAAACTCCTAGTGTGAAGCTGATCTCTGTGGCGGTTTACTGTGTTTGGATGGTCAGAAAAATATTTTAAAAAACATTTTGATACTACTGACAGTAGAGTAGGGCCATGATGGTGTTCAAACTTTAAACTGGGCATAATCGTCAGTAACAGTATGAAAAAGTTCTCTCTCAAATTATATGAGCAACCAGTTATGTTTGGTGTGGACTAAAGAAAACATTTGACTTTCACAAAAGAGACAGTATTTGGTATTGCAGTCTTCAGTTTTAGTTGTTTGTTTTAGTTTTGGCTTACAAGGCTGCGAGTCTAGTTTAATCCAGCGCCGTCTTTGTCTTCCCCCTCAATCACTTCCTGTTGATTCTGCCCTTGAGCATGTGGGTGCAGAGGAGGGAGGTTGTGGGCCCTGATGACATCGCCAAAGTACTGCAGCTTCTGCCTTTTGACAGTTGCCACAAACTGCCACTCCATGCCCATCTCCTCCAGGACTGATTCGTTTGTTCTGTGTCGGTCCAGCTGATCCTCAGTGCCCGCCTATACCAGCATCTTGAACAGCATCAGTCTCTTGATATCCACAGCCCTCAGGGTCCATGTCTTGTAGCCGTACTGTGCCACAGGCCACACCAGCATCCTCAGGAATTTCAACTTAGTGTTTGTTTTTTGTTTGTTTGTTTGTTTGGAGGGTGTGGTCTTTCCACAGAGTGGTAAGTGTCCGGAGGGTGGCTCTTGCTCCTTGAAGCACATTGATGACAAAAGGCATCCCTGCCATACTCTCTTCATGATGGTGAACCACTCTGTGAGGTTATCTTCCACTCTGACTGCCACCTGCTGACCACACCTTGGCCAGGTTCCTCAATAGCTTGACTGCTGTGCCACTGACTCCCAACTTCCTCAGCACATCCCACAGCTTTAATCTCATTAAATAATAAATCCTTGGCCAAAAAATGGATAATACCAAGACTAATTTGGAACTTCAATCCTGAGTATGTGTTCTTCATTAAAAGTAATTTTTAAAGCCAACCTCTTTTAGAAGTTACATCCTCCATTATATACTTGAATGTTTACCTGTCAAACATAATCTAATGGAGAAATGTAAATGAGATGAGCATCTTACTGCCCAAATAATGGAAGCGTGTTGCATTTATTTGTATTTCATGGATCATTTCTGGTGAACACCAGCTAACTGAACTACTACTTTTTGGTTCCACACATTGATCCACCATCCCATCCAACCTGGTTCCGGTCATGGGTGCAGCAACCTAAACAGGGAGACCCAAACTTCCCTCTCCCTACCTACTTTGGCTAGCTTGAAATTATCAATACGATGCAAATAACTTAACACATTGATCCACTAGGGATTTTTAAGCTTAAATTCAAACAAACTTATAGGCAAGAGACAAAAACAATCTTTTCACTTATAAGCATTATTCTAATTGTATTTCATTTTTCTTCTCTTTTTATTTTGTACAGATTGACCAAGAAACTGGAAGAGAGACAAGAGCAAAAGAACCGAGAACAGAAAGAAGTAAGGAAATAAAACTGATTCTAAACATGGTTTTGCTTGAACTTCTCAGAATCCAGGAAATGTGATTATGATGCACCCTTCATGTCTTTTGTATAATAACATAACATACTGCATGTCAAATTACTGTGCATATATTTGCAGGGTTAGGGGTTAGGGTTTCCTTTATTCCAGGAAAACCAGATTAGATGTGGTGTGTTGACCTGCGAGTAACAGCTACCCTGCTTTCTCATGCTAACATGTGGGCCTTGAATAACAGAATATTATACTGCAATTATACACTCATTATGTACAACCTTGGGTAGTGGCAGCAAACTTCCATCCAGATGACAATGAAGTGAGCCTGCTGCAAAATATTGTAATGCTGTGATGAATGTCCTGTTGAAACCCTGAAACAACAATGAGAACATTAGAAACTATCGTCATACCTTGCCCAGATAGGTTATCATGGAGACTGAGCACATCAGGCTTATATTGCAGCCAGAATGATCACACTTTAAGGTCACTGAAGTCATATACTCAACCCTCCATCCCTGTCACTGTTTGAGTCGTCACTTCCGAAACACTTGTGAACAAAGTCAGCTTGTAAGTTGTTTTGGTCACATCTTCAGATGTCACTAGCTTACCCACTGCCTGGGTAATGAGACAAGGCTGCACTGTAGGTGTTAAAGTTTAGACTTGAGGCCACCTGCTCTGGTCAGGTCTTCACTTTTCTCACTAGACAGGGGTTTTCCCAGTCTGAAATGTGCACATTGCTGTATTCAAAAGAAGCTGTTCTGCTTGGAAAATATCCTTGTTATTTTCACGGAAACTCTGGCCACTTACAGGATGACAATGTTCTTTCTCTGTTATTCTCCTTCACTGTACTGAGTTGAGTTTGTTTTTTCTTTTTCTTGAAATCAAATCCCGGGTGCCTCAATGTAATCCCAGTTCCATCTAGGTAATAATCCCCAAATCCGATTTTTGTACCCCCCCCCCATACACAACCCATATCTTACTTTTTCACGGCAGTCTAAACAGCCCAATTCCGACCTTTTCACCCCCCAAAAAATCCAATTTATGCCACTTCCATATGTTGTACTAAATCAGATACGTATCTGTTTTCAAAGCGTCTTTGGTCAGAATGTTAATATTGCATTTAATACAACTTTTACATCATTGACATGAGACATGTACCATAATTCTGCACCAGCAGAAGTCAGACATGGTAAATCCCAACATAAACAATGGCTGAAAATCATAATTATGAAAGAAGTCTGCGTCACTGAAGCATATTACAGTCTCACCAATTCTCAGGTACGCATCCAAACAGAATTCTCTACAGAAGTTGGAGTCAATGCTCCACAAAACACCAATTCTATTAATTGTACTTTCTTTTTAATGGCTTCCCTCATCTTATGATTTTGTATGCTGAATAATTTGTATGCTGAATAATTTTAGAACGTTAGAACGATCCATAGACGACAGCATCCATGATTACTTCCGTAAACAGTACTCTGCTATGTGACATCTATGTTCTTCTTCTACTGGGGTCAAGTGAGCAAACACTTTGAAATACATGGTCAACCCAGCCAATGTTAGCTCCTGTTAAAGATAAGCTTCGCTCAAACATGGTACATTATGGTAATAGAGCAGAAGGCGTGCTGTTGCAAGCAAAAAAAGATGAAGGGAAAGTAAAAGGCATAATGATCAAAAGATTGTACTTACTACCTTCCTATTACTTTCACATACATATACTACATCCAATATTTAATCCAGTATTATCACTGTACAGTTTTGGAGATGGATTAAGTCAAATTCCTAATAATGGGAATTGAGATAATTTTTGTCATTTTCCAATTTTTATTCTCCAAAATGCCAAGAGGTGACAATGAACTCTCTTTGGGTGATGTAAATGGATCACCTCTACTATCTCCAGAATAAATATTTCATAATTTTACTGTATGATTTCAGAGCTAGACTAATAGTACCTCATAATGGCAATGAAGAACATGCTTTTGTACCATTTTCGGATATGTATTTCTCCAAAATCCTAAGAGGTGACAACAAAGTCTCTTTGGATTATGTCATTAGGTTACCTGTACTATAACTAGAAAAAATATTTCATAATTTTACTGTATGGTTTTGGGAAAAATACTATGTCAAAGTACTTCATATTGCCAATCCAGAATATACATTTATCTCATTTTCAAAGTTTTGTTTTGCCAAAATCCTAATAGGTGACAACAATCTGTTTTTGGATTATGTTAATAGGTTACCTGTACTACATGCCACAATAAATATTCAATCATTTTACTTAAAAAAAAATAAAAATAAAAAATCAATAAATAAAAAATACTACGATGCAAGTTGTCATGATGCTTTGAGGGCAAGAGACGTGCTCTACATCACCACACTGAAGCAAGTCTTTAATATGAGGATGGTGGTAGGTTGTGATGTGTGTTTCAGTTTCCCCAAAGCATAGTATCTGTTGTGCCTGTCTCACACTCCCAGTACCATCCTAAGGCCAGGTGAAATCATTAGAGGTCTGTACGTAGAGAAATGTAAAGTGATCCACTTTCTCCTCTGCACAGCTGCTCACGCTGAGGGGCCTGTGTTCCTTAGTTGGGACCTTAGGAAGTCGATTTTAATCTCTTCCGTTTTGTGATGCCAGGATGTTATTTTTCTCCACCAGCCCTTTAGTTCTCATTCTAATGAATAAGTTCCATGACTGTGATATCAACTGCTAATTTAAGTGTAAGGCTTTCATGCTTGGATGCATATTGCAGCACTCAGGCATACAGATATTTTTCTGCTCATATATAGTGGCTTGCAAAAGTATTCATACCCCTTGAACATTTCCATATTTTGTCACATTACAACCACAAACAAATATATTTCATTGGAATTTTATGTGAAAGACCAACACAAAGGTATACAGTTGTGAAGTAGAAAGAAAATTCTACATGATTCAAACAATTTTTTACAAATAAAAAACTGAGAAGTGCGGTGTGCAAAAGTATTCAGCCCCCCCTTAGTCAATACTTTGTGGAACCACCGTTTGCTGCATTTACAGCTGTAAGTCTTTTGTGAACAGCAGTTTGCAGTTCTTGCCACAGATTCTCGATTGGGACTTTGACTGGGCTTTTGACTGGGCCATTCTAACACATGACTATGTTTTTGTTTTAAACCATTCCATTGTAGCCCTGGCTTTATGTTTAGGGTCGTTGTCCTGCTGGAAGGTGAACCTTCGCCCCAGTCTCAAGTCTTTTGTAGACTTCAATGGGTTTTCTTCCAAGATTGCCTTGTATTTGGCTCCATCCATCTTCCCATCAACTCTGACCATTCTCCCTGTCCCTGCTAAAGAGAAGCACCCCAAGAGCATAATTCTACTACCACCATAATTGACAGTGGGGATGGTGTGTTCAGAGTGATGTGCAGTGTTAGTTCTCCACCACACATAGCGTTTTGCATTTTGGCCAAACAGTTCAGTTTTGGTCTCGTCTGACCAAAGCACCTTCTTCCACATGTTTGCTGTGTCCCAACATGGCTTCTGGCAAACTGCAAACGGGACTTCATATGGTTTTCTTTTAACAATGGCTTTCTTCTTGCCACTCTTCCATAAAGACCACATTTGTGCAGTGCACGACTAATAGTTGTCCTGTGGACAACCCACCTGAGCTGTGGATCTCTGCATATCGTCCAGAGTTACCATGGGCTCTTGGCTGCATTTCTGATCAGTGCTCTCCTTGTTCGGCTACTCTTTCCAATTCCGGATGATAGATTGAACAGCGCTCCGTGAGGTGTTCAAAGCTTGTGAAATCTTTTTATTGCCTAAGCCTGTTTTAAATTTCTTCACAACTTTATCCCTGACCTGTCTGGTGTGTTCTTTAGACTTCATGACGCTGTTTGCTCCCCAATATTCTCTTAACCAACCTCTGAGGCCATCACAGAGCAGCTGTATTTGTACAGATTAGATTACACACAGGTGGTCTCTATTTAGTCATTAGCAGTCATCAGGCAACTTCTGAAGGCAATTGGTTGCACTCAGAGAACAGGGGACTGAATACTTTTGCACACCGCACTTTTCAGTTATTTGTAAAAATTGTTCTGAATCATGTATAAGTTTCTTTCTACTTCGCAATTGTATACCACTTTGTGTTGGTCTTTCACATAAAATTCCAATGAAATATATTTATGTTTGTGGTTGTTATGTGACAAAATATGGAAGTTCTAGGGGTATGAATATTTTGCAAGCCACTGTATTTATAGAGGTTTTGAAGCATCTGGGAATGATGGCTTGACAGAGTAGCAGCCACTTAAGATTAGGTAGATCATCTGCCAAATCATTCACACAGGTTGGGATGTCATCAGGAGCTTCTGCTTTCCCTGGGTTGGTGATGAAAGTTGACAGGTCCGATGGTTGAGGAGGACCAGGTCTTTCCTAAATTGTTGGATTTGATGCCTCTAAACATTTAAAAAAAAAGGTTTTGGAGCTTGTCTGGAGGAGAAAGGGCTCCCTGTTCTGCTGCCTGCATCACAGCCCTACTGTAGTAAAGGCACTGCTTGGCCATAGTTCAGGCCAATTCAGGCCATTTGGCCAATATCCGAGAGTGGTGTTGAGTCGTGGATGTAGCCATTATATACCAGTATCTGTTAAAAAAAGAAGCAGTCTGACAAGGACACTTAAAAAAATAAAAGAACACTCCAGTCTTTAGTTTACATATTCATCTTCACTCAATTTAATAGATAAATTCTTATTTTACACAGCCTTCTCATAGCTTTTGTGTCCATGTGAGTAACGGATCTTTGGTACCATCTTAATACACAGAAACACATATGCCACGGTGTTCTCCGCCACCCATTTGTTGTGACCAGGATGGTATGAAATGTATTTTCTGGTTTGTCCATAAAGTGACACTTGAGCTCAGCATCAGCTATAGTGCTGGAATGCTCCCCACCTTGTTCTGTCTATCTGCATGTGTATCCTCTCCACCTGTATACATACACCCGTTGCGCTCTTCGCCACTGTTCGTGCCAAACCAGCCACTAGGCAGCAGCTCCGGGAGGAGTTCAATAAAAGAAAGGCTGCTGCATTGTATGAACGCGCCAGTCAACTTAAAGATGTCTATTGGTCCCCTTAAAAACAATGAAAACCCACACATGTCCGGGAAAAGAGGATGTTTGGTCACCCTTTTGTAGTGTTGGTAGCACTTAGCATTCATTAACAACTCACTGACTATGCCACTTGAGGAGTTCTGGGTAGAACATATGTACAGACAAAGGGTTTTTTTTTTTTTTTATCTTTAAATGCAAAATGTGTATATTTTTTTGTTCAGTTTTGGCTTAATTGCTGCTCTGTAAATTCCAGTTAACGATTAATCAATTACTAAATTAGTTGACAGTTATTTCCATAATTGATTAATCCGATTGTTTCAGCATTAATTGAGATTAAGGAACTAGTCTGAATCTTTTTGAAATTTATTTTGTATGGCATTTAATTTCTTACAAAACAAATAACTTTTAAGTTTTATTACTTAAGTGTTTCAGTGTTTGAATGTTTATTATCTATATTTTGCCATGCTTCCTTTTAAACCCGGTGAGCTTCTCGGTCATCATGAATGTACTTGCATATTTTTCAGAATGATATCAGAAAAGAAATTGAGCGCAGGAAGATGGGGAAGCAAAACCAAGAATTTAAGAAAAAACAGGATCAGGAGAAAACCAAGCAACTCTTGGAAGAAAGGAACAGAGAAAAGGCTGAAGAGAAGGCTGCCAGGGAACGAATTAAGCAGCAGATCGCTATGGTAATCTGGTGGTTTTATTGTCTTAAATTTGAAGATTGTTGTCGGTGAATACAATTCCTGCTGCTGACTTGATGAAATAATTGTTGCAGGACCGAGCAGAAAGAGCTGCTAGTTATGCCAAAATGAGGCAAGATGAGAACATTGCCAAGCAGAACCTTCTACAGGCCCAGCAGGCAGTCCAGGAGGCGAGGAAGGAGGCGCTAATCAGAGAGAGGAGGTAAATAGATCATACAGTGTTGCTTTAAATGAAGACTACTGCATAATCAGTATTCAGCTTCATAACCATCTGTGGCATTATCCCTGCCAAAAATTGTTTAGCAAGTGTTAGAAATAAAACAGTTCTCAGGGCAATAATACAGTTTCAATTATTCCCTAATAATGAAAAAGATACAATGATACAGTTTGTTACTGGGAATAGACACTGACTGAGAGGACCCAATCAGTCCACTGTCATTGCACAAACCCAAAGATTTTTAGGTGTGTGAGAAGGATTTTTCCTAAAATATGAAAGCAGTTTTAATATTCATTAAAGCTTCAGTATGTAACTTTTTATAGAAAATATTTTTCTACATAATTGTTGAAACTGTCACTGTGTTGTGAAAAAAATGGTATGAGACAGATAATCTGTGAAAAAAATCAAGCTCCTCTGCTTTCTCCCAGTGCTCCTAGTGCTATCTAGAAACAATTAATCAGAGGCAGGAGGCGGGTCTTTATCGCTGTCAATCACCGTCTGAGTGGCGCTGCTCACCCCCCTTGCTTTCTGTTGACTGACAGCGCTAAGACCTTCCTCCTGGCCCTGATTGGGGATTTTTTTTTGGTCAAGAGCAGTGCAAAGTTATGTACTCCAGCTTTAATGATAAATGACTGACATATTTTGCTTTAAACAACTTAATGTGTATATGAGAAAAAGTTTCATATTTCTTGTGGATCATTTAAAATCAATTAAAATGAGCTGTAGTCTCCTAATAAACATAAATGTAAAGAAGTGTGAGAACCTGGTCTATAATGCACAACAATACTATCTGAAAGGAAGGTGAAAAAGGGGAAATGCATTTTATAAAAGCTAGTTTAGCATCAAATATGACTTTGTTTTACACTGTGTGTTGGTGAAAGTAATGATATTGTAACACGTGTTTCTGTGAAACAAGTGGTCATTTTGACTGCTGCATTAAACCTAAATTAATTCACCTTGCAAGTTTATAACGAAGAGTAACGTAAACATTTTAAAAATCAAAATAACAAAAGCTATTTTAAATTTAATAGACGGCGCTTAATTATGCATCAAGCTTTTACCTGAATCGAAAATTATCAAACTATTATAGCTTATATACAAACGCAGATTTTATGAATCACTTTGTCTGAAAAGTCTACCAGAAATAGATTTCTATAAACTTATAACATGTTTAGCTACTTCATCAAAGAAAAACTGTAAACACATTCAAATTGCCGAAAGAAACAGTAATCATGTATGAGATAAAGTGACAGAACACAAACTGGATTTCAAAAGTCAGTCTAAAGAACTATGAAAGCAAGAATATCCTATTCTGACTGTTCTAACTATTTACAGTTAGGCTAATAAAATTATTTACAACTGGCAGGCGGAGCAGATCACCTTTTCCCGACACAACTCCCGCACACTTCAGCAGATGTCAGCAGTTTTAGTTTTAGTGCCGCTTCTCCGCACCTGACACTGTCTCTTTTGAGCCTGCTACAAGGTCCAGTAGGCTAAAACAAGCAAAAGCTTACAGTTTTCCACAAACGTCTTCCTTCTGCCATCCACTAATCGTGCAATCGGGTTACCTTATTAACAAAACAATGGGGATGTTGTCTTACTAGGTAGTCGACACATCCCATTGAGAGCTCATGATCCTATGGTGAACAAAATTGCTTTTAATATTTCAAGTAAGTAATTAACATTTATGAAGTGTAATAATCTCCCGTATACAGTCTTTAGCGATTTCCGTCATTTCCTATCGCTACATATACAGCTGTTTTTTTTTTTTTTTTTTTTTTTTTTTTTTTTTTTTTTATATATATATTTTATTCTGGATTTAGCTAGCTGAAGCACAATCAAATGCTGTGGATTTTTAATTATTTTGATTTTATCTTTCATAATTTTTTTTAAAAAACAAAAAGGCAACACTATTTTCTTTTTTGCAATTTTGTTTTGAAACAGAAAATCCAGAGAACGAACTAGACAGATTCTCAGGGCTCATCTTCTTCACAGCACATCAATTTAACCCCTGCAACCTAGGGGGGTCTGAGCACAGTTCTACTTATTTAATTTTAAAAAGGAAATACGTTGTGTACATAGTGAGCTTTTCCTGTGCATATGCGATCAAAAATGAAATAAAACCCTTAAGGAACTACAACCGCTATGTAATAACTATCTGGTTTAAAAGTTTGAAATAAAGCAATGTTTTTTAACAGGGTCATAGCCATTTAAACTGTCAAACCTAAAAAAGCTTTATATAGACATTGGATGTAATACATCTGTAGAGTTACTGCATTAAAATCTATACATAATGAAACACAGCTAGTTTTTTTTTTTTTTTTTTTTCCCAGAACGTACTTTATTTCAAACGAATATCATTACAAAGATTTTCAACACTACAATAATAATAATTATTCCTCAACTGGCAAGTTGAGGAACTGGATTTCCTCCTGTGGTCTGTGACCTGTGGTGGTCACAGACCACTCCAAAGTCACTGTAGCTCTTCTACAGTGGCTTTGTAGAAGACAGGTGTCGGAGACAGCTCCGACACCTGTCGGATAAGAGATGCATTGAGTTCATTGTCCATGATTGGTTTAGTAACCTCCGTCATGTACTCTGTGCGTAATTTTGAAAATGTCTGCACCCAGTGGTCAGGTGTGTGAATGTTAATCCCTCAAAATGACAAATGCAGATTTTTCTGTCAGTCAAAGACTGAAGACATTTGACTGAGGACACTCCTGATTTAGTAAATTTATAAAAGCTTTATATACACATCTGATATAATGCGTCATCTGTAAAATTACTTCATTACAATATATACATACATATTTACAAATGAAGCGGACAGGCACCAGGTTATTCCAAATAGGAGGCTCCTCCTCTCTTTGCGAAAGTGGTTTAGCTGCGGATCAGAAACAGCCAATGAGAAGAGACGTGATGCAGACTGCCAGGATGTGAAGTTGCCCAGAAGGGACATAAACAGGAGCTTTTTGTGCTCTAACAGAAGGCACAATCAAGATATATTTTATGCATTGTTGAGGTGATGTTAACACATACTCTAGGCGTTGTTTCTGCCTTAATTACGCGTGACATTTTGATGCCTATTCGACATGTAAACATCACTTACTTTAGTTGTTTACGTGTTGTATATGTGTCAAAGGAAGGCAAGATGTTCACACGTATATGATCTCGCTGGCATTCCATAAGGGGCTGTATGTCTGTGTGTCTGCAGCACTGCTCTCCAGATCTCAGTACCTCAGAGAAACTGATTAATTCTTAATGAAGTGAATGGGGGAAAAAAACCCTAACAACAACTAAACGTTATTGACAGCCTTCAAGCAGTGATGATGCAACTGTGCATCACAATAGGTCAGGACTTGGCCCAGACTCTGTTAACTCTTCAAATAAACTTGATTTTTTTTTTTTCTCCTCAAGTCCTCCTTAAAATTTATTCAACTTCAGTACACCCCAGAAATTCCTGACCAAAAGCGATCTAATATCACTGAAGCTGTAAAGTCTGTGACAAAGATTTCTCCCAGTCTTAACATTTGGCCAAGGCTGTAGATTCTCAGTGTTTCTTTACAGTTCCATGAATATTTTCTAATCAAAAGAACCAGTTTTGCTTTTAGCTTCGATTTACAATCCTCTTTTAAAGGGTTTAAGACTAACTATAAGATTAAAAATATGCTTAAAAATTGCTTCAATATATTTCTTAAGTCAAGAAGTCCATGATTTTCTGTCAATTTAACAGTGAGATCATTGAAGTGTTGTGTTCAAACCAGTGTATGTAATCAGTAAGTTTTCATGTTGTCACAGAGAAACTACCTGCTTCAACTGCAATCAACAGAAAGCTGTTGTCCTTTTGAAATGTATTTAGGAATTTTAAGCACCACTGAATTAATAATAGCAGTGCATGTGTACCATGATACTGAAAAAGTTTTTTTCTATATTAAAGATGCATGGATGTGGAGTTGATTATTATGAAAACAGATATAAACAGTGAAACCAAAACAAGATTATATGCAAAAATCTACAACTATCTTTGCTTCAGTGAACGGTGTTTTGACTCTGTGCATCTTCCTTGTGTTTGTGTGTGTGCGTATGTGAACCTGTGTGTGTGTTTTCAGTACCATTTCAAGGATACAGTTTCGACTCCCAGATGGTTCGTTCTTTACCAACCAGTTTCCCTCACAGACCAGACTGCAGGAGGCTTGGAACTTTGCTTTTGAGGTTTGTCTGACTTATTCACATACTCATACTGTACATCCATACCAAATATTCACACTTTATCTGTTTCTGCAAATATTTTTTACCACAAAAAATAAAAAAACTACTCACCTGCAGTTTCTTACTGAATTGTGGCTTTCTAGTGCAAACATGTTGACAAAATTTTAATAAATTAGTATTACTATTGACTCTTTATGTCCCAAATCATTAGATGTAGAATAATGTAGGCTTTTAAGGCAGAACTCAATATAAACATCTAATCAATCTATAAATAAGAGGAGTTTTATGTCTAAGAGGAAATGAGACAGCCATCTCAGTGTGGAAGGAGTATCACATTTGAAAAACAATTTTTATAGGGTTTACAGTAATCAAATCCTGCAGCAATTGTGTGTTTCCACTGGTATTTGGATGATTTATCTTTAGTTATGAGCTCCATGCCTTTCAGTTAGAAAGGCCTCCCTGCTATCACCCTGCCCTTTAGCTCCTTCCACAGATTCCCTTTCAGACTGAAGTCGGAAATATGCCTGGGACTCTCCCTGAAACTCTTAGAAAAAAAAAAAATACTGAAATAATTATAGAGAGAGTGAGAGCTGACAAAAAGTTATAGGATGCCACCAGGGACATTCATCAGAATTAGCTTTCATATATACATATGAAATCAAACTCTTCCGCATCACTGTGATTTGCACCCCAAACAGTCTCTGTGAATTAACTCAAACTGAAACATTGTTTAGGTAAATGTTCAAATGACTTTTTTACTATGACCTGTAAAACCCATTTTTCTTCCTATAAACCATTAAGCTTTGAACCTTTTATCATCTCAGAAATATGACTTAACCAGTGCATCTAAAGCAGTGTAAAATATTTTTGCTGCTCCTGTTTCAGGAAATAGGGAATCTGTATGGTAACTTCTCATTAGCAACCATGTATCCTCGGCGAGAGTTCACCAGTGAAGACCTAAACAAGACCCTGCTGGAGCTGGAATTGGTTCCAAGTGCTTCCATTGTTGTCCTTCCTGTGAGTATTCCAGAATTATCTTCTGTTTTTATTCTGCCTTCACATTCTGGTTGAATTAGTTTCTTATTTTTTTTTTCTTCTGGATTAATCTCATGTATAGAACATGATGTCATGCGCACACAAGCATATAATTCAAATGGTTGAAGGTCATACAAACACAGGTTACTATGACAGCAGTGTGGCCAGCCTACTGATGCTGGATGGAGTCTTGATTATCTGCCGATATCCTTTTTGTTGTACAAATCTGCTGTGGCACATGGTGGCAACCATCTTCTCCATATAGTATACTCATACCTAATATCCCAAAAACAGGACACATAGAAAAAAAACCCATTTAAAATAGAATAGAAATATCTTTCATTGTCCCAGAGCGGGGAAATTCAGTTGTAACAGCAGCATCATGGTATGTAGGTTCACACAAAGATCAAAAAGTGTTAAAAAAAATTGTCCATAAAAATCAAAATTAATGATAATATACTGTACAGTAAGGACAAGATTATAATATAAAAATACTGTGCAATTATCAGAAATGGTGTACTCTGATCCAAGGAATGTGCAACTGAGGATGACTTTTTTTTATTTATATGATGTACATGTGTATTTGTGACAGACTATTTACGATATATGAAAAATAAAAACTGCAGAAACGGGGATGTGCAATACTATCAGAAATGTTATTTAAAAATCAGTAAAACTGAGCAAATAACAGCCAGGATGTAAACGATTTTGGAGTTCTTTCCTTGCTGGGAGGAAGGATCTTTTATAACACTTCTTTGTGCACTTAAGATGCATCAGTCTGTCACTGAAGGAGCTCTGCAGTTCAGAAACAAATTCATACATGGGGTGGGAGACATTGTCCAACAGTGGTGTTATTTTAGCTGAAGTCCTTCTGTCTCCCACCACTTGCACTGGGCTGAGGGGGCATCCTAGCACAGAGCTGGCCTTCCTGATGAGCTTATCTACCTGCTTCCTCTCAGCTGTAGATAAGCTGCTGCTTCATCAGACAACACCATAGAAGAGTGTTGCCAAAAAAGGTCTTCAGGGGCGCCCCCTGCAGTCCAAAAGACCTCAGCCTCCTCAGCAGGTACAGTCTGCTCTGACCCTTCCTGTAAAGAGCATCAGTGTTGAGAGTCCAGTCCAGCTTATTGTTCAGATGAACACCCAGATACTTGTAAGAGTCCATGATCTCAATGTCCACTCCCCGGATGCTCATTGGTGTCAGTGCGGTGGGTCTGCGACTGCTGAAGTCCACCACCAGCTCCTTGGTTTTCCCTGCATTGATCAGGAGGTGGTTCTGCTGGCACCAGTCCACAAAGTCCTGAGTCCACTGTCTGTACTGAGTCATCCTCACCTGTGATGAAGACGACTATGATAGAGTCATCGGAGAATGTCTGAAGATGGCAGCGTGGGGAGGTGATGGAGACGTCTGCAGTGTAGAGCGTGAAGAGGAACGGTGCCAACACGGTTACCTGTGGGGCCCCCATACTGCAGACCAGCCTGTTGGAGATACAGCCCTGTCTCTTCACATACTGTGGGCAGCCAGTGAGGTAGTCCAGTATCCACTGGGACATGTGGTGGTCCACTCCTGACAGCTCCAGCTTGTCCCTCAGAAGTCCTGGCTCGATGGTGTTGAAAGCACTGGATAAATCAAAGAACATGATCCTCACCGTGCTTCCAGGTGGGTCAGAACTCTGTGCAGGAGGTAGATGATGGCATCATCCACCCAGATACCAGGCTGGCAGGCAAACTGCATTGGATCCAATGAAGACCTTACCTGGGGGTGTAGATGGTTGAGTACCAGCCTCTCGAGGGTCTTCATCAGATGTCAGTGTTTGCAGCCTGTAGCTGCTGAGTTCCTTTGGGTGTTTGGTCTTTGGCATTGGTACCACACAGGAAGTCTTCCACAGTTGTGATACTTTCCCTGACTCCAGGCTCAGGTTGAACATGTATCGCATGATGCAGCACAGCTCAACTGTATGGCATCTCAGGAGCCTGGAGCTGATGTTGTCCGGACCTGCTGCCTTTTGCACCGTGATCTTTCTTAGCTCGTTAAATTGAACTGTATATGTTTTGCTAAGAGCTGTATAATCAAATATTGGTTGCTGTGTATAAATATCTTTGACCCTGGATGCATCATTTGTTGCCTTTGTGAATTAGAGAAAATCAAAAATAAATCAAAACTTGTTCACTCAGTGCTTGGTTTTAAATCCTTAAAGTTGTACATTTTCTTCCACTACAGAAAAAGAACAGTTAAAAAGTAAATATCACATTCACGCCTGTTGTATCTGTAGGCAAAACTGTCTGGAATTTTAGACTTTTCTTTTAACTGTCTAATTTGACTTATTACTGTACAGGAGAAGTGAATAATGATTCATTTTTGAAATGTGTTCTGTGTATGTGCATTAATTGGACCCTGTTTTTCCTTTCAGTCTCGAAGGCCTGCTAACACAGTCACTCGTTCTTCTGGATTTGGCATTTGGGCAGCTCTGGGTACGCTCCTTTACCCTCTGCTTGCTGTATGGAGGTTTCTTAGCTCCTTTCTCTTTGCTACACCTTACCCAGCATCAGCAGCCAGAGGCCACACTGAGCATAGCAGCCCTCCCACCAGCTCCAAATCCTCCTCGAACCAAGCTAAGAGGTGAGAAACAAAGCGATCAATTTCAGGTATCGTAACAAAGTATTCAGTGACTTTCAGCTTTGGCCTATTTTCAGCCCCTGTAGTATCAATATTTGGGTGAAGATTTGCTGTCATATTTCAGTGGAGAGAAAAAGAATCAATTTAACTGATTTAGTTTTTAAGCAGTTATATGGAACAGTCAGAGTTAAAATCTGATGCTCAAACCAAATATACTGGTAATAAAACTAATTTTTGTTACACAACAAACTGTGCATAAATATGGTGCTGAAATATGTGAAACTTGGTTTTGTTTTTGTAATATGAAGGCCAGATTTGTGGAGTGCATGACTAATAGTTTTCCAGTTCTTTCTGAGCAGTGAATCTTTGCAGCTCCTCCACAGCTGTTGCTCTCCTTGCCCAACCAGTTTAGCTGGATGGTCATGTCTGTGGGTTTACAGTTGTGCCATACTTTTTACATTTTTGGATGATGGACTGAACAAACTCTGAAAGTTCAAAGCTTGGAGTATTGTTTATTAACCTAGCCCTGCTTTAAACCTCTTTATTGTTCTCTAATAAACCTCAGGCCTTCATGGAGCAGCTGCATTTCTACTGAGATGAAATGGCGCACTCAGGTTCTATATAGATGTAAACTTGTAAAGGAGAATGAACACAGATGCAAGCCACACTTTTCAGATGCATATTAAAAATGTTGAAAACAGTGTGTCTCATCCTTTGTCTTCAGTTATTTAATGTACTCCTTTGTGCACATAAAGTCCCAATAAACACACTGAGGTTAGGTTGTAATTCAATAGGGTGTGAATACTTTTGCAAAACTCTGTATGCAGGATTGTACATATTGTTGGTAGGACATCGGGCATAATGGATCTTCTAAATGAGAACTTGACATTTTTCTTTCTTTCTTTCTTTCTTCCATGGAAAAAAAATGACCATTAAATGTTGTTTAATAAGTGATATATAAAGTATAAAGCTGCTATATTTGAAACAGTGACTCTACAAATACACATTTAACCCTTGCTTATGTAATAAATGCTAATTAGTTCTGAGGACTGGGAAAAAAAAAAAAACAAAACAGCATTACACTTTATAATTTGCATAAAACATTTATTGGCCTTAATGACTGTGGAAAATACTGGGGTTTGTTTTCCAACTTTACAGTCAGAGCTGCAATAGGCAGAAATTTTTATTTTATTTATTTTTTTTTTTTTAGAAGTGTTTTCTTTATCTTGAATCAGTTTTGGGAAATACAAATTTTGAGTGTATAAAATCAGTCATTTTTTATAGTAATCCTGGTTATCAAAAGCTATTTTGTCTCATGTTTTATGTAGTAAATATACATGGTCGTATTTTGATTTAATATTTTGTTCCAAACTTTTGCCTCTGTGTTTGTGTTCAGAGAAATTCCCGCCAAGCAAAAGCTGGAGATCAGGCCAAAGGATTTCAAGAAAGAAGGTAAAATCTGCAGACTTCGAACGGAAGAGGATGATGATGAGGATAACAATACCTGGAATGGGAACTCTACTCAACAAATGTAGTACTCTGGGTGCAGCTACAAACCCCCCCACCCCCTGCTTTAAATCTTATTTGATTTATTTACATTCTTTTTCATGCTTTTTTCTCCATTTTAGTAGTTATGTCCCTGCACTGTCTGCATGTTAGTGTAAAAATTGTAAATTTAGTCCTATTTGACCTTGACATGAGAAAAGAATTCCCGAATTTAACATGCTTGAATGAGTCCTATTTTGATTGTGTAAAGCTAATCAGTTTGCCACCATTTCTGTTTTTCTCCTCGTTATTTTAGTAAATCCAATAAAGTTTTAACCAATCATTGGCACCTTATTGTGTTTAGCACCAAATTCTTTGAAAAGAACAAAATTTCAGCCCAAAAAGCATTTGAGCCTGAATTTACATCATGTCACTGGAATTGGAAATTCCTTTTCTTTTTGTTACCTCAAGACATTACTGAAAACATTATTCATTTGTCTATTACAAATCAGAAGTGTATGTATGAGCTAGCTGCTGAAAGGATTAAACGCCCGCTGTGTACTGCTTGGTTTGGTATGGCAGCATGTCTTTCATCTAAAATATGAAAAGCTGTAATTTTTCCTGATTTAAAGTAATAAAGTGTTTTAAAAACAAACAGACCTGACTCATTTATTAGAAATGTTATGTACTAATTGACATACATACATTTTTGTGGACTTTTGCTTATGTAACATTCAGCTTCCTTGTGGATTGAAAATTTGAGGTTTTAATGGCTTCATTTTTTAGCTTCAGAATTTACTTTTTCCATTTTATTTACTCCACACCCACCACTTTATCCTGACCACATAAATGTGTCAAATTTTGTATCATTGTTTTGTCCAAATAACTGTTGGAAAAATATGGTGCATATGCAAATATGTCAGAATATAGGAACAAAAATGCATTGACCAGAAATTAGAAGTATTGAAGTTAGGTGCTTTTCTTTTTTTTAAAAACTTCTGCTTGTTGGCAAAATGTCATAATTAGGCCCCTTCCACCATAGCAATCAACTTTTCTGTTTAATAGCTTGCTTTTTCAGCATTTTACCCTCAGGGGGAAGATTTTCTCACTTCATTTTTCTGTTTCATCGAAAAGCACCAATGTCATTTGGTTTTGTTTTGGTTGTCTAAAAATGACAATCCTTTGGTGGTGGTCTGTCTTGGATGGGAAGAACTGTTAGTGGAGCAAATTAGTATTTGATACACTGTCAATCTTTCCAAATTTTTCAATTTACAAAGAGTTGAAAGCGCTATAATCTTTCGGTACACAACTGCAAGAGGCACAATCTACAAAAAAAAAATCCAGAAAACCACATTGCATGAAATAAGTATTTGATCCCATATCAACCAGCAAGAATTCTGGTTCTCACAGACCTCTTAGTCTTTGAGAAGCCCTCCTATCCTTCACTCACTACCTATATTTTGTACCTGTTTAAAGAAAACACTTGTCCACACAGTCAGACTCCAATCTCTCCACCATGTGCAAGACCAAGTAGGTGACTAAGGACACCAGGGACAAAATCTTAGAACTTCAAAAAGCTGGGATGGTTACACGATGGACTCCTGGAGTGGACAAGCCAGTCTCCAGACCTGAACCCAATAGAAAATATTTGGAGGGCGGTGAAACCACGTTAACCAGAAACCTGAAAGATCTGCACCCATATTCTCAAAGAATCCTAAGCCTAAAAGTAACTACTTATGATGTAATTTGTCATGTTGGCTCTCTTAAAGTTGTGGAATGTAACTTTTATGAAAAATGTTTTTTACATATTTGTAAAAAAATTATGTCATGACATTATAACACAGATAATCTGTGAAAAAAAATCAAGCTCCTTTGCCTTCTCCCAGTGCTCCCAGTACTATCTGCAGAAATACACCACTCAGTCAGAAACAACCAATCAGAGCCAGGAGGAAGGTTTTAGCGCTGTCAATCATCCTCATGTACACACTGCCCACACACACCCCCTTGCTCTGTGCTATGTTACAGCTGGTTCACCGCAACATAGCCTGCCACAAATTCTAAGGGTTAGCATGGCCACGGATGACTACAGATAAACCGTTTTCCTGGAACGAGGGTGATTGACAGCGCTAAGACCTTCCTCCGGGCTCTGATTGGTTGTTTTAGGTCGGGAACTGCACATTTCTTTAGACTGCAATACTAGCTCAGGGAGGAGGTGAAGGAGATCGATCTTTTCACAGATAATCATTGTGTGATTACAATGAAGTTCAGGTCTCCATTCCCTTACCAGACAATTTGGATTCCTTCTGATGTTATCACACACTTGAACTATTATAACAGAATGTCAATTGACTGTAGTTTTCTTCATTTAATGTATATGTCTGTCCTAAGGAACTGCTCTTTGTTTAATGAATCTTCCTTCTCTTATATACCTTGCTCAAGTAAATGATGTTGGTTTCATGTCAAATGTTAATAGTAAATGGAAAGTACTCATTGTACTTTTAGCTTTAGTGTCAGGCAATGTGTAGCCCAATCCAGGTCCACCTCTCAATACCATCAAGACACCAGATGAATTTAGAACCAAGTTAGGTCTTGGTATTATTCATATAAACTCCCACAGTTTGCTACCCAAGCTGGATTTAATAAAAAAATCTGGGTCAAAACCACTAATACTGACATCTTAGTTTTGTCTGAAACCTGACTAAATAAATCTGTCACTGATAAAGATTTTTTTTATCAGGTTATAATATCTTCCACTGCGACTACTCTAGAAAAGGTGGTGGTGTTGCCATCTAAGTAAAAAGCAAATTTCATATTACTCTCTTATCCTCTGTGTCTTTTCCAAAGTATTTTGAATTCTTAGCCCTGAATCTTGAATATTCTAAGGGTCAATACCTCATGGTTATGGGATGCTATCGACCACCTTTAGATGTCTGTGATGCACTCTCTACGTTGTATAAATATTTAACTGCCCCAAATAATAATGAACTTGTTTTGCTGGGGGACTTAAATTTAGATTGACTGACGGCATCATCAGACAGTCTAAAATCTATCTGTGATTTCTTTAAATGTCACTCATTTAGTTGATTAACAAAAACAAATATCCTCTAAAATAATCTCTTTTTGACTTAATTATGATAAATGCTCTGTATAAGTATGTGGGCATAGGTGTCTTTGCAAAGGACCTCAGTGAACACTGTGCAACAGATACAGTAAAAAATTTTAAATTGTTTAAATTGAAGCCACGCATCCTGATTAAAAGAGATCTCAAACACTTAAATGAGCAAGCTTTTGTCCATAACTTGTCTCATTATTAGTGGAATAGGGTCTCTCTTTTTGATAATGTCAACTTAGCTTGGCAAAACTTTCATGAAAAGTTCTGAAGACAAACATTCACCTATCCATAATTTTAGCGTGAAAGGGCTAAATAGCCCCTGATTCTTCCCAGAAATTGGATCTCTACTTAAACAAAGAGATACAGCCCGGGCCAGGGCGAGGAAAACAATATTGAGGGTTGCTGGCCTTGTTTTAGACAAATATGAAATAAATGCACCTCACTAATCAAGAAAACCGAGTTTTTCCTTTCTGAAATGACAAAAAATCTAAATGATCCAAAGAAATTTTGGGAAACAGTAAAATCAACGTTTGATTAAGTACCATTGAGTGACCTTCCAAAGTCTCTATTGAAATACAGTAAAATTGTGTCAGACAAATTATCTATGTTGAATTACTTTAATCATCATTTTATTTCAGTTGGCTCTCTAGTTGATGAAATGTATTTAAATACAGCTGGATTAACAATAAATCCTGACAATGTTTTTGAACAATATCTCTTTTCCAAAACATGACTGTTAGGTTAATTGGTCTCTTCAAATTGTCCTTACGTGTGAGTGTGTGCATACATGGTTGTTTGTCTTGTCCGTCTCTGTGTTGCCCTGCAATGGACTGGCAACCTGTCCATGGTGTACCCCACCTCTCGCCTGATGACCACTGGAGAAAGCCCCCCCCCCCTCTCAACCCTGGAAGGATAAGTCGTCTCCACTTAGGAGGAGACTTCACTCAACTTCAGAGGCCACATCACCCTTGGGTACAGTATGGTCTGGTAGCTCCCTACTTTGTACTTACTGGGAAGCTGGCTCTGGTTGATCCTGACTAGGCCATCCATGAGCTGCTTCCTCATTGTTTCTTCAGAGAGGTCAGTCGTGTAGGTACGACCAAGGCTACAAACGGGTTGACTTGGGATCTGTTCACCACCTCCGTTAAACACGATCACTTCTAGCCCCCTTTCCTAAGGGACAAGCTCCATGATTTGGAGGGTTACTAAAAATAAATACCAAGGCTTTATACTGGATAAAGTGCTTTCTTTTAAAGTGCACAATGCAAATTTGGTTTGAAAACTGAGGGTGAAGATTAGGTTTTATCACTGCAATCCTGTTTCTCTCTCAAAGCTTGAAAAAAAATTGGTTTCAGCAACCTCTGCTTGATTATGGAGATGTTCCATATATGAGGCCAAGAGAAGATCATTTGTAACTTTCAGTACTATGATGAGCTCTGAAACCTGACTTAAACTCTTTAAACAGGTCATTACTTTTTAGATGCTCACACTCTTGATTAGCAACTATTTTCTCAAGGATTTTAGATAAGGAAGATCAAGAGATAGGTCTGTAATTTATTAAGTCATCTTGATTGAGAGAAGGTTTCTTAAGTAAAAGCTTAATTACAGCTACCTTAAAGCTGGTAGTACATGTCCATTTACTAAGGACAGGTTAATCATGTCTAAAATGGAAGCAGTAATCAAACTGATTACTACGCTCTTTAAATGATCTGTTTGGGATTGGGTCCAACATGCAAGTCGAAGGTTTTGGAAGAAGCTAATATTTTGATAACTCAACTGACTCAAAAACAGTCCAAACACACATCAGGTTCTAGAGTTACATTCAGTGCTGCCTCACTTACTGAGGATGAAGTAATCATGTTCGGGAGGATGCCATAAAGTCATTACTGCTGAGAGTTAGGGGAATTGATGGCTCAAGAGAACTATCACTCTGTGTAAGTTTGGCAATTGTACTAAAAAGAAACCTGGGATTAGTCCTATTCTCCTCTATTAATGATGAAAAATATAATGTTCTAGCTTGGTGAAGGGTCTTTTTGTACAGCAGTGAACTATTTTTCCAAGTTAATTAGGACTCCTCTAGATGTGTAGAGCACAATTTTCTCTCAAATTCCCCAGTGTTCTGGTTCAAAGTATGCAGCTCTGAAATAAACCAAGGAGGCAACCTACTTTGGATAATTACCGACTTTTTAAAGGAAGCTACTTTGTCCAATGCCACATGTAATGAGGAAGTAAATCTATGAACATGAACAAGAACATCAATTTGATAAGGTCTGGAGATTAAACTGCTGCCTTTTGCTGTGTTTATCAAAGATTCTGAGGAAATTAAACATGGGACAGATTCTTTAAACATTTTTACAGCAATGTCTGATAAAGATCTTCTATAATGAAATTTTCTCTCAGGTGTGGAATACTCATTAAAAAATCCACAGCACAGGGTTATGGTCACAGGTCAGACAGCACAGGGTTATGGGGAAGTACTATTATTTCTTCACACTCAATGCCATATGTCAGCACAAGGTCTAAAGTATGACGACACGAGTGGGTAGGACTGTGAATTCTGAGCCAACTGAGTCTAAGATAGCATTAAAGGCTACATTTAGGTTATTACCCTCAGCGTCAATGTGAATGTTAAAGTCCCCCACTAACAAACAATCAGTCAACCAATCAATCAATCAGTTTATTCACTCGATTTAACAATTTCATTATTAATTCACAAACACATTCTATTAGAACACTTACTATACACAAGTGAAAAGGAAGCAGGAAGAAGAAAATACCTTGTAAAAAAGCTGCCCCTTTCTCAATAATTCCAAAATAAATTTTCATGGCCATTGTAAAGGGAAAATTCTGGTATGCACATTCTTTGGTTCTAACAAAGAGCTCTTATTACCCTACTCACTCTGTGACCCCTATGTTTTAGTTATTTAAGGGGAACGCATCCCAGACTCATCTTGAGAGGGTTTTAAGATAACACTTCTTGGAGGATTGTTACATGACTGAAGTGATGTTTTACAGCAGGGCACTCACAAATACCTTTGGAGACCTCTCACCCTATTTAGGGTGGAGTGCTTTTCCTCCTCCTCCTCTAAAATTAAGATAACACCCACATACCAGTATAAAAATCTGTCTATGATTCTGGTTGGGGCTCTGCTTCTCTGACTAGTTCAGTGACAGAGACTTCAAACGCTGTATGCCTTTGAATAAACTTATGAAGACAAAGTCCGGTCTTTCTTTTATTTAATGAGTTGTCTTCTCTCCCTCTTTGATAAAGAAAATCCATGTCACCATATACATTAAATTAACAACATATGTTGCAAACAATATATCATTCTCCTCATTATTCACTCAGAGGTGTGTAAGATATTTTTTTTCCTTATAAAGTGCTTTGAATTGATTTATAGTAAAGCATTCTTTTAACTCCTCATCGAAAATGTACTAACAAGAGTATCTCCTGGGCCATGCACTGAAATGCACATTTGTTTTAAAGTAGTACGTTTTACTTTTTGAAATCATATTTCCTTCTGTTATTTCTATCACTTGAGTTTAAGACAAAGAATTTTTGTAACTTAATTGGCAATAATCTTGGTTGGGCTTTAAACATAACTAATCAGTATGTAACATTAAATTAAATTAAAAATCTGATAAATGATCTAAAAATGTAGGGTAAGCGCCTGGTGGACGATACAAAACAACAAACAAAAGTGTTTTTAGTACTTTGCAACTAAGATGAGGAAAACTAAGGGTTCAAAAGAACTGTAGCTATTAATAGGCGTAGGATTAATCAATAAATCTGAATGAAAAATAGTTGCTACTCCTCCACCTCGCCCTGTACTTGGAAGAATGTGAAAATTTAAATAATTAGAAGGGATTCACTCACTTATACTAACATAATCCTCTTGCTGCAGCCAGATTTCTGTGAGACAGAACCAGTCAATCGGATTATCACAAATCAAATCATCAATTATCAAAGTCTTTGAAGACATCTTACTTTACAGTTAGTTTCATTCAATTATCCTGTTATGATTTCTCCCTTTCTCTGCTGCAGCTGCTCCTTGTGCTCATATTGCCTTTTGTTGTTGTGTTTACTTATAAAAGCTTGGCTTAGTTTTTTGGGGGGGTTTTTTTGTTTTTGTTTTTGTTTTTTTTTTTTTACCATGAACCAAAGCTTTATGACACTGGTACATTTATGACATTGGACATTGGTAAAATGTTGCTGGCTGTGTTGATCTGAGACTGTAGCTGTTAAAAAAAAACAAAAAACAAAAAAACATAGGAGAGATGGTCGCTGATTATGAAATATATTATGAAATAATCTAAATTGATACTGTCTTACTGAACAAACCCTAATAACGTCTGATTGGTTAATCTCCACAGCAGCTCAGCTGCAGACTGCTTTAAATATCAAAATAGCTCAGAGGGGCTAACTATAGTTTTTTTCTATGTTAGTCCTTTTCTAGAGGAGATTGTAGATGTTGGGAAGTAAATACTCTGCAGATATCTCCGTTGGAGGAGGGTGATCAGACCGCGATAGCGTACATTTTGCTGCATGTACGTCTTGAAGGCCAGCGAAAAGAAGAGTATTTACGTAAATTGCGTAAGCAATTTACGTAAATACTCTGATACGTAAATTGGAGATTGTAAACGTCACAGATTTATTATTACTATCGCACTGACGGAGAAAATATAATGTATTTTTCGTATTTGACGCTGGACGGTGCTGGACGGATCATCGCACTGAATGCCTATATACTGTCGTTTAAATTTGTAAACTCACTACAGCCGTTTAATAAATCGGTAAACGATTAATAAATCGTAAATTAATAAATAAATAAAGACGGAATTGGGCGAGAGGTGAAAACTTGGACCTGTTGGAATGCTACTACTCAAGTAACTCTAGTCAGAGGGGTTACATGCAAAGAATGCGGGAGGAATGGTTACGTCGACATCCCCATTCAACACTAACTGCCAAACAACTAGTAGCTCAGTGTTCCAACATCCGCAAACGGCAAATGCTGTCACAACATGGGCGTGGAGGGTGTTCAAAACGGGTTCTAATATTTCTGCCACCATTTCATTACAGTCAGTTCTCATTTAATATAATATGTGACCCCCCAAATAGTCAGGATCATAAAGGTCATAATTTATGATGGCTATAATCTGTGACCTTACTGTACTTTCCTGTAAATAATGTCAGAATTCAATACAACAGTGTTTGCAAGAGTTCTGCCACCTGCTCACTATAATCTGGATGCATTTCACATAATATCTAACCCTCAAATAGTCAGTATCACACCTGCAGAATATGTTTTTTGTTTTTTACATTTTATATCATATTGTACACTTTTTAATCTGCTCAACAAGTGTTTACATTGATGCAGTCATCAGTGTCACTTGACTATGCTGCACCTGTAATTAATTTAATGTGAGTATACCTTTTTTGGATGACCACACAGTATGTGCACTACTAAATTTCATTTAACTCATCCTGGGTTTTGTTCTTCTTTACTAAACAGCCTATTAAAACTTTTTGTGGCTCCTGTTTTTCCTGATTGGTTCTTTTAGCCATTGGTGTGGTAACATTTTTTATGCTCTCTTAACCCAGATGTTAATTGTAATTAAACTTTTTAGTAATCATTACTTATTCTTTTATGTTTAGGATAAATGGTATCTCATTGCTAAATAAAATTAATTAATTGTACTTTTCTATTATAATATAGAGTGTAATGATAACTAAGATAACTTAAGGATATTAGGTTTCTAAAGTGAAGGGGTGGGGCTATTAAAACTCAGCCCTGCAATCACCCTGGCAAGTTCAATAAACAAAGAAGAAGGAGAAGAACAACACTTTCCTGAACAACCAACCAGGAGTATTTATCAAATAAATACATGGAAAAATTCAGATATATTAATTGTTTGAGAGCCTCATCTTCTCCACCCATGATGTGGTGCAGCAAGTTACATTTATTCTATACCCAGAATGCATCGCTGTAGAACTATCAGCTGTAGTTCTTCAGTAAACAGTTTAAAATTAATTAATCTCCTGTGTACTTTTTGACTGAAGCCTTGCCAGCAAAATCAGCAACAGAGTTAGCAATACTCAACTATAAAACTGAAACCATGAGTGAAAACCATAGATCCAAAGAATCAGTTCCTAAGGTGCAACATGTGTGCTAACAACCTTCACCTTGTGGATGATAATGAACTGTGTTTACACATATCAGTCATGGAATCAATGAGGTTAAATTTGGCACATCAGTATCAATGACAGACCTTGCTCTTCTGTACAATTTAATGTTACATTCAATACAAATTAAATATCAAAGCAATTAAGGGGGAGGATGCCACTACTATTAGTTATTTGCTTTATGCAGCTATGTAGGTTTAACTTAAAATACAATTAGGAAGAGATTTATGTGAGTTAATCAGTTTTAGTAAAAACTGCTCAATATATTTCCTACATCGTACTGCAGCTCTAAGTTAACACAACTAAACCTATTTAATTTCATCATTGTGTAAAAACTAGAATGGTTTAAGGCAACTAATATGGGTTAAGAGTGTGGTTTTAGTGAAGTGTGAACCTGGATGCTTTCATTGTCTTTTGTTTTGCCGCTGACACACTGGAATTTCCTCACTGTGGGACAATAAAGGATTTTCTGTTCTATTCTGTATTAGATACACTTAAAGACACACACACACACACACACCTTAACTTGGTATCACACTAACTCACGCTATTTTACAGCAGCAAAAGCATTGCTTTTTTTTCATAAAATATGTTTTGATATTTTCCTTATGCCATCATTAACATTTCTAATTCCATTGGTGAGAAATGCGGACTTTGAGGCTTGTTATTTTCTCCTGTTGCCATGGTGAATCATGTTATCTGCCTTTCATTGATGAGGGCTTTTTATATCCTCGCGCTCACACTTAATTCAGGGGTAACTTGACTCAGAATTGAGTTACCTTGTTGATATCTCCTGTTCTGAAACAGAAAATCCTGAAATTATTCATAACATCTGCCTTCTGTTCAGAGCTTGTTAACCCTGCTTTCTGAAACGGGGTCAAGGAGTTAAAACTGGGCAACACTTTACATGAAAACAGTAACAACTGATTTGCAGTAAGATTGTAAATAACAGCAAAATATGGAAGTGATATTCTTTACACATCCAATCTAGATTTTGCCTTGGAACCCAGAAATTTGAAGGACCTGTATCTGAGTGATCTGGGTCAGGAAGCTCATTTTCCTTCTGAATGGTTGTTGATAAAAGATGGCAATTAATTGGAGTGCACCCTTTATTGTAACTATGGTATTTTTTAAACAACAAACACAAAATAACAAAATACTTTGCCATTGTTGGTGATGAACATATTTAGTTACCAGTGAAGGTACAGATGTCTATTTTCATGTGGCACATTTATTGTAGAAATGATTTCAATCTTTTCCCTTGGTAACACTGGAACTAAAACAAGTCTGCATCTCTTTTATGATGCTATTATTGTTAAATTCTTTTGGACTCAAAATGATTTATTTTTCTATCAATTCAAAACTTAAATGATGCTGCTTCTCACTTGAATCAGTAGAGTTGGTTTAAATATTGTTTTATATTACATCACATCCTTTTAAAGAATGACATGGTTATCCTTGAAGGAAATAAAAAATACAAACCCATTGAAATGCAATGGGATAAAAGAAAAAGCACAACTTCTTGTTAAAGAACAAAAGTACAACTGAGATGGAATCTATGAATATACATGACATAGTACACCAGTTTAATTGCTTATTAATACAAATAGGAAAATCAGCCAGTCACATAATAGGAACTCAGTACATTCAGGCATTTGGAGGGTGAAGATGGACTTGGTGAAGTTCAAATTGAGCATCAGAATGAGGAAGAAAGGGGATGTAAGTATTTTTGAACATGACATGGTTTGTTGGTGTCTGGATGGGCTGTGAATTATAAAGAAAAATATAAGAAAGTCACAGTGTGCATTCAGATAAAAGAACAGAGTTGATATTTGAGGTGGAGTCTGTCCGTGTGTTTGCTATCTTAGAATGAGTCATTGCTGTTTGTTTAAAGGGTGTGCTTTGTTGTGTTTGATTCTGCAGTCTGTTGTCTGAGGACGTGTGAACACTTCTGATGACTGCCCACCAACAGATCATGGTTGCTTGACACAATAAAAGCCCTGCCCTCATCTAACATTTCTTCTTTCATCTGAAGATTTTTTTTTTCCTACAGAGTGGCCCCTAAACTTTTTATAATATGCATTTAAATAAAAATGTCACTTTTTTTAAATTAATGAAATAAAAAGCGGTAAAGAAGCACAATAATGGATCTGTGTATAATTCTTCAACACTGCAAAAGTTAATAAACATAAAAATAAACATTCTTGTTGCAATGAGAGAAAGAGGCCTCACTTTCAGTTTCCAGATCAGCCATAGATTTCATGTACAGAAGTTTTAGTTTCAGCACATCTGCTGGCTGATGCTGCCCTCTTCTGGATGAAGTGAAGAACTACAGACTGATTGTTATTCGCGGCTCTCTCTGATCTGCTTTCTTTTGTTTGCATCTTTACCAAAAAACTCGTGACTCTGTTTTTGATAACACAAGGCTCTGCTTTTTAAGTGTGTTACATTTTGCACAGAATGGCCTTCTTGTTTCTCCTGTTTGATAGAGTTTGTGTATTCCCATCATTCAAGCTAAACTGGTGCAAATGTATAACATTGTTTCACGAGCTGTAATTTTACACAAATACCATCCAGAAACAATTAAGAAATCATTAGCTTATTTGAAAAGATAGAGACTATGAAGATTGTATTTAAAATCTGAGAAATATGTAGACATTTATTATGTTAGAGGGTTGGATTCCTTGGAAGAAAGTAAAACAGGGTATAGTTTATAAATTAACATTACATAATAATTTTCAGAACAATAATACAGAAATATTGTGATTTGCCTTCAGACATATGGTAATTTTTTTATGTAAAAGACTGAACATTTCTCACAGACTATGATCCACACTGGGATGATAATATCACACATTTGCTGCAGGTGTTTTGTCTGTATGGCTATGATGAGAATCTCCCACTCCACCACATCCCATAGGTTTTGTATTAGACTGAGATCTGATACTGTACAACAACAGTGGCCTGTGAATCTATATACTGTAGATGAGATGCAAGAATGTAAGTTTTGTTTAATAAACTCTGCAGATAAGGGAACATTAGTTGGAATAAGGCATAAAGTCTAAATAAATAAATTATAAAAAAGAACAAAAATAATTTTACATATATTTGAACAGTAAATATGCTCATAAATTCCTGAAACAGCAGGTATATCCTTGAGAACATGCTTTAGTAAAACAGATGTAAACACATAACTGTGGAAAGCTACAGTGTGGAGGTGTAAGCATTTCCAAGTTTTCCAAGGAGTGTTTATAGTAAGGTCAGAGTCAGGTGATCATGTGATTCTAATCATTATGACATTCCTTATTAAACTATGGGATCACTTTGAAACTTTATTATTACATTAATTTTATTGCCTGATTTTTAATTATTTTAAAGAAAGCTTTTACCTGGGCAAAAAAAATAATAAAATAAAATACACATTTAAAAAGTAAGCTTTCATGATTGTAGTTTGAAGAGGACCCAAGCACAGAGACATACTGTGGTAGAATGAATACTTTAGCAAAATAATGAAAACTTACCACAAAATAATGCAGGTAAGAACAGGTCAGATATGCAGGCAGAAAACAGGCTTGGCAACAAACATCTTAATGTAAGGATCCAGTGAAGAACAATGAGAACAGAAGGGCTTATATACTATGGCAGATGTGGAAATGACAAAGCAAATCAGAAGAACTAATCTGAGGCAAATGGGGAACTGCAAAGGCAGAATGCAGGTAGAGAGAAAACAGCCGTGGAAGGAAGCAGACCAAGAGGCTGAACGAATGTGAATAAACACTGGAGATCAGCTGGAGAATAGCAGGTGTTTACTGTATTTTTTTTTTTTTTTTTTTTTTTTTTTTGCTACCCAAAGGTCTCAGAAGGTTCAGCAGATAGAAAATAACATTAGGACAACAAAACATGTGTATAAACAAGAAGTCTCACTTTAACATTAACTGTAGGTGTGTCTGTATCATGCAATTTTGGTTAAAATAAGTTACTCACAGTGAGTAGAGTATCCAGAAATTTTAACTAGGTAAAAGTAGTGATACTTCATAATATATTACTTAAGTAAAAGTAATCAGCACAGTGTAGTTAATCTACCCCTAAAAGTAATTTTCCCAAAAAAGTTACACAGGTAAATGTAACTGAGTAAATGTGACAAGTTACCACTCACTTCTTGGTGATTAGTACAGTCCTCTGTGGTGCTCCTGTGTTGCTGACCATCTGGTTAGACAAATGACCCTTCAGTCTTACAAAATGTGGTTTGTTTTCCATGTTGTCATTGACCCAGGTAATTGTTGAGGCCTACAGCTGAGTCTTCTGGAGTTTCTGACAAAGCAAAATCAGGCTGAACTATATTAAATGTACTGGAGAAATCAAAGAACATGATCCTCAAAGTACTAACAGGAGTATCTCCTGGGCTTTCATGATGTAGGATCCATACACACAGCCCTATATTCCTATGTCCCCTGATGAGCCCAGACCCATTTATGGATTTCTTAACTATTTTATTTTAGACATTAGGTCATGTATGGCAGAGAATTTCCACCTACACCTACAGCCTAACTTCGAACACTGGGAAGGAATCCTTTAGATCTTATCAAAACCCTTGAAATAAGATATGATTCAAACATCAAAGTTGTTAGGGTGGTGTGTGTGTGTGTGTGTGTGTGTGTGTGTGTGTGTGTGTGTGTGTGTGTGTGTGTGTGTGTTGGGGGGGACGATTTCTTTTGATTTGGTTGAAGACAATGATGGAGCAACATCTGAGTTGTGACAGGAAAGCTGTGGGTGTTGGTTAAAGGAGAAGGTAAGATGATTGGATTATTCATTCCTGTACTCTGTAAAACATGTATTCTATTTATTACAATGTGTATCTTTGTTTGTATGGATGTAGCATGACTGATCCCTCTATTTTCCCTCGTTTTAGGTCAAATAACTAAACTAAAACCTGAATGCCTAATCATGCTGTAGATTTATGTCCCACTTGGGCTCAGCCTGCTCTCTTTGTTTTGGGAATGTGATGTAGCAGTATTGTGCCATAGGGAAGTGTCACTCAGTATTGATCTTTTTGAACAAATTAATCCAACAGTGAAAATGCACAAAGGATTTCCATTTTTTATCTTGAACTTTTTGTTTTACCGAATGAGATGGGAATATATATTTGAATTAATGTTTCTGTCGATCATGTAAGTTTAGTTCAAAAGTTACGTGAGTGATTCTCAGTAAAGTTGCTGTGTGTCCTTAGCTGCTGTACTTCCACAACTTCCAACAACAGAGGAAAACACAAAAACATCCTCTTAGCAGCAGACAGAACACATAGGTCAGCAGAGAAAGACTGAACTAGTTGGAGGGGGGTGAAAGGCTACAATAGTATCACCTCATCACTCTGAACTGTTGAGGTGAGCAAAGAAGCAGTTCAGACTCCCTAAAACCTCTGAGTGGATGGTGACAACAAAAGTAATCAACAATCTGAGCTGCTGTGGAATACAGCTCAGCAACAGAGAACATATGGAAAAGGGGGAAAAAAACAATCTGGCTGACTGAACATGTGTGTATGATGCAGCTGCAGATGTGTGGTCATAATTAATAGCATGAATTCCTGGAGCGCCCCTGGCTGCTAAAGCTAACTTAATAGTGTGGGGAGGCCTTTTTTCATAGATACTTTGGCAGAAATCATGGTAGGAATATGAAAATCTGTATGCTGATTCTAACCATTGGGTGTCTCTTTATGATCACAGTTTGCAATCAGTAGGGTGATTCCTACCTGTAGAATAACAAACTGCTCATTTAAACATCTCCATGAATTCAGAAGTCTCAGTCATGAACCAGATTCCAGAAGCAGGCTATGTGGGAGAACTGGACGTATGTGCGGCCGATAGACATATATGTTAACATGCAGCTGAAAAGTCTTCAAACATCTCATCAAGAACTGACAGAGGCAGACCTGGTGTTGGTGTGATGTTCCTAACAAAGTACTCACTGAATAAATTTTCCCCCAGATCAAAAGTAATCTCTGTGTTCACACATACACCCACACTGCTCACAGTGGGAGGTACTCACAGCCGCCATTTCTGCCTGCCAGGACTTGCATCACCCAGTAACAACACTCCTCAAAGCTACTGAGAGATGAGATCATGCAGAAATATGAACATAGTGTGAAATTATTAGATTCACAGTGTTATTTTACTTCACATTACCAAAACTAAGAGAAATATCCTGTCTAGACAAGGCTGCAGGTATTTTTCAACATATAAAATGTGTGCTTGTTTAACCATGGCCCTGCTCTTTTAATAACACCTTCCTTTGATAATCTTTTTTCTGAGTCCTGCAGCACCTTATCTGAGTCACAGACAGTTCTACTTAAATGGAAAATAGCTTAAAAGAAAACTGATTACAGCATAGCTTTTACACCTCACCCCATATTACCTCTCCATGCAAGAGTGACACAATGAAGGAGATAGGAGATTCACAAACACGTAGGTTAGCTTCATTACCGTGTGCTCTCCTTTGAGTCTGTCAAGCAGCTACCAAACAACAAACACAGTGGCGACTAGTCATTAGAGACTGTCTGGTCAGTCAACAAGAAAATTAATAGATTTATAGTTATATATTATTAAATCGATTTATGTTCCATTTAAAATTGAACAACAAATACAATATTTTAAATACTCTTTGGGCCATTCAAAATTTATTTTGTCTGATTCCCCTAGGAGAAGCATGATGGTGGGATTAGCTCCTATAAGCTGATTGAAAATGATTGAAAACTTGCTCAATGTAATCCACATCTATGTAAATACAGCAAATCTGTCCTTTTGTTGTCAAGAATGCATTGATTCCCTTGTCAGATAGTTAACCAATTCAGAAACTCAGAACAAATACAGAGAAAAAGCTTTATTTCTGTCATCAGTATCTACAAACTAAAAGATTAACAAAGTGGATTTCTTGCTAGAACATCGGTTCAAAGCCTTCATGGAGGAGAAATTCAGCTTGGGGGTCAATGGCTCCGGCGACAAAGGGATCACTGAAAACTGATTTATTGTTGATTGTCTAACTAGGGCTGAGGGCTGCAAAGAGACAAAGTTGGTAGCACTGTTGACTTGCAGCAAGAAGGTCCTGGGTTCAAACCCCCAGCCTGGGGTCTTTCTGCATGGAGTTTGCATGTTCTCCCCGTGCATGCATGGGTTCTCTCTGGGTACTCCGGCTTCCTCCCAGAGACCAGAAACATGATTGTTAGGTTAATTGGTCTTTATAAATTGTCCTTAGGTGTGTATGCATGGTTGTTTGTTCCAGCTGTCTCTGTGTTGCCCTGTGATGGACTGGTGACCAGTCTAGGGTGTACTCTGACTCTGCCAGATGACTGCTGGAGATAGGCACCAGAACCCCTTGTGACCCTGTAAGGATACATGTCAGACTAAGCGTCAGGTAAGCAATCAGACTTCTGTGTCAGAGGTTTACAACCCCAAGGTGACCTGCATGCACAGAAGAATAACTTAGACATCACAGAGCAGTGCTCTGTTTACGGAAGTAATAATGGATGCCGCCTTAGGACCCCTCAAGTTTAGCTTGGATCAAGCTATCACCCCAAATACTAATTAAATCAAGTACTTTGCTGTCTTTCTATTGACTAGCTCCACCCAAAGTGTCAGTACTGCTTGCTTCAGTCATTGTTTACGACGGATTTATCACATCTGCAGAATTATGACACATATCTCACGTCAATGATGTGAAAATCGGATAAACTGCAACATGACTGCTCTGACTGCATCTGACACTTTAAAAGCTACCTGATATGTATCCGATTTAGTACCATATATGAAAGTGGCACAAATCAGGGTTTTTTGGGGTAAAAAGTTCAGAATTAGGGCATTTGAACTGCCATGAAAAACTCGAATGTGAGTCACATATTGGCAAAATAAAAAAAAAAAAAAAAAAAAAAAAAAAAGGATTTGGGTCACATTTGCCTGTTCTGTGAACGTAGCCTATTAATAAGGTTGCATTGCTGAGACAAATGTGCATTTTGGATTCATCAGGATTTGTAGATAAATATAGTTGAGTATCACTAGCATAACAGTAGAAATGTATCCCTTACTGTCTGATGATTTTACTAATTAGAAGACTATATATATATATATATATATATATATATATATATATATATATATATATATATATATATATATATATATATATATAGATGTAATCCACATCTATGTAAATACAGCAAATATATATATATATATATATATATATATATATATATATATATATATATATATATATATATATATATATATATATAAAATTCCCTTCTCACCCTCCACAGGTGGTCTTTCTCAACCTCTGAGCTCGGGTCCTCTACCAGAGGCCTGGGAGCTTGAGGGTTCTGCGTAGTATCTTGGCTGTGCCGAGAACTGCGCATTTCTGGACTGAGATGTCTGATGTTGTTCCTGGGATCTGTTTAGCCACTGCTCCAGCTTGGGGGTGACTGCCCCGAGGGCCCCGATGACCACAGGCACCACTGTGGTCTTCACCTTCCAGGCCTTCTCCAGTTCCTCTCTGAGGCCCTGGTATTTCTCCAGTTTCTCGTGTTCCTTTTTCCTGATGTTGCAATCGCTTGGTATTGCTACATCCACCACAACGGCTTTCCTCTGTTGTTTATCCACCACCACGATGTCCGGTTGGTTCGCCATTACCATTTTGTCTGTCTGGATCTGGAAGTCCCACAGGATCTTAGCTCGGTCATTCTCCACCACCTTTGGGGGTGGGCCCCACTTTGATCTCGGGGCTTCCAGTCCATATCCTGCACAGATGTTTCTGTACACTATGCCCGCCACTTGGTTATGACGTTCCATGTACGCTTTCCCTGCCAGCATCTTGCACCCTGCTGTTATGTGTTGGACTGTCTCAGGGGCCTCCTTGCACAATCTACACCTTGGATCTTGTCTGGTGTGGTAGATCTGAGCCTCTATTGCTCTGGTGTTTAGGGCCTGTTCTTGTGCAGCCAGGATGAGTGCCTCTGTGCTGTCCTTGAGTCCAGCTTTTTCCAGCCATTGGTAGGATTTCCTGATATCAGCCACTTCAGTTATTTGTCGGTGGTACATCCCATGTAGGGGCTTATCCTCCCATGATGGTTCCTCCAGCACCTCATCCTCTGGTCCCCATTCGCTGAGCACATCGTCGGTTGAGGCTTTGACCTTGATGTATTTATGGATCTTGGATGTTTTATAGCTGTTTATCGCACGGATCTTGTTCTTGCCATTGAGCTGGCTTCTCAGGACTTGCCTTACTCGTTGGAGGTATTTGGCTGTGGCTCCTTTCCTTGTGACGTCATCGAGGCTCCCATTTGCTTGTGGTATTCCCAGGTACTTGTAACTGTCCTCAATATCTGCTATTGTTCCCTCTGGGAGTGAGACCCCTTCTGTGTGGATGACCTTCCCTCTCTGTGTAACCATCCGACCACACTTCTCTAGTCCGAATGACATCCCAATGTCAGTGCTGTAGATCCTGGTGGTGTGGATCAGTGAGTCGATGTCTCGTTTGCTCTTAGCGTACAGCTTGATGTCATCCATGTAGAGGAGGTGACTGATGGTGGCTCCGTTCTTGAGTCGGTATCCGTAGCCAGTCTTGTTGATGACTTGGCTGAGGGGGTTCAGACCTATGCAGAACAGCAGTGGGGACAGAGCGTCTCCTTGGTATATGCCACATTTGATGGACACTTGTGCAATTGGCTTGTAGAGTTGGCTCTTAGAGTCCTGTTGATGTTGTACATCTCTAAGCATTCAATGATCCAAGTGTGTGGCATTGAGTCATAGGCTTTCTTGTAATCAATCCAAGCCGTGCACAGGTTGGTGTGTCGGGTTTTGCAGTCTCGGGCGACTGTTTGGTCTACCAGGAGTTGGTGTTTGGCTCCTCTGGTATTTATGCCAATGCCCTTCTGTGCTGTACTCATGTATTTATCCATGTGCCCACCTATCTTAGCTGCTATGATGCCTGACATGAGCTTCCATGTTGTAGAGAGACAGGTTATTGGCCGATAGTTGGATGGGACCGAACCCTTTGAGGGATCCTTCTGGATCAGGATTGTGCGCCCTTCAGTTAACCATTCAGGGTGAGTCCCACTTTGTAGCAGCTGGTTCATTTGAGCTGCCAGTCGCTCATGAAGGGCAGTGAGTTTCTTTAGCCAGTAGGCATGGATCATCCTACCTCTCAGGTCAGTTGCTGCCTCGTTCAGCTTTGATGGTTCGTTCATTATTGGGGCTGCATACCCAATCTCCGGGTGGGGAGTTGAAGCTAACTCCCCTCTGACCTGGCGTCCTGGCTCCCCCTTGCCGTAGCATTTGTGTTGTACCTCGTGTATCTCAAGTTGTGACAGCATTTGCCGTTTGCGGATGTTGGAACACTGAGCTACTAGTTGTTTGGCAGTTAGTATTGAATGGGGATGTCGACGTAACCATTCCTCCCGCATTCTTTGCATGTAACCCCTCTGACTAGGGTTACTTGAGTAGTAGCATTCCAACAGGTCCAAGTTTTCACCTCTCGCCCAATTCCGTCTTGTTCCAGTAACCCATTTTTCGTGAAGGTGCCCTGGTTTCCCAGCACCTGACGCAGACCTTGTTTGACCGGGCGACGTCTGAGCCGGCATGGCGTGTATTCCTTTGTCAGTCATCATGAGGTAGGCAGTAGCGCGAAGGATCTTGCCTAAGGACCCACAATGGATATCTCAACCAAGCGGCCCAGCCTGGATTCGAACCCCGGTCTGGTAGCTGCTTTATATATATATATATATATATATATATATATATATATATATATATATATATATATATATATATATATATATATAGTAAAGAGAATTGGCCCAAGCACTGAACCACGTAGTACTCCATAGGTAATCCTGGAGTGTGAAGAACATTAATCGTTCACATGAACAAACTGGAATCTATCACATAGAAAACATTTAAACCAGCATAGTGCTGTTTTTTTTTTTTTTTTTATACCTTCAACACGTTCAAACCTTCCTAAGAGAATATTGTGATCAGCTGTGTCAAAAGCAGCACTGAGATCTAACAAAACCAGAACAGACACAAGTTCATTATCAGAGGCCAAGAGAAGATCATTTGTAACTTTTAGCAGTGCCATTTCAGTGCTATAATGAGCTCTGAAACCTGACTTGAAACTCTTCAAACAGGTCATTAATTTTTAGATGCTCACACACTTGATTAGCAACTATTTTCTCAAGGATTTTCGATAAGAAAGAAAGATTGGATATAAATCAGTAATTTATTAAGTCATCTTCATCGAGAGCAGGTTTGTTTAGTAAAGGTTTAATTACAATTACCTTAAAAGCCTGTGGCATGAGTCAGTTTACTAAGGATTGATTAATCATATCTAAAATGGGGGCAATAATCAAATGGAAAACTTTTTAAAAATAATTTGGTTGGGTTTGAGTTCAACATGCAAGTTGAAGGTTTGTCCTTGTTTGAACATGTACCACCTGCCTTTCATTCTTCAAAATAAAAATCCGGAGAGGAATCAGTCGTCTTGCATCTCCTTAATTAAAATGAATGCACAAAATTTTTAAATTCCTAACAAAACCCACTGTTAACTAGACAAAGCAGGCAACACATTGAAGATGATATTTGTTGATTTCTTCAGGGCATTTATTATAATTCAGTCTGATTTACTTTGTCAGAAACTCCAGAGGACACAGGTGGAAACCTCAACAATCACCTGCATAAATGTTTGCCTGACAAACAGGTCACAGTTTGTGAGACTGAGTCCTGTCATGCACAGATAAACTCAGTTTGATTATTTTCAGTCTGATACATCCAATGACTCTACAGTCATCAGACGTATCAGATGGACAAGAACCACTTTGTGTCATGATGTGGAAACAATTCTTATCTCAAATGTGAACAAAACTAATGAAATGATTTTAGAAGAAACAGGAACATGTCAAACACTATTTCTATTATGGGAGAAGAAGTGGAGGTGGTGGAGGAGTAGATCTACCTCGGTGTTCTGCTGGACAACAAACTAGACTGGAAATGGAATAGTGAAGCTGTCTACAAGAAGGAACAGAGCAGACTGTACTTCTTAAGGAAGCCTTGGTCCTTTAGTATTTTCAGCAAGGTGTTGCATGTCCTCTATTAGTCTGTTGTGGAGACTGTGACCTTTTTTGCCATCATCTGTTGAGATTGCAGCATCAGAGCCAGTGACAAAAATAGTTCAACAATCTGATAAAGAAGGCTGGCTCTGTTTTGGAAACTACTCTGGAACCTCTGGAGCTAATTGTGCAAAGAAGGATTCTTCTGAAGAACATTTTGGACAGCCCTGAGCATCCTCTTCATCTGATTGTTATACAACAGTGTCTTCAGTCAGAGGATTCTTCAGATCAGTTGTAATACCTACCAGTAAAGGAGAGCCTTCCTGCTCACAGTCATCAGCATCTACAACTATTTGAAGAAATCTGAATAATATAAGTTATAACAACATTTAATTTCTTTCTGTTCATCATTTTAAGATACAGCTAAAGACCCATTTGTTCAGACTGGCTTTGAACTAGTTTTGTGCTGTATTCAATTTTTATCCCTCTTTTATGTCTTATTTTTCTGTGATGTTTTATGGTTGTGTTACTGTGAAGCACCTTCTGGTTCTATCCTGTGAAAGGTGCTATATAAATAAAGTTTACCTTACCTTACTTTCCCTTCCCTTTGGGATTGATAAAGTATGTTTGAATCGAATTGAAAACATTGTTAGATTTGATACATTAAGGTTTCATCTCTTTGTTTTTCAACAATAATATAGTTTGTTTCACACTGAAATTAATTACTCAATGTCAAGCAGAACATAGACATCAGTGGTATTAACAGGCTTAAATCCAACTCCAGCTGCCTGTAGCATTCAACCAGCCCCAGATACCATGGGAGTCTTAACAGCAGCAGACATGCGACTACACATTGGTATTGTTTCATGGGGAGTCCATCACAGTGCGCCTCTATGGTGCATGCAGGTATAACCTGTATAACAACTACAAGTTGATTTAAACATTTATGATCAAATGTCTTTACAGTCTTAACAATTCCTAAATAACAACACTGACAATTTTGTACAATTCTTTATTTTTTAATTTTTGTTGTTGTATAATGATTTTAATATAAGTACACTTCAACTATGAGAGGCAAAATGAGAAAAAATAAATCCAGGAAATCACATTGGAGGATTTTTAATGATTTATAAATTATGGTGGAAAATAAGTATTTTGTCAATAACAAAAGTTGAACTCAATGCTTTGTAACATAACCTTTGTTGGCAATGACAGAGGTCAAACGTTTCCTGTAAGTCTTCACCAGGTTTGCACACACTGTAGCTGGTATTTTGGCCCATTCCTCCATGTGGATCTCCTCTAGAGCAGTGCTGTTTTGGGGCTATCACTGGGCAACACAGACTTTCAACTCCTTCCACAAATTTTCTATGGGGTTGAGGTCTGGAGACTGGTTAGACCACTCCAGGACCTTGAAATGCTTTTTACAGAGCCACTCCTTCGTTACCTGAGCGGTGTGTGTTTGGGATCATTGTCATGCTGGAAGATCTGCAGGTCATTCATCAGGTGCCTCCATGTAGTTCTGGGATTTTTGTTCACTGTTCTCATGATCATTTTGACCTCACGAGATGAGCTCTTGTGTGGGGCCCCAGATCGTGGGAGATTTATCATTGGTCTTGTATGTCTTCCATTTTTTTATTATTGCCCCCACAGTTGATTTATTCACACCAACCTGCTTGTCTATTGTAGATTCACTCTTCCCAGCCTGGTGTAGGTCAACAATTTTCTTCCTGGTGTCCTTCAACAGCTCTTTGGCCTTGGCCATTGTTGAGTTTGGAGTCTGACTGTTTGAGGCTGCGGATAGGTGTGTTTTAGACAGATCGCGAGGTCAAACAGGTCTGTAAGAGCAAAAGATCTTGTTTATTTGTCGGTGACCAAACACTTATTTTCCACCATAATCTAAAAATAAATTCAAATAAAAATCCTACAATGTGATTTCCTGGATTTTTTTCTCATTTTGCCTCTCATAGTTGAAGTGTACCTATGATGAGAGTTACAGACATCTCTCATCTTTCTAAGTAGGAGAACTTGCACAATCAGTAGCTGACTGAATACTTTTTTGCCCCACTGTATAAACACTATTATAATGATCTTATAATTTAAACAACTGAATGGATATCATTTGCAATACATATCAGAACATGTCACAAACTGTTTCCTATTTTGCTCATTCATTCAAATATAGTAAACAAATGATCAATGCTCAATATGCTTACAGTGCCAACAAAAAGTCATCTTGGGGGAAGAAGTGGGTGCTGTTCATCTCCAATGACGTGTTCCTGTGTGGCAGAAATGTTGCCACATCAGGATGTCATTTGTCTCCAAATGAGTTTGGATACACAGCAAGTGTCAAAGTAATACCCAGATGAGTGGCAGGAGGCAGTTTTTTTTTTTTTCTGGAAGCAAGATGGGTAGTCTGACCTAGCTCACCTGTCAGTGGTGTGTCTATGGAACTATGGAATGCTATTCCCCTTTTAATTTGTACCTTCCCATGTTTTTAATCACATATGTTAAAAAGAGATTTTCTGAATTCAAAAGTAGCACCAAATATGTTTGACTAAGGTAATCTGTTGTCTCATCCAATGTTGTGTTAATGCTTTTTGTGACTAATAATCAGTCCCTTTCATTTTATTAAAAAATATCCATGCTAATGTTTAAATTTGTGTTGCAAATGGGCTGAAAAATGAAACTCTGCCCAGGAAACATATTGGTGCCATGCTATATGCCTTTCAGGTCTGATGCAAGAAAATTCTGGGTAGAAATTGGGACCCATATAGGCCCTGGATATATTTTAGTTTAAACTGGTTTTCTCAGTCCCCTTTGATACAAAGCTAAGACCTACATAAGGGTCACAGCTGGTTTTGCTGATGTGTTTAAGCTTAAGTGGATGCCATGGAAGAAACCCGTTGTGAGCCCAGGCCTTACTGGTACCCACTGAGCCTGAGAAAAATCCATATTGTGTCAACATACTCATGTTAGCTGGGATGTAAATTTCAGTTCATTTCTGGACTTATAGATTTGTGTTGAAAATAAGAGAATTGTACTCTGAGCACACTTAAATCATTTAAAAATTGCAGCCCATTTACACACTGATACAGGCCTATTCAGTGGTAAGTGTCTTTCAGGCAGTTCCTTGTTTTCTGAGGGCCTGCATGTCTTTTGGAACTGCAGTGCACGAACCTGTCCACTGGGAGGTGCTCTGGCTCCAACAGCTGAACAGTTAAAAGACTCACCCTGCTCACTGACCCAATAAATGGTGGTTAGAGAAAGGATCTCATCCAGCCCCCATCCTTCCTTTTGGGAGAAACACATGCTCATAATTTCCCTGAATGCATGTCTTTGCCTCAAAAGCCACACAATATAAATTAATTCTATGCATCAAAAGAAAGAAAGAAAGAAAGAGACAGAAAGAAAGAAAGAAAGAAAGAAAGAAAGAAAGACCTTTTCACCTTCAGCATTTCATTCCTTCTCTGCATTTGCCTTGTCTTTTTAATCTGTTATTGTCATCGTGTCACAAACATTTCTCTTGTCGCCGGGTCCTTCTCCCTTCACCTTTCTGTTTCCTAGCGGTCACTGTGGGTCAGTAAAACCCACCTTTTTCAACAGTGGTTATTGGTGTGTGCATCATGACATCAAGACAGCAGCATAATAAGGCAGACTCATAAAGGTTGTGTTTTCTATTTTTTTTTTTTTTTTGATGACCAGTGAAATGAATTTATGTTTTTGTTTCATCAATACTGATTTATTGGTATTATAAATAAAGAACATTCTGCAGCCAAGATATAAGTAGCAGGAGGCTGCTAGATACTACTGTCAGCATGAAAACATGTTTTAGTTTAGAATCTTCTTCCTTATTCCCCACTTCAACCTTTCCCATACAATCTGCATGCTAAACCCTGCAGATTGGCACTGCCTGCAGCTGTCTCAGTCAGTTCTTACAGTAGCACAACAGCTGACAGGATCTACGTTTGTTGTAACTTTTAAAATTACAAACAAAGAAACACTAATCCTTTCCTTCTGAACATTAACAATAACCCAAAACATTCACCAACTTCAGCAATCCTGAACCAAGAAGCTATGGTGTACAAAAGCCATTTTTCTGAGAATTGTCACTTCCTGATTGGTACCACTCCCAATGACAATGTGAATCTGTGTGCAAAGATCAGTATTTTTCCTTACTTTGGCCAAAGATGAAGCAGATGAGGCAAGTTTTTGCCCCTTTTGAGATGTAAACAAATACATTTCTAATATGAAATAGTAGAGGTTGGGGTTTCTGTAACACCAAGCAATTAATTTTTAACCCAAAATGTATTTTTTACAGTAAACCAATTTTCAGTCTCACAGTTATTTCAAGTCAAAAAACCGTATAAAAAAAAAAAAAAAAAAATCATACAACTATTGTTAAATGTAAGCTTATGAATTCAGTTCAGATTTTGTGTATCAATGTGTGGCTGCATTTGATAAGTTATATACTAGTTTATTATGACTATTAGTTTATTACCAAAAAGTAGTTTTGGTTGAGAATGAGGGTGATCAACCAGGTGATACTCAGCCAGGAAACCAGTAAGTCTTTCAAGCTAAGAGAAGGATAGATGACCTGTATACATGAAAAAAAAAAACAAAAAAAAAAAAAAAACAAGCAGAACTTAGATCTAGAACTCAGAGCACCAGAAGCACTGAGAAACATGAATTAACATTAGAGTCTTGCAAATACCCAATATAGGTGCTGAGAGGTCATCTGGCAGCTCCTTATAGATGCCAGCAGCTCTGATGATAATTGCCTATAGGTGTGCTTGGCAACAGCCAGCTCCCGAGCTCTCCTGCAGAGATCTTTGAGAGGGGAGATGCCTCACTCACAATACACAAACAGGATCACAACATCTCCCTTCCTTCTCCAAACACAAGCAACATCCCTGTGCCCAAAGACCTCAAGTTTAGTCCCATCAGACCAAAGAACAGTCTTCCAAAACACATCACCATGTTTCAAATGTTCATGAACAAACTTTAGTCAGGCACTGATGTGTCATTGTTTCAGCAATGGAGTTATCTTGGACAGTGATCTCAAAGTCCTTCACAATGAAGAAATCTCACGACTGTCTTCCTTGACACATCAACTCCATTTATTTTTCTCTCCAAAATTTTTGAAATCTTGCAGGTTTGTTTGCAACATAATTTTTCTCCTCATGCTTTGCAATGATGCATCATACAGCTATTTAAGACACAATGAAATGATTAGAAATGATGGTGTAGCCCTCACCCTTACGATAAGCGTCTACTATCCTCTTTCTGAAGTCTTTCTAATTTCCTTGTTTTTTTTAGGTATTATGAATTTGTTTCTTCCCAAAAGTGTCAAAGTAGTCCAAGTGTTCAAGCGCCATTGGCCCTGCTAATAAGAGTTCCTTATGTAAGGTTTAGTGCTGATTGATTACTCAGATGTGGTGTGAAGGTTCATTGAATTTTTAGGTGTGGTTTCAAAACTAATTGAATGGTCAGATTTGTCTTGGAAATAAAGAAAAATAAAGAAAGTAGAGGAGGGCCTGGTCATTTTTCAGTTTTCTTGTTACAATTTAGCATATCAATAAAATGATCTGATCAAACATTATGGAAATCTTGTCTTTGTTCTTTTGGATGCAATATAAGTATGAACAGTTTTTATTATGGTAATTTCCATGGAAATATTGAGAGTTATGCGTATTTCATCAGGGAGCTAATAATTCTGACCTTAAATTAATTTTGAAAAATTCATATTCAGATGGATTTGTTCTTAGAGATTTCATTGTATTTACATACACTGTATAATGGAGAACAGAATCATCTTCTTCTGAAATTAAAACAAACTATACTTTTCTTGTTTTTTTGTGTTAGGATTACCAAACTTATTAAAATTTGCTAAATGCTGCAATAACATGTAGCTACATAATTACTTTCTTCAAAGTCATATATTTACATACAGTGCATACGTCTTTATTTTCATTCATAGTATGTGTATTCATATTTACATACAGTAAATATGAATACACATACTATGCCCCAGGAAAATCAAAGGCATATTTATACTATTCCTTTAGCTCGTTTGGGAAATCCCAGATCATGATGTCATGGCTCTGTGAGCTTGTGATGGGTTCATTAACAACATCTAATATAACTGGAAGCAGAAGGAACATATGCTAAGGCAACACCTCCGTTCCTGTGTGACATCATTGAAAATACAAAAGAAACCAGAGAAGATGTCAGGAAGAGAATTGTGGGTCTTCACAAGTCTTATTCATCCTTGGGTACAATGTCCAGATGCTTTAAGAATAAAATTTCTTAGTTCTTGTAGAGCATGTGGAGATCTAATCCAAACACTAAGCTGTGGAAGAATGCTGCATGAACATTCCAAATGTTTTAAAAAGTTTATCATTTTTTTCTACATTTTAGTCTTTTTGCAGAAAACAACAATGATTTTAGGGAATATGTCTGGGAGTAACAGAGCTGCCTCTTATTATGTCTGAAGAACATTATTTGCATACACTCCACAGAGACCAAACCAACCAAGACCCAAGGCTAAAACTTCTGCCTTGTGTCTTCTTACCAAATTTATTAATTTCATGATTCTGATTAATGTTTTTGAAGTCCTGCAACTTATTGCTTTACACACAACACTGATCTTCACAGTCAGTGTTCTCCTGTAACTAAGACATGGTTCTAACTTTTTCAGACTTATATTGAAGGCTTTGTTAAAGCAACTTAAATAAATTCCTTCCAGATTTCACGTAGAATCCAGACCAGAACAGATTTCTTTCTCACACTAAGACTCCTGCATGTTTACAGAATTCAGTTCAAAAATCAAGACCCAAGAACTTTTGCAAAGTGAGTCCTAAAGATGGGTCCATTTTTCATTTTAAGCATGACATCCCTGAACATCAAAGAGGTTGAAGCATTTTAGGAGTTGGTTTAGATTCATTAAAATTCTGAATGGCTATTGGTGTTTCAAAGGCCTTAAATGTCTTAAAGCGAAGTGATTATTCTCGTCTGAAGATGTTGTAGTGAAATCACTTTCTCCCCCTTCTTGACTTCAAGGAAGAATTATCCCAAGGAGAGCAGGATATTTCAGGGCAAACCTTAAACAAGCTGTGACCTTAGCTCATGAATCTCTGTGAAGTGGAAATCACTGACAATTAAAGGTGACACCATGTCTGTCAATATTCTGTCATTCTTGGTTCACTTACAAATTTACAAATGAATTACTTTGAAAAGAAAAAGCTTCTCTTATGTGGATTCATGTCACATAGTCTTTATTTCAACAGCAGTTACAATTTTTAATGACAGCCAAAGCAGCTTTTTAGAGACAAACTCAATGTTTTATCTTTTGGGAAAATCACCTTCACATTCATACCCAGTAAAAGAGAACTCATGCATATACATTTTTAATGTCTGTCAGTGATGATAGTAGATTCTTAGCTTTATATGCAAAATGGCCCATGATCACCAAGGAAGACATTTTAATTACATTCCAGTGACTCTTTTTTTTTTTTTTTACACTTCAAAAAAAAAACAAACAAAAAAAAAAAACACAAGTAGGACAAAGCAGGATGTGTAGAAATACTATAGTTTTTTATAAAGTGGCAATACAAAAATAAATAAATAAATAAATAAATAAACATAAGCATACCACTACATCCACAGCTGTCAGACCAGAAAAGCTCTTCATCATGAATAATAAAACAGGCAGGTTTTTTGAAGATAACAGTTGATGAGAGAACAACCCTGATCAACAGCGTTCAAAAGAAAAGTTTGAAAGCTGTCTTAAAGTGTGGTTTTAATGATCACTGTTGTTATTCTCTACTTCAGACAAAAATAATCTTAAACAACTCAAAGTTACAGACTGTTAACAAAGCAGAGTCAACTGTTCTCTCTAGAATCCTCTGCAGTGTTTTGACTGCAAATTCACATCAGAGAACTTTTAGTAAATTTGTTTTTGGTCATAATCAAAGACTTTGCTTTACATTCATACTCCATCAACTTTTACAGTTTTTTGTATTATGGGCATTAACTTTGGTAACATTTTATTTGAAGGGGTGTGCTTAGAACTGACATGACACCCTCATAAACATGACATAACACCTGTCATGAACACGAAGGCGTTTTCATGAATGTTTATGACTGTCATTAAGTGTCATTCGGTAAATAATGACACTTTGAATACAATGTTGACATTGTTTAAAATGTCTTTGTTATGACAACTTGACATTAACTAAGACAAAAATGTCTTTGTTATGACAACTTGACATTAACCAAGACAAAAATGTCTTTACGATGACAACTTGACATTAACTAAGAAATCAAAATCTGTTGTCTTAACCGGTATTCATTATCAGAAAATGTATAAAATTAAGCAGCTTTATGTAATATTACATTACCCTGTAATTTGTTGTTAGTCTTAACTTTCTCAATCTACTTGGTCTTACAATATTCCACCAGTATGTCTACAAAAGCGCTTTTGAACTTTGTATTTGAAACAGGACTTTATTTAAGGCTTTGATTTGAATAGTGCAATACCCCATCTCCACCAGTGAACGGCAGCAATACACCAACTGGCGTGCAGTCTGCGGAAAAGAAGAAGAAGAAGACGTCTTCATCTTGCGCGCCTGCCTAATGGAAGTTACAACGATTAGACCTTCTGTGTAAAAGGAAACAGAAGTAAGTCACACAATAGATATATGAGGTATGCTTAATATTAAATTTAGATTTTCTTTGAGAGCAAAACGTTGACAATATTTCTCGTTCTAGGTAAAGTAAGCTTTCAGCAATTTAAGTCAATACTAGCTAGCTGTAAGGTAATGTTATCTAAAGTTGTCAAACTCCATAACTGTAAGGTTTTCCCTTAACCTTAAACGTATTTTAAAGGCAGGCAAATAGATTTTTTTCTCCCCCTAATCTAGCCAATTATAAACTACAAGGTTAGTCAAAGTTACCTGTTGTGTGTTTTACTAAAGCAACTTGGCTGATGTGACATGGTGCTTGTGTTCTTTCCTTGGCCAACTTTAGCCAGATGGAGTCTCATTTTAGCAAAAGGACACATGGTGGGGGGATAAAGGACACCGATGAAGACATGCTACAGGTTGTGGAGGAGGCTAACGAGGACCAGCTACAAGAGATATAAGTCATTGTTCGACCAAGACAAAGAAGCAGATGAAGTATTCATAGAGGAAATTATTTTCTCCAGAATGGCTTGAAATTAACAACTGCCACCAGCCCAGTTAATAAATAAGTTATATTCTAGGCAGCTAAAAGTTTGGCTCTGGCTGTTAAATATGTGAAACTGGTGTTGAATCTATTTATTTATGAATAAGCTGATTGCAAACATCCACAAGCCACTGTATCTGGTTGAACATAATTTTTGAATGCCAATCAAGTGAAAAAAATACGCTTTCTTATGACCTCATGTGCCTCAAACTATACATTAAATGATGCATTCTGAATAACAACAGTGGTGGGCTGTATGAACTTTTGCCAAACAAATATTTGATCAGAACAGTTTTGGTCAGCTCTAGTAATTATGCTACTTGTACTAAGACATAAATATAATTTTGATAATTACATTGCACTTTATAACAACCAGTTACTGCACATTTGTGTGCCAGTCTACCATTCTGACAGTATGCAGCAAGAAACATTCTTGGATGATAAAGCTGAGTTAAGATTAAAATCAGCTTTGTTTACCAAAAACATATGTGCAGGGTCACCAACAGGGGCAGTGGAGCTGACCAAACTGAAACAACAAACAAAGATGGATAGACAGAAAATAGAACACCTTGAGAACTGCATTAAATACCTGGAGGAGGCTAACAGGGAGCTGAAAAATGACAAAGACTTCCTTCTAACCCAAATTAAGGAAGCCACTGTAGCACCAGCATCTACTGGCAAGTCAGGTACAGTGGTGATACAATTAGAAGCAAAATAGTCTGGGTTTTCAAGTCCAGAGTGAGATGCTCAATCTCACTGAGAGGCGCTTTATTCAGCACACCAAAAAGCCATCATTGTGGAGCCATAGGAAACAATGGTTTCAGGGGTGCAGAGATAAAGTTGGCCACAAACCAAGATGACATGTAATTTTTTTATTATACTTTAGATTGGAGATGTCAATCCCTTTAAGTGGCTTTCAGATAGAATGTGATAACTCCATCTCTGCACCCTGAAACCCATTATTTCCAATGGCATGTGCTTCCAATGGTGCTTTGCTTTCAAAAGTGTGAGCATCTTCTCTTAAACCTCTATTTATAGACCTCTTTCTTCCACCCCCACAGGCTCTAGAAAGACTGCTTGGGTTCTTCCTTCATCTTCAACATCTCCAACCCTCTGCTCTTCCTCTGCAGACTTCAGCTCCTCATCATCCTCAGAGGAAGAGGAGAAGAAGTCCAAGAAACACTTTCACACAGCTGTTAAAGTAACCACAGCCATTGATTTTCTTTACAGTCAGAGGATTTCTTACCCTAAAGTTGCCCATTACTTAACTGTCAAAAACTGATGATAGACAGAGCAACTTTTAGAGCAATAGTGTTGGGTAATGTTGCTGTCAATGGTAATGAGTAAAGGTTACTACCGTATTAAGTTCACTTCACCGCTATCCATTCAACACAGTCTGACTTGTCACCAGCAAGATTGCTAAAAAGTTGTCCCCATGTATCATAGCCTTAATAAGTAGATTAGTACATTGTTAATAATATTCAGAGAGGGCCTAAGAGATGCCATGTCATGTCTATCTTACACATTTATTGTTATACTTTAGTATTGAGTGACTTAGATGTCTGCTACCCTGTGTAATAGCTACCTTTCATCAGGTTATTAGGTTATTAGCTTTATTATACATTTATACATAATAGTATAACTGTGTGTGTGTGTGTGTGTGTGTGTATATATACATTATATATATATATATATATATATATATATATATATATATATATATATATATATATATATATATATATATATATATATAAATAAATATATATAATATATAAATAAAAATACATACAAAGCTTTCCTTTCTGCTAGAGTTACCTATACAATGCCTAAGTAGCAATGCATGTCTAAAAATTGATGCTGACATTGTTTTTTTTTTTGTTGCTATGAGAATGCCCTAAAGAGATTCACCAAATTTGGATCCGTGAAAAAGGTCTTCACCATGATTAACGTTGAGTGCAACACCATTGCGAGAACAGCTGTAATTGCTGAGCTAGCAATCACATTTCCAGACACCTTCGAGGAGCTGCTCTTAGGAAGCGAAGACAACGAGAAGATCTCCCAGTTTGCAGAGCGCTGCTGGAAGGCTATGCAGATGGCTGATACAATCACAGCAAACAAAAAAAATGAAGTGGAAAACTACTCCCAATAATGTACAGTTACACTTAGAATTAGGACTGTTGAAACAACCTTTATTTTCTCAAGTTAAAGAATAAGTAATTCTGTTTTAGGTTTTTTAATCAATATTTCAGAAGTAAAATATGCTGAACCAGAAGTTGAACCCTCAGTTTCAGGAAAAACAAGTAATCTTTGTTTCTTTTTTCATCCCAAAGTACAAAATGTTTGTTCTGAAACTATGTTGGTAGTTATAGCTAGTCCAGTGTGTTCCACTTTACTTGAGGTAAAAGGAACAATATTAATGACTCGGTTATTAAAACATTTGAACATGTACTAACACTTAATGACATCTTTATAACTGGTCCTACTTGTTCCACTTTACTTTAGGCAAGAGGAAATATGAATGACTTTGTTATGAAAGCGTTTGACAGTGAAGCAACACTTAGTGACATTTTTATAACTGGTCTGTGTTCCACTTTACTTGCGGTAAGGAAAATATTAAATGACACAATTATAATGGTCTCATGACAACGAAAGTTAAGCTTAACAACAAATAACAGGATTATGTAATGTTATGTATTTTACTAGGATTCTTTCTCACACGGTAGTACATACAATTCCTCTTCCTACTAATAAATGTTTTAAATGCTTGGCATACCCATTACACCTCAAAATAATGGTAGAGGCAGCATCATACTGAGAAGGTTGAAGTTGTTATGAACTCCTGGACTTTGATTTTAGTTCACAGTTTTTAGTTTTTTAGCATTCTGGTATTTCTGTTCATTTTTGGTATTGGTATTTTGATACTTAGTGTTTGTTAATTTTTACAGTGTTTAATACGTTTCCATGATTTGAGTGTCCTTTGAATTCATTCTGTCTAATTTGAAGTATTTTTATTCATCTTCTTCAATCATGCTCCCCACATACCTGCAGTACATTCAGTTAGCTGGACTGGACATGTTCAACTGACAGATCTAATCCAAGAATACATGGTGTCATTGATTATGCTGTGGAAGCAGCAGCAGCAGCATCACAGGTTAACCTACCCTTGATCTTATTGAATCAAGGACAGGGACAGACAATTAGTTGCATTCATAGAAATATTGCATGCACCATCCCAGCATCCATCCATGTCTAACCCTCAATATTCAAAGTCCGATAGCGCTCCTTCCAAGCCCTTCCAATCACTTCATTTCTGGAGGCCAGACTCTCATCCTCATCCCAGGTGGCTGCTGCCTCTTTCTCGTCCTTAAAGGGACGCTGTCTTCTGCCTTTTCTTAAGATTTTGCGCTTTCACTGCCACATTTTCTAAAAAGCTGTAGCAACCGCCTGAAACTTCAGTACCACCTGCAGCATCAGCTCCAGCAGCTTTAGTTCCTACATCTCCACCTTCATCTTTAGCTCCTTTATATGTTTCATTGACCTGTGGGTTTCCTTTGTATTTATTCTACATTTGAAGCCATTTCCCCTCAGCTGCTCCAGTCATGCTGGACACACAGCCGGAGCACTTTCAGTTTAATAGACTCACCTTTTCTTGGTTCCACAATCATCCTTGCTTGTATTTATACCCTGCTTCTCATTTGTTTGCCAATTCTTCTGTTCCCACTAAATGTCTTGCTGGTTTTGCTTGTTGATTCTTTCATCACCCCTCAGGGATGTCTTTGTTTTTCTGTGTGGGTGTAGGTGACATAGCTCCTTCTTGGCCTCACACTTGAAGTTAAGAGTCCTCTTCACAAGGATTTGATTAGGGAACTGAGTTTGTGTTTACTGCCAAATGTTAAGCAGGGAAAGATTTGTAGCAATGTACAAATTCCACATAACCATTTTTGGCTCAGCTGCTAAATAAGGGAAAGTGCTCTTGAAATCAGTGTTTAGTGGAATGTGTTTATCCTTTGCTGGACAGGTTACATAAATAAAGCTTGAAAAAGCTTTAAGTCCGTTTGACACAACCCAGCCCAAGCAGTTTTTATGCTGTCCTGTTTGTAAGGTGCAGAGATGGAAGGTCACTGTTGCAGGGTCTGTATGCCAGCAACTACAGAGCCAGTCTTATGTGGTTGTGTTAAGTGGAAGGGAGCAATTTTACTGCTGTCACTCAGCTGAATCTGTGATGCTGTCTTGCTGCCTTGTAAGCACACACTGATAATGGTGCTGAACAACATCTGGTTTAAACAAATTATCAAAGTGGAACAGCCACAGCTTAACAAGGACTTCTTTTTTTAAGCTGATATAGCACAGCTGATGCACAAAAAGGGCTTAGAAGTATACACACTTCTCCTAGCACCATATATTCCTGCCCCTGACATTTGCGGGGTGGTTTAGACATGGGTCTTCAAGAAATTAATCAACTTTGTCTCATCATCTAAACCTTCCAGGGCAATTCAAATACTTTCCTTAAGTTGGTCTTTTGTTTTGACATCCAAGAAAGATACATTACATTGCCAAAAGTAATGGGTCAGTTGCCTTCACACACATCAACTTCAAAGATATAATGGTCTCAATACAAAGGCAATATGTTTAATATGTTTTGTACCTACAACAGCCACAAATCCTCTGAGAAGGAGAGTGTGTGTTTAGGAATTTTTGACCATCCTTGCAGATGCTCATTTATAAGGTCAGGCACTGGTGTCAGATGAGACACACTGGCTTACAGTCTGTTTTAACTTCATCCCAAAGGTGTTCTATCAGGTTGGGGTGAGGTCAGTGAGTAGGTCAGTCAAGTTCATTTACACCACATCTGCTCATACATGCCTTCATGAACCTTTCTTTGTGCACTGGTGCACAGTCATGTGTCATGCTGGAAATAAAGGGGGCATCTCCAAACTTCCCACTGACTCTGAAGCATAAAAATGTCCAAAATATCTTGACCGCATAAAATAATTCCTTCCACTGGCACTTATGGACTGAGCCTGAATTCCTGGAAAACAGCCCTACACCATAATCACCTTTGCACCAAACTTTAAACTTGACACAATGCAAGCAATAAATAACATTCCCCAGGCAACTGCCAAACTCAAACTTTTTGATTGGATTACCAGACAGAGAGACATGATTCTTAACTCCAGCAACGTCACAGCTCTAGAGCCCAGTGTGCTTTCTACCACTGCATTCAATACTTCAGTTTGCACTTTGTAATGTGAGGTGCTTGACCATAAGAACCCTTCCAATGAAGTTCTCTGCACTCTATTCATGAGGTAATCTGAAGGCTACATGAAGTTTGCCTCACCATTTGTGGTCCACGCTCTGGGATTTTACATGGCCCAATAGTTTGCAATGGCTTCCAGCTTGTTATAATAGCATTATCAGTTAACTGTGGGGTATTTAGTATTAAGGAAATTTCACAACTCAAATTACACAGGTGGCAAATCCCCATAGCTCCTCACTGGCAGTATCATGTATATAAATTAGTCATTTGGCATTATTGATAATAGGGGTGTCCTGATACAACTTTTTCACTTCTAATACAATACTGATTTTTACTGATTTTTCAGCTTTATTAGCCAATACTGATATTGACCCTATACGATATTAGCACGAATCATACATACTTTTATTGCATATTTTGCAGTGTGGAATTTTAGACAAAGTATGATCAAATGATATTACTTAAACAGAGAACAATAGTCAACAACAATAGGTATGAGAACATCTGACCCATTTATTATGAACCAATAGGTCTGCATGCGGGATACAAGTGCTGCTAGATAGAAATGCTGGGGTGGACTAAATGCTGGAGCAAAGTGATTCTATGCATGTATATAGATTTTAGATGTGGGCTAATATAATCCAATGCTTGTTTTTTGGCTGATATCGGACCGATTTCCGATATCAATATTAGATTGGGACACCCCTAGTTGATAACAAAGATGTCAATTGCATTGCAACATTCAAGTTGGTCTGATGAATCTAAGATTTTTTAAAAATTAAAAAACTTAAGACAAAAATGACAAAAAACTGAAGTGCTTGAACATTTTCTATTTTGAACTTCAGCCAATCTCTCTGAAACATTATCAAACTGCCTAATTATTTGGTTGTGAATTCTGATTTCTCAGAGGGTATAATTCAACCTGTACGTCAGCAAGTATCTATCACCATAAACACAGCGCAGGTCATTGTGCTGTTGTGAAATTAATTCTCCTCTGAACCCATGAACATGGCAAAATATATACTCACGTGAGAATTTTGCATGGTATTATACTGTAGATTTTTGTTTCTCGGCCTTCCAAACTGATTGAATTGTTGGCTGGCAGAAATCCAGTATCCTGGGTTGAAAATCCTTTAAAGAGCTAGAAAAAAGATTTGAGAGAAAAAAGGTTGTTCATCCATGAAAAGGCTGTTAATTAACCACCTTCTTTGATTGGCGCCTAATCTGTGAAGCCTGCCGAATTAAAACACAACATAAATGCTTTGCATAAATAAATGAGGAACAGTATCAGAATGCAGCATGTAGATTATTGCAGATCACTCATGTGAATAACTATCTCCCTTTTGCTTCTACTCATAATGAATGAAAAGAATGTGCAGCGCAATGTGGCTGTGAAGCTGATACTGAGCTTGTTGTTTATAGCTGCCAAATGTTAACAGACAATGAGCTTCCTTGTCAGAAAACAGAAAATTATCCAATACTGAAAGCAGTTCTGCTTCATGGTGCACTAATAGAAGCTCTGTAGATAATGCTCGGGCACAGGTGCAAACGCCCCCGCAGATTGAGGAGGAACACATTCATTTCTGAGATTTCTGGTCCGACAACAAAAACAAACAGGACTGCAGTGTGACTTCTTTTGTGAAAAATTATTAACTTGGCTTTTTTCATCTTCCCTCCTTCACTTGCCAGGTGTCTGATAACACATTCAATACAAAGTTGGCGGCAAATTAATGGCTTCTGACATTATAAACAGAACTCGATAGTGTTTGTTTAGCTTGTGGGTGTGAAAGCAATTCACTTCATTAAAGCTGGCAACACGGGTGCAATTAATTTATGGACTGTCAATATCTGTTGTTAACAGTGATGACATCATATCCACAATTGCAATAAACATTCACACATTTCTTAGTTCGGTCATGAATTGTGAGAAATAGTTATTTGTTTTTTTAAGGATGTTCCTTTACCATTTTTCACATCTTCAAGCTTTGATTGAAAAAGAAATGGTTAATTTTTCTCTTTAACTTACACTAATAGAAATATCTTCTAGTTTGCATCTTTGCAATAACTTATTTGGCAGCAGTAGCACCGCTTTTCTAGTAAGCTGAGTGATTCTTCAGCTGAGAACATAATTATGCAATTTTTTTTTGCCAGACTTTACCCAGGATTCCCAGTTGGGTCAAGTCTGCAACATTTTGCATTAGTTGGGGATGGTCTGCAGAGCTTGTTGGCACAAAACTTGGAGTGTGAGGGAAACAGGCCCAAACCGACCTCATTCAGAGCCAGGGGCAGGACTGGGAATTAAAAAACAGCCTTGGACTCTCTCCTCAACAGGCCAAGCCAAATGTGTACTAACAATCACCAACAGGATTGTCCTTATATCTGTGTATTTCACAGTATACATTTTGATATTCTTGAAAACAAGTTTCATCAAGATCATTACATGCATGTTGCTTGTTATATGAACCTCTACAATTTTGCCTCCAGCCCTTCATTCCACTTACAATAGGACCTCTTCTGTCCTGGCAAACAATCTCTATAACACAATCTGTTGTTCATCGCTCATTTAAACCAGTTGTGCCATCATATAGAGAAAAGTTCTTAACTTATAGGGTTTAAATTTTATAACAGTTTATGACCCTCTCTCTATTATAATAATTATTATTATCACTATTATCACATGTAATATTACACTTTTAAAAAATGATAAAACTATTAACTTAAAAATGATAAAACTATTAATAAATCAATAGTAGTAATAGCAATCAATATAAGATTTGCTTGAAGGTCAGTTATTTGAAGTATAGCTTTTGTCTGAGAATTTCATTTTAAAAAAACCCTTTTATTTTGATCAGGAATTGATGTTCTCTAAAACTCTGATCTAATTGAAGCTTAACATTGTTTGGAAAGGAATACTATTACTTATCAAAGCAGCACCTTAGAGTAGAATTCCTAATAAGTATTTTAAGGTTTTAAATAATAATATTAATATTTTATGAGTTGTTTTACTGAGACAAACAACAATTTTTTTTGCATGAATATAGTAACCTAGTTTTACACTATTGTGGATAGAAAGGTCTATTTGATAAACTTAACCCAGGTTCCTTATCAGGACATTTAAGTCCTGCTGACAAGCTCTCAGATTTTTCCCCCAAAGCAGGATTTCAGAAGTCCCACCTCCCCATTTGTTGCTGAATAAAACACATGCATCTACAACAGCAACATTTCACCATGCTATTACTTGAACATATTATGAAGCACTAGTGAGTTATGACCCATATAAGCCTATAAAGATCTGAAAAACAGGGGAATAGAAAGAGAATAAAGTCCAGGGTTTATAGGGTTATGTGCTGGAGAATTTATGGTGTGATTTTTCACATATGTGCCACCCACCAACTTCCAGCTTCATTCCCATCTGATGTGAGGTGTTTTCTCAACCTGTCCCAGTTCAGTGCTGGACTCCAAAACTGTAGACGTAAGGAATCATACCAGTGCCATTTAATATCATTTAATACTTTAATTACATACCATTTCCCTGATGGTCAAACTTATAACAGTGTTGAAAATGTTTAGCAAGTAAAGAACATTCCACATATAAAAGAACCAAGGTTATGGAGATGAAAAGCTAAGACCTATGCTAACTGTTTCTTGGTTTTTTCCCTATCACAGATCCTCTGATTGCAGTCAGTCACTTTCACTGAAGCTATCTCCTTGAAATTTAATTTCATGCAGCCTTCCCCACACATCGTCCTCTGGTTACGCTGCTGATCTAATTTCTTATTCGTTAGATTTACACTGATACACTTTTATTTGGAATGCTTTTAGAGTAATAACCCAACTTCTATGCTTTTCATCTTCATGTTGGAAGCCTTTTGAGCCTGTAATTTATGATTCAACAAACAACACATTATCCTAAAAGGCATACTACATTTTGACATTTTGTTCAGAGTGAATGTGTTTTATCTCTCAGGAACACATATAGTTAGACATCTTTAGAATCAAGCAACCAGTCCACCAACATATTATTTACATTCATTGTAAATAAAAGCTATTTTACCTTTACTGGGTTGTGGTTTTCATTTTTGTACCTGCTAAGGAGGGGGCAGTCAAATAATATCAATCAATCTACAACCTGGCACAATCTTGTTTTTTAAGAAAATTGAAAGTGAATGAGCTCAACCTCATGTTTACTACATGGAGTGGAGAGGGACATAGCAACCAGGTGAGTCTAATCAGAGGGATGCAGAAGAACAGTGTAGAAGCTGAGGAATTGAAAATAATAAAGAGAGAGAACATAGAGGTAGCTGTAGTGAAACACAAAGGATCTAAAAATATCCAAAGTGAAAAACCTAACACTAACGTAAAATGATACACCCAAAAATGCAGAGAACAGCACAAAAGAAATAGGAAAATAACTCAACACAAAGAAATAACTGAATATGGGAAGACCTTACCAACAACCCAGGAATGATCAGAAAACAAACACAAACAACCCCCAGAACACAAACACCTGTGTATCAGAACATTCCATCTTTCAAAAAGCAAAACAACAACCAAAGACTGAATGACCCTAAACTCCAGCAAGGTTTACAATTCAGCTGCCCAAAAAGATGTTTGTAAACACTACAAACACTACAAACTCGGCCACAATTGTCTGTTGTGTTGTTAGCTTTTCTGGAACTGTTCTATCAAGAAAATTACACTGCTTCTCTGAGTAGGTGCAACAACTGCACAGCTTACCCTGGATATCTTAAAAATAATACACATCAAAGTCTTCTTTTATGTACTTATTGTTAAGTAAGCTAGATGCTCAATCTTTTATAAATATTCAAAAGTATCTTATCTCCTAAGGGCCAGGTCACCCTTGTAAAAGAGACCTTCGTCTCAGTGGTTTTTTTTTTAATCAGGTTAAATAAAGGTTAATAATAAAAAGTGATCAATGTTCCACACAATAATAAGCATTGAAAGCCATTCAATAAAGATTACAAGTTTAACAAGGAACCAGAACAAGAAACTTGAATTTGATTAACTAAAAAGCAATGTAAATGCTTATTACTTATTTCTAAGGAGGATATGTAAAAAAGAATGTAAGTGATAATTTTAGATCAGACAGTATAAAAATGTAAATAAAATTTTTAAAAAAATCGTCTGCATTAAACTTATAGACTCATGGTGAGATTTAACAGAGTGTAAATTAGAGTGTTTATAAAACATAACCAGAAGTATTTGGAATGAATGTTTAGAATCTTTAACCCAAATCCCCTGACTGTAAACAAGGGCCAGTGTGAACAGTATTTAGCAATTCAGCTAAAGTGGTGATCCTGGTGAAGCCTTAGGCATAACTGGAAACACGTGTCAGGAATTGTCACTGTTCTGATGTGGCTGGGAAGTCCCCTTTGATGCTCGAGTTTGCCTTCTGATGCAGAGATCCTGTGTTCTCCTTCGTTGAGCCGGACAAGGGCTGAGTTTTAAAGGTGCTGGCTGTGCTTGACTAACTTTAATTTGGAAAAAATTCAATTTATATTTCAATTATTCAATTTATTGAAGAATTTAAATCTTCAAAACTAATATTTTCTGCTGAAAACCAAATATGTCATCCTAAGCGTGAACAGTTAGCATCTTATATAATAAATTAATAGTAAGGCTATCTTGCAGAAGGCTAAAGACTACATTGGTCATTGGTGCTGTGCACAGACATTTTGGGGGCAGGTGCTAAAATTGAAAAGACGGCACCTTGTGGAACACATAGAGCTGCTGGCTGCCTTAGTTACTAATGTCAGATTTATTACACACATGTATGTATGTGTATATATATATATATATATATATATATATATATATATATATATATATATATATATATATATATATATATATATATATATATGGTGGATAAATATATAAAAAAAAAAAAAAAAATTCCCTTCTCACCCTCCACGGGTGGTCTTTCTCAACCTCTGAGCTCGGGTCCTCTACCAGAGGCCTGGGAGCTTGAGGGTTCTGCGTAGTATCTTGGCTGTGCCGAGAACTGCGCATTTCTGGACTGAGATGTCTGATGTTGTTCCTGGGATCTGTTTTAGCCACTGCTCCAGCTTGGGGGTGACTGCCCCGAGGGCCCCGATGACCACAGGCACCACTGTGGTCTTCACCTTCCAGGCCTTCTCCAGTTCCTCTCTGAGGCCCTGGTATTTCTCCAGTTTCTTGTGTTCCTTTTTCCTGATGTTGCAATCGCTTGGTATTGCTACATCCACCACAACGGCTTTCCTCTGTTGTTTATCCACCACCACGATGTCCGGTTGGTTTGCCATTACCATTTTGTCTGTCTGGATCTGGAAGTCCCACAGGATCTTAGCTCGGTCATTCTCCACCACCTTTGGGGGTGTGCCCCACTTTGATCTCGGGGCTTCCAGTCCATATCCTGCACATATATATATATATGGCGGATATGGTGGTGGATAAACAACAGAGGAAAGCCGTTGTGGTGGATGTAGCAATACCAAGCGATTGCAACATCAGGAAAAAAGGAACACGAGAAACTGGAGAAATACCAGGGCCTCAGAGAGGAACTGGAGAAGGCCTGGAAGGTGAAGACCACAGTGGTGCCTGTGGTCATCGGGGCAGTCACCCCCAAGCTGGAGCAGTGGCTAAAACAGATCCCAGGAACAACATCAGACATCTCAGTCCAGAAATGCGCAGTTCTCGGCACAGCCAAGATACTACGCAGAACCCTCAAGCTCCCAGGCCTCTGGTAGAGGACCTGAGCTCAGAGGTTGAGAAAGACCACCTGTGGAGGGTGAGAAGGGAATTTTTTTTTTATATTTTTATATATATATATATATATATATATATATATATATATATATATATATATATATATATATATATATATATATATATACACACACACACACACATTTCAAATCAGTAGTCACATTCTGTTTGATGCAGATGATTGATAGTGTTCAACACTACAGGTTGGTTTCTCTAACAACTAAATAGGCAGCAACAGAACAAAGTATGTGTTATGAAAACTACTATTAACGAAACATTCAAGGCAGAATCAAATCAGAGACAGATACAAACGTTTGTTTCAAGCATTACTTGATCAAGGAGACAAACCATGAGATACAGTGTAGGTCATCAGACTTCAAACACACACAGGATGCTCTCACTATTATGCTTCTTCACACATGTTCACACAAAGTGGGGCGGTGGTCTCTTCATCTCTGGAAAACCCCCTAAACAATGCATCCTTATCTTCTGCACCCAGGTCTCATCTCATGATGGGAAATAACCCATGAACTCAACCTTTTACATACCATGAAGTCTCATGTGTTGGCTTCCACTTCAACCATCTATATGTCCATTCTATGTTTAGATATACATGTCAACAACAACAACACATGAATCAATGATAATAAAATATTTTTCCAACACTTCCCTCCTCTTTATCATTATGTCAAAACGAGTAAACATAAGTAAAGATACAAGTATGATAAAATGAGTATACAAAAATCATCGAATAAAAACACACAAATCAATCAAACAAACATTGTTTCTTCTCCCTGGCGTGTAGTTCTCCAAGCTCAATGTACTTTGCATACAGATGAAAGAGCTCGCTTTCTCTGGAGAGGTTTCTTGCACTTACGATGCAGAGTAAGCATGGATTCCTCAATTGCTGCAGGCGAAAACACCTTGGGACAAAAATAAAACGAGTTTCTTTGCAACACATTATGATCTCACATCAGACATGTACATTGCCTCTTGGTTTTCTAAGGTTGTAAGCCCATAAGGTAACGTGACAAATAACACGTGTCATAACCCCACATGCATGTGGCATGTGGGGTTATGACACGTGTTATTTGTCAGGTGAATGGCTAAATGCCCGAATATGGACCTGATTTAGAAACTTCTACATGACATGTGAAGGTGTTGAGAGAGTTCTCTGCTTTTACCCATCATGGGATGTTCCTTGTGTGACACCTTTGTAATGACACACCTTTTTATAAGCCATCAATTTGAACTGAACCAGCTGATATTCATTTGCACTGAAAAGGGGCAGGTTGGCTTTCTGATCACTGATAGATTTCAGCTGGTGTTTTGGCTTTCCATGCCTTTTTCCACCTCCCTTTTTGCGTGTTCAATACTTTTTCCCTGTGCCATTTCATATTATTACGCATAGCTTAATTTCTAAATTTATTATCTTATCCAACAGATAAGATATAAAATCAAAGTGGAACCCAATTAACAGTTATTAAGGAGAGCTTTTTCCCAATGTTAGAATCTTACAGATTCATATAAACCTGTCAATGACTTCATGTAGGCAGGCTACTGTGGCAAGAAACTAGACTGTGAGATTTAATGTAAATTTCCTCATTCACCTCGCTCTGTAGACACATTTATAACCCACAAGGTGACTCTAAAGTTAATACCTTTGCTTTAGCTTTTTTTTAAACTGTTTTGTACTCTGTTGTATTTTTCTTTATCATAGAAAGATATTGATGACCTCTGAAAAGCTGGTTGTAGATTCTGATGACATTTTGCCTGTAGTGTTATTTATTGATAGTGCCTTATTTGTTTCACAAGGGGGCGCTTGTTTTGTGCAGATGGCAAAGCAGAGCTTTTGGGGAAAAAGAAAGGAGGTGAGATTTGGTTTTACATTAATCAAAGACTGATGCACAGTTGTTACATTGTTACAGAAGTCAATCAGTCCTCATCTAGAGTCACTCTATAAATTGTAAACCCTTTTATTCACTAAGAGAGTTCTCATTCATTCTGGTTGGTGTTTACATCCCTCCATCCTTCACCTCTGAGGCAGAAAGTGAGGTCGCTGACCTGATAACAGATGCGGAGAAAAAACACACACTCTCATCATTGTTCTGGGTGATTTTACAGACAACATATTAATTGCCTGACCAGAGACAAAAACACACTAGTGATATCATACATCAGCTTCTGTGAGTATGTGTATGCAGAGTAAGACCTTTCACACTTTCAACAACAACAAACCATGGTTTTCCACATATCTGAGGCAACTGCCTCAAACCAAAAAAGAAGTTTTCCACAGCGGAGACCTGGCCCTGTACAAGCAGACTGGAAAAAAGCTGACAGAGGAGATAAAGCTTCCAAAAAGAAATTACAATGTTAAAATAAAACACAGCTTCTCTGCTAATGACTCTACATCAGTGTGGAGGAGTCTGCAGTCTATTACCAACTATAGGATCCCTCCCCACATTATGTGGTGTCACCCCGCCTAGCTGAGGATCCCAACCGCTTCTTTTGTATGTTTGATTGTCAGCCCTTCACTCCTCACTCCCACAAAAGGAGCCCCCCATACCTCCCACCAACAACATTACAACCCCATCCTCTTGCCCTTTGCCAGCTCTACAGATCGAAGAGGATGATGTGAATAAGGTCTTCCAGCGTCTGAGTGGGAAAAAAGCTCCAGGCCCTGATGGAGTCTCCCCTCTTTGTCTAGAAACCTGCAATGATCAACATAGCCCCATCTTGACATAGCCCACATCTTTAACAAGTCTCTCAAGCTGTGAGAAGTTCCCACCTGCCTAAAATGCTTCACTATCATCCCGGTCCCCAAGAAACACACCATCCCTGGAATAAATGACTGCTCTGATGTCTGTGGTCATGAAATTCGTTGAGGGCCTGGTACTGAAGCATCTGAAGGACCTCACAGGCCCCTTTTGGACCCCTGCAGTTTGCTTACCAGCCCAATGGGTTGACAGAGGATACAGTCAACTTGGGTCTAGACTTCACATAAGACATAATATCAGACATAACATATGTCTGATATTTAGTTGTCAGGTTTGTGTCTTATGTCAGTAATTTTGTGCAGTTTTGGACTGGAATAAATGACAACAGGCTCCATCAAGCCAACACCTTATCCAAATTTATGTAAATGCAACAGAGGGCGCTGTAAAATGTTTTCATTATAGCAGGTCATGCAGAACCACTCAAACAGAAGAATCTTTTTATACATGTGGAAAAAGAAAAGTAAAGAGAAAGTGCAAAGTGAAAGCAAAGTGCTATTAAAGTCCAATTGTAGTGGCCAAAATAATGTTCTCTTAAATGCTGCTTTCCCACCATTAACAACAACTACTCCATGGCTTGTCCACGCAGCCTAAAATAAAAGCATATCAAGGGACTGACTGATACCCACTGATCGCTACATTACATTTAGTTTGTGTGTCCCTGTCTCCAGGGCTGAATCCAAAGTAAGACTTTGTAAGTGTAGTCCATATATCCAAAAATAAAGTGGCTCAGGATGAAAACCACTGAGCAGTTCAGTTCTGCCAAATCAGTTTCATATGGACTAAAATGTTCTTTTTTTTTTCCAAACATAATTTTTTCTTTCTCTTTAATAAAAACATTCTGACTTAATCAAATAAAAAGCTAAATTTGTTTCTCACAGAACTGCCTATTCCTCAACAGCGACAGCTGTTGTAGCACTTACTATAGACTTTGTGGCCAGATGCTTATCAGTGAATAAACTAAAGATAGTTCAGGTTATCCTTTCAACATTTCATAATGTATGTAGGTTGCATCGTTAGCCTGGTTTGGTTGGACGTATTTTCCTGGTAAAATGTATTTACTCCTTTCCAATAGCACCACCACTGAATGTAAAAATTTAATGCAAATTGTTAATTTTCTTAAACAGTTTTGTACACATTGGCATTATAAAATCAACTGAATCCAGCTTTTCACTGTTGTAATATTAAGTTGTATTTTGATTGTGTTAGTGTTAATTACACTGTAAAAAAAAAAAAAAAAAAAAAAAAAAAAAAAAAACTGAATTAGATTTTAAATACCTGAATACAATTTATACCTGTTTGTCTTGTGAATTGCCTTGCGATGATCTTTTGCAGTTGACTGTTATAGAATCACTACTTTAACATGGTGGAAGGGTTTGAGTAGCCCTGTGAACCTGTTGTCTGGGATTTTTCCCTTGATAGGGTCTCTCATGGCTAAGGGGAGGGGTCAGACTGAAAATGTTTCAAAGGACTTGATGACAGCTGACCACTTGAGTAGATAAACCTCTCAAGGAATATGGAGATCAGGTCACCCTCAGTCTTTAGTTTTTTTTGTCAGAAAAGACAAAAGGAGCTGGACTCTCTCAGGAGAGTTTGTCTCATCTTCCACGGGAAGATGAGAGACTCTAACATGGAATCTAAATAGGCCATATTCAGTGCATCCATTGCAGATGCAGTTACCAGAAGCTTTTGTTTGAAGGTCATTGATGCCTGTCACAGTGACAACATGAGGACCTCCTGGTGGACACCTGTGAAGATGGAACTTGAGAAGCTGAAGAAGAAAAACCTTTAGCTCCTGACTATCTGCTAGTAGATTTAACACGTTTTAGTTTATATTGTTTAAACCCCAAACCCACAGATTTGAAGCCACTGGAGAGCCTTCCGAAACAATTAGGAATGAATGGCGGGTTATTATTACCCGAAATAATAACCTGGTGGAGGGCACTGTGAGCAGGGACACCAGCAGGTCCACCTATTGTTACCGTGTTGACAATCTGCTGAGTCACAAAACACTCCTCTTTCAAGAATATCACCACTCCCTTGTTCATTCTCAATGCATATATTAAATTATCAATAATATCTCCAACAGCCAAGAGAACTGTCTCAACTGGGATTGACGGTCAGGCTGAACCTGAATCCCATTTCTCAAAGAGAGGGGTGGTGCCTGTGGAAATAGAATTCCCAACAAACAGACCGTGCTGTAAGCGCTAGAAACTCAAAATATAACCCCAAGATGTAGAAGCAGTGCAAATAAATATTAGGAAAACAATACATGAAAGATCAGAAAAAACTTAGAGAAAACTATTTCCTTCTCTCTGTCGGACTCACAACAACAGCATCACCAAACACACACCAAAGAAAGAAAGAAAGAAACTGGTACAGATTCCAGAGCTCAGTCTCAACTTCTCTTTGTGGTTAATCTTGGTTAGACAGTCATGACAGGGAGCATCTGGACTGTAGTTTACATTGACTTAGCCATCAGTGATAAACTGATGACCATTCAGACACAGACACAGGTAGTGAACGTTAGCAAGTGTCTCATTGACAGTGACATTCTATTTCCTAACAAGAAAGAAGTATCCTTCCAGTTGCATGACAATAATCCAAGTTGCTTGTTACTTTAAACATGAGTGTTGGGACCAGTCATGAAAGACTGACCTTTTGCACAAACTGATTAAATTAACCTTTTTTCCTGCACAGCTCATAAGAGGAGAAGTTTCACAGTGTGACCATGTGACATCATGGGGAGTCCCCACCTCCCAGGAAACATCCTCACATAATCACACCTAGCATTAGCTTGACTCACAGCATGAGACAGACTCAGATAACAGGTATGCAGTATTCAGTGCAGAACCTAGTCTATTTCTTCAAATATTATTATAGAAACTCTAAGTTTTGAACTTACCCAGGATACTTCCACAGACCATAAGGGAAGTGTTAAAGGTCAGAGTGTTTTCAGTAGCGCCCTGCCCCAACCTGTTGCAATGGATGACCACAAAGAGTACCAGGTGCTAGACTAAGCAGGTGTAAGTGGTCCAAACTGGAGAAGCAAGGAGCCATTCAACCTGACTCACACCACTATCCTTTCTGACTCTGTGTCACCCCACAGGCATAGGGAATAGGAGAGTCACCCATGGGAGTCAAGTGGCTCATTCCAACCTGACCCACCACAAAATGAATGGGCTGACACATTGGAAAGCTCCAAATTATACTATGACCTTTCTTCCTCAAAGGTGAGTTCAAATACTTCCACCATTCCATGAGAATAATCAGCATGACCTTTCAGATTCTTGGAGTCCATCTTATGAGTATTGTTTTTGTACTCATCAACTTGAGTCCCTTGCTTGGGACATGCAGCTTTTCAACTCAGATAATCAGGAGTCAAACACTGATGATTATCTGCAGTTGATCGTTATCTACTTGACCTACTGGTTTCCTCTTATTGTAGGAAGCTGAAGCTCATTTAGAAAGCTACAATGTTCATGTTTTTATAGAAACTCTTTTCATAGAGATTTGTGACAGTTATTCAGCTCTTTGTAAAGCTTTAAGAGATGAGTATTCTGCATAGAGACCAGACTTCTGCTTCTTTTCATGCTCTGCAAAAAGAACATTCACCACCAAGAGTGTAATCCCACTGCTTCAGAAAAGCTTATTTGCAGAGATGTAACATTCCAGGTCTTGAAGAGAACCACAGGTACAAGAGTTTGTTTCTTCACAACCTCCATAAGAGTCGGCAGTATGATGTATGATGTGGCCATGGCACCATATGTGGAGGGTTGGGGGGGAGTGAGTAAGGACAGTTCCACCCCCTGCATGAAATGGTTTGTTCCTGTTTAAGCACACTTGATGGTGTTTAGCAGCAGTAAGGAGAAGATAAAAAAACAATAACCATGCTGCCTCGAAAAAAAATTAATCAAGTTTTCATAAAAGAGAAAAAAGAAAATAGAAAAAGAAAGACAAAAAGGGTGTCAATTTCTAACCCAGTTTTTCTCCAAGAGAGCTGGGTAGACTACAGTGTGTGATTATTCCTCACTTAGCTACAGACTAGTGCCAGCCTCCATTTCACTAGCATTTCGCAAGATGTTCATATATTTAACTTGGTGTTACCTTTAACTTGTCCTTGTATATTTTATCACACATAACAGATGAGTCAGAGTCTGCAGCAGCCCCAACTCCCCATACCAGTGTAACTCCTCCTCCCTGTCCCAGAGAAAGAGATGAGCAAAACTGTTCAGTGCAAGTTAGCATCATTGCAGGGAGTCTGGGGATTTCTCTGTCTATTTTGCTCTTTCATTAATTATGCAACAAAAGTGAAACATTTATTACCGACATAAATTCAAACATTCATTATAAAATAATCCCAGCCTCCTGTTTGGGCTGGAGGCTGGATGGTTGGAAACAGCAAGTGTCCTAGCTTGCAAGTTACAGTTCCTGCTGTTGCACTGAAATTTCCTCACTGTGCGATAACAGGGGTTATTTCTATTCTATTCTATAGAAATTGCCACTTTCCCTCCTAACTTGTCCCCTCTTGGTTTTAGGAATGAAATTAATAAATGCAACTAAAAAGCATTTTTGGAGAAATCTGCATTGCTTTACAAATATTTTGTATATTGCCTGTGATTGTTGCTGGTTAGCATAGAGCTTTCAGTATGCTATAACTGATGAGGAAAATAACTATTTGAGGTCTACTATGTCTCAAGACAGGCTTTGCAGTCTTGCCATGTTGTCTATTGAAAGTCAGCTGGCTAGAAAGCTAGACTTTGAAGACTTGATCAATGACTTTGTTTGCAAGAAGGCTCGGTGATGGGCTCTTGGTGAATCAGGCTAAGCAAGGGCCAGATAGCTGGCAAATGGCATATTTGAGGGGAAAGTTTGGGTTTCCATAAGTTTTTTGTTCTTATGTTCAAAAATGTAATGTTTTCATTACTTAGAGATTACAATTATTACAGCACTCCTGTTGGTGCACGATGGTCTGGTAATTGTGTCTTTCCATCGAGGTACTGGAATGGGAAGCACCTAATGACACATGGGCTTCCTGGACCATATATAAGAGGTTCTGGCTCCACACATGGGGAGGAGCTGTCGGCCCATACCTGAGGAAGGTCCACAACTGGGAGCAGTTGCCCACATCTGAGGGAGGACCGTGCATGAGGAAGGCTAGACACCAGCACACACACACTGAACAGCGGCTCCTGTGTGCATGCCAGCGTGCCTGGGTTGCTGCCCACACCCCCTATACTCTTGTTTTGAAATGCACACCAATAACAAGAACAAGGCTTAAAATGCTTGTTGGTGTCGTGTCCCCCCTAGTCTTTGAGTCGGGATGTAACAATGATGCCAATATATTTTAATTTTATTATAAAGTTATACATGTTAGAAGTTATAATTTTACAAATGTTATATAGTTATAAATGTATTTTCAAGTTTAAGAATGTTTATAGAATTTTTTGTTTTGAAATTTTGTAATGAAAAATAGAGATTAAGATACAGCCTTTAGCACATTTTTTATGTTTGCTTTTAATCTAGCTTCAGTCAGTTGCATACTGTATAGAGACTGCTGCATGCAGTGTTGTCACAGCTGCTTTTTAAAAAGTAATCTATTGATGACTGATTAATCATTTAAAAAGTAACTTAGTTACTTTACTAATTACAAAGTAACCAAGTTAGATTACAAGTTACTTTCTTAGTTACATCAAACCCCCAGAAATGTCAACAATGTTCCTCCTGACATTTAAAGTTTAACTTAAAGGTGAGTTGTTATGTATTTTCCAGGCACATAGTGCCATTTTAGAGCACAATGAAGTGACTTATCTTCAGTTGTTATAAAAACGCTGTATGTATCAAACATAAAAGAAATTTGACTTCGCAATTTGACGCCTTAAAATTAGCCTCTGTCTCTTTAAGTAGCTCCTACTCTTTACGACACTCCACCTTCAGCACGTCATCACAACAATGCAACTCCGTTATGCAGCTTACAGCCATTCTTAGGAGCATTTGACTGAGGAGTAATTTGTTTTATAAGCTCAACAGACGCATAGTTCGACCAGGGTCACATTTCAAAAACTAGGGTTAACAAGCTCTGTGTAGAAGCCAGATACTCTGAATAAACCTACTTGGGTCTGCGATACTCAAAGTTTTTGGTTTCAGAATGGAAGGTATAAACTCGGCAATTCTGAGTCAAGAGAACCCTGAGTTAAGCATGAGCAGGAGTACAGAAGAGTCCGTCATCAACAGAAGGCAGATAACACGGTTCACCATGTGTTACCAGTTCACATAATTGTGAACTGGTTGTTTGAACGCATACCAATTGTTTTTCTTAATCTAGTCTTAAACTAATATTAGTTTCAAGCTAATTTGGCCTTATTCCAAATTCCTCAAGACAAACCTTGGTTTTTACACATGCTTAGCCATACTGAACTGTGTATCATGGCATTATTTTATTGGTTATATTCTTTTTTTTGTTCCTTAAACCAAACATTTTATTCCAGTAGCTCATAACATATTGGAGCATAAACTAATCTTAATTAGTTCAAAGCTAATTTGGGCCTCATTCCAAATTCCTCAGAATAAGCCTGGTTTTTAAACACTCACTGTTCCCACCAGTTACTCGTACTTTGAACTTGAAGCTGAAAAAATATCCCAGTCTGTTGGACAGACACCCATCACCTGCTCTCCACCTTCAGAGACCCCAGGCAAGTCACTGACAGCCAAGACTCTTGACTGAGATAGAGAGGGGAAAAAAAAAAAAAAAAAAAGGGGGGGGGGGGTTGACTGCTATTCGCCACACATAAAATCTGTAAGTCAAGAACTGATATTTCCATGGATATCAGCTGTTGATATTCTGTGTTACTCTGCTGATGTGGAACTAAAGTGTGGTAAACAGAAAACTTCAAGCCCTGTACTTTCAAAAAAGTATCAGTCTTGTCATGTAAGATTTCATAAAATCTGATAAAATCATGACTGCACATTAGGGCTTGCTCATGAATTCTAATGAGATTGCTGAACACTTCCTCACCATTTCAGACCTTTTGTTTGTATTACCAGCAGAAGTCATTTGTCTGTTTTTTTAGTTGTTCATCCTTATTTTTGAGTTAATATGCTTATTACTTATTTGTAATCATCAAACACATGTGAACATACACTAGGTTGATTAAACTGATACAAATACTGATCTGTAGCTAACTGGCATTTTTCTCCAAGTCTTTGGATGATGTGCTTTTATCTCTGGACAAAGTCATTCATAGTGTTGAAAAATAGATTAGATTCCTGGGTTTTGAGGGTAGAATAATTGATCATTCAGTAGAAAAGTAAAAGCATTCACATCAAATTGGTAAATAAATTTATTTATTGGTGAAATACTTCAAACCAATTTACAATGAATATAACAGTTTACTGAGATTATATGCAGAAATATAACATCTGATATTAATTGTTTCCTTCTTACCAAAGAAAACAAAATAATGCAAACCTTAATAACAAATAAAACAAAAACTTGACAAGTAATCATAAACTACACACTACAGTGCCAATAAAAAGTTTTCTTGGATGTTTAAATATTTTTATTGCTTTTACAAATCAACCTTGATCAACAAAATTACGCTTTTTGACAACAAAAGTTACAAAAATAAAAAACCCTTTCATGTCAAAGTGAATACTGATTTATACAAAATAATGACAAAAATATGAAACATAAAATAAATGTTTGCATAAATATTCACCCCCTTTAAAGTGAATCATCTGCTTCAACAGAGGTCCAGCCAACTGTTGCTAGCAGTCTCTTAATGAATGGAATGGAGATCACCTGAGAGCAGTAAGTGTGTCTCAGGTGATTGTAGAATAAAGACATCTGTGTTTGGAAAGTCCATTCTGACTAATCAGTATTCCCAGCTACCGTTACAGCATGAAGACAAAAGAACACTTCAAGCAAATTAGAGAAAAGGTTACTGAATAGTATAAGTCAGGAGATGGACACAAAAACAATCAATTTAAGTGAACATCCACCATAATGAAACTGAAGGAATATGGCCCATGTTAGCCCAACATTATATTGAAGCACAATAGAATGGTTGTTTCTGACTGGGTGCAATGTATTTCTGCAAATGCCAGAAGGGCCACAGGGAGGCAGCAGAGGAGCTTGATTTTTTCACAGATCATCTGTCTCATATTATACTTTCAGGACATAGTGACAGATTTAACTAATACGTAAAAAACATATCTTTTTTTTTTTCATTTTAAAAATAGTCATAATTCTCAGCTCAAATCAAAGTCAATGAGTAATCCTACCTGTCCACTCTGGACTTGTGGGCTCATGGCTGCTTGATGCTGCATCTTTCTTCTGACTGTAAGACAGTTATGGGGCATCACATCATAAAAATATTTAAATCAATCTTAACATGATATATGGGCCAACATTAACTAGTCATCATTTAGCTAACTTTATCTCCATCCAACAGCATTACTCAACTTAGTCAGTTTTTTTTTTTTTTTTTTTTTGGAAAAGCGGAAAAGTTCTTTGCTTTTTGCTGATTTGCTGCCATGATTCTAACACACACCAGCGCTCACAGGTGTATAACCAGCATCAACATGTAAACGTTCATGGTGTGTTTAAAGACGGCTTGGGAAAACACGTTATGGCATGGCTTAAACAGTTGTAACAACTGAAGTTCAAGTGTCATGTCCCCATTGTAACCTGTCTTGGGGGTGGGAGGGATACCTTACTAGGCCAGTACGACCCACCCTCTGGCATCGGGTCTGCCCAGTGCCATAACTGCACACCAGCCAGATTTAAAAAAGAAAGAAAAGAAGATAAAACTGGCCCTTGTGGCCCAAACTTCACACTGGCCCATTTAGATATTTCCAGAACTGACTGATTAGTCAATCCAGGCCTGTCTATTGGGGTAGTAGCATCAGAGCCAGAGACCTAAAAAGGCTCAACAACCTGATAAAAAAGGCTGGTTCTGTTCTGGGGATGACTGTTGAACCTCTGGAGATGATGTAAAGAAGGATTTTACATAAAATCAAGAAAATTATGGACAACCCTCCTCATGAGACTGTCATAAAAAACAGTGTCTTCAGTTGGAGGCTTCTTCAGATTTGTTGTAATGCAGACCACTACATGAGACCATTCTTGCCCACAGCCATCACCATCTACAATAACTCTTTAATTAAATAGAAAAAAGTTACAACATTTAATTTCCCTTTGGGATCAATAAAGTATTTTTAAATTGAAGTGAATTGAATTGTTGTTTGAGCCAAAGTGGACTTCATTGAAAGAAGAGGACAGCAAATCAAAGAAGTTTGCCACCGTCCATATTGACAGGTCACAAAGCCTCTGAATGTCCTTTGGAGAGATGAGACAAAACTGGAGCTTTTTGGCAAGGTACATCAGCTCTACATTCACAGAAGCAAAAATGAAGGATACCAAGAAAATAACACTGTCCCCACTGTGAAACATGGAGGAGGCTCCCTTATGTTCTGGAGTTGCTTTGCTGCATCTGGTGTTTTGAATCTGTGCAGGTTACGAGGAAATCTCAAGACTATCAAGGCATTCTGGAGGGAAATGTACTGCCTAGTGTCAGAAAAAAATTGGTCTCAGTCATAGGTCATTGGATTTCCAACAGGATAATGACCCAAAACACACAGCTAAAAACACCCAAGGACGGCGAAGAACATTGGACTATTCTGAACTGGCCTATGAAAATATGCTAGAGAAGGTGCCCTTCAAATCTGAGACAAAATGAGCAGTTTACCCACAAGGAGTGAGCCAAAAATATCTGTGGAGAGGTACAGAAGTCTCGTTAAGTTACAGAAACTGATTGCAGTGATCGCCAACAAAATATCAAGTTACAATTATAGTTTATTTTTTAAAAGGATTTTGTTAAACCACAATTCAAAAGGATTTTCATTGGTTAATTTTCAGTATTTTTTTTTGTTTATTACTTTTGTCAGTTTCAAGTTATTTTAGGGACTTTTGTGGGCTTTTCAGTCATGGGGTACCAACAATTTTGTCCACGTGTGTACTTATTTATTCACCATTTCAGATTGCATTTCTTTTCATGGTTTTTTTCCTGATAATTTATCACTTAAGTCCCAGCTCAAATAGAAATTAATCAATTCCCCATAGATATAGTTAAATGTGGATTATTTAAAGCTTAATTCCCTGACTCAACAGGTTGGATTCTTTCAGCATTAAAGTATTGTGGCACAACTGGGAAAAACAGAAGCAGAAAAACTATTATTCCTTTATCTTTGATTTGCCATTGCAACAGAAATTACCTACAAATCTCACTACAGTGGGAAACCCTTTAGTTTATTCCTTTTAATTCTTTAACAAATGTTAGAGACAAATTGAATAAAACATGAAAAAAAAAATTTCCAGTATCCTGTGGGACTTTAATTCCAATCTGCTGCTCAGCACAATCAGGGTGACATAAAAATAAGACAATGCAATCAACTTTGATTGTGTTCCTTTAGGCTCATAAAAAAGGTGCAGCATTTCAAGCTGCCCAAGATTTAGGTACCCTAGCTGATATAAAACGAAAGATAACAACTCTCAGCAAACTTTTCTAACTTTTATAGGAAAGCAGAAGGAATCCTCAGTAAATGAAGCAGCTGTCTCATGGAGCCCGTTTCAGAAAGCAGGTTAGTGAAGACTCAAAGATCAGGTGTAAGTATGCGCATATCCTGGGTTTTTGGTTTCAGAAAGCCAGGTAACCATTACCCTGAGTCAAGTTGCTGCTACTCCAACATACATACATACATACATGTACAAACAACCAAGTTTGTACAAACTCTGAGTCTGTCCTACTTTTTAGCTGAGGCCTGATATAACACAGTAGTGAGGATTATTAAATAAATCAAACCAATGGGCCCATAGGTTCAGCTATAGGAGCTTTTAAAGAGTCAATTATTTTTGGTCTTGTTTAGAGTATTGATGTCACAACCTTACATTTTTGATCACTAGCCATTCTTATTTCTAGGTATGTTATTGGCCTTTGGAATGAGAAAACTACCAGTTATTGGTTTCAAAAACAAGTTATCATGCATCCCTAAGGAAAAGAATAGAATATGCTCATCTATCTCAATGCGACAAGATGGAGACAACAGCTCAGTCAGAACACGTGGGGCACTAGATAATCTAACAAGGCATGTCTTTTATGCTTCAGTCTCAGTTATATGAAATTTCACTGTGAGTAAAGTAAATATATGTTTAAGTGTTACCTTATAGTTGAAAGCAGAACGAGATGAACTTTCAAGAAACCAACAGTAAATAAGAGCTAGCGAGGTTGCTCCAACAGTACCCTTTAAAGTCAGCAGAAAACTGAAACTGAGGTCCGTTTACTCACTCCAACTACTTCTTAACTCAGAAGGCAGTTGATCAACGGTGAAACCATCTGCAGGACAATTTGTTGCAAGCTTTTTCCGTTTTCAACTAAACTGACTCTCATGCTGCACAGCGCAGCGCTCTACCCCTCATGTCAGCACTGAACTACTCACACAACACTGCGGCGACCCGTAGAAGAAGGGCGGGACATACAACCACAGTCTGAATTCTGACTGGTTCTTTTTCTTCTTCTTGGGTTTTATGGCGGGTGACATCCAACGTTTAGATGTATTATCGCCATATACTATACTGGAATGTGGGCCACAGTATTGTTTTTCCTATCTACTCAAACTAAATTCTTACATATAATTCCGTTTCATTTAGAAATTTTATAAAATGCTTAATTTATCTTGTAATGTTTAACTAATACTTTATTCACTCTTAATATCTCCACACCATATTCTTGTTTTAATTTTTCTCTACTAACCCACATTGAATTATATGCTCTACTGTGTCTGTGTCCATACCACACTCACATGTACCTGTTGGATGGATGTGGCTTTTTCTCATCATATCTTTGCTCTCCTAATGAAACATATCTGCCCTACTTAATTGCTTATCTGCCACACGCTCACTGCTACAGCGTACACAAACATAACCACTGATGTCACTTAAAATGCAACACATAGTCAAGGATAAACTGATACAAGAGGATGACACCCTTTAGGAGAGTTAAGAGTGAGGCATAGATAAAAGCAGGACTCACGCTCCATTCTTTATTCCTCTCGGTTCATCCTTAAGATGGGCTGGGGGGAGCCTGGTACTGAAGGTGAATGTCACTCTGTATCTGTTCATTAGTATACTCTGTACACTGATCATTTTTTGCATTAAATCTTGATTTTATACTTAACCATTTCTCATTTTTTCACAAGGTAAATACTTTGCTGGTTTTATTGGCTGGGTCTCGGAACTGGAGAGAAACGAACTCGGTGGTGCATGGAGGGGGAAAGAGGGTGAACCCCTATCAAACAGATGTTTACACACCATATGTAAAGTTTTATTTAATCCTCTATGTCCGAGCTGTAATCTTGTCATCACTACTTCTTCCTTTCGACTTCCTCCATTTATTTCCATTCTTCCTACTTTCTTTTGTATTTGAAATAAATGACGACCTTTATTCCCCTCCTCCCAAAAGCTGCTGCCTTTCAGATTCCAGCTGGTTGAAACACAATGGAATCTAAGTAATCTGACTGGTTAGGCACTCAGGTTTCCTAGCCTCTGTTTTCTTAAAGAGGCACCCTCATTTTATGTGGGTTACACTGGCACAAGGAAAGTGTCAGAAATAGCATGACCTTTTCTAGATGAGGCTGTAGATGTTGGAGAGCAAATACTCTGCAGAAATCTCTGTCAGTCGGGAGAGGGCGATCAGACCACAATTAGATGTTTTATCACTTCTATATTATATTTTCGAGCATTACTGTTTTTTTGGCCACAGTCAATACTTTATCTCAATAAAATTTCAGCCCGCACATCACACATATATGCTGCAGTTCATGTCATAATTTTGCCATTTTTTAAGCTAAAGCTGCTTCATTTTCCATTTCTTTTAGTGGGCCTGTTAGATCTAGTAGTGAGATTTCCAGTGACTCATGTTTCTGTATTTTCTTCCCCTCTGAATCTCCAATGCTAAGAAACTGGTGCTTTCTCTGAAGACGGCATGATGAGGCTTTTTCAAGCAATCAAACTAGAATTATGAAAAAATTGGGAAAAACTAAGAATTTTGTTTTTCAATTCATCCAGCCATTGTTTAAGCCTTATTATCTGTGAGTTCTGTGCAGGGGAGTGGGAGGGCCAAGGCTGGTGCCTATGTCCAGTGAGACACACAGAACAAACAACCATGCATTTATTTGCAGTATTCAGACATAATATGGGAAGTGAGAGAAAAGAGATTTTTACTGGTCTTGGGACCAGCAAAGATTCCCAAGATCAGTAACTGAGGTTGGCTGCGTCGACAGTTTATAGCCATTGTATACGGGGCACCTGGGGCACCTCTAAACCACACGCTACCTCACCAAAAACTCACACTTCAGCACAATTTTGAGAAACCAATGAAAAGCGTTCTCCCACCGTTTTCTTTCATCAGAACACAAATATAAATGAACCAGAACAGATTAAATGAACACACATCCAACAACTTGATGAGATCCATTCATCCATTTTTTTCCACCTACCTGAGATCAGGTTGCGAGGGCAACAGGTCAGTTTTGTTTCATTTTGAGTAACATTCCTGCTGTGATTTGCACATCCCTGTTTGCACAGTTTTCTCATATCACCATGAACATATTGTACATTTTCCTTTTTCTCTTTAATAATTATTAATTATTTTTTTATATTGTAAATTTGTCCTTACTGTGCAGTCTCTTATTCTTATATTTTTTTACCTTTGTGTGAGTATGAATGCTTCTACTTATTCATGTGTCCACTGTGATACATGATTTTTCCCTCTATGGGAAAATAAAGCATATTTCTATTCTATTCTATTCTAGCACCAAGCCACCTACCTTCTTAAAATTTTTCCCCGAGTCCCAGTGACTTGGACTGTTTTTCTGTGTTCCTCAGAGATTTCGTCTTGTGATCTCTTTGAGTTCCTGTGTGGAGAATTGCCTCCACAGCCAACAACTCAAAACCTGCAGTTATCGACCTGAAACTCACCTTCTCCTTCATTATTCCCTGGCAGTTTCTCTTCTAAGGTCTGTGATCTTTCTTCATCCTGTCCCTCCGACACCATATATCTACAGTGGCTTGCAAAAACATTCATACCCCTTGAACTTTTCCATATTTTGTCACATTACAACCACAAACATAAATACAGCAGCTGTAATTGCAGCAAAAGATGGTTTCACAAAATATTGACTTGGGGGGTGGGATATTTTTGGACACCGCACTTTCCAGTTTTTTACTTGTCAAAAATGTTTTGAATCATGTATATTTTTCTTTCTTCTTCATAACTGTATACCACTTTGTAATGGTCTTTCACATAAAATTCAAATGAAAAATATTATTGTTTATGGTTGTAATGTGACAAAATATGGAAAAGTTCAAGGGGTGTGAATACTTTTGCAAACCACTATATGTTAACAAGGGTCAGTTTCCATCAGCCAACTTTAACTTACTTGCTAAACAACCACTTAATCTGTGTTTAAATAAAAATGAAGATGTAAAAAATGGAATAGGCTATAGTCATTTTTCTGCACTGAAAAGCCTGTGTTGAAATGTTTGCTTGAACAAAGAGATCCAGCCTTTTGATCAGTTTGCTATCTTTGAACTAAAAAGATGTGTTCTAACTTCAAGCAAAATTAAGGCTGCAAGCAGCATTGGGTGGCCCTCACACCTCAGCGCTGCTCCGGCCTTGCAACTATGGGATATAAGGCACCGCCACCCCGACGCCGTCATCAACGCTCTCATGCCGTTCCTTTACCCGTCCACTAGGCGGAGCATTTGGTAAAGCTCCCAAATCGCCTTCTGTCCAGTTCAGTACGAGTCCAGTGACAAGTCTTAAAAGTTTTGCCGAAATCTGACCTTCCAGACAGGAGTTACTGTCACTTCCTGTTTTGTGGCGAAGGATTGATGAGGATTTCCTGTACGCTGTTTAACTGTCATGTATGTTTATCAAGAGTTAATGGATACAGTTTCTATCAGTTTAATTTTGTATGAATCAAAGAGTAAAAGCAAGACAACCAGCAGCAAAATAGCACACTTCCTGTTCAAATGGGGCGGGGTTAAGTGATGTCATCAAATGATGATAAGAATGTAATTAGTGCTGATCTGTGATAAAACACAGAAAGCTTCATAAAGCCACTTCCAGTATGTGGAAGTTATTCCACCTTGATATTTTCTGGTGAATGGTCAGACTTTGAGGCTTGATTATGCCAACATGAATTTATATAGCAAAAAGTTTTTGATAACTTTTGTCCTTCAATGCTTCAAGACTCTGCAGAGTGACTGTGAAGTCTCCATGTTAAAAGATGTAGGACGAGTTCGCTCAGATACAACATGAGTAAAAGAGACAAAATGGCAGCTTTGATCCAAAATGGCCGACTTGCTGTGGGGTTTGGACCAGAACTCCAAGAGACATTTTCGTAGGTACACACGTGTGCCAAATTTCATGATTGTCATTCAAAGAATGCTTGGGGCTGATTTTTTAAAGATTTCAATTTGGCGCTGTGGAGGGATGAGGCCACGCTCACAAATTATTGGACTGCAATCCTGTTGGGGGACGATTAGGATCAATCATAGTGAGTTTAGTGAAGATCGGCTGAAATATGTGGAATTTAAGATGTCACGCCGTATAGCAACGATGTAATGTCTGACTTCATCACGCCACCACAACCACGTCCTCCACGCCCTCCACCAAAAAGTGAGACCAACTTGTTATCTGTCTACTGACGCAAGATCATGTTGATTAGATCAAGGGGGTCAGAGATGGAGCTTTCCAAGAGAAAAAAGTGAATTCCTTTTTTGAGGAGGCAGGGCTTAGATGACATCAGCATATGACCACATAGGATCATTGGGCATCCAATATGGATGACTTATACCAAGTTTGGTGCAAATTGACCTTTTTATGTGAACGTTATAGCAGTTCAAAATTCATGGCAAATAGGCCAACTTTGAGGCGTGGTTCCACCCATTTAACATGTACGAAAACTTAAGATTTTGATAGCTTTCAATCGCCCATGCCTTGAGGGTTTAGTGACCAAGTTTGAAGCCGATAGCTCAAAATCCCTAGGAGGAGTTCATTAAAGTTCGACATGTATGAAAATTGAAAAACGGACAAAACTGACCCTTTGACCCAAAATGCCTGACTTCCTCTTGGTTTTAGGGCATACCTCCAAGAGACTTTTTTTCTTGTTTTAGGGGGCTCTCCCTATGTACCAAGTTTCAGCTCAAGGATTTACCAGTTGGTCTATCTCACATTAGGGGGCGCTGTAGAGTCACTTGGCCATGCCCACTTTTGATTCCATTAAATACTAAAATTTCAGTTGGGGGACAATTTTGGGTGAAGATTGGTGAGTTTCCATATATGTTTAGGCTTTCAAATTAACGGTTCTTGTGTGTCGAGAATCATAAGAAACGCTATGATTACAATAGGCCTTCACAGCGCTTAGCTGCTTGGGCCTAATTAGCGTGTTCCTTTTACCAGCCTCAATTAAGAACTATTTTCATTCCACATAATTTTTGAACCTATGAATTTTGTCAGTATGAGATTCTTTGGTCATAGCTTAAGATGGGAGCATGTCTCACATGTTGTTTATGGAAAGAACAAAGGTTTCAAAAAAGTACCTTTTAAATATGAATGTTATTGGGTGGAAACCTGCAACCTCTATAACTCTCAAGAGTTTCTATTTTTCTATTACTGATCATTTTTTTTCCTTTAGCCTTTTCGAAGATTAAATATACCCTGCTGCCATCCTAATGATTGCATTAAACACATTTGGGTGTTATCTAATGAACATCAGGCCTATAATCATCTTTACTGGTACATATAATAATTTTTCTAATTTAGAATTTTAGTGAGACACCCTAAATGTCATAAAGAGATACAGTTTTTGATCATTACTTTCTAATGCCTTATTTAACTATAACACATTAATTTAATCAACCAAGACTAATTGTTTTTAGGTTTTAGGTTTGATTGCAAATCTAATTGCATTTAGATAACTGAACAACTTTTTCAGAATCACTTTTATGAGTTTTAAAGTTGTACAATTCTTTCTAAGTTAGAAATGTGTACATCAAACCATTTCTTTTGGTTTTCATTACTGCTCCTCTAAAAACTATGTCAGCTCAGCAGGGCGTCACCAAGAGGAGCCTTTGGATGTGAAGTATGTCTGCAGACTTAAAACAGAGCAGATAGTACACAGTGCTGGTATTCTGTTGCTGCATATCGTAACTAGGTGGAATACTAGATGTATATGCTCAGCCCTCAGAAACACGTATGGTAATCAAAGAGAAAGATGACAAATAGAAAGGGGGAAAAGCACACTGCAGCAGCTAGGGAAAAAACAAGTTTTAGGCAGAGCAGGGAAGAAAAAAAAATATTATCATCAAGCTTTTAATGGGAGCTGGGAACAAATAAATGAAACATATACATGATGTACAAACAATTCCCAGTCTGAAATCTCATGTTTTTGACATCACAGCAGAGTTTTCATGTCCTGCTGCTATCCTAATCACAGCAGAGATAATGAAATAACTATTTCTGATAAGTTGGGCAGTAGGAGTTATAGTTGGCTCTTAGATGATTACAGAATGTTTTCTTATTACAGCTGGCTTCCTGCCAGTTGTTTGACCCTGAACCATAAAAATAAAGTACAGACGCTAATTAGCCTGGTAAGTCTAGATCTCTCTGTGAGAGGAAATTGTACCATAAAAATGGACACCATTAAGCTTTCGTTTAGATGGATAACAATTTGCTATCATAAAAATAATGTTTCTGCAACTAAGTATATGTGCAGGCTATCCAAAGAAATATGAGCAATCATTTTTTACAAATGTTGCTATGTCCTGTTGTTATTACACTTTGAATGACATGATGGTAAAAGAAGCATTGTAAAAAAGCAACTACTTTATGTTTTTGGATTTTATTTTTGTGTAGTCTAAAACATTCAAACCAGCATGCAGATTTATATGGAGAAATGTTTGTGTTAAAGCAATTCATCTCTGGGTGGCTCCTGAGCTCTACCATAGCCTTACTGACATTCTCATTAAGATAAGCGTCTCATTGTGCAGAACATTACTTGTCAGTGTTTTAAATGTGTTCAAGAAGTGAAGCTGCAGGGTTGAAACTTTTCTGAGCTCAGATAAACCTGCATCTCTTCCATCAATTTATAGGGTCAGTCACCTGAATTTTTTAGTTTGGTTTTTGCTTCATTGTCTGTTGTAGTGACTTCCAAATCAGAATCTTTATTTATTTATTTGCATACACAGTAGCCATAGAAACAGTTTGGTATATCTTGTGGCTCATTAGTACTTAGACTTCAGAGGTTGAGATTGTCTAAAATGACCTGTGGTGTGACTACTGTATTAGTGCTGCTCATTTGAATAGTTGTAAACATTTTAATCCATATCTCTGTGCAATATTTACTGTTGTGGCTTTAAACAATTTGTGAACAATTTTAACTACTGAGAGTACGAGGTCTGGTCCTATAGCTTGCATTTGTGACGTGCAAAACCAGATTATTGCAAACTAAATACGCTGAGATCCACATATGTATTTGTTGCATGTAACACAATGAAGAAAGGAGGATATGATATGATATGGATGAATTCACCAGTGGATAAACAGACAAAAAGTAAAACAAACAAGTGGCGTGGCATGGCGTGGCGTGGCGTGGTCAACAAAAAAATGGTACCCAGCCTCACTCTCAACATCCTTATACACACCTAACCCATATGAACCCAAGCCTCAGCACCATACACACACACAAGAGCTCCCTGCACCTCATTCATACACGCCGTGGCCCATGTCTCCTACACACCAGCCCCTAATGATTAGATTCAAAATAATAATTCACATTTCAAAACACATGATAGGAGACATAATGAACATACAATACCATTTTCAAATGCAACATGTACAGTAAACTTGTAGTCCATGAATAAGGTCCACACAAGAAGGTCTTCTGGTCTTCACTATGACCAACAGGTCCATAGCCCGAAAAATAGTCCATAGTTCAAGTTAGTGAAGAGGTCAGCAACGTCCTTATGCTGCCTTATTTGACTCCAGCAACAAACAGACCTTGGATATGGGTCTATCCAGGCAACTGGTTTGAGTCTTAATCCGAACTTGACGAAGAAATCCTTTATGGTCTGGAAAAGTTTGCAACACACGTCCCATAGTCCCGGAATTACGAGGTGCTGTGCTGTCCATCAGAAGAATGAGGTCTCCTACGACAAGGTTTCTCTGCGCTCTAGTCCATCTCTGTTGCTCCTGTAACAGAGGCAGATACTCCTTTTGTCCAGTGCTTCCAGACAAGGTCAGATATATACTGAACTTGTCTCCATCTCCTCCATGCATACAAGTCTGCTGCTTGGAACTCTCCAGGTGGCAATGAAGACTGGTTTTTAAGCAGTAACAGATGGTTAGGCATCAGTGCCTCCAGGTCATTTGGATCTGTGGAGGCCTTGGTGATGGGTCTGCTAATAATGGCCTCAACTTCACACAGAACTGTGTGGAGCCCATCCTCAACCAGGTGCTGCACTTTGAGGGTGGAGTTTAGGACTTTTCTCACAAATCTGATCAGGCTCTTCCATGCTCCTCCATGATGGGACCCAGCCGGGGGGTTGAACGTCCACTTTATGCCCATTTGGAGTAGTACATCACACACCTGTGTCTGGTTCCACTGTTCAATTGCCATTTTGAGTTCACGTTCTGCTCTGACATTCTGGATTCTTTAATCCACAAAAATGAACAGGTTTGGCCTACCTGTTTCCAAGTGAATGGACAGCGTGGTGTATGTGGCACTTAGCTGCGCTTTCTTAGCTCTCCAGATATTTGCTGCTATGCTCCTTTGGCATGTGCAGCCTGGTGATTTTCATTCAGTGCCATTTTTGCTGACAAATGTTGTGGCTTTAATGTGAACCGTTTTAGCTGCTGAGAGTACGAGGTCTGGTCCTGTAGCTTGCATTTGTGACGCGCAATACCAGGTTATTACAAATTAGGTATGCTGAGATCTACATATGCATTTGGTGGCATTTATTGCATGTAACACAGCGAAGAAAGGAGGATATGATATGATATGGATGAATTAACCAGTGGATAAAAAGACAAAAAATAAAACAAATAGCGTGGTGTGGCAGCCCGGTCAACAAAAATACGGCACCCAGCCTCGCTCTCAACATCCGTGCCACAGGTGAGCACACACTTATACATCTTACAGTGTAGATCTGCATTACTGATTTTTACATGACACATAGAGATGTCAAAAGCCAATAATAATGTTATTAATAATACAACTATAACGATTATTCTTAAAACTATGCGGCTATCTTCTGAGTAACTTAGTAACTCACCCTCCGGGAGACTACCCCTTCACAACAGTGTTTAGCTTTGACATCTGACAGACAGTAAAGGATGCCTTTAACAGAACTGCAAAGCCTGTTACCAATAAAAGCTCAGTTTTACTCCTTAAAGAAGAGTTCCTCCTCTGAGAGAACTTGTCAATGACTCTGTCATTCATATCCTGCAGAAGGTGAATCATCTGACTCCAACATGGTTGAGTTGTTACTCCCAGTTACCCTCCACCTGCCTATTATGTTGAGCAACACCCCTGTGTGTATGGCCACAAGCTCTTGACCACTGACTAAAACATTGGTTTGGAAAACCAACACAGCAAAATCTGCATAAACTTAATGTTTATTCTGCTTCGCAGAATCCAAGCAACTACCAGATAGACTTCTTCACAGGGTACCGTTCCAGCTAAAACTGAGTCAAAATAAGTGCCACCACTGTCAGCCCAAAATGGTAATTATCAGAGAGAACCACGATAAGGGACTGTTATCTTTCATAGCTTTCAGAACCAATTTGTGGAGGAGTTCTGTCTAGAAGGGCTGAACCAGACAGTTAAATACAATGAGGTTTTGAAAGAGTTCTACCAACGAGGGCTGAAGCCATCACTTTAAAACTCCGTCTGCCTCCACCTGCTCTGGCTGGCAGTCAGAGGAGGTTGTTGAGCTCAGTTGACAAGGCTGATGCCTCACTTTCCTTGATTTCCATGGTTGCTTCCTTTTTTTCAGGTGAACAGATACCACCTGACACAAAGGGATGTTTTTTGATAGAGCTTGTGCTGGATTTGGACATGACTGCTGCTCACCTTTTTATGTCTGTTTTTTATTGAGGGGTCATATATGCCAGTAAAATGTGCTGCAATTTATACAGTGGGGAAATATAAATATTGAACAACAATTTTCATGTCAGCTACTGTATATGAGGCTATTTCTGTAAAAATCAAGTTATCCACATGTATCAATAAATCAAAAACAAATCAGTCCATAAATAAAGGAATGGTAATAAAGTGAAATGTAAAGTACAGAACTCATGAAGGACACTACAAAAAGGCAGGGAATGCTAAGAAAATCACAAAAATCTGTCAGCACTTAGAAAATAATCCTGCTTCATATCAGTGCAAGTTAATATCAACTTGTTTAAACATAACTGAAGAAGGAATGAATGGAAAAATTTACTGAGCCATTTTTGATGAGAATCTTAAGATGAAACGTGGGTAGATTTTTTTTAGCAAAACAATGATGTCATATAGCCCAGAAAACTCAAATGGTTTCAGAGAAAAAATATAAAGCTTTTACAATGGCCTTTTTATGTGTATTTGCTAGATAATTTTGATGATTTTTCTCAATGATTTTGATGTTTTGATGATTCTACTGTATACTTGATTGATGTTTTTATGATGTAAAGCACTTTGAACTGCCTTGCTGCTGAAATGTGCTATACAAATAAACTTTACTTGACTTGACTTTGCCAAACACCTCACTTAATCCAATTTAAAACATGCAGAAAGAACTGAAGGTCAAAGAAGAGATCCCAGGAACTTCCAAAATTTGAAGACAGTTTGTGTAAATGGATGAGCTGAAATGAAACCCAAGCAATACAGTAGACAAAATTCTCCCTACATGAGATATCTTAAAGCTGTCATTACCTGTCCTTTCTGGTAGGAATGAAAAAAGCAACCTAAGTTTGTTTTATGTATTAAGTCAATTGTATTGTTTCTTTGTGTAGATTCCTGACGTGATTACAAAAAACCCAAAATATTCCATTTACACAGCATAATATAACAAAGAGAAAAGAACATTTTGTTATTGTTTCATTGCAGTTATATGATATACAGGATGTGTTCACTTATGTATACCCTCCCAACAGAGATGACTAGAGGTTTTTCAGTCGCCTTTCTTCTGTTTGCCTTGGCTTGTGTTCTTTGGTATATGATGGACAAGTTAAATCCTGTTTTGGACTGGTGCTCTTTAAAGCAATCCTGTTTAAGTCAGGCTCACTCATTTAATCTTTACTCTTCACATATGGTGTTACAGATATCTGGGATTATCTGTCACCACTGTAAAAAGGAATAGAATAATTCTGTGTCCCTCAATTGAGACATTCAGGTGTACAAAGTGACGATCTACTTTTTTGAATCTCCATGTTTCTTCACTTTCTTTGTTGTAATTACTTGCCCAATTTGGTTTCTTTTCAGGCTATATATTTAATTTAAAACAAAAATGAAATTTTTAAATGAAGCACTTAAATTGAGCCTGTTTGACTTTAAAACTGTAACAGAACAATTTAGTGTCCCATCTGGGAATCACTACAAAAACTAAAATCTCATAGTCCTTCCAGCATGTCCTGGGTCTTCCTCTGGGTCTCTTCCCAGTGGTGTGTGCCTGGAACATCTCAACAGGGAGGCGTTCAAGGGACATCCTAATCAGATGCCCGACCCACCTCAACTGGCTCCTCTTGACGTGGAGAAGCAGCAGCTCTACTCTGAGTTGCTCCTGATAACCGAGCTTCTCACCCTATCTCTAAGGGAGAGCCCAGGCACCCTGCGGAGGAAACTCATTTCAGTCGCTTGTATCCGTGATTTCATTCTTTCGGTCACGACCCGAAGGTCATGACCACATATGAGGGTAGGAATGTAGACCGACTGGTAAATCGAGAGCTTTACTTTATGACTCAGCTCTCTCTTCACCACGACAGACCGCATCACTGCTGATGCAGCACCAATCGGTCTAATGATCTCCCGCTCCATTTTCATGAACAAGACCCCAAGATACTTTAACTCCTCCACTTGAGGCAGGACCTCCCCCTCCATAAACTTTAAAACTTCAAAAAACCCTCAGAACCAAGAAATAGGACCAAGACATGAAGGAGGGAAGCCTCCGGGGCCCCTTCAGGGACAGGAACAGAAATATTTCATCAAGGCAGGGGCAATCTGACATTACCACAGTCACAGAAATATCTGTCAACACTGAATTTGAAGGGATACAAAATTAAGAGAAGTATCCCACATGTTTTCTACACAAAGTCTACAAATCCAAAGTCTGAGCAGCATTCACTGTAGTGATCTTAGTGGGCATGGTTATCTCACGCTCAGGGCCAGCCCAAGGTAAAGCAAACTAAATGGCTGCTTAGGGCCCTGGGGCCACAAGGGGGCCCCCAAGTGGAATTTAATTTGTTATTTCATTTTTTTAGCAATAATTTTTATATGATTATCTTAACAAAAACACACATTTTCATTATAAAGTTGTGCATTTTTGTTTTTACAGTAATGTGTATTTGATCATGTAGAAATTATTCCTTACATGCAAAAAGAAAAAAAAAAAAGTCTTGGAACAGAATTTGATCATCGGTAATACGTGTATGGGATAAAATAGACGTTTTGAGCCGAACTCCAAAACAGTAGGTGGCGGTAATGCATACCAAACGTTTTTTGCCAACCGGCAATAAAATCAACAGCAAGAAGACAAAAAAAGGTCTTGTCCCCTCCTAGTGGCAGCGGTAGGTCACGCCTCATCGGTAACATGAGCTTTCTACTGTGCGATGTACAGTGAGCTACCACACTTCTAAAGCAGGGGTGGAAGACAAGTAGGCAAAAAGGTGTTGCAAAAAAGCACATAACCTTCGGGGCCAGAGAAAAGAAAGAGGAAAAACAGAAAAAAAGCCAAGATAAAGGTATATTTCCCTGTCTCTTTGTAATGTAATGTTTATCAAAAAGATTAGTGTAGCCGCTGATAGAAAATTAGCTTGCTAGCTAGCGACCATGAACAGTCCGGTTAAACCGCCAAACATGTATGCAAGCGTGTTAATGTGAAAACTGAGTTTCAACTGGACATTATATATATATATATATATATATATATATATATATATATATATATATATATATATATATATATATATATATATATGCATGTTTTTGGCTTCAAAACGAAGTTTTGCTAACATTTGATAACTAATTAAAATTCCACAATGGGATTTAGCAAGCAAAATGTTTTTACATCAGGCTACAATGGCTACTACATTGATATGTCGATGTACTTGCTATACTTTAATTGAAGATATGTTGTTTGCTGCAGAGTAGGGCTGCACGATAACTTTAAAAAAAAAAAAAAAAAAAAAAAAAAAAAAAAAAAAAAAAAAAAAACCGATAAAGATAACCGATAGTTTTCTCATTGCAAAGGCCGATAACATACCTGGAAATAAGTCCAGTGAGTTGTGACATCAGTACTCTAAACTACACAAGAAACAGATGACTCTTTAAAAGAAGATATAAAATTTTGAAATGAAAATCTATTCAGCTAACATTTGCCAAAATATATCAACAGAAACCATATCTCAAATGAACATCTTTTTCAAAAGGTTCATTACTTATTGATGTAAAAACTAATAATAATAATAAAAAAAGTCTCTTGAATTGATCAGGGGTTTAAAATAAATACAAAGTAAAAAAAAAAAAAAATGCATTCCATGAGTTTAAAATATAAAATGCTCTGACACAAGTCAGATTCAATGTACATTCATTTATATTAATAATGTATAATTATGTATATCTATAACCCATATATCCATGGTGAATCTTATGTGAATAAGACCAGTAGGGGGCAGCATTATGCTAAGCCAGCCTACAGTCTGCTGGATAATATTAGTAGGAGAAGAAGCTTAAATTATTAACGTTGCTGCCAATCAAAGCATGAATGAATTTGGTGAACGAATCATACTTATTTGAAAGACGCAACTCAGAGAAGTAGCAGCGGCTCGGCATGATAAACCGTGGCTCCAAGTGGATAATAAGCCGAGAACAGCCCCCTTCTTTGACGACGGTGGATAGCCGGTTATGAAGTGCCATCATTTCTATTATGAGAGCTTTTTAATCGCTTCAGCCCTTGTATCCTCCTGGGCAGATTTTCTTGCTTTGTCAAAAGCTTCTCCGATGGCTTTTTGAAGGCTGGCTTGTTGTCTTTATCATCGTGGGCGTCCTGAAATGCTTTGAATACTCCGTAAAAGTAATGGTTGTGTTTAAGGTGACTGATCAAATTTGACGTGTTAAAGGTTGTGCTGTTTCTCCTCGCAGAACTTTCTTTCAACATTTGTGAAACAAAGCCAGTGTTGTTTTCCTCTGAAACCTTAAACAAGTTCCAAACTACAGCTGTTATGATGTCTGTTTACTGACAAGCTGGGCTGGATTCATATGGTGTTGGACATTCCCAGTTTGGCACTCGTTCAGACCTTTTATGTTTATAATTCTGTTATTTGCGTGTAACACCCCGGGATAATCGGTATACTTGGTATATTTAAATTATGACTGAGTTGTTTTCTGGCAACTTAAAATGATTTATCTGCGGTCAGAAAGTTGTTTTCTCCAATTATACTGAGCCACATGAACTCGCAGGTCTCGCATGGTAATTTATGTGGCTAAAACAACTATTTTTACATCAGCTTATAAGTTATGTGAAACTTCTCCAGGAGCACTGTTAAAATACTTTGGAGGCACAGAATCATCACAGTGCCGGTCCATCTTCTCAGACTCAACTCTGGGCAATGCATCAGGTGAAAGAAAGACTCACCTTACAATATACATTTAATTTTTAGCTATAAGAATTACACCCAAGAGAAATTAATTTAATCATAGTATGTATTCCATCTTAATTTAAGATGGAATACATACATACGCACAAATATGTCTCAGTTGATGTGTCCTTGGGCAAGATTCCATCTCTATCCTCTGCAGAACTAAGTCTGGCACCCCTGTCCTCTATACTCACTGTTTCCTCTGTGTCTGTAACCACCGCTGATCTTCCTGGTAAGCCAAACATCTTTTATGTAATCGTTAAACTATCTCATTAAGAATTAATTTCAGATATAACCATGCAATGAAGGACTTTAGACAAACACATTATTTAAAAGTTTCTTAAGAAAATGTCAGTTGTTCTTCTGGCAGATTCTTTCTTATTACAAGCAAAAACACACTGGTATAAGAATTGTTAATTTTTTAAATTTATTTAAAAAGTAAGCAACATAATTATAAGCATGATATGACATCTAACACGACTATCTTCTTGTTGTTGTTTTCATCTTAGGTCCATCTCCAACCTCTGCAGAGCTAAGTCTGGCACCCCCATCCTCTGTGCCCACTGTCTCATCTGTCTCATGCAATCACTGCTGATCTACCTGGTAAGTTAACAGAAAAACATCTGTTATAATTTCTCATTGTGCGGCCGAACATTCTGAGAAAAATAATTGTGTTCAAAAGTAAAATTTAATGTCCTTTTTTTGTCATTAATTAGTCATTGTGTTTCTTTTGTTGCTTCCTCAGAAGCTTCCACGTCAAAGTTCCCTGCATACCACAGATCATCCTCAGCTCCGCCAGTTGACCCAACTGAGTGGCCATCTTTCCTCTCAGAGTTAGACAGGACTGAGCAGGTGATTACAGGCCCACTGCCTATTAAGGAGAACGTTCCTTCCCCAAAAGGCATGATGGTCCAAGCTTTCACTATACCTACAGATAGTTAATCAGTGGGGAAAAAGTCAAGCAAAAATTTTTGCATACATTTACATAGTTTTAAAGGGGTGGTGACATCACTGTAAAAACTATTCATGTAGTTGATGTTGCTGTATATGTAAATTCTCCAAAGAATTTCATTAAAAAAAATAATGTTACATCTTGTAGGGGGTTGTTTTGGCAGGCCAGATTTTTCTCCTCAGTAAAAGGGTTGGGTTCCAGTACTTTTAGTACCACAAGATGATACATACATATAGGATAATGTAAACAGCACTGTCACAGTTGCAATGAGTTTATAGTAGGTGGGTGAATGATCTGATCATCTGACTGTTGATTGCAGTAATCCATATTATTAGCAGAATAGAGGGCCCCAAAACCAAATTTCGCTTAGGGCCCCATGAAGGTTTGGGGCGGCCCTGCAGACACTCTAATATACCAGTCTTATCATTGCTGTGCAATGCAGCCCCTGGAAAACAAGGTTTTCTTTATAGTCCAGCCCATGGCTCTCTAGTAAAGATAAATAATAGAAGAATTAACATTTAAATAAGAATTTTTTTTTTAAATGAAAACAAGTTTCCTACAGTAGATATTTATCAAAATATGATAAGTTGTCTTTTCTTTCAAATGTCATGTAAAATTTGGCTTTATTTAGCTGGACTGAGGAGAAAAAAATGTTTCTCTTTCCAATCCAATTCCAATTAATTTTTTTGTTATGTGGTTTGTACTGAAAGGTTTTGGTTTGCTTGGAGTTTTTTTCCATGGTAGATAAATAAACCCCCCGAAAAAGTTACAAATTTACAAGCTCGTCAACTGATTCAAACCACAGTAAATAAAACATAGGGTTTGAAAATGCCAACACAGCATCATACTTACAGTCAGACATGGGGATGGTAGTGTGGTGCTGCTTCTTTTTATGGAACCATGGATTCTCCTCTCTACCAGAAATTCCTGAAGTAATTTGTTCATCCATCAGTTGATGACCTTAGGCTCAGGCACATTTGGTTTATGGAGCAGCAGAGTGATTCAAAGCACTTGAGCACAAAAAAGGAGATTTTGGAGTGGCCTAGTCAAAGTCACAAGTTACAGTTAAGCTCAAAATTATTCATACTCCTGGCAGACATGGGTTTAAATAATTTTATAATTTCACCAACTTATTTTATCTGAGTGAAAGCCAGTGGTGGAGAAAGTACCACTGACACTCAGACACTTTACTTAAGTAAAAGTACAAATAAACTGACAAAAATGTACTCAAGTAAAAGTACCTCACTGACATTTTTACTTGAGTAAAAGTAAGTATTTGCTTTTCAAAATACTTAAAATACTGAAAGTAACAGTACTTGTTGAACATATTCCCTGATGCAATAGTCTAGAATATCTTTAAGTGTGTTCACTGTATGTATATTTCCTTTAATACATCAATGGTGTTGTGCCATTTTAATAAAACAATGCAGCACATAATGCATGTTTTTATTGTGTTTACTCTCTTTAACAGTTTAAACTTGGACTAGTGATTCTGTGCATCAAAATTTCAGGGAAGACCTGTAGAGTTCAATGGCATTAAGCAAAATAAGAAAGAGGAATACATTATATGATACATTTGAAAGGTTTTTATTTAACGCAAAGCAAAACCAGTGTGTTATTTTAACTGCAGTAAAAATTAGACACACCTAACAAAGAAATAGCAGACACTGATCATTTCCACTGACATTTCAACTCCAGTTTGTCATGAACTCTACAGTTAAAATATAATGTATATTCAACCTTGTAATGGGTCATTAGTAGTGAACAATATTTTAATTTTCTGATACCATTTTAAAACTTAGGACCGAAAGTTGTTTTTTGAACTCAAATAAGTAATTCCTTTCAAACTAATAAACAAATGAAAACATAATGTAATGCAGAGGTTGTGCCAGACTTTCTTTTATTTTTTTGACATTTTCATTTTGACGAACGATGTCAAAAAAATCTTCTCATAATCTATTTTTACCTATTAATTTTTAAGATGATAATAATGTCATTTGCATTTCATTTTCATTCAGTGTAATTACTATTCAACAAGATGAACAGATAATCCACATTGTGTCATCATCAAGCGGAATACATTTAACTTTTTCTCTGCGGTGACGAAGTTTGAAAGGTAACATTTCACCAACTGAAGTGATCAGAAGTCAGCAAGACTCTCTGAAAGTTACTTGATCATGCAGATATTCCCCTCAGTGGGAGAATAATCCCGCTACAGTGTCAGCTGCGCTAGACACACTCCAAAGCTTCTTGTCCATAACGCTTCAATGGACCGCTGTCAGCTCACAGATAGCGTCCAGGTCAGAGGTGATACTCTAACGGAAAGTTCTCTTATATTTATTGACCTCTGTAATGTTCTCTGTGAGTAAAGTTGAAGCTGTCTGCTCGTCTACAGTGGCTACATGTTTGTAATCTGTCAAAATAACGGATGATAGATTTTTCTGTCACCGTCAAAGACATAAAATATTCGGTTAATGTGACCCCTGATGTAGCGTGAATGTAACATGTAACGCTACACATTATAGAAATGTAGTGGAGTAGAAAATACAGATGTTTATTGGAAAATGTAGTGGAGTAAAAGTCAAAAGTACCCATGATTAAATCTACTTAAGTACAGATACATGAAAAATGTACTTAAGTACAGTAATGGAGTACTTGTACTTTGTTACATCCCACCACTCCTGAAAACAATATTAATATTATGAAGAGGCCCAGCCAGGGTCCCAAGTTGACTCTAATAGAGAATTGCTGGAGAGAACAAAAGGTTAGGGTGATGGTCAGGAGGTCTTCCAACCTCAAAGACCTGGAGCTCATCATCAAAGAGAAAGGATCAAAATGTCAGTGGAAACATGCAAAAAACTGCTGTAATGTCAAAAAAATATTTTTCCACAAATTATAGAGAATAGAAATTATTTTCAACATGCATGCACATACATTATTTTTTTCCAAATAGATGCTCATTTTACATTGTTTTAAAATAAACTCTTTAGTTGGATGAAAATAATTTAAGATCTAAATCTGCCAGGGGTATGAATAATTTTGGTTTTAGCTATAAATCCAATTCTGATCCTTTAGCGTGAAACCTTAAACTAGCTTTTTCATGCTGAAAAAACTCTCCTATATGGCTGAATTAAAACCATCCTGTGAAGAACAGTATGCCAAAACTCATCCACAGTGATGTGAAAGTCTATGATGCATTATTTCCAATGTGTTATTTATAATTTGAAGACTGAATATTGTGTTTACTCAGGTTATCCATTTCTGAGATTAAAACTGGTTTGATAATACAGGTCCAAAAGATTTGACAAAAGAAAAAAAACCCAAAAGGAATCTGCAGGGGGCAAATATTCTTTCACAGCAGTGTAGATGGTAAGGCCAGGAGTTTATCTAAAGCTTAAAGGAATGAGCAAAACAGACATAAAAGTGAAGCTTAAAGTGAATAAAAAGCAAACATCTCCATAGAAACAGTGCACAGCAAACACACCCAGAGCAGACACATTGCTTTTACCTTTATAAGAATCAAAGTGTTTATCCTTAAAAAGAAAAAAAACCCGAAAATTTCCAAATCTCCAAAGTTCAGTAACACCAGGGAGTACAGCATTCAGTTCTAATTCATCATGTAAAAAATAGCATTGCTAAGTTCACAGTTGTCATGAAAAGAAATGTCTCTCATAGAAACCTTCAAATGAGCATTTTTTTCTTCTGAGTATGTCTACTTTTTACTGTGTGGCTTCAATCACATTTGTTCTTCACAGATTTGTAATTGTATTCTGAGTAGCTGTAGGAAAACATTTCAGATGTGTGAAAACTGGATCTCAGGATAATTTGGTGACAAAGGCATCAAGAAATGTCTAAGTCCCCTAAAAGCACTAAATTAGCATATGCCACCTAAATGAAAACTAAGAATCACTTGCCGATATCACCGAGAGTGGTTGACAGGCAGATAGAATTATATTAAAAATCATAAAATATCGTTCAAGGAAACTGACAAAGAAAAAATTATATGGTACATTTGAATTTCTTTGTTGCAACAAGCAAAGATCTGGTGTGGGATTTGAGCTCAAGTCCAATTAGATAAATTCCCAAACATTACTTATGTTTGATAAATGAGGGCCAATGTGTTGTATAGAGGCCCTGTTCTGTTTTTATCTGCTTTCTGAAATTTTGTTTCTGAAATGTTTTTATAATGTTTTTAATCGCTACAATTGTTGTGATTGCAGTAGGTGAACCCAAATGCAGCCAGAGAGAGGCGTAAAATGATTTTAAACTTACGAAGTATACACAGGTCTAAGCAACGAATGGATCAGGAGGGACAGAGAGAGAATGAGGAAGTAATGGGTGAATCCAGCAGTGAGTGAGAGAAAGAGAGCAGCTAATAAATAGAGGAGCTTGATTACTGACAAAGAACAGATGGTTGATTGGCAACAGGGTGCAGGTGAGAGAGGAACGAGCAGAAGGCAGGCTGAAGAGGGGGAGGGGGGTAGAGAGAGAGAATGGGATAAAGGAGTGAGGAGGAGTAAACACAAACTGGGAAATCAACTCTAAAGACAAAAACTACTAAACACAGGAAAATAATTAAACAATCTAACTAAAATAACTAAGAATGGACTGAACTAAATAAAACAGAACCAGGCTGATCTTATCAAACTAAGAATAACTAAGGCAAACACAGATAACAAATAACCAAAACTACAAACCCAGAAAAGACCAAAAGAACCCAAGATCCTGAGAAGTTTGTATTCATAGCAATATTTTCTTTTTAAACATACTGTCCTTGATCTTTATATCTTTATTAAAGCTGCAGTATGTAACTTTTATAAAAAATATATTTTTTTACATATTTGTTGAAACAGTCACTATGTCATGACAGTATGGTATGAGACAGATAATCTGTGACAAAATTCAGCTCCTCTGCCTTCGCCCAGTGCTACCTGGAAACAGCCAATCAGAGCCAGGAGGCGGGTCTTGGAGATGTCAATCAACATGCCTGCGGTGTTGTTCTTCCCCTCCTCCTCCCCACTCCCCCCAATCTCTGCTCCACTGCATAATTTTTCTTATAAAAATTATATTTAAATATATTTTTATTGAACATATATGACATTTTGCTTATCTGCTTGCATGCCCAAAGCATGGTTTGTCAGTGCAGAAAGTAAAAAGATTCGTTGTTTTGTGGAGAAACATATTTCAGTCTTAGTAGATGTTGGTTAAAATGTCTGTTATGAGAGACTGGAAATCTATCAGTGCATAAACAAACATACAGTAACAACATTCCTGAAAAATTAACTAAACAAAGCAAACAAATCAGTGTTCTCCTCTCTGTTTACACACAGGACTTCTTTCTCAGGACTGTAAAGGATGAGTAGGTGGGGAAGAGTATGGATGACCCCTTGCTGAAGTTGAACCTTGAAACACTGCAGTGAAAACGTGACTTCCTACACCACAGTCCTCATCAGACACAGAGCTGTGATTGTCAATATCAGCAGAGGTGGAAACAACCGTGGTTAACAGACCACCTTTGAATAATCTCTTCTCTGTAGAGCAGAATTATGTTCTTGGCCAGCATTAAACATGACTCACCCTGAGATTCTTTCAGGGTCTCATCTCAGACTCACTTTTGCAATGATTGAAGTGAAACAATGAAAAACCATAACCTCTACACTCTACTAGTGTAAAGAACACAAACAATCCAAAGACAGGGGGCATTCAGAAAACTCTAGATCTCATCTCACAGGGCCTAAATGTGATGAACCTAAATTACATTAAAGTGAAAGTCTTTGATTTCCAGATATACAACTATTCTCTGGACTTGATATCCATAATGGTTATTTCAGCTACATGTAATCTCAGTATATCATTCTGAACATGTTTCCTGTTCAATTAATTTGTTGCTTAGTCCCTACGCTGGTACCAACGTAAACTGATGTCTGTTTCTAAATGTTATTCTTTTATACATTCTGTCTATAATCTCATTATAAACATGCCCACAGTCATAATGCTCAGCACATTATCAAATGTACTTGAGGGTTGTCTTCTAAGAGCCCAAAAGCCAACCCAAACTAACCCATGAGTCAGCAAGACCTCCTGTCAGCCTAAAGCTAATGTCGTCTTATTATATCAGGCATTTAAAGACTCAGGAGCTCCACTTTGATTAATAATTGTTTCACAGAAAGGTGAATGATTTCCTGGAGGAAGACCATGTGGCACAACTTTATGTTGTGCAATCCAGTAAATGTACTTTCAGTTGCAAGGACGCAAGATGAGACCAAAGAAGCTCCTAAAGGAGGTAGTTTGCTTGCTGCATTCTACATCAGTCAAGCATTTATGCTTTCCTGAGTACACATAGAATACACATAAGCCTTTCTGATATTTGAACAGCGTCTGCCCGGTGCTTGCAGTGGACAGAGAAGAAGCTATTTTTAATGCCATCCCATCCTAAAAGGTCACTAAGACCTTAATAAGCACAACTGAAACCTTGTTATACGAGAGGGTTTTTTCCCCCCTCACATTATCCTTTGGAATTATGAACACTTGTCCACAGACAAGGGCACTCTGTAGATTTTCTCCAAGACGTGGGACATCAGGCATGAAATAGAGCTGCTGTTCCTGTATGTGGCTCTAATGTTTTATTATGGTCGACCACAGAGGAATTCCACATGGCCTGATTAGGGCTACCCATGTCACAGATGACATCAAGAATAAGTCTGTACTATTTTGGTAATGCTTGGCCTGGGGTTTTGCTGTGTAATACAGAAAAAAGTCAAACAGCTGTCTCCCTTGGGCTTGAGTAAAATCAAATCTAAATCTAAGGTCTGGGATTTCTTGTTCTCATGTACAACTGTCTAGAATGTCATACCCTCTAAGCCCTTCTATCCTATAAGCAAACAGAAGACAGGAACAGAAAAAAAACTTTTGGATCCTGGAGGAATTTGAGTTTCAATTGGTATTTCTGGACAAGCAACTTTAACCCCATACTACCTGAATTTAAACACAGTTCTATAAAAAAAAAAAAAAAAAAGTATGTTTTGCTGTTGAACAGATTCTAAATTAAGTTGATATTGTTAATTTCAACATAGCACACCCTACAGCAGTGTTTCTCAATTCCGGTCCTCAGGGACCACTGTCCTGCATGCTTTAGATGTCTCTATTGCAGAACACCTGATTCAAATGGTTGCAGGACCTCTGTATACCATCAAATGCTGCAGAAGCCTGTTAATCACCCACTTACTCAAGTCAGGTGTGTAGCAGAAGGGAAATACCTAAAACATGCAGGACATTGGTCCCTGAGGATTAGAACTGAGAAACACTGTCCTAGAGATATAAATGTAGGGTATGTGCTGTGCAAAATAGCATAATTGGACTCAACTTTGACCACTAGATGGTGGCAAAGTTTTTCCAATATTATCCTTGGTATGTGTGGAATATGGATCATATCTATGTCGACTCGAGATGTAGTCTTAAGCTGAAGTTGCACCTCTCTCTACTGATAGACAGATGCTATTTTTAAAGGGGTGGTGACATCACTGCATAAACTATTTCATGTAGAATTTCATTTAAAAAAATAACATCACCTCTTGTTTTGGCAGGCCAGAGGGTTGGGTACGATAATGATATGTGGCTCTACCTAGTTGACTTCACTCTGATTGGCTACAACCATATTTGTGAAACTCTTCAGTAAAATGCGCTTAACAGTCTCAAATTGGGGTAATAATTGTGTGGTACTTCCCCATAAATGAACCTCAGCCACTCTTTTCTGATTCTCTCATCCTTCTGGAGTAAGTGGAAACTTCCATCTGTTTTTGAGCTCCCTCGGACATAACACCTCCCTTTTTTTAGTATTAATCCTCTTCTCAAGTGGAGTAGTCAGACATGCTAGTGCGACTTAGCCCTTAAATTAAGCCAGTGTCTCAGCTGGGTGGACGAGGGAAGGGGAGGAGCAGGGCTGTTTGCTTGATGGTGTTCTCTAATTGGAGAATATGAATTACGTAGAAAGATAACTTGCGTAGAAAGATAAACTGTTCTCTGATTCGTCTGTTTTTGAGCAAAGAAACAAAGCTGACTGCCTATGACCAGGGCTTTTGATACCAACTCTTGACATTCACATGGCCCCATCAGTGCCCAACAGATCATATTATACCTCCAAACCACAGAAAAATGAAATTTGATGTGATGACCCCAATTACTATTCTTATTTTAGTGACTTATTTAATTTTTGTTTGTTTGCCATACTATATGACATGACTATTCAAATAAAGGATGTGACCTGTTTTACAGCAGAAAACCACATTTTTGTTAGCAGAATCAAGTTGCTTGTTTTAAACTTCTTTGATAGATCTTGCTTGATTTTGTCCAAGAATATTGCATAGTACTGATGTGTCAGGCAGTAAATAAATCAGAGGTTATTTACAGTGAATAATTCTCAGTTTCATGCTTTGTATGAAAACCTTGCTGTTGCTGCTTCTGGTCCCCCTCTCTATGTATGATATCAGACTAATTTGTGTGCTACAGTTAAAAAAAAAAAAAAAAAAAAAAAAAAAGATTTTGATGTTGATTGTGCAAGAGAACAGATGTTTGATGTGAGAGTGTTCTGATGCTTAGTTCAACATGTAGACTGTCAAAATCCCTGGAAGTGATCATTCCAAGATTACTGCAGGGCAATGTCCATTGGCTTTGTTCCGACGCTTACAAACCTACTTAAGTTGTTTCTTCTTGATGCTAAATTAGGTGAATAACACCTAATACACGACCTCCAACAAAATGTCAAGAAATGAGGAGAAAGAAGAGAAAGATAAGACAATATATTTGAAGGAAAGGTTTCTGTACAGCAGCTGTGCCAGCTAACTAAAAAAATGGCTGAAAAGTTCTACTATAGGCTGATGGTTACAGTAACTCACTACACTTTATTTCACTGCATTATTAATGCCGAACAATAAGTGTGTGGACAGCCTGAGAGGTTCCAGCTCACAGCTTTCAGTTACAGTTCCTCTCATGCATTCATGCATTATTTGTGAATTATAAAAGCAATGCATTTATTCTGCTGCCAAAAGCCTATTGTGTGATTCTCAGATTGGCTTTTTTTAATGTGATGAAATATCCAAGTGTTGTATTTAATACTCTGCAGGCACACAACTGCTGTCTCGTATGGTTAAAGGCAAAGAACAGTGAGAGTTTTATGGCTTTGGATCAGATTTAAAATAAATATAATCTTTTTAAATACTTATTTAGATCTAAACATTACTTAGGATCTTTCCTCCCTGTGTTCTCTGTTTAAAATCAGTTTTATCAGTAAAATCAGGTAAAGGAGGCAACTTCTTCATACCACCCACTTTGTCAAAGGCATTAATACTACTACCATTGATATCACTGTGATGATTGGTATTTGGTACAAAATCCTTTGGTTTGAAAACCCTACTTTGACTCCTCTGAACATACTTTTTGTCATAGAGTAATCTTTTTCTGGTCTGCCCATGAAACCTTTCATGTAGAGAGTATTTGACTTAAAGGTAAAAAAGAAAATACCCCCATCTATATTTTAGTTTTCACTGCAGCAGAAATTATAGCCTAAAAATTTCTAACAAATGAATTAATAAAGTTCATGAATTGACTTTGAGGTCATTGCTATAGAGAATTCAAATGGGGCTGCATTTGTTAATGTGTATGTGGTGATGGGACAGACTGCCACTCACACTCTGTGATTGTATTTTAAAAAGGGCAGGCTGTCTAGAAATGAAGGGCGCAAACCTCCCTGAAGCCCACAGAGTAGTCGACTCAAGCTGGCCTTCTCCCTCTGGGCTTCTCCTATAAACTGTGAAGGTGTCCCATATGCTGAGGGAAGCATTAGTGCATCACAGTTATGACCTCACTGAAAACTGGAGCTGTCCTTGAGATCATCTGATTGTTCTCTATTCTCCCTCCCTGTAAGTCTACTCCTGACTTTTCATACTGTTAATGTATAAAATGTTTGCAACCGAATATTTGTTTTTTCATTATGTGTGCTGTTAATGTTAATGGAAAAGCTGGAGAATAAAATATGAATTGCATCATCATGTGTAGTTCACCTTCTTCTGCCAGTTGGGATTTTTTACCTGATTTGATAGACACTAGAACAATCTACAGGGTTGGCTACGAGAGAAAAGAGCATCTTATGACTGGAGTTTGCCTTAGATCTCCTAATGGCTTAAAATTTCCACGAGCTCCGACAGCACACAAAGTTTTTTATATAATGATATTCTGTGAATGGTGAACACATGTTGCAGGAACAGATGATTTGTCTCTTCAAAGACTTTGTTAGTTAATAACTTGATATGTGGTAATCATTGATTTATTTTATCTCAGAAACCTGGCTGCAAGAGTAGGATTATGTTAGAATAAATCCTCCTACTTATTTCAGTTTTCACATTCCTGGAAATACTGGATGAAGAGGAGTAGCAATCATCTTTCAATCAGATTATTGACCAACCCCAGGCTGTTTAAAAAAAAAGTTACAATTCTTTCGAATATCTAGCACCTACTTTTTCCCATCAAAATTGTAAACCAGTGAAACTGCTTGTTTTAGTTAGTACAAAACTACAAATTCCAAATATCTACCAGGCCCCAACCATGAATTTTCAGTGAAGCTCTTACTCAGATTTCGTATCTGGTCTATTCTCAAATACTTATAAAGTCATTCAAGTTGTGGATTTTAGCATGAACTTTTTAATCGTTTGTCATTTTGACTGAGTAATTTTACCCATTAAGTTTAATATTGAGTCCGAACAAGTTGAACTAAGAATGCACGTTGTGCCATCACACATCAAGCAGATAAATACATGTAACTTTTAATTTCAGGGGTAGGTATGGGCATACTAGGGATTTTTGATTTCAGAAAGCCAGGTAGCCGTTGTCATGAGTCAAACTGACAACTCTGCTTGGTAGCAGGGCTGTCCGAACAAACTGAGTCTGTCTTATTTTTTTAGCTGAGACTTGGCACAAGGAAAGTCAGAGAAACCTGTACTTGTTAGAAAGGAAACTAAAGACTATAGTCCTTTCATTAAGTGTCCGTTATTCCAAATAAATAAAATGAAATTATCCTACTTTTTTGTATGTTAAATAAGTGTTGTGTCAAAAATATAACTAATTCTCTGTCATAACACAGTCAAGCATTGACTTGGTCTCTGCTATGCTAACTCGTTATTTTGAAGCAGCAACAGTGTTGTTTTTTTGTTTTTTGGTTAAATATGTTTTGATATTCTCCTCATGCTGTCATTAACATTTCTAATTCTATTGGCAAGAAATGTGCACTTGGACCAAAACACTCAACTCCCCTTGCTAGGTTCTGGTTTGATGCAGCGAATGTCCCACCAATGACTTCTGTTTTTTTTGGCTTCCAATAACATAAAAATGATCAAATAAAATGAGATTTTCCAGCTCGTCAATCATTATTTCCTCCTCTTCCGAACTTGTGAACTCGTAATTATTGTTCCTCTGCGCCATGATCACTGTGTTTAATATACTGTTGTAAACCACACTTACATATGCCAAAACACCATAAGGTATAGTGCAGCAGGAGGGGTTTCACAATGTGTCTTGTGGACTCTAAAGGGTGTGTTTGAAAACCAATGTTCCATGTGACCATGCGTCAGCTGTTTGACTTTGGCTCGACCATGCTGGGCCCTTAACAGTGCCAGGGCCCTGAGATGAAAATAGTTCCTTTGCATGACAGAAGAAAAATATATATTTATTGAAATGTAAAAAACAGCTAAAAAAAAACCGAATGACTGTGTAGTTCTGGTGGGAATTGAAATATCCTCGGTGAGTCACAGAAAAAAGCTACATGACACCAAAACAGGCATTGCATCTTTTCTCAGTTTCTTTCAGACTCAAGTGGATGCCTTTATTTGCTCACAGCTTTCACTTGCTTTTGCTCTATCAGTTTCTATCAGTTTTGCATGTTCGGCTACTCAAAATGAAAGCTTATCACGTTTTCTGCCTCAAAGGTCAGGTTCATCTGAAAGAGCCCTGCTTGTGAGACCCACCAACTGTGTTTTATTTTTAAGGAAACTGCAATCCCTAATTCATGATCCAGCATGTGAAGTTAGCAGACAGTTCTAAAGACAAGACTTTAGAACAAATCTATCTTTATTTTTGTTGCGTGGAGAGTAAAAAAGGAGGTAAAATCTGGTGAAAACAGCTATGAACAGGTCCCCTCTACATCAAGCACAACTATTTCTAACCTAAAGTGTTACTTTGCAAAATATAAGGTTAAGAGGGGTGATGGTGAAATAGGCTAAGGTCATTTTTAAGATCTTAGGTTAATTGCTTGTTAGGTTACTTCTTGTTCTTCTTAGCTTCATAAAGATCCCTGCTGTTTTAACTCTTTACAGAGGTTTTTCAACCCACTGAAATATCACATTAACTAGACTGGACGGACAGACTTCAAAATGCTAAAGACTGATTGAGGCCCCAGCAGTTGAGAGGCTTTTAAATAAAGTAAATTGATAGTCAGTATGAACTTTGTGTTTCAACACAAAGTTAAAACACAGGAATGAGTCTGCACCACTTCATTTGTGAGCAGAGCCTACATAGCTATCAGGATCTTGGGTTGTTTTGGGTTCATAGTATTGATTATTTGTTTTTGTGTTTGCTTTAATTCAATTCAATTCAGTTTAGTTTATTTAACTAAAGGATCGGCATCCCATTCTACTTACTTCTTCATACAAGAGAAATATGATCTGTTTTTAATTTTCATCAGAACTCTTGCTGCAGCATTTTGGATCAGCTGAAGGCTTTTAACTACATTCTGTGGACTTCCTGATAGTAAAGAATTGCAGTTGTCCAGCCTTGAAGTAACAAATGCATGGACTAGTTTTTCAGCATCACTCCTGGACAGAATATTTCTAATTTTGGCAGTATTCTGGAGATGAAAGAAGGAAATTCTAGAAACATGTTTAATATGGGACTTAAATGACACATCCTGGTCAAAAATAACTGAGGTTCTTTACTTTATTATCTGAGGATAATTGAATGCCATCCAGATGAAGTGATAGACTAAGCAGTGTCTCAGAGGTTCTGGTTCAAAAACAGCCACTTTTGTCGGAATTTAAAAGAAGAAAATTTAGTGTCATCTAGGTTTTAATGTTCTCAAGGCATGCCTGTAATCTACCTAATGGATTTGATTAATCAGGATTTATGGATAGATATAGCTGAATATCATCAGCATAACAGTGGAAATTTATCCCATGCTGTCTGATGATTTTTCCAATTGGAAGCATATATAGTAAAAAGAATTGGTCCAAGCACAGAGCCCTGTGGTACTCCACAAGTAACCTAAGAGCGAGAAGAAGATTTATCGTTCACATGAACAAACTCGAATCTGTCTGACAGAAGATTTATCCAGCCTATAAGATTTAAACCAGCCTAGTGCTGTTCCTTTGATACCCACATGTTCAAGCCTTCCTAAGAGAATATTGTGGTCCATTGTATCAAAAGTAGCACTAAGATCAAGCAAAACCAGTACAGACACAAGTCAATTATCTGAGGCCAAGACAATGTCATTTGTAACTCTCACAAGTGCTTTTTCAGTACTATGATGAGCTCTGAAACTTGACTGAAACTCTTTAAACAGATAATTACTTTTTCGATGCTCACACACTTGATTAGCAACTATTTTCTCAAGGATTTTTAGATAAGAACGGAAGATTAGATATAGGTCTGTAATTTATTAAGTCATCTTGATTGAGAAAAGGTTTCTTAAGTAAAGGTTTAATTACAGCTACCTTAAAAGCCTTATCCACAGGCTTTTAAGGTAGTTAAGGACAGATTAATCATACCTAGGGACAGATTAATCATATCTAAAATAGAAGCAATAATCAAAGGGAACACCTCTTTAATTAATTTGGTTGGGATTGGGTTCAACATGCAAGTCGAAAGGTTGGAAGAAGCTAATATTTTTGAAAACTCAGAAAGCTCAACTGACTCAAAACAGTCCAAACACACGTCAGGTTCTAGAGTTACATTCAGTGGTGCCTCACTTACTGAGAATGAAGTTCTCCCGAACGTGAAGTAATCACGTTCGGGAGGATGCCAACAATTTTATTTCTAATAGAATCAGTTTTATTTAAGAAGAATTCCATAAAGTCAAATTCAATTCAGATTCAAAAATGCTCTATTTATCCCAAAGGGAACTTAAATGTTGATGTAACTCATTTAATCAAGGAGTAATTCAGTTATTACTGCTGAGAGCTGGGGAATTAATGGCTCAGTAGAGCTACGACTGTGTAAATTTGGCAGTTGTACTAAAAAGAAACCTAGGATTATTCCTATTCTCCTCTATTAATGATAAAAATGTTCTTAGTTATTCTTATTTTGATTTGATCAGCTTTGTTCTAGTTTTCGTAGTTCAGTCTACTCTTAGTTAATTAGTTAGATTATGTTATTTTTTTATTCTTATGTTTAATAATAAAAAAAATCCAGGTATCCCAGTGTATCATCTCTGACCTGGAGTCTGAGATAAATGCATCTTGCTATGAGGCAGTGGACAGCGCGTTGAAGACTTATGGACAGGAAGCTTGGGAGCACGTCTGATGCAGAAGGTGTGGATTTTTTCTCGTTCAGGGAGTCTTGCCGACTTGATGGCTTGATAAATGGCTGTTAATGTTAATTAAGTATTTGGAAGCATGTCCAACACAGACTGAATAGCTTTGTTCTCTTCCACCGCTGCTGTTGCCAGACTACAGGCAGACGACAATTCTAAAACAGCATGGAAAAAAAAAAAAAAATAAAAAAAAAAAAAAAAAAACCGATGTCATTGCTCAGAACTTCTGTTCGCTGTTCGCTCACTGCCCTGGTTGAAATTCTTCCTGAGAATTCCACTTCAGTGGGAGAAAGCCTAGACGAGACACTGAAGGGAGATTAGAATTGAGTGCTATTATTGTGTGGAAAGGCAATGTCCAGGCTAGTGTGATTGTAGTCTTCAAATGAACCCTGACCTTAACTCATATTAAACCAGTCTTTAGTTGTGCTAATCTTTTAAGACAAAGATATATAAGTTTCACTTTTTCAGTGGCTTAAATTATTATATAAAATTGAATTTACCTTGCTTTTCTTCCTTTTTTCATATTTGGAACCATTCACAATACCAACTGGGAGAGAGCTGCTCTTATCAAAGGTTTTGGGAACATCTGTCTCTTTTGTCCTCATAACACAAATTCCCAAACAAGCTTTGTATTTTTAACTTTTACAACTCTTCTACATGAGAGTCTTGAGAGTCTACTGTGATATATTTAGAATACAGTTGTCATACATCTTTTGTTTTATTATATCATTTCCCCTAAGTTTCCTGCTTTAGAGTGGACAGATAGATGAACACCACCAAGTCCTTCAAGGAATTAGTCATGATGATGATGATTGATGGGTCTATTTTTCTTTCACAAAGGTCTGCTTATGCTCCTAACATACTGGACAAAACAACATTGCATTAACACAAACATCTGGTGGAACATGAAAAAACTGTTCACATTTAAAAGAAAAAGCAACAAATATTCAATTAATACAATAATATTTTGATAATTACAGTAATTTTTACTAATATCCTTTTTATTTATTTTTATTTTGAGTATGTTGCTTGGATGCATACAGAGAGCAAGAGAACATTGGTCAGAGTTGACAAGGAGTCTGTTTCAACTTAAGATAAGCTGTTTCATGTGTTCAACACAACAGTTTATAAAATATCTTTTCAGTTTAGGATATTAAGCAGATTTGAATGCTGAATTTTTCTTTAGTCACAAATAATGAGATAAATTTAAAGTCAGTGTCAGCTAAAACAGGCAATTTTAAAAGATTATTTTAACATAATGGAAGATTTAAAGCTGCAGTATGTAACTTATGAAACATATGTTTTTTACATATTTGTTAAAATTATGTTGTGACAGTATAAGACAGATAATCTGTGTAAAAATCAAGCTTTTTTTTGCCTCCTCCCGGTGCTCCAAGTACTAACTGCAGAAATACACCACTCCATTAGAAACAACCAATCAGAGCCAGGAGGAAAGTCTTCGCGTTGTCAATCACCCTCATGTACACGCCACTCACATACTCCCCTTTGCTCTCTGCTATGCTACAGCTGGTTAACCACAACATAGCCTGCCACTAATGCTAAGGCTAGTTAGCATGGCTACCAATGACAGCAGATAAACAGGTTTCCTGTAACTATAATTTTTTTTTTTTTTTTTTTTTTTTTTTTTTTTTTTTTTTTTTTTCATTAGCACATTACATTTAGCAACATTTGGTGGGAAACCATAAAATTCTTCTTTGGTTTTGTATGCCATAGGTCTTGCAGTCATCAGAAGCCATATGAAGGAGCAACACACAATGTTTCCAAGTGACATGTCTCATTCTTCAGAGGAGAAGGATTTCATTCCACTGTCAAGCAGAGCAATGCTCAAGAAAACTCCAAGCAGGTAGAGTTCTACCTGGCCTGTCCAGTTGAAGCCATGGATGACCTGAAATCTTTCCCAGTCGTTTGCCCCTGAAACTCAACACACCCCTGCCTGCCTCAGCTGCCTGTGGGGGGCTTTTAGCACTGTAAGATTCCTTTTCAGACTCAAAAGGGCAAGTGTTCTAGGAACTTTGAGAACCAGCTACCAGGGCCCAATAAAAAATTTTGGTAGTATTAGAGAGATGATCAATTTTCTAACAAAATTTCTGTGAAATAGAAGTTTGATGGAGGACCAAAGTTTTAAAAAAGTATCCTGCTGCTCATGCATGAGCTCTGCTCAGTTCAATCTAAATTATTCTGATTGAGATTTGGTTTGAAGAAAAGGTAAAATTTATCACAATTTTTTAAAAATCTCTACACCAACACAGTGCAGGTTGTGAGCACAAGAAGAAAATTAATGGATTTTGTATGACTTGAACTTATTTTTTTTTAGCATTTTAGACTTATCGAAAGTGATTTTATATTATTGAAGGTGAAAATTGCTTATTTAAAATTGCTTTTTACTTTTACGTTTTTACTTTCCACTCTTTTTACTTTTTGTACTTCAGTACATTTGAAAACCTGTACTTTTTTACTTGTACTTAAGCAAAGGAGTTCAACCTGTACTTTTACAAGAGTATTTTTTTCATACAAGCATCTGTACTTCTACTTAAGTATGTAAATACTTTTGACACCTCTGCTGATTGGTTGTTTTAGGTCGGGAGCGGTGCATTTCTTTAGATGGCAAAAGTAGCTCAGGCAGGGCTCGAGACTAACTTTTTGCACTGGTGCACAAAGCTTTTTTTCTTAGGTGCACTAACACAAAAGTTAGGTGCACCCAAATTTTCGACTACATCACATTATTTAACAAGGCAGTTTTACGGTTCACTTTTTAAATCATTGTCAAACCAAGGTAATATTGACCTGTAAATGATTAATTAATGTAGGAAACAAAGTTCTTTATTGTAAATGGGGTTACTGAAAAAGTGTTTAAAGAGTATCTATGAGCTGAAATTTAAACATCTCAAGATAAAATAAAATAAGATCTAAATTAGAAGACATTTTAAGGGCTAAAGAGCTTATGAATATCTTTAACGAAACATTTCATTACATTCAACCCATTTTTCTTATGAAAAATTATTTCTGACTTGAACTTAGTGAAGGGAAGTTTTTCTTTTGTACCATTAAACTGTTATCTCAGCCTCTACTGATCTGCTTGCTGCAATGCAATGTGTTTTATAGATGCACTGTGCTTTTTCAGTGTTTCAGTACAAAATGTATTAGAAACAGTGGCAAATGCGTAGTTATCCTCGACAGAATTTGTTTTTCTGCATCAGGAGCAAAAACACAGGACCTGTCTCATTTCCTACCTACATCTTGATCAATGACTTTAAATCTAGATCTGCCAGAAGTATGAATGTTTTTGGGTGTAACTGTATTCAGTTTTTATTTTACTAAATTTTGTGTTTAATATTCATGGGTCTATCTAGCTATAAAAATTTTTATGGTGTTTTTTTTTTGTTTCCAGCAGATAACATTTGGCGACAAAGCAATAGGAATTTTTCTAGGAGATCTTGAAAGGAACCCCTAGCTAACCACTTGTTATGAATGATGTATATTGAGCACACATTTTTATAAATCGAGTTTACAGAGACGTGATTGTCCTCTAATTAGGCAAACGTTCTTGGTTTGTTGGTTAAAACATTACTATTTTTACGTCTGCTTGGTTGGGGGCACAGTCCACTGGACCCATACTCCTGCCCAGTGCGCAATCCCAACGCAGGAGAAACTAATAACTACCTCAACACAACGCTGTTTACAGTAAATATGCCACATTACTTTTTGAGCTTTATAGTATCTTAGTAAGACAGCGGCTTAACTTTCCTGGTCGAGCCGCTATCTTCGAAACAAAAACACTTACCCCATGCAATTTAATTCCAGTGGCTCTGGCTTGGAGTTGATCATATAGGGTCGTTATCGTTATCTACCATTTCCGAACCACAGTTTGACATAACCTGGGAGGTTGATAGCTCTATCTCAGAGCATTGGGAATGAATTTTTGGATGGCTCAGACCTTAATTTTTTTTTTATAGTTTCTCAGAAACTGTATAAACAGAAACTGGACATCAAAGGAAGCTTTAAAGGTAAATTAACCAGGGATCAGAGGACAACAACTCGGGATGTTTATGTTGTTAACGGTTTATATAAACCATTGCTGGGTCTTCCTGCATTCAAAGCACTCGAGATCATAAAAACGTGTCAACGCAGTTCAAGCCCAGCTGGAGGACTTTAAGGCTCAGTATCCATCAGTGTTTTCAGGACTGAGAAATTTAAAAGGAGCTGTGCAAAATAGAGCTAGAACCAGGAGCTGTCCCATACATCCTGTCAAGTCCATGCAGAGTACCCCTACCCCTGCGTGACAAATTTAAGGTGGAGTTAGAACATATGGAGAAGAGTCATTTCTAGAATGACACTACTTTGGTCTTGGCACCAAAAGCACGGACCAGAGCACTTTCAGCGTCACATGTCTCAGATCTCAGGTGTGAAGGAGTAGTCTGCCATGCAGATGACATTGTTGTTTTTGGGGAAGACTACACAAAGTGCTACAGACTCTCTTGAAAGAAGGACTGACACTGAATGAAAAATGTGAGTTCTCAAAGGGCAAGATCCTGTTCGTGGGACACTGTGCAGAGGGCATGTCCCCAGATGGAAATAAGGTCAGGGCCATCATGAAGATGCCCGAGTCAACAGATGCTGAAGACATGAGAAGAGTTATGGGCACGGCCAACTAGAATAGAAGAAATAGTAGAATAGAAATATCCTTTATTGTCCCATTGTCGAGAAATTCAGGTGTAACAGTAGCGAGGTATGTACGTTCACACAAAAGATCAAAGAGTGTTAAAATACATAAAACAAGATTAAGAATAATATACTGTACAAGATTATAACATTAAATACTGTGCAGTTATCAGAAATGGTGTACTCTGATCCAAGGGATGTTCAACTGAGTAGAATTACTTTAAAAAAAAAAATGTACATAATGTTCATGTGTATTTATGCATTAAAAACAGACTATTTACAATATATGAAAAAACAAAGAGTGCAAAAAAAACCAGATGTGCAATAAAAAAAGAAATGTTATTTAAAATGAGTAAAACTGTGCAAATACCAGTAAGGATATAAATGCAACTACTTAGGGAATTTTCTTCCTCATCTCGCATCATACACAAAACCATTAAAGGACCAACTAAGTGAGAAGAATGAGTGGTACTGGGGAGCTCAGCAAAAGCTTCTCAGAAACTAAAAACTGAACTGAGCTCACACCGTGTGCTTTCATCCTACTCGCTAACGGCAGAGATGTGTGGTAGCCAATGCCTCATCCTACAGGCTTGGTTATGTCCTCACAAAGGAACAACTGGATGGAGATTGGAGGCCAGTGGTGTTCATCTCAAGAGGCTTAACTGAGGCAGAGAAACATTATGCTCAAATAGAGAAAGAGGCTTTGGCAGTTAGATGGGCATGCGAACAACTAGCTCCCTACATTCATGGACTCAGATTCAAGTTGGAAACAGACTATAAACCTCTGTTGCTTCTGCTGAGCACTCAAGCATTGGATGAGCTTCCACCCAGAATACTGAGGTTTCGCTTAAGATTAATGAAGTTCACATTCAATATTGTACATGTTCCAGGTAAGCGGCTAATAACAGCAGATGCCCTGTCAAGAGCACCAGTGAAGCATGCTCTGACACAGGATGAACTGGATAAAGAGACCGAGGTCAAAGTGTTTGTGAGCTCTATGATCCTAGATCTACCAGCCACTGAAACAAGACTAAAATTGATCCAGTAAAGACAGCACAAGGATCCAATCTGTAAAAAACTCATCCAATACTGTAGGTGTCATGGTTTTTGGTAATTGTTTGACCCACATGGAGGAACACTCCCAGCAGGCAGATGAAGAGTTAAAAGGTTTTATTACAATCAAAAGTAATGTTATTGTTAAGGTAAAACTTAAGTGATCCAGGGCAATGGGTCAGAAAACAGTTTTGGCGGGAACTCTGAGGAAGTCAAGGGGAAAAGGTGAGTATGATGAAGGGGAGTCTGACAGAGAATTTCAGATGACGCTTACTGTCAAGATGGAGATTCTCCACCAGGGAGGAGTTAGTGGAGTTCGGGAGGATGCTTAGTTCAGGGGATGAGTGAGATGTCGGAAATCCAGATGATGAGCCTGTATAGGAATCCAGGGAGCACCGTGAAGAGCGGACAGGGTTCAACAGAGCCAGGAGCGAGGAAGAGGAGTCCAGGTATGTCACCAGAATCTTCACAGGAGGTTTATAGACTTGAGACAGAAAGATGGGCAAACTGGAACAGATAATCATCAGGGAGAAACCTTGTAGGAGACATGAGGGGGTAAGTCAGAGTTAATCATTTCAGAACTGTAACTCTGAGATTTTGGAGTGACCACTAAAGGTTAACACTCAGGCATCGATGGACTGGCAGCATTCTCCTCATGTAGTCCTCTTGATGAGGCTTAATAGAACACAGGTGTATGGAAAGACAGCTGCTGGAATTGCCCTGCCAACTGTGCTCTACAATGCCTTCTGGAGAATGACTGAAGAAACTGCAAAAGAGAATTTTCAGACCCCAACATTCAGGGTGGCCCGAAAAGTCTCAAGACTTGAGACTATACTGATCAGAGAAGGAAAACATAACTCTGGCAAGTGAGTTACTGTTAAGAGGACAAAGACTGGTGATTCCCCAGGTTATGAGACAGGAAATCCTAGACCTGCTTTACAGTGGTCACCAAGGGATAATCAAATGCAGAGCAAGAGCTTGCCAATCTGTCTGGTGGCGAGGACTGTCAGTGCAGATCAGCCAGCTGGTGGACAACTGCAACACATGTTCACAACATAGGGCTGAGCATAAAGAACCACTTATAACGACTCCAGTACCCCAGCACCCATGGCAGAGGGTAGGTACTGAGCTATTCTTCTGGTAAAAAGACATATTCTTCTTGTGGATTACTTTTCAAGATAATTGAGGTGGCAAAGCTGGAAGTGCATCTGAAGCTATGTTGATAGCAGCAATCAAAGAGACATTCAGTCACCATGGGATACCTGACACAGTGGTGTCTGACAACTGACCACAGTACAGCAGTGAACTGTTTAAGGACTTTGCAGCAGAGTTCAGGTTCACTCGTGTCACCAGTAGCTCGCAGTACCCACAGGTGAACAGAGCAGCAGAGCGGGCTCTTGCCACTGTTAAAGAACTGTGGAAATGGGGAGGTGAGCTAATTTTATCAGTCTGATGATAAATGTTATTGTTTATTGGGCTTAGGTTATCCTCTCTGAAGTTGGACTGTTACAGCCTCAAACTGCTAGCAGCTTTCTTTTCCTTCCTTTACCCTGCTGTTTTTCTGTTTTCATCTGTTTTTCTAATTTTATTTAAGGAAATGACATGAAAACCTCTGAAGAAGACACTGAGTGCAACTTCCTTCTTCACGAAATATGAACAAAAATGGTGTGGCGTCAGATTTTAGTGTTTGTAGGATTTCTCTTTTGTCATTGGTAAAAGACCATGAGCCATTTCTCCCTTTAGCGCTCCTGTTCAGAGGTTTTCGTGTCATTTCCTTCAGGTTCTTGGTGCAGCACCACCACAGGCGACGGGGTAAACGGGTTGATCAAAGGTTTTGGTTCGTTTGACACAGCATAGTGTGAAAGTGAACCATACCAGCTGAAAATGTAACGTTGCAATTTTGGTCCCCAGTCAAGCCAAGTCTACCAGACCATCAGGTGTGGAAAACACCCTTACTTTCTCCTTCATTACCATTTTTCCCAGATGGTCAAAGCAACTGACTGAGTCTGGTTGTGCAGGAGGTTTCGTCCTCCGTTATACCTGGATCAAATTGGTATGTAACTGGATTTAAAAATAAAATTGACTTTACTGCATTGTGTTGCCTTTGGATTGTATTTGTATGAATTTATTTGGAAATAAACTGAACTTGCTTGCTTTTTATGTAAAGTGCCTTGAGCCTTTTGTTGATAATTAGTTCTGTATAAATACACTGATTTTATTTAGGATGGAATTAAATCAGTTCTGTTTGTCTTGTCAATTCAGCTTATTTGATGTGATCTGAGATCTGTTATTATACATGTTCTATTTATATAAAGCACCTAAAGGGACGCTGTTCATTTTCTTATTTTAAAATAAAAATTCTGAAAAGTTTAATGAGTTTGTTGTGTTTTTTTTGCATTTGGCTGAGATGTCATGGTATCTTCCTCTGTTATGTAACCAAGTCTTTAATTGTATTTGATTTTAGTTTATTTATACATTACCATCTCTACAGAATTGTTAAGAGGTAAAAGTTGCAGTGCTGAGATTCATCAGCACATTGCTGTTTGTCCTTTGGACCTGAAGTCTCCAGACAGACAACATTAGTCATCTTCTCCTTCCCTTGCCACCCTGCTTCATGTTTCTGTCAGCTCACATTGTGTCGCAGCTGGTTAGAGCTTTGGCTGAGAGGAGAGGCTGAAGAGTTGGACACTTCTTGTTATCCTAGGGACTGAACTTGGGGTTGTCAGAGCTTGGTGACATAGAGCAAAAGGCCACAAAGGGCAGTTTGAGTGGGGGGCAAGTTGTGGCTTTACTTTCTGAGAATCACACGAGGAATAGCAGGACAAAATGTTCACTCTTTCATTTTCATAGTTTTTGTTTTCATTGCTATTAATTTCAGTATGGCACAACTACAAAAATCTTAGATTAGAATAAATGTGGAGACATAATGAAGGTTTGATGTCTACATGATAACCTTTGTTCTTTGGCATATCTCTCTTAAGAGCTGTGGGGAATAAATGAAATAGTTTGGCCCTAAACAAAAGAGGCTTCGAGGATCTTTCTCCTCTTCTGGGTTTTCTTCATACACAATCTGTCTAAAATTTAAGACAATTTGTTTGGAATTAAAAATAATGCAACTCACTGAAGAAAATGATATCTAGCATTTGATGGGTTTGAAAATAGATGCATAGATAAAATATGCAAACAAAGCCAACTTAGGATATATGTAAAAGCAATGACCAAAACCTAGACATGCTTGAACATTTGTTCAGTTCAGATCAGATTTTAGGAAGGAAGAAATAGTGAATAAGGTGCCGTGTCTTTAATGGAGACTGAATAGGAATGTGTTTTTGGAATTGAGGAACAGGCTGATTTAGATTAGTTTTTAGAAAGTTTTAATTGATTTTAGATTTAAAACGCAAAATTGGCAACTTTAAAGTTGAACTGATAATGTTATCAGCTTCTCAAATTTTTCCAGTTAAATGAAAAAGTGTATCTCCTAATTATTCCCGGAATTCATCACAGAATGTTTACCTTATAGAGGTGTTTAATACCTGACATAGCTAATGAAATATCTTCATTTTGATGTTTCAATTTAATTAGAGCAAAATGTCAACACTGACAAAGTAAATTGCCATGTCCTAGAGGCCTGTAAAAACATTTCCCTATCATTTTTTCTCATTATGAAGCCCTCTGTAGAATATTAGGGTGTCTTTCCCTTAACGAAGGTGGTGCATTACATATTAAATATTTCACTAAGTTCAGCAGTGAGTATAATTGCTTTGAGACAAATGTGCTGTCTAGCGGTAAGGCTGTCATTGTGAATGTAACTGCAAGATGAGCTTTATTTTAGTGGAAGAGAGATGTCCAGTTGCATACCTTAACAAATTAGGTCTGATTAACTTTCCATAAAGTTATAATAAACAGCTTATAATTTAGTTTAGGAGATAAGTGCTTTTATGTAGCTTGGAGGATTTAAACAAGATTAAATTGTTGTAATTGTTGGTATTTAATTAAAAACTACTTATCTGAAAGTTATTTAAATTACTCATGGAGTTTTTTTTTTTCAGTTCATTGTTTTGGACACTGCCAGTCATGATGAACGGAAGGCACATCCTCTTTAATTTCCAGAGCTGTACATACAAAGATATGATTAATGAAGAACCCCCTGATTTTCATCAGGTTTTAAAATTAGGCCCATTCAGCCTTGAATTATTAAAATAAATTCTACATCCACGAACATTTATTGAAAGCAAAATTCAGACAATATGTGACTCGATCAAGCTAATGACAATACTAATGCCTGGTAGACAGCCTTTAGCAACGATTGTCTAAATGGTAAATGGCTATTGTGCTTTATCTGGTTCAGAGGACCCCAAAGCGCTTTACACTACATTCAGTCATTCACCCATTCACGCACACATTCACATGGTGATGGTGGTAAGCTGCATTTTAGCTGCCCTGGAGCAGTCTGACAGAAGTGAGGCTGCCATACAATCGGTTCCACTGGGCTGTTTGACCACCACCAGCAGGGATGGTGGGTGAAGTGTCTTGCCCAGGGACACCAATGACTGAGATGATCAGAGCGGGTGTTCGAACCAGTAACCCACCAGTTACTCCTACCACCATCACCACCATGTGTATGTACACATGGTGGTGCTTGGAGGGTCAGAGGGAAGCTGATGTCTCTCTCCAGTGGTTTGCGGTAGTATCATTTTTGGCAAACAGATTTCGGTGTTGCCTTGTTGCATTGAAGTTCGTTGGAATTTGTTCTTCCACAGCTCCCTTACAGTCTTGAGTCGTTATTTTATTTAGGTGGAGTTCTACCCATTTTTTGAACCATTGCAGCACCTCTGTTCTTTTACAACCAACTGAGTCATTGCCTTGATCAGTGACTAAATGTGTTAACAGAGTCAGACACATGGCATCCCAGGTCCACTGTCCTTCATGTTTAGGCATTTCCCTGCTGTTGTTCACCTTGTTTAAATTAATGGGTGATTAACAGATTTCTGCAGCAGTTGGAGACATGCTAACAAGGTAATGCAATTATTTGAATCAGTTGTGTTGAAGTGGGGAAACATCTAAAACATGCAGGACAGTGGGCCCTAAGAACCAGGGTTGGATACCACTGCTCTAAAACCACGCTATTTGGTTCACTTAGCAAGTCTTCTTTGCCTTCATAGCAGCTCTGTCTGGTGAAATATACTGCCTGGCCTTGTTAACTCATGAGATTGATTCATCAATCTGGAAATAATATTAAATAACCAGATATACATATTGGATTTTAAAGTTACACCTAAATCTAACAGAAAAACAGTACTCTAACTAGAACATTCCACAATCCATGTAGCTGATGTTTTATACTTTTCAAAATGTAACAGCATAAAACATTGATAGGCCTCAAGCTAAAGGTCAGAGTTACTATCAAATTCATTAGAGTTCATCAAATTGCTTTTCAAATGTTTGCATTAGTTAATGATTAGTTATAAGTTCAAATATTAATAATGCTTGTGTTACACTTTTAATGTGAATGTGGGGTTTTACTCAGTGATGCATACCTTAACAAATTAGGTCTGAATTCCATGATTGAATATCAATTCAGTATCAGTCCTGAAATAATTTTTATGTGTGAATTATTAGGATGTTGTCATTTCTGCTGGTTTAAGAGGCTTAGATGATTTTTCTAACACCTTAGTGGAAATGTTTCCAACTCTTTGCCAGAAAAAGAATTTAAATACCTCCATTTTCTCTGCTGCACTTGGTTCCGCACACTCACCGAACGATGAAAACCTTTTTCAAACTTTCTCTTGAGAGTCAGCCTGCATGTGGATCAGCCACTTCAAGACCACCATGACAGCTTCAGACTTTTATACTGTATCTGAGTAAAACTTGAATAAGTTTAGATTCATTATGCAACTTTCAACATATTTAGAATTATATATTTAAGATTAAGTACATTTTTAAAAATATATTTAAAACAATTGTGATGGAACATAAAACTGCTATGGTCAACACAGATCAAGATTTGTAGTCATATGCTATCAAGTAAAGTTTATTTGTATAGCACATTTCAGCAGCAAGGCAATTCAAAGTGCTTCACGTCATAAAAACAATCAAATACACAGCAAAATAATCAAGCAAATATTGATCAATGTTCCACTTACTAATTAAAGCCAGCTCTAAACAGGTGGGTTTTTAGCTTTGATTTAAAGGAACTCAGTGTGTCAGCTGTTTTGCAGTTTTCTGGGAGTTTGTTCCAGATTTGTGGTGCATAAAAACTGAAAGCTGCTTCTCCATGTTTGGCTTTGGTTCTGGGGATGCAGAGTAGACTAGAACCAGAAGACGTGAGTGGTCTGGAAGCTTGATACAATAACAGGTCTTTAATGTATTTTAGTGCCAAGTCATTCAGTGATTTATAAACTAACAGAATTATTTTAAAGTCTATTCTCTGAGCTACAGGGAGCCAGTGTAAGCACTTTAGAACTGGGGTGATGTGCTTTATCTTCCTGGTCTTAGAGAGAACATGAGCAGAAGCGTTCTGGATCAGCTACAGCTGTCTGACTTTTTAGGCAGACCTGTGAAGACACTGTTGCAATAATCAATGCGATTAAAAATAAACGCATGGGTAAGTTTCTCTAGATCTTGTTGGGACATTAGTCCTTTAATCCTGCAAATGTTCTTCAGGTGACAGAAGGCCGACTTTGTAACTGTCTTTATGTGTCTCTGAAGGTCCATCACTACACTCAGATTTCGGGCCTGATCATTAGTTTGTAGTTGTAATACCTGAAGCTGCTTGCTGACTCTAGATAGTTCATCTTTAGGTCCAAAGATAATAACTTTAGTTTTGTTTCTGTTCAGCTGAAGATAGTTATGGCACATCCACGCATTGATTTGTTCTAAGCATCTGTTCAGGACAGTGTTTCTGAAGATTAACATATATGTGCTGTCAAACTGCAGAAGATCAAAGATATATCTACATCCACAGTAAAGAGATTGTTAATTTTGTTCACAGTAAAAATTAAAGGGCAGCTGGTGCCCATCTCCAGTGGTTTAGTGGTGGGTGAGTAGAAGGGTACATCTTGGGCAGGTCGTCACTCCATCACAGGGTAACACAGAGACAAACAACCATGCACGCACATAATCTCCTCTTCCTAAAGGTAATTTCGAGAGCCCAATTAATCTAACATGCATTGACCATGGGAGGAAGCCAGAGAGAAGCCATAGATGATTGCTATTTGGAGACTGGCTGTCATTGATGTTGCTTCAGATCTACCCTTATTCAAATATAGGCTCATACATGCTTACGTAAGGAGGAGTTAATGCAGCAAGTCAATTACTTGATGTAATCTTCTGGGTTTACTTAGACAGGAAAATTTTTAAACTTCTATGAATAATAAACTGAGCCTAATGCAATGTTTAATAACTAGGATCAATTGGAATGTATTGTGTGACTGAATTGAAAGGACTTGTTTTTGTAAAGTGCCTTGTGATGACATTTATTTTGAAATAGCGGTATATAAATCAACTGAATTGAATGGAATACACTGCTAATCATTTGATATTGTACATCTAAATAGAGTGGTGGGCAGGTTGGCCAACAGCTGTTTCGGGAGGTTTCCTGAATGGCTGATCTGTTCCAGGCTGAACCAGCCAGTGGTTGGAATGTGTGTTGTTGTTGTTGTTTTTTTGTTTTTTTGTTTTTTTTTTTAAACCCATGAATAAAGTGCATCAGTGCTCCTCATGTCTGCTTTGGCGCTTCATAGGCAGTGAAACATCATGCTGGGTCAGTCTGATATTTTGCATACTAAGGGGAGATACGAGCTGCCCCTCATTCCTAAGATGAAAAAGAAGAGGAGTGGGTTAAATTAGCAAACATGCAAAAAGAAAGAAAGAGATGGGTGGGGCTGAAAAACTTTGGGAGAAAAAAATAAAAACGTTAGTGCAGGATGCAGCCAAATGTGCAAAATTACCAGATATTTTCCTTGGTGGAATGGCCAAGGTCATCACAACACGGGACCAAGCAGCAGGACTACAGCAGGTTAGCAAGCAGTGCCTACATGGCTTCATCATCTGATCCTAGACTTGGCATATAGTGTTTGTGCTTTTGGATATTTTCAGGGCATACAGAACATTAATTGAAGCCTATCAGCAAAGTTACACCATAGATGCTTAAATAATCTGCTTGATCAATTAAAATCAATTCATACTGGCTAACCAGAAAAAGGCACATTTCTTTAATGCAAAAGAAAACATTTTAGGAGAAAGTCTGTTTAAAGTAAAAAAGATAATATCTGAATATACACACACAATACATTTAGTTTCCTGTTCTGTTTTTTCATCAATAAATAGCTTTTTTTTTTTTTTTTTACAGCTCAAGAAAAATACAAATAAAGTCAGCATTTTACTTCCTGTGTGTTTAGCACTATTCATAAATTGATTTATATGTTGTATTTGTGTTCTAACACTATGAATTCTTTGCAAAAGTGCTATAAAGTTGATTAGTGTTGGTGTTAAATAGCAGACAAGGAAGGAATGTGTCAATGTCAATAAATGTGTCAATAAATGTTCCTTACTGAAAGTGCAGGCAGCTACAACACCCCTCTGTGCAGGCAATCAGGCACTGGTTCTGTTGCACAAACTGGTTGTTTTGGATCACTCTGCTAAAGAATGAAGTGGTAATGGAAATATTGCAGAGAACTTCTAACCATTAGCCAATACAGCAGTTAGTTACCACAGATACTCTGGATACAGACTGGTGGGGGGGCTTTGCTGACCAAGACATTGCATGGATTGAGTTGACAAGGTCCTCTGCTTTCCTCAAGTTCAGTTTGATCTTCTATATCTGATTGGCTCTATCTCTTGTATCAGCTCTATGTACAAGAGAAACACAATTTTGTTTTATGGTATATTTAATTATTGCTTTAGGTATTTGTTCTACAATGATGAGCATGAGCCAAGAAAAACAAAAACAAAGAATAAATAAAAAAAAAAAACCATAAAGTAAGATTTTTATGCTACATTTTTTTAAATCCCTACTTTGTTTGAAAAGGTGGAAACTCAAAGCCTTTGTGTTGACAGGGCAACTCTAAGTCAACAAGGCTTGTTGCACCTTGCGAGGGAGGAATAGAGGAACAAAGATAAGTGCCTCTTAACATGCTGCATCAGAAGTGCTGCTCAGGTCTCTGCATGAAAAAAATAGTGTCACCGATGCAGCCTTTAAAATAAAACTAAACAAATAATTCTTCCAACATAGAAAACAACACATAATGTTAGATCACATATTTGTGTTAAACTGTTTCTAAACTGGATTCTAGAGCTGGCTTAGGATTAATTTTTCTATCTTTGTGATGTTTGAGAGTCCCAACCAGTAATACAGATGTGTGTAAAGTGATATGAATAGACACAAAGGTATTCTCTGAACCTGTTTTATCACAGAGTCACACTTCAGTCAAAAGTCTTTTAGTTCTGAAAATGAAAGAACATTGATTGAGCTCCTATAAGCTTCACATGAATATCAATGTAAGTGCTCCTTCTGAATCCTGCTGTCCTTGCAATATTAAATATTCTCAGTCATTTCAAGTATGATCAAAAACCAAGAGATGAACAACTTAGAGAGCAATTATCACCCTGAGATAGTGATGACACATTTACCTGAAAAAAAGAAAGTTTGATTTACCAAAGAAAAAAATTCTGTGGCACAAAATATATTTGAATTTGGATTCAAAAATATAGATCATTCTTATGTATTAAAAAAATATAAACAAAATATTTATAATATAAAAAATATTTTCACACAAAAAACAGAAAGTGAAGGAAAAACAAAATGAATGTATCTGAGATTTAGCAAACTACAAACAATCTAACTACTGATGAAAGGACAAAAAAAATGATGAAGAAGGAAAAAAACAAACAAACAAAAAAAAAAAACAAAAAAAAAAACACAACTCCCCCCCCCAAAAAAAAAAAAAACTCGTCCTCATCCGGCAGGCAGGTGTGTGAATGAGCTGGCATCCCAGCTGAGGGTTCTTGGCAGAACCAGTGGTACTGTTGGTTGAAAACCAAAAAGATATCTCTTCCATAGATTATCAAGCTGGCTGTGCATTTCAATGTTTAAACCTGTCTCTCTCCTAGACATAGCAATTGACTGAGCTTTTACTGCCACTAAATGCATGTGCCCTCTTTCATCCTATAGACTTGGAGCTTGTCTTGTTAGCTCTAGTTTTCTCCGAGATGAAGCCACTAAAGGAGCTACTGCTGCCATTAACGTTTTACTTTTCTTAACATAGAAAGTACTTCTTTTGGATGTACACACCATGTGGCCAATAACACAAAAAGACAAACAAATTCATGAAAGAAGATTTGGGATAGGAGTAGGGGACTCAGAAGTCCCCAACAAATGTAGTGATAAAAACCAGGTACACAGTGGGAGTCAGTGACCACTGTCGTGGATTTTCTTTATCAAAGAGGGAGAGAAGATTACTCATTAAATAGGAGAAAGACCGAACTTTGTCTTCATAAGTTTATTCAAAAGGCATACAACGTTTGAAGTCTCTGTCACTGAGTAAGTCAGAAAAGCAGAGCTCCGAACAGAATCACAGACAGGTATTTATACTGGTATGTGGGTGTTATCTTCACAGCAGAAGGAGAAAAAGCCCTCCACCCTATTTAGGGTGAGAGGTCAAAAAAGGTATTGATGAGTACCCCGCTGTAAAACATCACTTCAGTCACGCAGCAATCCTCTAGGAAGCGTTGGTCATAAAACCACCTCAAGATGAGTCTGGGATGTGTTCCCCTTAAATAACTAAAAACACAAGTGAGTGGGGTAATAAAAGTTCAGAGCTCTTTCTTAGAACCAAAGAATGGGCATTCCAGAATTTTTCTATTACACCATCAAATATTGTGACTCCAAAGAAATGAGAGACTTGACTGAAATAGACAATCCTATATTCTGATAGCTAATATTAATATGACTATTCAATCCCTCCAGGATGATGCAATGATTTTTTGTGATTGTTGTGGCCTAAAATTACTGAATTTGTGGCACTTATTTCAAAAAGTTGCAGTCAAATTTGCAGTTTTTTTTTTAAAGCTTTATTTTTACCATAACATGGTCTTACAAAAAAAGTTGAAATTGCTGTACCTTCTCTAAATAGCACCCTAAAAAAGTTATTGTGCCTGATAAATTGTGTATATAAGAAAAGCTATTTTTATTTAATGAAAGAGAAGGTGAGTGAGGGTTGCGGTTGAGGAGGGAGGATGGTTTGTGAGTGGCGGGGGTGGCACTGCCCCACCTCCATTACTCTGCCACCCATTTGTTGTGACATAAAGTATACATAAATGCCACTAATTTAGTGTTCTTGCTGCTGCTTTATTGACTGCAGTAAGATACAGATTAAAATACAGTCATAAATGATATAGGTAATTATAATCGATTACCTTTAGATACAGTTGATTCTAAAATGTTAATAGGAAAAAGAAAATGTCTAAAACAAATCAACGGAATGCACTGAATTTTTAATAGAGGTGAAGTACTAAAATGTTAGCTCGAAAACACAGTACAAAGAGACCTTTTTGTTTTGGTCAGAGCGGTGAATTTGAAGTTGAAGTTTTTAACTTTGATCTGAGATATTTAAGATTAGAAATAATACCACAAATATTTTAAATGTAGTGGTGAAGCTGTTTAGCTTTTTACAATTTTTTTTATATGCATCAATCCTTCCATGCTAACCAAATGTATCAACTTTAAAAAACACAAATGAAGTGCAGAAACAGTTAACCCTAAGATATCAAGAAGAAGGGTTACTAATGACCACTTTGATGACAAATTTGAGGACAAATTTGCTTAAAATTTCATATTCGTGAAAAGCGAGGTTTTTCCTGTAATGTTTTATTGCGTATGCACATGTCCATATTTAGAAATGAGGCTGTAAAAACCCCCTTAAAGAGATAGTAGATGATCACAAAGTGTTTTATGAATTTCTTTTCCAGATACCAACATTGGGAGTGAAACTAATTTTTAATATGGCTGCCAGATGCAACAAGTAAACACTGATGCTTTTAACCCTGTAAGTGTGTTGTTTTCTTCTGCTATTTATTCAGCTGCATGTTTAAAAGAAAGCTTTTAAAAACAGTGGCAGAACTCTGCTGGTTACTGCTGGGCCCTCCATACTTTTTATCAGGCCCACTTGAAAACTACTGTCATCTTTTAAATCTGATAACAGTCAGTCTAGTAAAAGGACTAGACAATTTGTCCTCCTGCTGTTCTTCTAGCTCCTCAGGAGCTCTGCTCTACACAGGCTGGCCTCAAGAATTGGGCACAGCATGGTCTGAACATGGACTGGGCCATCAGCATCATTATGTAACATAACCCACAGACAATGCTTGAAAAAAGACAGCAAGTGTAAGGCTGTATGAATCCCTCTGCTGTACACCTGGAGCACAGAATGTGTGGCTTATGTGTCAAGGTAAGAGGAGGTTGGATGAATGGAAGTATGACACAAAACTTTTTGAACTGGAGAAGACAAAAGGCCATAGGAGCCAGGCTAGAGCCTGGAAGATGATGTGGAGAATAAATCTCTAAATGAAGACACCTGCTGAATATTGACATCAACTAAGTATTTGTACTAAACTTGTACAGGGAAGAACATTTTAAGTCGCACATTGTTACACTGTAGAGAAAAAGTTTTATTTTTGATTTACAGTTACATATCATGATATTTAGACTTCTCAAAAATGTTATTCTTTCTAGATGTTACAAATATGAAAGTGTGATGCTCAAATCTTAAAACTGTTATTCCTCCTAAATTTGTTGGAAATATAGACCTCACAAAGTTTACAGCAGATTGAGAGGATATATTGTGTCAAGTAAATAAACCATTTTAGCAGAAAAAGACAGCTAAATGCCAAAAAGTGCATGCCCAGCTATTTTAAAGGAATAGAGAGTTATGTGTGACAACATTTTGCACAAAATAACATGTTCTCTAAGCTATTGGTGTGACTTTTATACCTATGGCATCTATTTTAGGGTAAAAGGAGATGGGACTCTATAGTAAGAATTTAATAGGTCTATTTAGAGTTTTTGAAGAGGGGTGGACTTTCTTGATAATTAATATACTTACAGGTGCTTCATAATAAAAAAGTTTACACATCTGTGCATCAATCAAAGATTACTCCAAAAAAGGCATTTCTCTCCTTCCATAATGGACTCTTAGGGAGCATACAGTGTATGGGGACTATGACCACAGAGCAGAGAGTATATTATTAAGACCCTGTGCCTTTAAAACATTCAACTCAAATGTGTTTAAATAAAGGGTGTCGAAACCATTCTGTTTTGAATTATGTCAAAAACATCACCTTTTCAGGGCGTTCATGAATAAGAAATATGTTCATATTACGAATCTTTTTAAAAGTTGCCTCGCCTGTCATATTTCTGTCCGTTCTCATTATGTGGGTCTTCTGAGAGATGCGTGATCCCACAACAGGGCATCCAAATAACACTTGGGCCACCTGGTGTAAATCTCTCTGCACGACTGTGACAGACAGCCTCAAAAAAAAAAAAAAAAAAAGAATGGAGGGTGTGAGGGGGTGTGTCTGTCTTTTGCCTATTGCAACTGCAGTCTCTGGGAGTTTCAGCCAGTCAGACACCCAAGCGAGCTGCATGAACAACGGCATGGATTGTTTTTTATACAAAAACCCCCCAAAAAACTATCCATGCTAAGCCAGTGACCAGGCAGTGACCGGAAAATGTCCCGGTGCTCCCAATGGCCAGTCCATCTTGCTCTCAGACAGAAACTGGTTCATCCCAAGGATTAAACACTCAAACACAAGCTCAGTGATGTGCTATATACAGTCTATTCCACTAAGGAATGTTCAGACCTCTTGATCCAATCAGCAGCTACACAGAAGGGCAAATTCATGGGATCAAGAATCAGTGGTTCATTTACTTCTCTCAGACAGCCATGTACACATTTTGGACACGGAAGGCAGGTAGTTTGAGAGAGGACTCAAAGAAGTAATCTATGTTAGACATGAAAAACCAAGTCTAGCAAGAGGAGGTTGCCTCAGATTTCATAATTCCAACCCATACACTGCAGCCCTAACTTGTCTCCAAGGAGTTTTTTTTTTTTTTTTTTTTTTTTTTTAAAACAATTTCTGCCTTGTGACCAAAACAACTTAGATGTTTGAATTGTCAAGCAACAAAACCCAAACAGTGATCTGAATAGATGGTGAGGCCAGTGTCTTGAGGGGGACTGTGGCTCAGTGGGTAAGTAGTCATCCTGCAATTAGAAAGTTGTAGGGTTTGATTCCAATCTGCATATTGGTGTATAAATGTGTGTGTGTGCGCGTTTGTGAGTGCAAATGAGTGAATGTGGCTTTTGTGTAAAGCACTTTGAATGAGTGGAACAGCACTATATATGTTCAGTCCATTTACCATTAAAGTTTCCTAATTGCCCCATTAGTGACTTCAGTGGCCCTATTAGTGTGATTGATCTGACTACAACTTATAAGCCTGTTACTTCCAACCATTTGAAGAACTGAAGAAGCCTTTTGGATGAGAGATGAAAAATCTTCAAGAAAACAGACAAGAAGTCCAGATCACTGCAACTCTTAGAATTGTCATGTCTTGGATGACTGGGAATCTACACCAGATTAATGAGGAGTAGGGATTTCTGCAAAGTCAGGGATTCATTATAACAGTATAAACAAAAGATAGCTAATGTTTAACCAGCTGATATATACTGAGATGAGTGACTGCAAAGGAGAAGCAGGTTCTTTTGATCTCTCGCTTCAGTTTTGCCTCTTGATAGTTTTTGCCTTTCAAAAGTTATTTTACATACCCAGCTTTAGTAGTTACTTTTATACTCTCGACACTAACAACTGAATTATTTCAAATTTAAGGACTTTGGGATTTTTACATATAATATTGTGCATAATATTGCATATTATATAATATTGCATATTGTACTGGTCCAGTAGATTATGCCTCTGTTCGACAAACTTTCCAGAGAATTGCAGTTTATAGAAATGAAGATTCATTGACTTTAAATGTGGTAAATGTGGTGGTAAATGCTTCAAAATAATGAAGGGACTGGCAGACAGCTATCCAGCACCATGACAAAAAGTCTCCCCGGAACTCTCTCAATGCGAAGCCGAAAAATAAATCCCATCCTTCAGATCTGGGAAAACACATAACAGGACAAACTCTGCACTTAGACAAAACAGCCTTGCCAGCACAGCGGAGAAATGTATCTTCAACTTTTGCAACAGCCATAACAAGTGGGTCAGCAATCAAACTGGAGTTCCACTGAATAAGAAGTTTGCTGTACTACAATAAGAATCTATATGGACACCTCAACTTCAAACACCAACGAGAGATATGAGGTGTCAAAATGGGTGAGATCTTTCCTTATTCCCATGCATAAAAAGATGATAATGCATAAGATGATTAGAGAGTAAAAAGCAGCCCCTTGAATACTGATAAGATACCTTGAAGCATCTGACATATCTAATGAGACATATTTCTGAAAACATGGCAGAACAGGACAGAGGACCTCTGTCTGAGAGCTGTCTCAATGGATGTGGGAAGTTTGTGAAGCGGGATGAGATGGCAAGCTTTAGAAAAACAGTCGATAATAGTGAGAATGGTGGTAAACCCCTTTGAGGAAGGCAAGCCGATTAGAAAGTCTAGGGTGATGTTTGACTAAAGGCATTTAGGAATGGACATGGGCTGAAGAAGACCACTGGGGGGTTGGTTACAGAACTTATTGCTGGCACAGATAGGACTGGGTAAAACAGTCTTTAACGTCCTTGTATAAGGACGGCCACCAGAAATTTCACCTGAGGGAAGTGGGACCGTTTATACCAGGGTGACAGGAAAATCTTGCAGTGTGAGCCCAGTGAATGAGGCGAGACCTGACTGAAGAGTGGACAAAGATTCAGTTGGGAGGTCCAGTACTAGGGTCCGGTTCAGACTGTTGGGCCTCCAGTACCTAATCTTTTATTTCCCATGAAATGCCCCAGCAACACAAGATGATGGTGGAAACAGAAGGTTTATGATCAGGAGAAAACTGCCTAGAAAGAGCGTCTGGTTTGGTGTTCTTTGAACTGGGATGGTAAGACATGATGAAGTTGAAGCAGGAAAAGAACAGTGACCTTTGAGATTGCCTTGTATTTAGGCGTTTGGCCTCTTGAAGATAGGACAGGTTTTTGTGGTCTGTCCATACAATGATGGGGTATTCAGCTTCCTCCAGCCAGTGGTGCCACTGGTCAAAAGCCATTTTGATGGCAAGGAGTTCTTGGTCCCCCACATCATAATTATGCTCCGCCTTAGTCAAAAGAAAGCACATGGACGAAGTTTATTGTCATCAGATGAGATCTGGGATAAGACTGCACCTATCCCTGAGTCTACTTCGAGGACAAAATGTTTGGTGGGATCCTGTTGCATGAGAATAGGAGCTTGGGTGAACTGCTCTCAATTCAACAAAAGCCTTCTCGGCTTTCGGGGACCAGACAAAGGGCTTCTTGGTAGAGGTGAAGCTAGTGAAGATTAGGACAAAGGTAAGTTTTCCCTAAAGGGGATCAGAGGAAGCTCAGGAGCTTCAGGTAAACCTGAAACAAGGCAAAAAAAAAAAAAAAAAAAAGCACAAGAAGTTCACGAGAGGTATGTGATAGTGCACATGTGCAGAATGAACGGCTACAAGGTTTAATCTATGCATCCATGGGCAGATAACAACAAAATCAATCACGGATATTGTTATGCTGTGTTGTGCTACTTAACCTGTTCAGTTTAACACAATTTCTGATAAGGAATATATGTGTTACAAGAGCACTTGATTCATGGAAGACGGGTTACTGTTTACTATTTGAGGTGGAAGCTAAGGGTCAAAAACTCATGCACTGTGCTAAAATAACAGTGCAAAGTAGTGGCCTGGCAGGACAAGTACAGCTGACTCAAAGTGCCATCTAAACGTGGAAATTTTTCCCAATCAACATCCAAAAATACTGGCAGTTTCCTGGTAGTGGTCTCGTATAAACATAGCCTAGGTCTTTTTTTTTTCTGCTTAAGCCCTGATTTTCAAATGGGAAAATAATAAAATACATAAAATTGTTTTTTCCCACTTGGCATTCAGGGCTTAAGTGAAAACAGATACTTAATAGAAAAAGCCAACTGATCAAATTTTGCATATCACATTTTTTTTATGCTTCCCTTCAGGAAAAAAAAAAAAAAAAACAACAAAACAAACAAACAAACAAACAAAAAAACCACATAGCAAGTTTTCTGGGGGAAACCCTGAGTATTGTTCTGATTCTTTGTGCATTTGAGTTTTGATTTGTGTTCAGCCTTCTCCATTCCCCCAGAAATTACCTCCAGCTGTCTCTCATTTCAAGGATTACTTGTGTATAAATACCTCCTAATCCCTGTGTTCTGAGGTGGATTCACCACTCATGTAAACTTTGCTTCACGTGTTCTGGTTCCTCAAGTTCTTTGTAAGTTGGCAACTTCATGATGTAAGAAGATCTCTGCGCCTTCCCAAATCATGACATCTACGTAATAGGAGTCTCACTTTCTGAAATGAGTGACAAACTATTGTGCTTGGTCACAATGTTCTCATTTTTTAACATGTACCTGTGTTGACTCACAGCTGATGTGTTGATGCACAGCTTGTTACTGACTGATTAAAAAAAAAAAAAAAAAAAAAAAAAAAAAAAAAAAAAATAAAAAAAATAAATAAATATATATATATATATATATATATATATATATATATATATTATTACTGCAAACCAGAAATAAAGAGCAACGCCATTAGGTTCGTATTTCAATACATTCTGATTAAGAGCTATGATATTAAGTAAACAAAAGATCATTGAATTTGAAGACATGAAAGCAAGATATCTATCTATCTATCTATCTGAGTATTGTCTTTTCTGTGCATTACCTTCAATTGGTAGATAGCTTACAGATATCTTTTACTAACATCTTTGTTGAGTGCTCTACAGTGCTGTGATTATTGTAGGTGTGTTTAGAAGCCTTATAGGTTTTGCATTGTCACCCACTGGCCATATTATTTATTTTTTTAAGCAAAAGCTTAAACAATAGTAGGACTTTTGCTCAGAAGCAAATGGCACGTTTGGCCATTCTTCCCATTTAACCTCAGGGTGGACCTGAAAGAAAAACACCCTCTTTTCAAAATGTAACCTAGCTTCACTAGTAGAGAAGGTTGTCTCGGTAAGTCCCATCACTTGACTGAAAAGAATGAAGTTAGCCTATTAATGTGCTTCATGTTGATATTTAGGCACCCTTTAATGGTCCTTCCAACCAAACACATTTTGTTTTGTCTCCTAAAGATAACTGTGGGTGGTAAAGAGCTTCTGTCTTTCCTCACCTCATGATTTTAATTGTGTGCTGATTGTAGAGCAGAGAAATATTGCTGCAGGAGGACGATCAGCTTCGTCCTTCATCTTGTGTTATGCAAAAAAAAGAGCAGCTGATGACCCTTGAGTAAACTTCATCAGTTTCCTCCCGAGGTTAAACAACACAGGAGCTCAACACACCATTGCTTATAACAGTGTTGTCATGTATCAACAACAGAATCTGCTCACACCGCTGATGGGGATCACCATATCACACCATGTACCTGGATGTAAAGACATCTCCTGCATCCTGTACACCTGGAAGGTATGAGGTAAAGTGGAGATAAACCTGAACTGATACAGATCTAATGACAAAAACCACCTTTGTAGATGATATGAGGCTGGGATTTTATTAAACTCTTAACTCCATGAATAATAAGTACAGATTACACAAGCATGGCTGTTTGTGTGTCTGAGTGTCTAAAGAGACAAGCTTTCATTACAGGAGAAAAATAAGCAGAACCTGAATAATTTTTTCAGAGAATTTCATTATGATATCATATATAAATATATTCAAAGGGTACACAACTCATAAGAAATATAAACAAATTAAATATCTATTGGTTATATTAAAAGACAAAAAGAAAAGAATAATACAACTGGATACAACACTTTTCAAACTCCTGGACCTAAAGAAGCTTGACCTCTATAGAAACAAATGTTTGTTATTGAAACCAGAAAATAACATGAACAATCTGAAGCATCAGTATTACCCAGGGGACTGATGTGTCAAAGGACAGTTTAATGGATAGATAAAGTGAAAGCAACATGTGATGTTGCAGAATGATGGACTCCTGCTGGATCACTAATGGACACAGGAATCACTTGCAGTCAGTCCCCAGCAGGGTGTAAGTGGTGTGCTGTCAAATCAGAATGAGAGGGTTTCATGTAGAAGATGAAGTGAAAATCAACTTCAAACTAGCTGCAACCTCCTTGAAGATTTTTTTTCCTCAGGAAATGATGCAGGAAAATGTATGCAGAGTTCATAAGACCACAATCACATGCCTTCAGAGAAGATTAAAAAAAAAGACAAGTTTCCTATGTTCCTCACTTCATTTAAGTCCTGTTGAAGACTTCTAGTTCCATCTCAAACCCAAGAAATACTGTTAGGGAATGACGTACACATTTTTGAATTGGTTTTGATTGGTGTTTTAGAAAGCTGATCATTAAAGAGAAACTAACAGAAGAGTTAAACAAGAACCATAGCTGTTATTTCTGTTCCTTTATAAGTCAGTGTAGCAGGTGAAGGATAAAGAAATCATTTCCATTGTCTGGTGGCCCTGGGGTCACATCCATTTATGAGCTCATTCCAGCTCGCCTACAAAGTTAATTTTTTGAAAAATTAAGTATCTATAGCATACAAACCAGGTGGGACAGGATCAGACTGGCTCAGACCTACAGTAGTGAGAAAGATCTAGGTGAGACTTACAGTCTGCCTGATTAGGACCAGTACAATAAGGGAAACAATAAAAAAAAAAAACAAAACAAAAAAAACAAAAAAACAAAAACAAAAACAAAAAAACAGAAACTTGAGTATGGGCCTCACTGACACCACTGATTTTTGTTTGTGCCTAATATGACATCCTTTAAATGACATTAAAAAACATTTTATCATCAATACACAGCTTCTGGTAGTTTTGGTTTTTTTTTGTTTTTAATATTATGGAAAAAGTTTACAATAAAATAGACTAAGTTGTTTTGAAATGTTGCTGGTGGGTAACAATGTGTGAATAAAAAGCAATGTGAATTTGTGGTCTCTGTACAGTGCACGTTCTCCTCTGTGGGCACGCCTTTGAGTTTTATCCCTGAAAATCTGGAGCAGATGTGAGGAGATAACAGCTGGAAAAAATGACGATAAATAATCCACGCAGTTACTGGAATGCAATATTGTTCAAGTACAAATAAAAATGTTTGAACTATTCATCATATCTGTGAAAATGAGCTAATTAAAAAGATAACGTTGATGACAAAGCATCTGGGAATCTTCATAGAAAATAATTCCACAAAACGCTACTTGTCCAATCATAAACTGATGTAAATGTCTCTTATAAATCCTGCTCAAAAAAATAAAAGGGAACACCTAAACAAAATCAGTGTAACTCCAAATTAGTCACACCTTAGTGGAATCAATGTCACCAGTTAGGTAGTAACACTTATTGTGAATCAATCACCTGCTGCTGTGCAAATGGCACATACAACAGGTGCAAATGAGAGGCAATTAGCAAGACAACTCCCTATAAAAGAGCGATTCTGCAGCTCATTTCTGTTCTTGTTCTTTCTGGTTGAACTTTTAGTCACTTTTTCATTTTGTCAGTGCTGTCACACATAGAGGCATCATGAGGCGTTCTTTACAGTCCACTGAGGTTGCTCAAGTAGTGCAGCTAATCCAAGACGGAACATCAATGCGAGCAGTGGCAAGACGATTTGCTGTGTCTCAGCACAGTGTCCAGAGCATGGAATAGATACTAGGAGATAGGCCAGTACACCAGGAGACATGGAGGGGGCAGTAGGAGGGCTACAACCCAGCAGCAGGACCGCTACCAGGGCCCTACAAAATGATCTCCAGCAGGCCACTAATGTGCATGTTTCTACTCAAACTGTCAGAAACAGACTCCATGAGGAGGATGGTATGAGGGCCTGATGTCCACATGTAGGGCCGGTGCTTACAGCCCAACACCGTGCAGGATGATTGGTGTTTGCTAGGGAACACCAACATTGGCAGATTTGCCATTGGTGCCCTGTGCTCTTCATGAATGAAAGCAGGTTCACACTGAGGATATGTGACATCTAGAAAATGATATGCTGCATGCAACATCCTCTAGCATGACTGGTTTGGTGGTGGGTCAGTCATGGTGTGGGGAGGCAGTTCTTTGGATGGCCGCACAGCCCTCCATGTGCTAGCCAGAGGTGCCCTGACTGCTATAAGGTACCGGGATAAGATCCTCAGACCCATTGTGAGACCATATGCTGGTGCAGTGGGCCCTGGGTTCCTCCCTATGCATGACAATGCTGGGCCTCATGTGGCTGAAGTGTGTAAGCAGTTCCTGTATGATGAGGGCATTGATGTTATGGACTGACCTGCCCGTTCCCCAGACCTGAATCCAATTGAGCACATCTGGGACCTCATGTTTCGGTCAATCCACCAATGCCATGTGGCACCACAGACTGTTCAGGAGCTAACTGATGCTCTAATCCAGGTCTGGGAAGAGATCCCTCAGGAGAACATCCGCCGTCTCATCAGGAGCATGCCCAGGCATTGTGAAGAGGTTATACAGGCACGTGGAGGCCACACACACTGAGTCTCATTTAGACTTGTCTTGAGGAATATTAACTGATGTTGAATCAGCCTGGTATGTTATTTTCCACTTTCATATTGAGTATGAATCCAGATCTCCATGGTGTCATAATTTTGATTTACATTGATAATTTGTGTTATTTTCTTCTCAATCAATTCCACTGTGTTACTAATAGTTTTCAATGAGAATAATTAATTGATCTAGGATGTTTTATTTTAGTGTTCCCTTTTAATTTTGTGAGTAGTGTACTTTGCATTTCTTGAGAATTTTTCCTCCTGCAGCCTTCCTAAATGAAGCAAAGACTGTTTTTGTAGTGAAGAGCTGCACTGCTGAGCACATGGACACCAACAAACAATCATACTAAAAACTATTTTTTGCTCTCCTTGTACAGGGTTCTCCTGCAAACTGGAGTAGTGCTTACAGCAGCTGTCTAACATGGATAATGTGGCAATAAGCACATAGGTTTATCTCATCCATCATCTACATTCACTTATCCTTGCAGGGTCATGGGGGAGGGAGTGCCTAATTCACTGGATGAGAGGTGGGGGGGGTACACCCTCGACAGGTCACCAGTTCATCACAGTCATTTCATACAGATGCTTTTAAAGCAACTGGCTGATTCATTTAGCATCCATAAAGAGTAGACATTACATTAAGTCATGTTAAGAGCCCAATACTGACTGAAAAAGAGACTTGGAAAAATATTGTCCCATAATTTGTTCCACGATTATCATTCTTGGAACCTACTCATGAGCTTTGAGTACACAAAACACATCATGCCTGGTTCTCTGAGGGATGACGTCCACACTCAGCTGAATATTCCTGAAATTAGAAATGAAAGTTACTTAAACAATGTTTCATTTAATAAACAAACACTCATTGAAGTGCAGTTTCTAACACTGTCACCCTCAGAGGATCAAAATCTGGTCCTTTGGCCCTTTTCCTAAAAACAACCAGAAGCACAAGCTCAGCAGATGGTATGAAGGAATAAGGAAAGCAGGGGGAGGAGAAAGCTCAGTGTAAATGGACTTTTCCCATCACTGATACTTATATTCTTCTGTGCCAGATTTTTTTTTTTGTCAGCCCAAAAACATGGAAGCAGAGGCATTAATGCAGACTGCAGCCGATAATGACCACCTTCTACTGATTCTGTTTACACAGAAGAAAAATAGGTCAACAGCTGGACCCCAAATGATACCATAAACAGGGCTCTTAAATATGCAATTGATGATGATGAAGATGAATACATCTTTGTCTCAGTAAGGTGGGCCTTTATGAGAGAGAAGCAGGCGATTAGCGCAGGAACAAACAGAATAGAAAGAACATTCATCAATAATTCACCCTTGTTTTCTGTTGTCAGATTCACTCATGGTGTTCAGGAGGAGGATGAAGAGATGGCTGACATCATGCAGACAAGTAAGTATTTGCAAGTAAGCACAAACTTACACTGGTAACTTACACTGGTGTGGATCAAAGCTGGATGTTAGCAGACAAAATGAAATTATAAATTATAAGTTCATACACAAATTTCTGAGAGCTATTTTCATATTTACACCTATGTTTCCTTCCTAAAATTTACTGAAGGTAAATATAAGACTTTCTTAAAAAAAAAAACAAAAAAAACCCCAAAACAAAACAAAACAAAAAAAAACACGACATTAAACATAGATGTGCATGTGATTGCATTATTGATAGGTTTGTTACTTTTATGAAAGAATAAATAGTAACGTCTTTATTAAATAGACCCACAAGTTGTTTTAAAAATGATCAGTTTACATATTTGGTATTTTTAGGTACTCATTAGAATCCATTTATCCAGACTGACATAACATTTTTTTTTTCAAACTCTAACCCTTGCAATAATCATCCAATATAAAAATAACAAAGATAATGTAACACTTTTTTGTTTTTGCTCCCATTTTTCATGAGCTTTCAAGATGCTGACTGGTTTTCAGACACTCCCCACTAAAGCAAAACAGCACATGTCAGAGTGGCCTTTTGTTGTGGCCAGCCTAAGACACACCTGTGCAATAATCATGCTGTCTAATCAGCATCTTGATATGCCACACCTGTGAGGTGGGATGGATTATCTCTGCAAAGAAGTGCTTGCCATCACACATTTATACAGATTTGTGAACAATATTTGAGAGAAATTGTTATTTTGTGTATATAGAAAATGTTTTAGATCTTTCAGTTCAGCTCATGAAAAATGGGAGCAAAAACAAAAGTGTTGTGTAATTTTTGTTCAGTGTATATTGCACTGCATAAGCAATATAATATTTACTTAAAGCTGGACTTTGTTAATTTTGAATGTTATATTTTGTTTTGTCTTTTAATATGACTGGTATTGTGTATGCTGAGATGTTAATGGAAGGGAGTGATGGAAAAAAGACTTTTGCACAACTGAATCAACACCAAAAAAGAATAAAATTGAACATCATGGAGCAAACTTAGTTTAAAGGAACATCTTTAAAAGCTGAATGGAAAAAGTTAATCCTGGCTTTGGGTTTTCTACATAGAGTGTGTGTGTGTTCTCCCTGTGCATGCGTACTTCGGCTTCTTCTAAAAACACGACTGTTAGTTTAATTGGTCTCTCCAAATTGTCATGAGGTATGAGTGTGTATGCATGGTTGTTGGTCCTGTATGTCTCTGTACTGCTCTTTGATGGACTGACCTTTCAGGGTATACTTCACTTCTCATCCAATGACTGCTGGAGATAGGCACCAGCTCCCCCACAACCCTACAAGGATAAGCAGGTATAGACAAAAGATGGATGGTTTTTAACATTAAATATTTGTTAAGCAACTTGTTAACAATATTTTATTTTTTAAACTTCTTACTATAAGTTTTCATAAAAAGTATCTTGTTTTTTTTGTGTGTGTTGTGTTCCATGTTTTACCATCAATCCCTCTTAACAGCACAGAAACTGTTCCATAATAACACAAAGTCACCTGCTATCTTTACATGGATTAGACTCTTAAAAAAACGTGGTCCATTTTTGTACTTTCTCTTTGAAGGACACTGATCCAGATTATGAGAAGTTCTGTGAAGTCAATCAGTTTATAATACTGGGCAGCTCTTTTACATCAAAAGACCTGGTCATTTAACTGACCCTTATATGACAGAAATGCAGCTTTCAGTAAACTGATGAATAATTTATAGATCAACAGCTAAACAGAACAGAACACCTCTGAAGTTCAAATCTGTACAGAAGTCACATCACAGTGGAAAAACAAGGATAGCCCACAGACGCAAAAAGCTATTAGTTACTGTTGAAAAGGACAGATGGACATGAGAAATGATCAAAGTGTGAAGCCCATGCAGAGGGACAGGAAAGGCTGCAGGGAGCTGTTATTGGTTGCAAAGTAACAGATGAAAACGCCTCAGCGGCTCCAGGCGTCTTCCAGGAGCCAGAGGAGAGTGTCACATTACTTCTGCTGTGCTCTCTCAGTAGCTGCCAGGAGAATGGAGGTGGGTTTGTCAGCAACAACCTTACCAGTTCATCTGTTTTCAAAGGCCCCAAGCTCAGACAAAGAAAAGGCTTCACAGTGTACAAGGCTGAGTGTATGAAAGCTTCATCAGTCTGGTGTGTTGTTAATGTGTTCAGAAGTTGAGGTTAATGCACAGTCACCAACTGAAGGCCAAACTCACTAAGGCTGTGACGATGGCAGTCTCAAGTTCAGCTCTGTGACAGTTCAATGTGAGAGGTGGTTCACTGCCCTGGAAGCTTTATGCTCACCCACTCAGCAATAGACATGATTTCAACATTAAGGTTACACAGATACCTCTAGTAAATCAAGACTTATATATATATATTTTGTGTATGTTTAGACCACATTTAGACTGAGTTATTTTGCCCTTTGTAAGTTTATTTAAATAGACTTAAATAGAATATTAAAGCTGCAAGCGGCGTTGGGTGGCCCTCGGAGCTCAGCGCTGCTCCGGCCTTGCAGCGACTGCAGGAGCTCCAGCACTGCCACCTCATCACCGTGGTGAACACTCTCACAACATTCTTGCATTTGTCCACTAGGTGGCATGATTGGCGAATTTGTAAATCGCCTTAAGTCCATGTCAGTACGAGTTCAGCTGCAAGTCTTAAAAGTTTGATTGAAATCCAATCTTCTAGACAGGAGTTATCGTCACTTCCTATTTCCTGTTTCTGAGTAGACTCAGGAAATTAGGCCATCAGGCTACTCAGCTCAAACCTCCCATAATATCTCATCGAGTATACAGCCACTCTGTTTTGCATAGCACACAGTGCATCACACACTGCTTACTTTACCACTCAAATCACTTTATCACTTTATCATTGAAACTTTAACTAGAAGTACTATGCGTCATAGATATTCCTCCTCTTTCTTTAATTCTTCTAACAGTCTGTTTTCCTCCTCTCTCCTCTTCTATCAGTCTTTCACGATTCTAAAACAGAGACATAAAACAATCACAATCCCCTCCAAAAACATAACATATATAACATGCTTAAAATTTACAATTTAATAAATAAAACTAGATTTTTGTTTTCCATTAGAATTTGGTCGATTTAAGATGAGAAACTCGGATCATCCCAGTATAATCTCAGTATAAATATTAATGTTTTTAATTATTCAAGTTTCCTCAGCTGATGAAATGCCAAAAATACCATATTTAGCAAAAACAACTATTTTCATTTAGAGCTATAACTAATGCAACAGAAGAAATTATCTCTCTCTCCTAATTCTCAGTCTATGCAGTTCTTGCCTCATTCAGCTTCCCTGTCACTGACTCCCTTATTTTTTTATGAGGTGCTTTCATAAGTCCAAACTCATACCTAGCCACGAAAATTCCATAACATCTTACTTTACAATGAGTTTCTTTTAATCATTCAGTTAAGATTTTTCTCTCTCTCTGACTCATGACGTAGCTACTCTCAAGTAATATGTTCTGTATTGAGTAATTCAGTAGGATTTTTTTTAAAGCCTTCCCCGTCATATTTTGTTATTTTAGGAGTGAATTGTGCGTGTGTTTGCAATCTTTTTGAGCACCCAGAAAGAGAAGATTTTCTCCTGTTTGGCAACATTTTGATCATCTCTCCAAATAAGATTCACACATAGTAATAAATCATAGCTAATAATAACTACCATAATGTCAAAAAACAACTCAGTGGATCTTGTGTTCTAATTTCTTTTTTCTATTTTGTGGTGAAGTTTCTGTTGTGTTCAAATAAACATTGATGCAATGCCATCTCATCTATGCTGATACATTGTAGAGCTCTGCATGAAAACAAACACACTAACTGAGGTGGTCCAAGCTCAGCTAAGTCATTTTAGGATACATTTTAGTCTGCAATGATAAGACAGCATGCAAACATATAATCATTTGGTAATATTGGAGCACTGGAGAATCCACTGGAGGATTGGGAAGGACAGAACAATGTTTATCACAACTTGTATGAACTTGCTGTTGCTTTCCTGGTTTCCTCTGCTTCATCTGTACCCTGTGAAAAGGTATTTTCTATAGCAGGCGAAATCATCTCAAAACAGAGATACTACCTGAAGCTTAGCACAAGTATTTAAGTACAAATAAATTAAATGTTGTCCCTGGTCATAGATATGACAAAGTAACACAAGCACATTCGCATCACAAACCTCTTCTTTATGTTTCCACTTTCCCTTTTGATCCAGCCATTGTATCATAAAGATAAAGATTTCATGTATTGGCATTACAAAAATTTATTGATTTATTCAATTTAAAGGTTCACTCACGAAAGTAACATCATTATCACTTTCCTTTTTTTGACATTTACTGACCAAGTGCTGGCACAGTAAAGCTAAGAACGCATCATTGAACTTTGGCTGAGTGGACCAATTGGATGGAAAGCTTCAGTGCTTCATGAAGCTTCATCTCACCATTACTACTACTCCCTATATATATTGCTATATAAATAAATATTGATTGATTTTAAAAACTAATTTGTTTGCAGATGACAGTGGGTAGGGCTGTGCCCTGTCTGACTCTAATGACTAGTCAACACTCCATTTCCACTGTCCATGGATGAATTGATTTTGTGAAGGTGACCAGTTGGAAACTCAAGTTAATTTCAATTTGCTCTAGAAGGTGTTCATGTTATCAATGTTGATGTATGTGGTGTGAAACAATCCAACATAATGACCCTGAGAACCCAGTGCTAAACCTGACCAACTGTTATAGGGCAGGCCCCGGGTCTCTACACCTTGCAGCGTAACAAATTTATCAAAGCTTTTATGGCAACAAAAATGCTGCTGGTGGTCACACCTTAATGATCTGAGTGCTTGTGAAGGCCTCAGTACCTCAATGCTCATCTGTCAGCATTCACCATCAGACTGTCAAAGTACAGCAGTAATGGTGTAGCGTTTCTATTCTGAAGGTCACTTACCACTTTAAAGTGACAGGACAAAGCAAGGGGCCTGTGTGTCATTTCAGGCCAATATGAGTTTGACATGTGCTTCCCCTGATGTTCAATCACTGTGATTTTCTGTTTCCCACTCAGGCTTTGTAATTCTGCTGCCCAGCTTTGCAGAGGCAGGTGGGAAGTGATGAATGTGGCTGAAACTCAGGCAGGTGGAAAATGATGAATGCCAACAATCATGTCTGACCATCAGTTGAGGCTGAACAAAGGAGCAACACAATGAAAATGATTTTCATATTTTTTTTTTCACATTTGTTGCTAATTAATTTGAGTCTTTTCTGTCTATATGCTGTTTCTACTACCAGTAGCTTTTGTTTTCAGTTTGATTGTGTTTGTACCTGAAAATTTAAGACAGTTCTACTGTCAGCAATTTTGCCCTAGAAATCCACATTTCACTGTCGTGCTTTTGTACTGTTATTAGTGGAAACCTTTGTTAGAAACAGTGCTGAGTGCAGGTAAAACAAAAGAATAGATGTTTCCAGTGTAAGACAGCATATGTTCCCAGGAATGTAATCTATGCAGTTGTAAAGCTGAGTCAAAGAAAGATGTTTTCCATCCATCTATCTGCTGATGGGACCACAGTTTCATTCTAGAAATTTTCATTCATACACAAAAGAAATGTTGCACTTGGAATGTTATGAAAAGGGTTTCTACAGTGATAAAAGCAAGAAAAAAAAAAAAAAAAAAATCAATTGACAGTAATTAAGCTGCAAATTGATAAAAGCCAATGTGACTAATCAGTCTGGAACAAGATGGAGATAGAGGATAGAGATGAAAGAAGCTGATATACCAGAACTCTTATTAAAAGGAAGGATGGATACAACCACTACCACCGCACAGTCTGGACCTCATCTTAGATGAATCAGGTTGGTTCTGCAGATCATCTGAATGAAACAGTGGGAGGAGCCTCAACCTTAAGGCCTTGATATCTTTGCACTGGCTCCAGCTCCAGCACTGAACTTCCATTCGTAAATTGAAATGGGGAAAAGGTTAGCGGTAGTTACATCAAGTCAAAAGTATAGAGGAGAACACACACTGGGAGTTTGTGTCATCAATTAACATGCATCAGTTGGCATCTTTAACACACACTAACATGCCCTACTGAAGTGAGCAAAGAAAGGACACATAAATAGACTCCAGCATAGCGCAATAGTGTTTATATTTCTGAATAGAAAAGGGTTAGGGAAAGATCACTGGGTGCTGCATCTTGGAGCGTCTGCTGTTGACCAGAGACTGCTGGTGTTGTTTGATAAAACCTGATACAATTGTATTTTTTCTGCAGATACCATGAATATACGTTGCCCTTTACCCTGCTCTAATGCTATAGCACCCCCTATCACGAAACACAGACTCTACACAAAAGAGAGTGCATTATAAGCTACACAAATACCTCTTATATTGTGTTCAGACTGAGCGTCAGGGGTGTCTGGTTTACATGCAAAGTCATTTGGACACACGTCTACGAGGCATCAAGAAGTCTCATGGCACGTCTCTTGCTGCTCATTTTGGAGCGTTTCACGCATCTGGTACTGCACGTTTTCAGATTTTGAGCGTTTGACATCAGTACAGCGCGTCTAAAGCGGCAGATGCTAGAGTTGGAAAATCTGAACTTTTGTAGCTGGACAAAAGTTGCAAAAGTTTTGCAATCAGAGAGACTCCACTATGTGACTCAGTGGCGCATTTTCTGGATGAAAGAACCAAGAGCCTGGGAAGTCACATCACACAAAGACAACAATGGAGAGCAAACTCATCGTCGCTGTTTGTGCTCGTCCTATTATCTACGACCAGTTGAGCAGGTCATCAAACTGGGCTCGGGTAAGACGAAAATAGCACTGAAAGCAACTCTCATCAGCTCACAGCTCCTGGAGTAGGTGGTGAAACTACTCCAGGAGCAGTGATAGTTCAAAGTCAGAACGCCTCTGAATTATCAGGTGGATCCAGACACAGAGCATAGGCACCCGACAACGACGTTCTCTTGCTTTCAGTGAATAAAGCCAAGCCACTCTCAATTTTATTGCCATTGTACAAAGAGACCGGCAGAGGAGAACAACCAAAAGTCAAGAGGCTCCCCCAACACGCATCTTTCCACACTTTGCTCAGACACGTGTCTAGAGCGATTTTGACGCTCGATACCAAGCATCTGACTTCAAAGTGCACAAGTGTCCAACTTGAGTTGTTGGACGCCATTTTGACGTGCAAAACACATTTGGTCGGAACACAGCATAAGATGCAACAGGACTTGATGTTTCACAAAATTTGCTTTCTTTTTATATGCTTAGAACGATGTAAAAATAATGTGTCTGTAGAAATGTCAGCATACTTAACAAAATTTGAACCAGAAGGAAAGAATGTTTAGTATGGAAGAAGAACTATCCAAAATGGCACTGCAGATGGCCACCTTGGTACACTCAGTCAAACTTTTTTTTTTTTTTTTTACTGTATTTGTGCTGTACTTTGCTGGTACACTACAGTCACTTTTGCCAAAGAGCAACTCCTAAGCATCAGAAAGTACTCTCTGAACAGTCTTTTTCTAGTTTTCACCAATCCAGAGAATTTTTTTTGAGATTATAGTTGGAAATGTGGCAACTCTCCATGGGATTTACCAGAGACGCAGACAGGTGAAGCATGAAGGTACACTCGTCAAGGTCCACCAGTGGGGACTGCGCACTCTACTTTCATATGTCCACCTGGAAAATGTCCACTCCCTAGCAAACAAAATTAATTAACACCTCTTTCTCTGCACAAGAAACTTGGAAATCCGTAGATCTGTCACCCTCTGCTTCACCGAAAATTGGTTCGGCGAACACATCGTGCACAGTGCACTTCTGATGCCAGATCTTGAGCTGTTTTAAGCGGACTGTGACTTTTAAATAAATGCAGGTTGATGTACTAATGTCACAGTGTTTCAAAAGACATGTAGCCTTCACCTGGAGTCATTTTTTACTGGAAACTCTTTTATTCACAAAGGGAAGTCACCTCATTTTCTTTGATCAGTGTCTACATCCAAAAAAACTGAGGCCAAAAACATCTCAGCTTTTATCAGACATGGAGAAAAAACATCCAGACTCCCTCACTATAGTTTTTTGTGATTTTAACAGCACAAGCACTTTAGTTGCATTGATTATTGCAACAGTGTCTTCACAGGTCTGCCTAAAAAGTCAATCAGACAACTTATGCTGATTCAGAACACTGCTGCTCGTGTTCTCACTGAGACCTCACTAAGACCTAAGGGGTGAAAACATCACCCCTGTTCTAAAGTCCTTACACTGGCTCCCTGTAGCTCAGAGAGTAGACTTTAAAATACTTCTGTTAGTTTATAAATCACTGAATGACTTGGCACTAAAATACATTAAAGACTGCTGTCACTGTATCAACCTTCCAGGCCACTCAGGACTTCTGGTTCAAGTCTACTCTGCATCCCCAGAACCAAGGCCAAACATGGAGAAGCAGCTTTCAGTTTTTATGCACTACAAATCTGGAACAAACTCCCAGAAAACTGCAAAACAGCCGACATGCTGAGTTCCTTTAAATCAAGGCTAAAAACCCACCTGTTTAGAGCTGTCTTTAATTAGTAGTAAGTGGAACATTGATCAATATTTGCTTGATGATATGTGCTTGAAGATCCTTATGATTTTGATGCATTGATATTTCCTCTATGATTTTGATTATTTTCATGTATATTTGCTTGATGATGTTGATGATTTTGCTGTATACTTGCTTGATGATTTTGCTGTGTACTTGATTGTTTTTATGAATTGAAGCACTTTGAACTGCCTTGCTTCTGAAAGGTGCTATACAAATAAACTTGAGGTGACTTGACTAATGAACTTTAAAATACAAACGGCATGTAAATTCCCCCATGAATGATACAAACACACTGGACCATTGTTGCACAGTTGTAAAGGAAGCATACTGAGCAGTTCCCTAGTGCAGCTTTAGGGCTCTGCTAACTGTCTGCTTCATCTCATTTCAACTTACAGGCAAAAACTGAAAAGGTCTAAGCCTGTCAAGTAATGATAAGCCTGATGAGAAAAAGCAGATGTTACAAACCTATATTGACTGCTGGGTTGTTTTTGAAGCTTGAGCCACTGACCTAAATGAGCTAAAAGCATGACCACTTTTGTTAGTTTTTGTGAGGACATATGTTTTCAGACCAAGACCTTTTGCACATACAACAAAAAGCAGCTTCTTAGCAGATGACCAAACATCAGTTTAGATGCTCATCCCTCCACATCAACTGGCTGAGGACCTCAACATTTTCATCTGCAGGTTTGAAAAGTGGCCAATGACACCTCCAAACCATTCACCCACACCCCACTTGCAGTACTTGTAACCCCCACCAACAACTCTATCACTTCCTCACTTCTCCCCTCTGACCCCCTACATGCACTAAAGAGCTCTGTGAAATATTTAAATAGGCTCTTTCAGCATCAGAAGACCTGGAAAGTTAGAGGATCTGACGGTATTTCCCCCTTCTACCTGAAAGCCTCCATTGACAAACTGGCCCCCATCTTCTCTGAGATCATCAACAAGTCAAGTCAAGTTTATTTGTATAGCACATTTCAGCAGGAAGGTAGTTCAAAGTGCTTCACATCATAAAAAACATCACTCAAGTATACATAAAAATAATCAAAATCATTGAGCAAGTATACAGCAAAATCATCAAACTCATCAAGCAAATATTCATGAAAATCATCTGGTCAATCAACAGGCCTTTAATGTATTTTGATGCTAAGCTGTTAAGTAATGTATAAACAAACAGAGCACATCACCCCTGTTCTAAAGTCCTTACACTGGCACAGTGTTGCTCAGAGAATAGAGTTGAAAATACTTCTATCTCCCTGGTCTTAGAGAGAACATGAGCAGAAGCGTTCTGGATCAGCTACAGCTATCTGATGGACTTTTAGGCAGAACTGTGAAGACACTTGCAGTAATCAATGTGACTAAAGATAAACGCATGGATCTTGTTGAGAAATTAGTTCCTTAATCCAGGAAATGTTCTTCAGGTGATAGAAGGTCGACTTTGTAACTGTCTTTATGTGTCTCTTAAAGTTCAGGTCTGAGTCCTTCACTACACCCAGATTTTGGGCCTGATCACTAGTTTCTAGCTGTAATAACTGAAGCTGCTTGCTGACTCTAGATTGTTACTCTTTGGGTCCAAACATAATACTTTTAGTTTTGTTTCTGTTGAGCTGGAGAAAGTTTTTGCACATCCACACATTGATTTGTTTTAAGCATCTGTTTAGTGTTTGGATGGGTTCAGAGTCACCTGGTGACATCATAATGTAGAGCTGTGTATCATCTGCATAGTTATGGTAGCTAATATTTTTATTTGTTATAATCGGAGCTAGTGGGAGCATGTAGATATTAAATAGGAGGGTCATAGGATTGAACCTCAGGGTTCTCCACATGTGACTTCTGTCCACTCCAATGAGAAGTTGCCTATTGACACAAAGAAATCAATAGGCAACTATTGGTTCTTTAGGTAGGATTCAAACCAATTAAGTACTGTACCAGAAAGTCCAACCCAGCTCTCCAGTTGCTTCAATGATATATCATGGTCAACTGTGTCAAATGCTGCACTGAGGTCCAACAGAATCAACACTGTGGTTCTTCCACAGTCTGTGGCTATCACTGAACACTTTGACGAGGGCAGTCTAAGTGCTATGGTGAGCACGGAAACCGGACTGAAAGACATCATAGCGGTTTGTCATTGTTAAGAAGTGATTCAATCGTTGAAACACAGCTTTTTCAATAATTTTACTGATGAATAGAAGGTTAGAGATTGGCCAGTAATTCTGCAATAGTGATTTGTCTAGATTGTTCTTTTTTAACAGTGGTTTGATAATTGCTCTTTTTAAAGCCTGGGGGAAAACACATAATGAGAGGGATGAGTTTACTATTTGAGTAAGATCAGATGCAATGACGGGCTGAACTTTCTTAAGGAAGGTTGTATGTGGCATATTAAGACAGCAGTAGGATGAGCTTAACTGTTTTAAAATTTCTTAAGTTTTCATACTTAAGTTGGTGAAATTCAGCTATTTTCTATGCATTTGTTATGTTTGGTCATAACATCATTCTTGGATTTGTTGTGGATGTGCAGATTAACCCTGAAATTTAAAAAAAAATTTCTCTAAAAAGGTTGGCAAATTCATTGCAGTCCCTGGTAGAGTGGAATTCAGGTGTTACAGTCACAGGTGAGTTTGTCAATGTGTCAACTGTGGCAAACAAGGCATGAGCATTGTTGACGTTTTGGTTTATGATTTATGCAAAAAATGTTTCCCTTGCATGTTTTAGTGATGAGTGATAGCTTCGCAGCCTCTCTGTGTAGATTTAATTGTAAACGTGAAGTCGAGTTCTATGCCATTTATGTTCAGCCCTTCTACAAAGGCTTCTTTCGTTTCTTACAAGTGGAGAACTTATCCATGGAGATTTCTTCCTACCAGATACAATCTTCACTTTAACAGGAGCAATGGAATCAGTGATGTCTGAAATTTTAGAACAAACGTGATCTACCAGCTCATCTACTGAGTTACAAAATGGCAGTGAGGTAGTGGAGTTCTGATTAAAAGTTTCAGCTGTGTTGTCTGTAAAAAAACATTTTGTGATAATATAAGTTTTACTAAGCAAGTCAACAGAGATTGTACTTTCAAAAACAACAGAAAAGTGATCAGACAGAGCGACATCAATTACAGAGACCTTGGAGATATTTACGGCCTTGCTGATAATCAAATCCAGAGTGTGTCCTCGATTATGTGTCGGCTGTTTAACTTATTGAGTCAAACCAAAGTTTTGAAGTATGTACATCATTTAGCTTTTTGCTTCTCTGTCTATTGGGTTGTCAACATGGATGTTAAAGTCTCCTATAGTTATTAAACAATCTTAATCAATGCATATCAGATATCAGTTCACAGGTCTTGAAAAAATTTGTCACATATTTTGGGGTTTTGTATAGAGTTAGTGTCAGAGTTTGTTTGTGGCCTTTTAACTCAATTCCCAAATTTTCAAAGACTCAAAATTGCCCAGGAAAAACTTTTTACAGTTTAGTGTACTCCATTTTCAGGTCCACAACCATGACCTCAGAGTTAGAGTTGACTCTCATAATGGCCACTTCACACTCAGCTGTGAGAAGTCATGGCCTAAAGAATCCAACAGAACCACATCATCTGTGAAAAGCAAAAATGAGATCCTGAAGTTACCAATCCACACACCTTCTTTTCCATAACTAAGGCTTGAGATTATTTCCATGAAAACCACAAATGAGATTGGTGAAAAGGGCTGGCCCTGGCAGAGTCCAACATACACTTGGAACAAGCTCAGGTCTGTGCCTATAATGACAACTACGTACACAAAGCAGGTTACTAGAAATATCTTCACAAAGACTTTGCATTGACTTCCATTTATTATTCCTTCATTTCTATAGCCAAACCCTGACATGTGACATGATAAATGCAGTGAGTGGGTGGCTTGAGCCCTTGTGATAAGCTTTTCCCTGGTCAAGGACTGAAAACCAGAAACTTCCAATCGGGCTGTTTAGCATGTCCTTTATGTGGGAAATAGGATGACGGTCTGGGAGAGACTTCTTATTCAACTCTCTGTAATCACAGCATAGGCTGAGGCTGCCATTCTTTTTCCGTTCGCAGACTATTGGGCTAGAATAGTTTGACTTTGACTTTGTTATCCATCCCCTTTTAAACAAATCTTCAAGGTATTTTTTTACCTTATTGTGTAGGGGTTTGGGGACGGATACATATATTCTTGTCACTGGTGTGGGATCCTGTAGTCGGATTTTGAGCTGTAGAGACTTTATAATCATCATGGGAGAAAGCTGGACATTCTGCTCGGAGTAGTTGTTTCACCAGTCGCTGTTGTGTTTGGGAAAGGTGGCTGATGGGAACTGATGGATCCCACGTATCTTCACTTTCAGTCCCTCCTTGGTCCTTTATTTCCCCTTTGCATTCTGATCCTGTGGATGTTCCCTTTTCACAACTGGGATTTGGTGTCTCTGTTTGATTTATTTCTATTAATTCTGTTGGTGCCACATACATTGCCTTTACTGCTTGGATTTGCCCTAATTTACTCTTGGAGGGTAAAACGATGTCATGAGCAGTATCATTGTTAACTGGGATTCTGAAGCAGGACCAGGAACCCCATTGTAGGCACACGATTCCTTCCTTGATCCTTAGTCCCTCTGGTAGTTGTGACTGTGACAGAGGTTCAAACAGGACTCCTTGCTGACCTGTGAGTGGGCCAGCTCGCGCACTGCACTCCACCCTACCATCTTCACCTGGCCAGCTGGGATGACGAGGTTCTCCTTATGTGCTTTCACAGTACTTATGCCCTGTGAATCATTTGTACTCCTCATGACTCTTAGAAGCACCCCTGCTTTCTTACTTTCTTGCTCTGCTGACTGCTTCTGTGATGAGGGGAGGGAAGATCTACACCCACTTTTAATAGGTATTCAATTACATTGTAACCAATGATTGGTTCTTCTCCCACCTCTTCTTCTTCAGCAACCAGAACTGGAACCCAGAGCTCTAGCCGTGTGTGACTAATGGATGGTAATCTGAATCTGACCTCAACCCACCCAATAAAAGGGATTGGTGTCCTATTCACTGCTCTACCATCCAATATTCCAGGCCCAATAATTTCAGAGAGGCTTCTGACAATAACATGGGGAATATTCTGCTTTCTCCATTTTTCACTCATGAGACATACCTATGATCCAGTATTTTACCAGGCTTTAGTTTCCACTCCATCCAGCAGGCAGGTGATGACACACTTCTTTCCAGTCAAGTTGAGCAGTTTGTCTCTTTGTGATGGAGAGAAGAGGTTGACATTAACCCTCTCATTCACCTCAGGTGCTGCTTGTCTCACTTCCTCAATAACCTTTGCCTCTAAATGGTGTGTGCTGTGAGTGGTAAGCTCGTGACGATCTCCCGTTAGTTCATAATTCTTGTCCACTCCTGTTGCTGGTATTGATGTTACACCGCTCACTGACATACTCCCTTCTCCAGGCTTCCCTAATATGTTTTTAACAACTCTGCACCCACGTGATAGATGCCCACTCTGTCCACATTTTAAGCAGTGGTCACAAAACTCCCCCTTTGCTATTGTCCTGACAACTTTTACAGCCACACCTCTGACTTGGTCTTGACTTGGAAAGAGCTACATGAGAGTCATTACTCAGTTTTCTGATGTCTTGCATCTCACTTTTAAGTTGTCTGATGGTGTCTAGGAGCTCAGCTTCTGTGTGAGAGACAGCTGATTGCACTTTCCCGGTTTTAGCTTTCATCCCAGTGGAAGATGACTGTTCTTGTTCCCAATTTGCTCCAACTGTTGTTTTGGGAGCTGCCTGTGCTTCTGCTCTAACCTCCCTCACTTTCAGGTCTTTACTGCTCATCCTGAACTTTTGTTGCCTTTCCCATTCCATGCTGGCTGCCTCATTTGTCTTTTCTATTAGGATATCATCTGTAACTCTCAGATCATCAAGGAAGTTCTTGAGCTGGTGTTTAACGTTATCATTAATCAGTCCTGTTCCCACTGCTCTCAGAAACTTCTTTTGAATCAGTTCTGGCCCATAATCCCCTTCTGAACCAGGTTCTCTGGATGCAGCCAGCAATATTTCCCTAAATAAGAAGTTTTGTGGAGACTCATTACTGTCTGTGATGTTTATTATCTGATGGTACAGGTCAGTGGAGCTATCTTCTTTGTAATGACCCTTTAATGTTGTACGCAGCTGTGCAATAGTAAGGTCTGTCTTGATCTCCAGCATGTCATGGAGAGGTAAACCTGGGCTGGTAGTTCTGACCACAGCCTCTATGAGCTCCCCTTCACTGTGATTTCTTTTCAGCCCCGTATCAATCTGATGCATCAGATTTGAATAGGACAGTTTGTGTTTCTGTCCCCTTTCTCCAATTTGGCCATTAATTTTAAACTCTCTTCTTATAGTAACTTCCAGTAGGCTTGCTGTAAAGGGATTAACAGGTTGTGTTAACTGGTGATTTTTCACTTTGCTTTCCAATTTTGCAATTTCTCCCTCTAATTTCTTTGTCGCAGCTTGGAAACTTAGATGTAATGCTGGATATTGTTCTTGTAAACTTCAAAGGGCAGCTGAAACCCGCTCCACTGTCTCATCAAGCACATGTGACAACTAATCTTTTCTCACTTCTTTAGCTTTTGATATTAATCTGTTGAGAAATTTGCAAGCTATATCCTCTTCTTCGTTCTCAATAGCAGTATCAACAGCTGCACTTATCAGTCTGATCAGCGAGTGCTTTTTAGTCTAATTTTCTGCCAAGAGTTTAGCATACAAACACACCTCCTGTAGCTGGTCCACTTTCGACTGCACCAGAGCCTCACTCAACTGGTCTTGTAGTTGCTCCAATTCCATTGCTAGTGTACTGATGCTGGGGTCTCACTCTGTCTTTGCTGAAGCACTGCTGATTCCCCGTACGGGCCATCAATTTGTTGCACACTAAATAGTTAATCAGTGTGGATTTTGTGGGTTCCTTTTATTGTAGACAACTATTAACAGACAGATACAGAGCAACAGCGAATACATCCTTCAGCAGCCGTTACAGCACTGCATTGCCATTGGCTTGATGGACCAATAACCATTAATAACTTGGCTCAAATAACAAATTAGTCTACCATAGCTCATTTCTCCAAGCACACAACAAATATAGCGGCCCTATATTGTAAGTCTCATCACCTCCGGTAACAGTTAGCTTAGCTGCTAGCCTACTCTAACATATAACTAACATTTACCCACTACACATTTGGGGATAATCAGCCTACTTCCCCACAACAGCATGAACTTATAATACTCCTATATATCGCTACAGTTGTGGCACTCGTTTCTATTTACTGGTTAACAGACAGATACAGAGCAGCAGTGAATACATCCTTCAGCAGCCGTTACAGCATTGTTTTGCCATTGGCTTGCTGAGGTAGGAGATCTCAGTATGTTTGATATGCCCTTTGGTGGCGAAGTGCTGCCACTACATGCTTCTGCCAACCCTTTGTCTCAATAGGAGAAATGGAGCTTAATGAACAATTTACATAACAACATGTAAACAGAATAATCAGAATAACATAATAGTCCCGTACTGAAATAAAATAAATTAAAAAGTAGGGGGGTGTAATTATGTTTAAAGTCCATTTTCTGTCACATATATTTTGTTTATTAGTGGAAAGGAGTGATGCAAGACAGCCTGATCCTGTGTGAAGAAGTAACTTGTTATACCTAATAGCTTGTTATACCTACATATGTGTTGCTGTCTGGTTGTTGTCCTTCAGGATTTTCTGCTAAAGAGCAGAAGCTGTGGTTCCACCAGTTACAGCAAACTCTTCAATGTCCCTTGTCTGTTTTAATGTTATAGCAGATGTAACATGACAAACATCTTTCACTTTTGGCACATCAGTAAATATTTTCCCCCAGAAATGTGGTTTCTCAAGATGTTTGTTGAGAAATGTGAGATGGTCCTTTGTGCTCATTTTGGTCAGCAGTGGTCTGTGACTTGAAATTCTCCTATGGATGCCATTTTTGGCTCTATCTGTTTTCTCCATTTTTGGAGCACAACTCCCACTGTAGGTTGCTAAAATCCCAAAGTTTCGGAAATGATTTTGCAACCTATTCTGGACAAATGGATGTCAATGATTGTCTTTTGCATCTGTTCTTGATTTTTTTAAATTTTTTTTTACATTAGCGTATGATGTGTTGCTTTTAATAAACTTTTAGCACACTTCATGCTGTCAGACAGGTTCTTTGTAAAGATTTTTTTTAATTTTCCAGGTCAGGCAGTAATTAGATCTCTATGTGGCTAGTTAAACTGAACCAAAAAGATATGGTTAATTACAATGAAATCATGTTTTAAAAAGGGAAGTGATTTTCAAATAAGGCCAGATTGGTTTGGTTATCTTTTTCCCTTCCTTCCTTTCTTCCTTCATTCATTAATCATAATTTATGAACAACCTGTTGTATTTACTTAGGTTGTCTTTAATAATAAAATATGTTTGTTCATTGTAGTATGACAAAAAAACATGAGGTGCAGATAGGTTTTCAAAGAACTGTAATTAAACAATGTTTCTTTAAATTATAAAACAGTCGAAGGATTATGTTTAGCAATTGTGGGCAGAAACAAAATAAGAAACGAGAGCTTAACTCTACATCTACCTTAAACACTATGAAGAGAGGTTGAACAAAGGGTAACAAGCTTATTTGAGACAAATCTAAACATTTACCTGTGAAATCTTAGTTTTGTCAGTGTAAACTCATGAGTGCAAGTGTCCTCTGGTTAATCATTTTTTTGCTGTAAGCTAAATTTTGTAAGAACAATAAAACAAGATCTGCTTCGTATTCTGTAGTTTCTTTTTCCTTGAACTCTTGAGAGTCAGGAGAGCTATTTACACATTTTAACTGAGACATAAAGGATTTAAGGTTTTTCACATTCTGTACAAAACAGTTCCAGTGAAAACACACCTCCACTGATACACAGAAATAACAAAATTGTCTGAATACATTCCAGGAAGACGAGATGTTATTGTTTCTTGTTAAAATGCAATTATGTTCTGCGTGCTCAGGTCATTTACCTTTCAGCGCTCTGTGCAGGTTCTGTTTGCACTATGATATATGAGTTTCCTGGCTTGGAGAGTTTTGGAGGTTATTGGAGTTTTAGCTTTGATCATACACCTTTCTCATTGTAATCTGAGATATGCAGACTTCAAAGATTGAAACCGAGAGCTTCTCTTTCCAATTTTCACAAAATACCAGCTTTGCAGCTTTTTAATAACATTTCCTTTTTTTGCAAAATGTGCAGTGTTGGATAATGTACCAGTAGCTTTATCCATAAGAGGATGATTAAACCTGCTGCCAGGAGCTGATAGCATTAAACAGTCATAGCATAGATAAATCACCTGCACATCTATCAGCCTTATTGTCAAAAAATGAGAAAATGTTTAGTGATGATGTGATTAGCAGGGCTGGGAGCAGCCTGAGACAATGGAGGACATCAGAGGGCTTTATTAGCCTCATTAACTCAAATTACTACTGAAGGTCAGCTTTTGAACAATGTATCTACAATTCAGAGTAGCCTCATTTGTTCAAACTGACCTTCCCTTCATCTTCCTCAAACCAGTAAATCACACACTGTTCAGAGTGCAGCATCCTCACTGGTTGGAGACCAGAAGTTTTGCGGGTTTAATTGATGATGCTGTCACAAATGCCACGCTTGGACAGCACAATATCTGTGAATATTTATCTGGTATCTGAAAGACGTATTTACATGTATTTATTGTGAATCCTATATCTAATCTTGTGTATCTACTTTTGGTCAATAGTTTTTGATAACAGCTCATCAGAAGTGTCTGGCATTGAACTGACAGGACTGCTAGCTGCTGGAATTAATTGCAGCACATCTACTTATGAGATGTACTGATACCTTCACATGGTATAGAGGGATTATTTGTTTGTAAACATGGTGGATGCACACGCAACCTGACTGCAGAAGAAGCCGGCCTGCCTTTAAACTGTCCCCGATTGCCATGGTTACTTACCCTTATCTCGCTGTTTTAATATTAGCTATCATGTTGTCAGCGTACTACAACTGTTTATCACCGAGTGATAAAATAAGTTACGCTACCAAATTGACACCAGTGAATGGGATACATCCTAATGAGCTATGCCTGTTACATGCGAGTGAATAAACAACAAAAAAATTGCTCAAACTTCAGTGGCGAGACATTACATACAAAATGAAAGCAATTTCATTTATGGTAAGATCATCAGCTCTCAGTTGGAAGCGTTAAGTCCCTCTAAATAAGACAAACATATCCATGATGAGCAAGGGCGCCATTATAGGGTTTTCCTAAAACTAAAACTATACATTTTCATAAAAAATGGAATTCATATTTAGCGTACAAAGGGCAAACAGAATATGATCATTTCTACCTATTTTGGTCCCAATTAGCCGCTATTTTGACTGCGAGGAATTTTGCGCTGTTCTAGTTCAGTTTTCCTGGCCGGGCAAAATGAAAAATAGATGCTAGTTTTCAAAGAGTATTGCAGTGTTTGGTTACCCTTACAAAAAAATCCCATGAATTTCACATATGAAAATCACATGTGAAACCATGTACCGCATTAAAAATGAACACTATACTGTGATATGCACAGTACAGTGGGTGCTGATGCAGCATTACATCGACTGATGATCCCTGTAGACTTTACTCAGATTTTTATTTTTGGATTCCAAATATTTGTGGCCATATTTCCAACATCAAAACTTTCTCCCTACTCTTTCAACTTTGGTAAATCCTCTGTGCCTTCTTTTTCAGAAAGGTCTTTTTTTTAAGTAGTGAGTTTGATAATGCATGAGTAAATAATATATAACACAATACTTCCAGAGAATGTTCTACATGCTGACCTGCTGATTGGGAAGAAATGTGAAAGCTAAAAATGATCTGAAATAATCTACTTATCTTTTTTTGTTGAAAATACACCATAATTGTCTTTTTTTTTTTTTTTGGTCTAAAAGTATGGTTTTTCAACATATTTTAGAAGTTTAAAAGAAGTCTAAATATAGATCTGTTTAAGCTGACATTGACAAGCATAAAACTAAGGAGACTGAAGTGTTCTCAAAGTCAAGATACTTTAATTTCTAACCCAGCCTCGTTACCAGGTGAGATACACAATTACAAACTTTGCCAAGCACAAATAATATATATGTTCAGCACCCTTGATGTATGCTAGTCATGACTTCATTGTTGGTGAATTAAATTTTTTTAGAAATACAAATTCAACTTTGTCTCATCGTCATCAAACATTTTCTTTTAGTGATGAATTATCTCTGTGTTATGAGCAACTCAGTCATAGAGATGCTGCCGCAGTATGAAAATGTAGTTCTGGTTGGAAATTACAATTGATGCTAAACAACTTACAGTTGGTGGTGATATATATAGCAGTTCAAAAAACTGAACAACTCAAATGTCCACTCCAATAGACCACTTTTAGATTAGGCAGTTTTCTTTGGTCTAAACCAAAATAAAGATATCTGTGTCTAAATCAGATGTCAGTGTGAATCAATTGAATCAATGAGAAAGCCACTGTTGAAGAAAACTTAGATCAAGGCTGGACTAGAGTTTGCCAAAAGGCATGTGGGAGACTCCATAGTCAAGTAGAAGAAAGTTCTTTGGTCTGACGAGACCAAAATTGAGCATTTTGGCTATCAGACAGGACGCTATGTTTGGTGGACACCAGACAATGTACACCACCACAAACACACCATGCACGCTATGAATCATGGTGGTAACAACATCAAGCAGTGGGAATGCGGGCTCCGGAAGGCTTGTAAAGGCAGAAGGTAAAATGAAGGATGCATTTATTTTCCAGCAAGACAATGACCCAAAACATCCAGCTACACAGAAATTGTTTGAAGACAATAGGATGATGATGGCAGGAGTTTTTCCCATAGTCAGTGGGTTGCTGGTTCAAGCCCCACTCTGTCTGTCTCCATTGTTGTGTCCTTGGGTATGTTGTTGTGCATAAGCCAACCTCTCCCTATTCTTACTCAACCTATTGGGCTGACTTATTACCAGCTCTCCATCTAACGGGTCCGGAAAATCCCCAACCTTGTAGGGTATTACCCTGCACAAAGATTCCTGGGATAATCTGTTTAAGCTGGTGTCGAGGAAAACTTGTCTAGCCTCTCACTACCTCCTGTTCCAGATGTCATACCCTTTTTCAGTTCATAAAGTGGCCAACTGAGTAGCCTAGCAGCAGTCCAACTTCAAGAACCACACCTGTTAGCGGTAGCTTTTCCTCTAAAAACAACATGCACTTATCACCGACTAGATAAATTTTAGTAACTCTGCCTGAGTTCCAGGGGCATTGTTATAAATTTCACCTAAGGTAACCATTAAAAACCTCCCAACTTTACTTAAACCATGTACCATAGCATGTTTTACACTCATTAGAGAACTCCACTTGTAAGATGACTCATTTAATTTAAATGTCCACAACTTTTCTAGAATTTTCCATGCTTCTTTATTTTAGTATGCATTAGTAGGGTTAAGTATCAGCAGAAATACAAACAGAATCATTATCATTTAATCATGTATAAACCTAATTGACTATCTTTCCCTAACTCTGATACCATACATCTTACAAGACAGAGGCTTTTTGGGGAGCAACTCAATTTCATACCCCAGACGGGACAGTCCTCATAACAGATGACTCCTAGATGACTAGACGACGTCCCCCTCTCGATGCATGAGTGAAGATCCCGTGTTGTTGTCTAGAATCAGGCAGTTATCCATCAGATGTTGAACATAATCCATCGACCAAGTCCGTTAGAGGTTGTTGGGGTATCCTTTGCAGAAGTCCAAGAGCAGCAGCCTGATCTGGAACCATAGCTGAGGGCGTTGGCTTTTCCCTGGTCCAGTGGTGCAGAGTCCTTCGTCGTTCCGTGGCTCCTGGGTGCAGTCCTCTTCGTTCCTCTTTCTGCGCTCCAAGTTGACTCGACTCCCACTGCGGGGAATAAGCGGGCTCTTCCTTTTTTCAAGGGCTTTTATACCCTTCCATCCCATTGTTGTGCATTGCAAAGTGCTACGTGCCTTTTTGCATGACTCTTGGTTCGTACAAGTCCTTTGCGCCACTCTTAGCGGCCATCTGGACTTACTTCCCCAATTTGACTCCAAAGCCTGCTCTCTGTTCCTCTTTTATAGTTCTTGTTGTTCTGACCTTTACTAACCCTATCAACTCAACTGATCACATTCATTATCACAATCATAATGTGTTTAACATGATCTACAATCAACTTTCATATGCTTAAAATCAACATTCAATCATCATCACAACACTAGTTACATGTACTTCATTTTAATCACTTTTACTTCAATCACTCATAAAAAGGAGAAACACATTTCAGTGTGCAGACTATATGCTCATTTATCTTTTCAGGCTTTTTACCTCTGTGGAAAAGAATTATTATTTATTTATTTATTCATCAATTTGTAATATAAAATTGCATGAAACTGGAATGATCTCACCATAATAACTCAGTTCATTCAACAGGCAAGACACTTCATCTACCTTGCCTGCTTGTGGTGGTCAGAGGACCCGGTGGCAGCCTCGCCTCTGTTCGTGTGCCCCAGGGCAGCTGTGGCTACAATCCTGTAGCTTGCCACCATTAGCGTGTGTGTTTGAATAGGTGAATGACTGAATGTAGCGTGAAGTGCTTTGGGGTCCTCTGGACTTGATAAATGCTAAGTACAGGCCATTTACCATTTACAATAGGTTGGATGTTCTCGAGTGACCTGGTCAAAGCCCAGGCCACAATCTGATAGTCTTTCAAGACTTGATAATGGCTGTCATCTATAGAAATACTCAGATAACTCTGCAGTTGTCAGGTGTATCAGAGATGTCGGGGATGTCAGAACCAGGGACTTAAAAAGGCTCAACAACCTAATAAAGAAGGCTGGTTCTGTTCTGGGGACAACTGTAGAACCTCTGGAGTTGATGATACAAAGAAGGATTTTGCATAAAATCAAGAAAATTATGGACAACCCTGGATATCCTCTTCAGGAGACTGTCATTGGAAAACAGAGTCTCTTCAGTCAAAGGCTTCTTCAGTTTGGTTGTAAAATGGACCGCAACAGGAAATCTTTCCTTCACACAGCCATCACTACCTATAACTCCTTGACTAAATGAATTACATCAACATTTAATTTCCCTTTGGGATAAATAAAGTGTTTTTGAATTTGAATTTGAATTTGAATTCCTGACAGAGCTTGACAGTTTTACAAGGAAGAATTGTGGAGCATCCAGATTGGATCAGCCTGATTGAGACCTATTCACACAGACTCTGTGCTCTGATTGCAGCCAAAGGTGCATCTACTAAATATTGACTTGATACTTGACATACTGACTTTATGCAGTCACTTATTTTATGTTACATATTTTATTTAGTTGTCATTATTTTGCAATAAAAAGGTTTAAACATCCAAGGGGTGAATACTTTTTATAGGTACTGTAAATGTTGGGACATGCTTAAGCCCCCTGTGACCCTGAAAAGGATTTACCAGTCATAGAAAATGAATAAATAGGCAGAATTGTTTCAATTAATTTGGTCCACTCTTCCATCCATATTCTGTTCCTGCTTTAATCATACAGGGTTGTGGAGAGAAATCAAGCAAGGGGCAAGTTAAATCTTGGACAGGTCATCAGTCCACTACAGAAGGTTATCATTATCTTTTATCATCATCGTAGGTTGAATTGGATTCTAATTGGATTTGAATAGCACCATTTATTTTTTTCTGCACCTTGCAGTAGTATTCATACAACCTTCTGTAGATGACCCTGCCTTTCAGTGTTTACCTTTTCTCTCTCCCAGACAATCTGTTGACTGAGCTTTTACTACAACAAACTGTGTGTGCTCTCTTTCATCCTATGAGCTTTAAAACTGACTCAGAGCTTATCTGTTTAGCTGTGTTTCTCTCCTAGATGAAGCCACTAAAAGAGCTCTGACTGCCATTAACTTTTTATCAATCATTAACATAGAAAGTTCTTCTTGATCAATAGTTTTGCTTCTTTTGTTTCCTATTTTTGTGTATGTGTATGCTCTGTCTTCTCAAACCCCTATTCATGGAAGGTGGCTGTTCAAACTGAACCAGCTTCTACTGGAGTTTTTTTTCCCTGCTAAAGGGGAGTCTTCCTTTCTGCTGTCTCTTCATGCATGCTCAGTATGAGGCATTGTTACAAAGAAATGACACAATGCAAGCAACAGTCCACTGTTGATATGTGCTCGTCCACGAGGAGTAAATGCTGCAAGTCAATGATTCTGCTGGGTTTCCTTAGACTGAAAACTTTTAAAACCAATTTAGATAATAAACTGAAGCTGTTTGATAACTAGAATTATTTGGAATGTATGTACAATTGGATTAAATTGACTTTTCTTTTATCTTTTCAGATTTTTACTTGTAAAAAAGTGTGAGATACATTTGTATTCAGCCCACTCCAGGTCAATACTTTCCCTCTTTCTGTAAATAGAACGGCAAATCTTTTGAAGTATGTCTCTACTAGTTTTGCACATCAAGAGACTGAAATGTGTGCTGTTTACAAACATCTATTTTCTTGTCTTGCCACAGATCCTAAAGTGGATTTAAGTCTGAGCTTTGACTGTGCCATTTTAAGACATGATGAGCTTTGATCTCAACCATTCCACTGCAGGTCTGGATGAATGTTTAGGATTGGTTTCCTGCTGGAAAGTGACACTGTGCCCCAATCTGAAGTCATTTGCTGCCTCTGACAGATTTTCTTTCAAGATTGCCCTGTCATTAATTCGATTCATACTTCAACTAACTTTGACCCTCTTGGTGGGAACAGGTGTATTCAGGGTGATCTTTCAGTTTACACATGCAAACAGATCATGTTTACATTCAAAACTAGACCTTTCAGTTTTGCATCAAAGCCAAAACTTTCCATTTTTATCTCATCTAACCAGAGCTACTTTCTTCACTCATTTGCTGTATCTCCTGTAAAGCTGATGGTAAACTGCCAACAATTTGATAAACACAAGTCGAAACATTTGCTGACAGATCTAACATAAATGTTTTTACAGTAAAGACAACCTATGTTCACAGGAACAACTGAAGTTAGTCTGTAAGCACTTTACTTTGAAAAAAAGACTGGAGAACACCAGTGATGGAAACAGACAGGCAGCTGTTAAACACTGGTGGCTGCTTGATGTTGTGTGAGACGTTTTCTACTGCTTGACTGGATCTGTTACATTCTGGGATGTTCGCACAAACTGAGAACAATTTATTCCCTAATTCAGCCTATGATCAGATTTCTTAGTTGTTCTCTGGCTATTTGTGTAAACGCTTACTTTTTGCTTGAGTTAGCCTTGCTGTACCTTGTAGCCATGCAGTAATTATGCAGACAGCCAATGTAAATCAGTGGGTTCCTTAGGGGGTAAAAACAATGAATTTAAAAACCTGGCTTTTACCTTCAGAGACCATCCAAACTATATTTCATCATGGTGCTTCCCAGCAAGGGGAGCCACATTCATATCAGGACTCTCCCTATAACCAGAGTGAGTTCACAGTAATGGCTTCCTGTGGGACAAATAGGAAACAGAGCTGACAGAGGAAGATAGTCCACTGCTCTCACAAGTCCAATCTCCTTGTAAATTTGCAGCAGTGTCAGAGGAACTATAAAGCAGATACAGAATTTACAAGCTGTGGGACAGAAACAATACACCTTTGAGTTATTATGGGGAGCAAAAAAATTAGATTGAATTCATATTTTACAATCCAAACTAGTAAACTCTTTTCTTCAACAAAGGTCATTAATGTGAGTCAGTTGTAAACTACTCTGTTTAGCAAAGCAACACATAAAATAAAAAATCTATTATGTACAAGTGATCTATATAGGATGATCCAATTGCAGTTAAAAGCTAAAAAAGTAACCCACAGTATATCCTAAGGGCGGTGATGGCAAGAACTTAATGAGGTCATTCAAATAAAAAGTCATTTGCTGAGCATAAAAGGTGCGGCTCACACTTCTTGGCACATCTAATTGTAGCCTCATTCCATTTTGTACTTATCAATATTCATAGGAAGATGAAGAGATGAGCTTTTAATTCTTAAATCTTTTTAAATTACAAAATTGTTCTCTCAGTATAATACAATAGAACTTATTGGGGTCTTTAAAAATGAAACAACACAAAAAGTGAACTGTGCTGCCACTTTGTATGAATGAAACACAAGTAAGTCTTGTAAGAAATTATATGGAAAAGAAATTCAGGACAAATCACTCAAAGAATGTCCTATTAAATCTAAAAATTATGCAGTGCATTCAGAAAGCATTCACAGCGTTTCACTTTTCACATTTTGTTATGTTACAGTCTGATTCCAAATTGTATTAAATGAATCTGTTTCTCAAAATTCTACACATAAATACCCTATTTTGACAATGTGGAAAAACATTTTTGATATTTTTGCACATTTTTTAAAAACAGAAAACCAAGAAAACACATTTACTAACTCTTCACAGCTTTTTACATGAAGCTCAAAATTGAGCTGTTTCCACTGATCATCCTTGAGAGCTTTCTACAGTTTAAATGAAATCCACCTGTGTTAAATTCAGTTGATTGAACTTGATTTGGAAAGGCACACACTTATCTATGTCAGGTCCAACTCTGAAAAAAGTGAAGCAGTGTGAATACTTTCCTGATGCACTGTAGATGTGGACACGATCAGCAATGCACCTCGCACTTCCAATCTCTTCAAATACAAAAAGATAACATGACATCACAAACATCTTTATCCTCTGGCAATATAATTTCCTTCTGAAAGTATGCTTTTGACTTGGAACAAAACTATCCAGTGCTTAAGCAGACACAACAGAATGTCACAGCACTATAAAAACAAATGAATGTAGCTTTGTGTTAGCAAACAATGCAGTGTGAATTGTAAAGTTAAATCTATCATCCATTACCAACCACAAGGCCTTGATACTATTTGAGTGTAAACATATTTATTGTTTATGCTGTTGTTCATGGTTTCTGTGTTTATCTTTTAATGCTGAGTGTAAATCCAGTTTTGCGCGGGGGCTTATAAGAATGTAGACATTTATGATGTATACATGTACTCACCTTCGAGGTTGGAAGTATGATTTTGGCTTGTATTTATTATATTGTTGTGATGTGAATTTTTTTTTATAATTTTTTAGAACATGTCATATAATTTTGGTTTCTTGAATCCTAGAATTTTTTTTGACATTTTTTTCTTGACACATGTTTGTTTTTGCATAATAAACAGATGTGTATATGTCTTAATGAACTGTGGATGTGGAAGAATAATTGATTGGCAGTTTTCTCCCATTACTTCACAGCAAGAACATGCTGGGTTATTAGGCTTTGTGTGTAGAATTTTCCTGTTTTTGATGTGCTTCCAAGACATGCGTGTTAAGGTTAATGAAAGTTTCAAATTGTGTGTGTGTGTGTGTGTATGTGTGTGTGTGTATGGTGATCTGTCTTTTGTGTCTCTGTGTTAGCCATGTGATGGACTGGGATCAGCCTCTCAGAAAAGGATTAAGCAAGTATTACTGGATAGATGGCGTTGTTGATGTTCAAGAAATCTGTACTGTATACAATCTTCAACAGACTAAAAAAATGCAAGGAAAACATGGTCAACTGCTTTAGAGAGCCACAAAAATAATGCTGAGAAACTGTGAAGTGAAAGGAAAATTGTATATCCATGAAAACACTATTTGTAATTTTTTTTCAATCTAGAAAAAATGTTGAAAATTTAACTTTTTCAGCCCATAGGTCACAATGGAGACAGAGACATTAATATGCATCTTTTTACTTTTCAACCACAGTTTTCCATAGTTCATAAATGAAATTAATTTATTTCCTGTATTCACATAATTGCACAACAAAATTAACAGATACACTGGAGTTACAGTGTTAGAAAGGAGACAAAATACAGCGTTTAACCCTTTTTATTTATTTTACAAATCAATTATGATCAACAGAATTAGGCTATTTTGACATAAAAATACAAAACAGCATTTAATGACAAAATGAAAATTGATTTCTTCAGAATAAGAACAATTAAATAAAAATATGCAACATAAAATAAGTTGTTGCATAAATTTTTACTCCCTTCCAGTCAGTATTTTGTAGACCTTTGGCTGCATTCACAGCTTGGCGTCTGTGTGGATAGCTCTCAGTCAAGCTGTATATCTGGACTCTGCAATTTTACTTCATTCTTCCTCATAAAATTGTTCAAGCTCTGTCAGGTTGTTTTCGGGGACTGCAATAAGTGTTAGCTCATCATTTAGGTACCATGAATTCAGGTTCTCTTATTCCTCCTATATATTTGGTGACACTTGTTTAATGCAGCATACAATGCAACCAGAAAATATTCACAGCCTTTCACTTTTTCCACATTTTATGTTACAGCCTGATTCCAAATTGTATTAAATTACTCTCTTTCCTCAAAATTCTACACACAAATACCCCATGGGTATCCCACATTATGACAATGTGTAAAAGATTTTTTGGAACTTTAATAAAAATAGAAAACCAAGAAATCACATTCACACAAGTATTCACAGCCTTTGCCAAGAAGCTCAAAATTGAACTGTTTCTACTGATTATTCTTGAGATGTTTCTACAGCTTAAATGGAGTCCACCTGTGGTAAATTCAGTAGATTGGACTTAATTTGGAAAGGCACACACCTGTCTATGTAATGTCTCATACTTTACGGTGCTGAGCAATTGGGGAGAAGGGCCTTAGTCAGGCAGGTGACCAAGGACCCAATGGTCACTATGTCAGAGTTCCACCATTCCTCTGTGGAGAGAGGAGAACATTCCAGAAGGAAAACCATCTCTGCATCAATCCACCAATCAGGCCTGTATGGTAGAGTGGCCCAATGAAAGACACTCCTTAATAAAAGGCACAAGTTCTGGAGTTTGGTAAAAGTCACCTGAAGGACTGTCAGACCATGAGAAACAAAATTCTCTGGTTTGATGAGACAAAGATTCAACTCTCTGGTGTGAATGCCATGCCTCATGTTTGGAGGAAACCAGGCATGGTTTATTGCTGGTTCTTTTTTATTTTTTTTTATTTATTTTTTTTTTAATTTTTTTTAATTTTTTTATTTTTTTTTTTTTTAGCACGACAACAACCCCAAGCATATGGCCAAGATCTCATAGGAGTAGTTTCAGATCCACTCTGTGAATGTGCCAGAGAATTGGGGAAAAACTACCTAAAGATAGCTGTGCTAAGCTGGTGGCATCATATTCAAAAAGACTTGAGGCTGTAATTACTGCCAGAGTTGGATCAACAAAATATTAAGCAAAGGCTGTAAATACTTCTATTTTTTTTTTTTTTTTTGTTACATTTGCAAAAATCTCAAACTTTTTTTCCACATTGTTATAATGTGGTATTTGTGTGTAGAATTTTGAGGTAAGAGAATTAATTTAATGCAATTTGGGATAATGCTCTAACATAACAAAACATGGAAAAAGTGAAATGCTGTGAATAATTTCAGGATGCACTGTAAAAAGGTTTAAAAATTAAAGCGGTGAGTAAGGTGGTGAAGTCATTGAAAATATACAACCAAGTTGTTTCAATGCCAAAACAGCAAACACCAGTCAGAAAGAACCTTTTTATTTAAGATATGTGGTTGAGATGGAAAAATCTGATCTAGTATAATAGTCTGGTGTCTGATTTGAACTCAAATAAAATCCATTAATACTGTTTATTTCCCCCTTTTACTGCAAATCATTTTGTTATCACAGTAATTCCCAATTTTAGCACATCTTTTCTCAGTATCATGGTGCCCTAAAATATCTAAGTACAGTTCCTAGAAATGTTAAACTTTGAAGACTTGCATTCAGCCTCTGTATATAAGGGATTCAACAGAACATAAATGCTGCAAAACATCAGTAGATTACTTGACACTGCTCTTATTTACTCCTTTGTTCAGCTTTACAACCCTGATGGAACACTGCAGGAGGAATACTGATATAAATAAAGCTTTCAGAATAAAATATCAATAAGACAAGTTCAGCAAATCAATCTGATCTCAGTAGATTCTTCTATGAGACAGGCTTTGGTGGTGTCCACATCTTTTATGAGCTTGCTCAAAAATAAATAAAATGTATGAATAAATCATGCAAAATTGAAAAGCTGTTTTTGTGCTCTCCAGAAAAAAAATACATTTTTATCTCTAGTCTTAAATTTAACATTTTGTGGACAGAGCCTTAGTTGATTGACAAACTGAAACTTTGCTGTATGTGACTTGAAAATGATAAACACATGAGTTCCCAGATATCCATTTAACAGTGGTGGAGATAAGTTGACAGAACATCATTAATACCCCCCCACCCGATACATGTTGTCATTAAGATATTTAGAGATGAGTCATTTGACACGACAGTCGTTGCTGTTATGAACATGTGCTGTACTCTGCTATCCTGGACGTTACCATTCAGCTCATGGAACTCCATTAGCTTCTCTCGTTAAGTGATTCCTTTGTTGATTCACAGGGAATTGATTATCATTAACTCAATGGAAGGAACAGACTTGCCACTGGCTCTTCAGCATCGACTTATCTGTGGATTGTATTGACACTCTGCTGCAGAGATGAGGTGACTGATTTGAAGTCAAAGCTGCTGTCAGTCTTCTTGCATTTAACAGTGAACAGACATTACTGTGCTGCTGCTTGTCAGTAAGTGGTAAGCCCTCACCATGTTGTAAAAGCACACTTCAGTATATTGAACTAGTCAATCATTAACTTGTTCTCTGCAAGTAACGATGGTGGAGGAAAAGTCTTACTGGACTTCATAGTTTTACTGGTGCTGCACAGCCCAGTCATGTTGCACACAGAATCTAATTTGAAATACAACTTTGTGAAGCTTTATGAATCTTTTAAGATTTATGCTGACAGATGGGGGCTGATACTGTAAACTGCTGTAAAGCTGAAATACACTAAGGCTTTTCTGTTTATTATGCATGAGATGGTTTTAAAATCTGTGAAGGTTCAGCCTGGAAGCTAATTCTTGGTTTGAGCTGCAAACCTCTGATTACAGCACCATGTCTCCTGCATCAAAACCTACTTTTGAGACCATGTGACTTTTGTTGATAAGTCCTGGTAAGCTTAGAAATGTATGCTACATAGAACTTTAAAGAAAATTAGGCTTGCTTAATCCCAAGAATTCTTCTAAAGACGATAATACTTATACATGTTTGCAACCCTAAAAATGACTGATTAGTGGAAGATTTCATCTGTGTAGATTATTTGACTAAAGATGCCTCTCTAAGATGTCTGGAATGAAATACTGCTCTGCACTATGAAGTAGGATGTGCTGTAATTGGCTTCATGTGAGTTTAAAAAGCAGCTGAACATGTGTTTTGTCTGATTGCCTCTATTAGTGTAAACATCTATTTGTACCTTTTGAGGTGAACACAAAGAAGGTTAATGGAACAGAACTATTTTTGGCCTTTTTTCTCTTTCTTTGTTTTTTTTTTTTCCAAGGACTTGCATTGAGCTTGTTTTGTGCAGGGAGAAGGACATTGTGCTTGACTTACAAGGAAACCTTTTGAACCAGCACAGTTGGGCTTGTGCAAATTATCTGTGGGAGTTTTATCACAAAAAATGAATTAATAAACAAAGCCAAGTCTTTCATCTTATTCAAGTTGCTTTGGTGTGGCTCTAATGAGGCTCAACTGTTTTCTGTAATGCAGTTAAGTCAAAAGTTTCATAGATAGTACTCCAGCTAATTTTCATGATATTTAGGGTCCCTCAGGTCTTATATCATTTTTCTCAATAAAATGTAACGCCATTCAATAATTTTGGATATAAAGTCCCTTTTAGTAAAACAAAATAAGATCATTAAGGATGTCATACTGTATTTTAATTCCTAGTTTTGCATCAAAGAGTAAAGTTATGATGTTGTCTAATTTCTATATTTTGCCTCATCTGATTAGGTATTAAATTCTCATTCATTTTAAGGTAAATAAAACACTTTTCCTTTTATGCTGTTTATAGCTTATAGGGACATTGCATTAAAGGCAGGTTTTTCAAAGTAAAGTCTTGAGAAACTGCTGATTTTAGAATAGCACCAAACAATTGGCCATCTCTTGCAGTTGCTTGGTTATATTACTAGATTTTCCTCATTGAAAAGATTACTTAGGAAGTAACATTACTTACTGCTAATTTCTCATTGTGGTTTGGAAGATGTGCTGCTTCAGTCCTCCATTTCACTTACAAAGTTTCATCTGAGTCTAGTTTGATCTGCTATGGCATTCAAATTGCACACATTTAGTCCTAATCAGATGCCTGAGCCACTTCAACTGGCTCCTCTCGATGTGGAGAAGCAGTGGCTCTATTCTGAGTCCCTCCCAGATGACCAAGCTTCTCACCCTATCTCTAAGGGAGAGCCCGGACACCCTGCGGAGGAAACTCATTTCAGCCGTTTGTATCCGTGATCTCATTCTTTTGGTCACAACCCAAAGCTCATGACCATAGATGAGGGTAGGAATGTAGACCGACTGGTAAATCGTGAGCTTCGCTTTTTGACTCAGCTCTCTCTTTACCATGATAGACCATTTATAGCGCCCGCATACCTGCCGATGCAGCACCAATCCATCTATTGATCTCCCGTTCCATTTTTCCTGCATTTGTGAATAAGACTCCGACGTACTTGAGCTCCTCGACATGGGGCAGGACCTACCCCCCCAGCCCAGAGAAGGCAGTCTACTCTTTTCAGGCTCAAGACCATGGCCTCGGATTTGGAGGCACTGATCTTCATCCTGGCCGCTTAACACTCGGATGCGAACTGCTCCAGCAAAAGTTGTAGATCATGACCTGATCAAGCCAATAGGACCACATCATCTGCAAAAAGCAGAGGCACAATCTTAAGGGCACCAAAATGGATCCCCTCAATATCTTGTCTGTGCCTAGAAATTTTGTCCATAAAAGTTATGAACAGAATCGGTTACAAAGGGCAACCTTGGCAGATACCAATTCTCATCGGAAACAAGCCCGACTTACTGCCAGCAATGCGGACCAAGCTCTGACACTGGTCTTACAGGGACCTGACAGCCCGTATCAAAGGGCCTGGTACTCCATACTCCTAGAGTACCCCCAACAGGACTCACCAAGGGACATGGTCGAACGCCTTCTCTCAGTCCACAAAGCACATGTAGACTGGTTGGGCAAACTCTCATGCACCTTGCAGGACCCTGCTGAGGGTATAGATCTGGACCAGCGTTCCATGGCCAGGACGAAAACCACACCACTCTTCCTGAATCCGAGGTTCAACTATCTGACATACCCTCCTCTCCAGAAACCCTGAATAAACCTTACCAGGGAGGTAATACACTCTACGGCACCTCTTTTTGAATAAGGTGACCACCACCCCGGTCGCCAATCAAACCACATTTAAAATATGTTTTAATAGTGGTAATCACTTTTTCACTCAAGGCCATGTTGGTTTTTTCCATCTCTTAACGATAAACATTTTCATTTAAAATTGCATTTTGTGCTTACTTTTGTTGTTTTTTTTTTTACTAATATCTAAATTAGTTTGATGTTCTGAAACAGGGCTGCACAGTGGCACAGTTGGTAGCACTGTTGCCTTGCAGCAAGAAGGTCCTGGTCTTTCTGCAAGGAGTTTGCATGTTCTTTCTGTGCATGCGTGGGTTCTCTCTAGGTATTGTAGCTTCCTCCCACAGTCCAAAAAGTACTGTTAGGTTAATTGGTCTCTCTAAATTCTCTATAGGTGTGAGTGTGTGCATACATGGTTGTTTATCCTCTCTGTCGCTGTGTTGCCCTGCGATGGACTGGCGACCTATCCAGGGTGTGCCCCGCCTCTTGCCCAATGACTGCTGGAGATGGGCATCAGCCCCCCTTGTGACCCTGCAAGGATAAGTGTGATGGATGATGGATGGTTCTGAAACACCTTAGTTTGACAAACAGGAAAAAAATGGGAAATCAGGAAGGTGGCGAACACTTTTTCACACCACTGTACTTGGAACTATGTGGCAAAATGTAGAAAGTTTCAAGGGGTATCTGTACGTTTGCAAAGCACAGTATCTGCTGTACTGCTGTTTCACACGAACAAAGTGAGTAAAAAAGAAATAGCAGGCTTTTATTCCTGAATGTATCTGCGAAATAGCATTTTTCAAGTAAAAAAAAAATTGGCCTGCTTTTGACATTTAGTATTTTGTAATCCAAGAATTTATTAAAAAGAAATAATGGTACCATTCTGCTGTGAATAATTATTATTATTTCTATCTCTATAATCATGGACCTTTAATCAAACCCCAGGCCTACATGTTAACAAAAGTGCAACTACAACCTAGCACTGAAATATGAAGAAGACAGAGGGAGAATCAAACAAAGCTCAGAAAACAGTTCAATACATGTTTCTCTCAAAAGACCTGATTAATCATAGAGCTATATTTACTCCCTTACCACTCTTTCTACCACATCTAAGAGCGGTACCACTAGATGTGTTATGCTTTCCAGCTTTATTTTAGCACCAGTATAGTTTTTCTCTGCCCAGTGTATAAACCCATTGATCAGAAGTGACCTGTGACCTAATGAGCTGTGAGAAGGTGTTCACAAGAAGCTGATGAGGATTTTAGGGTTTTTGTTAAGAGTACAGACTGTAATACCCTGTGTAAGTCACGTTGGTTGTATTACTGATAAATACAGAAAATACCCATTTTGGCTTAGTAATGATAATGACTAAAACATTAGGACCTTGTTGTTTTTGCACAGTGACTGCTTCTCTCACAGTTTTACTAATGGTACTACTTCCCACTCTCTTCGCTGTCTGCCCTGTTACTTTAAGGGCATAGCAGGGATCTTTACGCTGTCTCTCTTCTTCCTCTACTACATGTTACTTTTTATTGTCTGATGCACCAGAAGTCAAAGCTACCATTATGTTTAATTTTTTTCACATTAGGAAGCATCTGCCTTCAGATATTTCAGTTCTTTTACATAGCTGTTCTATACACCACCCTTCTCTCTTGGCTTTCCATTTACTGTCATCTCAGTTGTACAGATGTGATAAAACCAAGGTGAACTAAGAGACAGGGCAGGGCAAGGAGGAAAGCTTGCAACAGTGAGGAGAGTGGGTTAGGAGATGTGACCATTTGGACCATTTCAACATCAGAAAATGGTCAAATGAGTCATTTATGGGCAGGTCAGTTCACATAACAAAATGTATTGGTCCAAAAGTACAACATCACACCGGGCAACTGCCTGGTATGCCCAGTTTCCAATCCAGCCCCAATGCGATGTAGCTATAGTAAGTGATGTAGAACATCAGAACATCTAGACAATACCATAGAACTAAATACATATTTCAAAAGCTTTGGGTCAGGCTTGCTTCAACCTTAGCTGACCTAGAAAAAGGTTCCAGTAGTGTGAAAGACATCTGGTTTGTTCCAGCATATCAGAAGGCTAATTCATCAGTCCTTAATGACTATAGGCCTGTTGCTCTGACATCATGCAGCATAAAAGTCTTGGAGAAACTTCTGATAGCCCACCTGAGAATGAAACAAAAGCACTTTTGGGTCCTCTGGACTAGATAAAGCGCTATACAAGTACATGCCATTTACCATATTAAATTATGAGATGATGTCCGAATTGTCCATATGAACCTTCCCTTTCCTTTAGTTTAATAGTAGGGGTCTTTTCAAAAGTTACAAAAAAAAATTCTACCAGGAAAGCACAAGAATTTCAGAACTTTTCTTGAATGCAATTTATTCAGATTGACTTAAAAAAAAAAAAAAAAAAAAAAAAAATCTTCTGGAGACACTCAAGACTTTCTCTGAACACAATGATGTCCTTGATGGTTTTGTGCTGCTTCTGGAACCAAAGTTAGTTGTCTTGTATTCATCCATCCATCCATCTTTTATCTGTACACTCTTATCCTGCTGGGTCACAGAAGGGTACTGGTCTCTATAGGTTTCTTGATTTGATCTGAATTATGATGATTTTGTTCGGTTAATCTGTGAGGTGATATAACATATTCAATTGTAGATGTAAACAGGTTTTATTTGAATAGCAGAAAAGGAATGCTACTTTGTTGCTATGCAGGTGCAGAGGTGGTTAGCACATGCCTGACTGCTCCACAATGTCCATGATTTTTTTTTTGGAAACAGTTAACATCCTTATAGTTTGCACACAAAACGAAATGAAAGAACAAAGAATTTTAAATAAATAAATAACCTTGTTTAACAGTTTATTGACAAAACTGTCGTTAAGTTGGTAAAAAGCAGCCATGTCATAATAATTCTAGTTTTGAAAGTTTCAGTGTTTTACTTTTTCATCTTTATTAGCTGTTTGGAATATTTTTTTGGGGAGGTTTTGCCCAAAAAGAGATTGTACAACCAAAATATTATTCCAAAGGAATATGTTTTTTTTTTTTTTTTATTGGAAACTATCTAGGAAAAGCTGCAATGATTGTTCTTGTTTTCTGGTTTGCCAAAATTGCATATACTCTTCCTAATTTTGTTTCTGTCAATATTGATGCAGGTCATATCTGTTCTTGTTGTCCGTTCTTTTTTTTCCACTTAATTTTTATTCATTTAGCCCCCATTTCTCCCTGTTTGTAAAAAGATAGACTTTAGAATTTTGCAACTGATCTATAAATGGTCTAAATTGTTTTGAGGCAATATATTTTATAGAGTTGTCATATGTGAACCATTGTAGGCCCCTTCATTTTCTTCAGAGACCTGCTTACTCAGTTTTCCAAGGATCATAACTAAAAAAAGGGGAGGAAAGCATATAGATTTTAGAATTTGTTTCAGCTCTGAGACAAACTCTCTGAAATTTGAGATGAGCAGGAAAACTGTTTGTTTTCTTTATATCTGGAATAAAAACATAATTGGTTGCTGCAGTTTTTGATCAAAAATTATCACCAATGAACTGTTTGCCTTACCACTAAGTGATTGAAGTGTGAGACTTAAGATTAGATTTGCATTTAACAATTTTGATTTTTTTTTTTTTTTTTTTTTTTTTTTTTTTTTTTTTTTTTTTTGTACAATGCCTTTGAAAGTGTAAAGGTTTCTGCTATTGGATGTATTCTCCTTTGTAAGCACATTGGATTAACTGGTGTATAAATTGTTTTATAAATATGATTCTATTTAAATAACTTGCCTATAGAGTACATTTTACAACAACCTAACTTGCACCAAGGGCTGTACAGGCAAAACAATAAGTCTAGCACTGTGCAGTAAGAGAGAAAAGCTCAACAGTATCGTGCAAAGAGGAAGTGAATGAAAACAGATTTTTAATAAATGTTTATTTCATGTTTTTACAAGCATATAAATTAAAGGGTCATACATGGTCATATGCAGGCTTTGGAAAGTTGTACAAAGCCAGTAAATTATTCCACTTTTGTGCAAAATGAAAATGATATACCTGAAATTTAAATTTAGTTTTTTATTTTCCATTTTTTTAAAATTTAAAACATCAATTTAACCATCATGTCATCATAAAGTCATGTAGAGTACTGAAAAAGGCATTGAATATCACTGTGTGTATGCTTGTGTCTTACATGTTAGAAGGTTTTTTTCTTACTGTTTTACCTTTTGACTGTCACATGTTGGTGTATCAGTTTTACCTACTGTCACTTTCAAACAATTAAATTCTGCAATTTAAGTCCAGAGTTACTTATAGCAGTACTTTAGTATTCTTCAACTAAAATAAAAGGAATTGTTCTCCATTCTTTCAGCTGGTGTTACTGCCACATAGTGATGCTTTCTGCAATCAAATAAGTTCCACTGTGCTGCTCATTCAGTTCCATTTTTAATTAGCGTATTTGCATCGTAATGGAAACCAGCTGTACAATTAAAAGGAAAGTGAAGAAATACAGCCTTAAATAACTTTACTATAGGGACTCAAGAATTCAACTTAGATACCTGCAACATTTTACAGTATCACGTTTGACTTAAGCATAACTCTGGAAGTAAAGTGCAAACTGCTCAGTTTTTGCAACTGTTTTGCACATGTTTTTATTACTTTATTTCAGCAGCAGATTCCCAAAGCAGATTGCATTTAATACAGATGAAACCAGAAGTTTACATACATGGAATAAAAGATAAATACATCTTTTTTTTCTTTAATTCAACTTCTCTTAGCTAGCAATTTTATTCTTTGACAATGCAATACGTTTATTTCAGACTATATTTACAGCAATATAAATAAATGAAGGCAAACTTTCAACTGCATGCAAGCATAATACCTAAATTAAAGGTCCTTAACTAGAGCAATATGACATCCATCAGAAGTGTTGTGCTTCTGCTTTTGATTATGCTGATAAAACTTCTGTTTTATCAGGAACAGCAAAACAGGAATTTTGCTCTCTCCAGAACATGGTCTGTTTCTGACAGTTAACAAGGATTTTATTCAGCCTGTGATGACTCCTATCCATTGTTTTTCTATTCTTGCTCAATCCTGTTTAGGGTCACACTTTGGACAAGTTTTTTGTCTTTCACAGAGCTGACAAAGAAACACCCAGTGTCAGGTCATGTAATCTAACATGTCCCTGTATTTTTGATAGGGATACATAAATAAAACCAATATGTGCTTGAAAAGCTCACAATCTCCACAAAGAAAGGCCTTAACTAGGATGTGAACCAAATACCTTCTGGTTGAAAAAGACAGCTACCACCAAGCTACCACTGTCAAAATCATTCTTATTTAAAATGTTTTTTCTCTTCCTGCTTTTTTTTTCAGAACAAACCGAAAAAGAAAATTTTTTTTGGCCGCTGTGCTTTTGAAGTCCATGTTGTACAATAATGGCACTTCCATCCATAATGGAAACAGAATTACAAAACTGAACACACTTGGATAATTTAAAGAATAAGACCATGAAAACACCACACAAAAAGAAAGTTTGTTTTCATGGAGTTTGCATGTTCTCCCAGTGCATGCAAACGTTCTTGACGGGCACTCCAGCTTCCTTCCACAGTCCGAAAATACCATTGTTGGGTCAGTTGGTTATTGTGAATTTCCCTTAGGTATTAGAGTGTCTATGCATGGTTGTGTTCCACCTCTCACCCAATGAATGCAGAAGATAGGCACTAGTTCCGATGCAAAATGGCACATTTAAGTAGGTATTGATGGATGGATGGATAGATGGGTGGATGGATGGGCACATGAATGGATAGATCCAATTTTTGAACGATTTTGCATGTTATTTGTTCTGTTTCTGCAACAGATGCACAAACCAATATGCCCATCAAGTCCATTAGATGCAAACATTGTGTATCTGTTTATGCATCAGGTTGTACTCTCTTATGTCTTGTCCAGTTGAGCTTCATTCTTCAAAAATACAAAGCTATTAGTTTTGGTCATAGTTTACTGAAATATGGTATATTTTTCCTGGAAAGGAATCCAAAAGGCTTCATGTGAATGTGGACAAACTGCATTAGCAAATAGAGATATGCTAAACTAGTAACAGATCTTCCTTTGCATCTACTTCTTCGATAAGAATGATGTGCCATCTCTGTTTTTCCAGTGCACATCTGAGACTGGAGTCAGCTTATATTTGAAAATATGTCCCTTAGATATCAGTAGACGGTTGACAAGTCTTGATCTTTGGAGCTGGCTCTTAAGTGTTCTATTTCTTAGGGAAGCCTAGACCTAATACTTACCCAACATCTTAAATGTAATCTCAACCTCATCAGATGGTTTTACATCAATCTACTCCTTGAAACATGACCCAAACCACTCATAGGTAAATAGATGATCCAGTGGATTGTCTTCAGTGACCTTTTTAAGTGTCATCGACTCAATCACAACATGCAACTGAGGTCAAGGTGCTTTTCAGATGTCAAATAAGGAAAGAAAGTTCAGCCTTTTATTAAAGCACTTAGAAGAGCCATTTTTTAGATGACTGAGAATCTACGCAAGCTTCTGGAATTAGTGTTGGATCCTAACCAACAACTGGGAATTAGACAATGTTATGAGCCAGAGGAGGGAAAATAGCATCTTCGTCTTGATAGGAAGAATTATGAAGTTATTTGTAGCACACCACTGAATGTGATGTGCATTGGATTGGATTTGGAAGTGGGTATACTCTGTGGTGGTAGAGAAATTACAGGGTCTACCCTGCAATTATCTTCTGTTTGGTAACCTTTATGTGTCATTCTAGGACTTACAAATTGTAGACTAATGTTCTTGCCATCTTATGTAACATTCAGAATGTACAGTGTTGCAGTAAAGTTTAGCTTCTGAAATAGGAGCTGTGGCTGAACTCGGGGTGTCTTACATGTCTGTTGAATAAAACAACTGTTTTGTATGAGTGTGGACTACATGTGATTAATTCCTCAATTCAACCATTTGCACAGAACATTAGTGAGCGATAAGTGAGTGGTGAATTTACTCTCTCTGTCTTCGAAGATAAGAGGAAGTCTAGGATTTAAAACTACTAGTGTTATGTGGAGAAGTCTGAAGTGACTGAAACATAATAATTTGAAAATGTAACCAGCCTGAAATACTTATCTCCCTTCCTTCAAAGCTCCACCCTTAAGGTTCAGGGAGTACATTTTTAGTTAACTGTCTTAACCCTGGTAGATGCAATAGGGATGGAGGGGAAACTTACCTTAAATAAAGTTGAAACAGTCAACTGCTTGTAACCCTGATTAGATTTATAGCACTTGAAAATGCAGGATTCCCTGAATGCGTTATTAGTGTTTCCATCTATTGATTAAAACCGAAGTAACCTGAACGCACCATCTGCAGTGCTTTGTGTATGCGAGTTTGGCAACGTGGGAGAAAAAACTCCATGCTGCCATGAAGCACACTTTTCTTCAGGTTAGTGCATGGTTAAAGAGTTTCTTGAACATCGTGATAGAGCTGTTGTTAGTGGTGAACCCTGAACAAGTGTCTGCCTTGAAGACACAGGATCATAAGAGAGGCTCTGCTGGAGTGTTTCTCGAAATTTATAGAAGTATTCTGACAGGGTTTTTTGAGGGACAACCTGATTGGTGCCATCTGAGGAACTACTTTGTCATAGTCCAGCACTTCATCACTGCCTGTGGATGCTTGCTGTGTCAGGAAGTTGATGGGTGGAAATTCGCTGATCCAGGAGGGCAGCAAGAACCAAAAATCCAAAGGAAACCCTCTGAGAACAATTTTATTAATTTTTTGGTACTTTTTTCCACCTTTGGTTGTTTTTTGTACTTGGGCCCAAGATAAACTGATAACTGTGAAAAACTGACATTCTAACAGCGACGTCAGAAATATTTGTAATGTGGGTAGACACATTGGCTAGTGCAGGAGTGGCTAATGTGTGGCTCATGAGTCACATGCAGCTCTTCTCTCTTCCCTGTGTGGCTTGAGGTGAGTGGACTAGTCTGTCAAAATTCTCATTTTAACTAACTCTTACTGCCCTAACTTTTGGAGTATTTTATTTTGAAAAAAACATTTATTCTGAAAAATATCAACTTTTGCCTCCGTTCGACTTCTTTCTAGCAGAGACTTTACACACGTCTGCAGTTCAATCATCTCTATTCCAGTTACGTCAACTGAACCCCAAGCACAGTTAAACCAAAAGTTCTATTACCTCATGACACATTGTGAGATGTCAACGAGACTGACGTTACCTTCTTGTCCAGTTTTTAGCAGCCTGCACAAGAACTGTTGTTTATGCTTGGAGCATGAGAAAGGTGAGTTGTTGTGGAATGGATTCTTTCATGAAGCAATAGAAACAGTGACTGGGGAAGTATTATTGTATCATTTATTGTAAATGTGTGTGGGGGGGGAGGTCCAAATAAAACATTTTCAAATGTGATGGGGGCACTTCCCCTTCACACATAATTATTGCAATGCTCATACATTCGTAGAAAACTGAAGGTTGAGAGCCAAGGAACATTCTAAGTAAAACGGTTCAACTCAGGAGTAACCCACAACAATAAGTGAACCTAAGGCAATTTAACTATGGGAATTATTTTGTTTCAATGGCAGAGAGCACGTTTTCTAATGTTTTGGGATATTGAAATATTTAATTTTGTTCTACATGGATTTTGGGTTTTATGAATAGTTTTGTGCCAGATCATTTATATTACACCAAGATATCCCTACTTTTTGTAAGGTGTGTGTATAACAAAAACATAAACAAAACTTAACAGGACACTTATATAAATACAACATTCTTTCATGAGTTTTTGTCCTGTGTCTTATGTGGATTTGAGGTCTTGTTTACTCAATTGTAGAGCCTATCTCCTTACCAAACCTAGTAAATCACTGAGCTTGAATTTGGGAAAACCTGTAATCAGTCTGAACTGTTAGCTCCTGGGTCCAAGACATTTGGCACAAGCCCTAGATTTAGGTATTATAGACATTATACCCAAGGATAGGCGCAGAGATCTTTTCATTATGAGGAGGTTACATACAGGTTACATATTGTTTTGTTGTTTATATATATTTTTTACATGTCCTGTCATTTCAGGAATACAATTTGAAAAAAGCACGATTCCTACTTGTGTCAGGGCAGTGTTTCTCTACAAAAAGGGCATTCCTTTACCCCCATTGCATAAATAATGTTCTTAAATGAGAGAGGCTGCAGCTAGTATCATGATAACCAGGTAGAGAAACACAAGCTTCTTAACAATGACAAACTGCTTTGAAGTCTTTCAGTCTGATTTCCACGTTCACCATACCACTTAGACTGCCCTCGTCAAAGTGTTCAATGATATCCTCACAAATACGAACTGTGGAGAAACCAGTGTTGATTCTGTTGGACCTCAGTGCAGCATTTGACATTGTTGACCATGATATATTACTGAAGCAACTGGGGAGCTGTGTTGGACTCTCTGGTACAGTACTTAATTGGTTTGATTCCTATCTAAAGAACAGGGATTTCTTTGTGTCAATAGGCAACTTCTCATCGGAGCAGACTTCTGTCTGCTTCGATGAGAGTACGCCAAGGTTCAATCCTGGGACCCCTCCTATTTAATATCTACATGCTCCCACCAGCTCAAATTATAACAAGTAATACGATTAGCTACCATAACTACTCAAATGATACACCAGCCTTACATTACGATGTCACCAGGTGACTCCGAACCCATCCAAGCACTGAACAAGATGCTTAGAAACAAATCAATGCCTGAATGTGCAAAAACTTTATCCAGCTGAACAGAAATAAAACTAAAGTTATTATCTTTGGACCCAAAGAGGAAAGATCTAGAGAGTTAGATTGCAGCTTCAGTTATTACAGCTAGAAGCCAATGATCAGGCCCGAAATCTAGGTGTAGTGAAGGACTCAGACCTGAACCTTCAGAGACACATAAAGATGGCCTTCTATCACCTGAAGAACAGCTCCAGATTAAAGGACTAATGTCTCAATAAGATTCTAGAAGAAACTCATCCATACATTTATCTTTAGTCGTATTGATTACTGCAACAGTGTCTTCACAGGTCTGCCTAAAAAGTTCAATCAGACACCCTGCAGCTGATGCAGAAGACCTGTTTTCAGACCTGTTTTGTATTAACCTTCCACTTCAGGTCTTCTGGTTCTAGTCTACTCTGCATCCCCAGAACCAAAGCCAAACATGGAGAAGCAGCTTTCAGTTTTTATACACCACAAATCTGGAATAAATTCCCAAAAAACTTCAAAACAGCTGACACACTGAGTTTCTTTAAATCAAGGCTACAAATCCACTTGTTTAAAGATGCCTTTGATTAGTAAGAAGCGGAACACTAAACAAAATTTTCAAATTATATTTTCTTGATGATCTTCATGATCTTCATGATTTTGATGCATTGATATTTGCTCAATGATTTTGATGATTTTCATGTATATTTGCTTGATGATTTTTCTGATTGACTTGATTGATGATTTTATGATGTAAAGCAATTTGAACTGCTTTGCTGCTGAAAGGTGCTATACAAATAAACTTGTCTTGGTAACCCACATGACAATGTTCTTATGTGTAAACACCCCTTGTTTTTGGGCTGATGTACAGAACCAGTCTTCATTCATTCTGTGTGTAATGACATCCACGGAGCTCCGCTTTGGTCTCTTTTGACCTAACTATATTTTCTCAGAACCTTATTGACTTCTATAAATATCTTAGAGAAAAACTTTTAAGTTTCTACGTTCTTTTTCTTCAACAGTGGAGTCTTGTGCAATGAGTGTTCATAGAAGCCATTGCAGCAGGGTGTATTATGCTTATTGGTTTTATGGACAAACTGCATCTGCTATTTTCTGGAGCGCTCTGAAAGTGCTGTTTGGCTTTCTAAACTCTTTATTATTTTTTGACTCCACTGTAATAAATCTGTCAATGACTGTGGCTGGCTTATTGTGAAAGTATCTTTTTTCCACAACTATGGTTCCAAGGGTGCTTACTGGAACATTCAGAAGTTTAGAAATGCATCTGTAACCATTGGCATTTGAATGTTTTGCAAATATAAGGCATTCTATGCCTTTATGCACATCTTTTTTTTTTAAGTGTTTAATACTTAATCCCTGAGTCATTCCAATTTTTTATTTAGAACTTCACTGGGAGAGTAATTTGCTTAGATTTCTTTGTATGTATGGATTACTTGTGTTGCCTGTCCTTCAGGTTTTGAAGAGGTGGAGTAAGAGAGGTGAAGGAGCATCCCCTATAAACCTGGAAGGCAGCTCACCACAGGGATCTGACAGGCTGACCTGCCTGGCAGCTATGATAGATACACTGGGACTGCCTTGACTTCACTGGCTGACATTCACAAGCTCATTGTTGGCCTGGGTCATCATCAGCTCTGGGATTACTGAGGCTGCTGCAGTATTTGGTGTCCCACATCTATACGATTTCTGAATTCAACTACTATGTGTGTTAGAAAGTTATGCATAAAATTGGTGAGAGACTGAGCATCTCTGTCCCAAACAGATAAAGAAGGCAGAATTATCACATAAAAACTCTTTTTGAAATCTTTTGAACCAAATCGTATTTGTCACATCTGTGGAAAACAATTCTTTGTAAAACCTAAATGAGTATCATTAAATTACACCAACAACATAAAAAAACACCATTCTGAAAAACCATAACTCTAAGTCCACCATCAGCCTCAATGAGAAAATCAAAAATAACAAAAAGAAAAGCAGCAAAAATATCTGAAATCAGTAACATAGCCATTTTCTCTTTCCTATCCAATTATTACTTTTAACTTGGCAGTCAAGACGATTTTAACTTTTGAAGTCTCTATTTTTATAATCGTTAGCTATCAGTCATTTAAATCAAATTCATCTTAACAGCTGAAGGGCGGTACTGAAAATACTGTAAGAAATTGTAGCATCTAGAAACCAAAGTACTTTTTTTTAGCCCCTACATTGTCCTTGAATTTTACATATGCTCCTTGTGCTCTGGGTCAACATGACTAAACTTAAGAACTAAAGCAGCTTAACTGAATGTTAAACTTAAAATATTTTTGGCCTGGAGAAAAGAAAAATGCTATTCATCATAAATTTTATGAAAGCTTTAGTCTTCTCTCTTCACATGACAGAAATCTTGTAGTTATTCATATTTTCTCTTAATAGGTAACAAGCAATAATTATTTGTAGCTTAGGAAATTAGAAGACATGTTTAAAAGTCATTTCAAATTGACTTTATTCATCCCAGTAGGTCACCATTTTTGTTTTATCTTTGCAGTTGCACAATATAATACAATAAAATCTGATCATGTGAATTAAACAACAAATTTTAGTCAATTACAACTCCAAAGCAGTATGCATGTGCACAGCCTTTGCAGATATATTTCTTAATATCAATTGTCACTTTTTCCTTTTACTTCCCTCAGCTGGAGCAGTGACCAGGGCAGCTTTACCTTCAGTTGGATCACATGCAACAGGTACAAATACCTTTTTGTAACTACAAACATTTCCCCTTTTAACTCAGGAGAAACTGAGAGAAACTGATGATGAATACGTAGTGTTGACACTTTCCCTTCCTTTTAGACTATTAATTGTATGTCTCTTATTTTTGTGTATTTTTTCATTTTACTTTTTGTAACATGAATTCCCCTTTGGGGACACAAATAAAGCTGAATCTGAATCGGAATGATCGAGCACTCTGAACTGGTTTTACAGCTGCTACAGAGGTTTCACTGTGAGGAAGAAACATTATTGATGCTGTGAAGGGCTAGCAGGCAGTCTTCCTTCTGCTGCTGTATGTCCTAATTACCTAGCCCAAATTGTCCACACCTCCTTTGTTACAGTTGTCTTCTAGGATTATGAAACAGTTTCAGTCTTTACACTCATTTAATGTCAGCCTCTTGGTCCACTACGGTCAGAAGAAACACTTTTTTTTCTCTAGAGGTAGGAAACCACAGTAGTGGTGGGTGTAAAGGCAAACCTTCATTAGAATATCTCTTGTTCTTTCAAACCACGCCAACCATGGTGATCTTGCTCTTTAGGAAGTGCTGTCCATTTTGACTGAGGCAAAAAAAAAAAAGTGTGACATGCAGGAAATACATGCCCTGATTCTTCTTTGTGCCTCTACTGGTTAGTTTACTGGTGTACACTTGCAAGGGTAGCTGGATTTGACATGACAGGCCACCCATAAGTCAATTCCGTATTTCATTGGTTTGCTGGAAATATACTGACGGAGAGGAGAACGACCTGTGAACAGAAGAGATTGGCATCAGTAATTAGTTTTAGTGTCACAGAAATGCAATGATAGAAATCAATAGGGATAATTGCTTACATTGCATGTATACATAAATATTTTCTTCTGCTGCTCATCCTCTGTTATCTCAGGCTCAGGGTTGCAAAGACATGGCATCCATTGGACCATCACTCCTAAGGGCCCAGCATGGTCAGGCTGAAGTTGTACAGTCAACACACAATCACATGGTTGCAAGACGTTCATTTTTGCATACACCCTTCAAAGTCCACAAGACACACCGAGCTGAGCTCCTATTCATTACAGTATTTTGCCATATGTGTACAACAGTACAGTAAACACAACGAGCATGGCAGAGAAGGCCAACCATTACGAGTTCACAAGTTCAGAGGAAGAGGAAACAATGACTGATGAGTTGCAACATATCATTTTATTTTCTATGTTATTGGAAGCCAAAAAAAGAACAGAAAGCATTGGTGGGACATTCACCCACTGTATCAGACCAGAACTGACCAGGAGGAGTTTAGTGTTTTGGTCCAGTTTCATGATGTTGAGTAGTTGGGGCTGTTTTCTGCATAAAAAAACATGCCCATGAAATTCAAACCAATCACACAATAGAGGGTGCCAAGTGGAGTGAAAAGTTTCCCAAGGGCGTTTGTGACAAAGAAATGGTTACTCTAAGGGCCCCGGACGGTCTGGTCGAAGTGCCGAAATCATGTTATGATAATGACTCTAGTGCAGGCAACAGTTATGGACACAAATATAGGTTTAGAAAAAGATTTATTGATCTGATTGGCTGGGCAACTACAGCAGATTATGATGTAGATCTGGTTCCACACTGAAGAGAAAGGTAAGTGGTTAGTTACTTGCAGGGATTAAACTGTAGAAGATTTTGTTGTGATGAAGAGGAGGTGATCTTACAGTTTCAAATGAAGTTGAGAATCCCGGAAGAGGTAAATTTACCCACAGAGACTGAGGTTGACAGGGAGTGAGGCATGGGATGGCTGATGAAAGTGTCTTTGTGTTTTTCTTCCAGGAGGTGTCAGCAGCCTTGTGAGCAGACAGACTTGAGGACAATGGGAAACTCAAGGATCTAAGGAGTTTCCATAGCGGAACAGGATGCGAGGAAGAGCACAAAGAGAAAGTAAGTAACAAGGGAAAGTTGCTGGAAAGGGAAGATTGTTTACCACATAACCTCCCTTGATTGCTCTTCATGCGGAACAGCTGGAGACCACACCTGCCCGGTGAACCCTGCGGGGTTGGATTTGCATGACAAAAATCCCATAATTTTGTTCTCAGCCTCATGCCATCCAACCCTTCTTGTGACAATCCCCCTGGCAGGGTTGTAGTACTTGAGACTGGTCTTGGTCTAGAGACCACTTTTTAATGGTGTCGGACGTAACCGCATTTGTACTCTGTGTTGTCTCCATCTCAGACATTGAGGACTCCAGATTTTATTTCAAGTCCAGTCAAGACCAAAACTATGGAAATATCACTAATTTGCCAGAACATTGTCCGATGTTAACATCCTTGCTTTTACTGGATGCAAAACGTACTAATTCAAATCCAAGCATTTGCATGACTCATTGCTAATTGCGTATTTATGTTACTGCTGTCACCCATCCCTACCCTTTCACAGCTCACTTCAAGAAAGTGAGCTGTGGTTGTCTGGGAGCAGGAGATGTCTGCCAAATCATCAGTAATGAAATTATACATAAATCATTAAGACTAAATCTGTAAAACAACATCCAGAAGAAAGCATACGACATGTAAATTCTGCAGTGCTTCGCTTTTAAAGACAGTTCAAACTATGCCCAACTTTTATCAACACTTAGAAAGGAAGCACACAGAAAAGTAAGCTATGTGTAAGTAATGTTAAAAAACTGTCTCTGCGCTGAATTATTGTGCGGACGTGTTGACTGACATGTCTCACATGTCCGACAATGCTGTGACCAAAGTCTGCAATATAGTGATGTGATGTCCATGAACAATCCGAATCTTTTGAACAGTTCTTTACGATAGGACTAGAGTCTCAGTCAGAGCCATGATTTGTTTTTGTAATGCTCTGCACACACTGCAGTAGCTATTATTATTCTATTTAATTTAAAATTATATTTCTTTAACTGGGAAATAAATTACAAGAACATAAGAGCACACAGCACATGCTCATTGCTCTGTTTTTGTCACCTATCATGATGGCAGACATATGCAGAAATAGAATAGGCTGGAAATATTCTTATATAGAATAAATAATAAAAATAATAAAAATACTGTACAATAAGGGCATGAGGAATGATCTCCAATAACGCTCCTTTGTGCATTGAAGATGCAGCAGTCTGTCACTGAAGGTGCTCTCCAGCTCAGCAACAGCTTTATGCATGGGGTGGGAGACTTTGTCCATTAGTGATGTTATTTTAGCCAGAGTCCTTCTATCTCCCACCACCTCCACTGGGTTGAGGGGGCATCCTAGTACAGAGATGGCCTTCCTGATGAGCTTATCTAACCGCTTCCTCTCAGCTGTAGATAAGCTGCTGCTCCAATATAGAAGATGGCTGATTCCGCTTCAGAGTCAAAGAAGGTCTTCATGAGCGCCCCCTGCACTCCAAAAGACCTCAGCCTCCTCAGCAGGTAGAGTCAGCTCTGTCCCTTCCTGTGAAGAGCATTAGTGTGAGTCCAGTCCAATCCACAATCTCAATGTCAATTCCTTGGATGTTCACTGTTGTCAGTGAGTTGGTTCTTTGCCTGTGAAAATCCACCACCAGCTCCTTTTTAGCAGCATTGATCAGGAGGTTGTTCCTCTGGCACCAGTCCAAAAAGTCTTGAGTACACTGTCTGTACTCACCTGTGATGAGGCCGATTATGGCAGAGTCATCAGAGAACTTTTGAATGTGGCAGAGTGGGGAGTTGATGGAGAAGTCTGCAGTTTAAAGAATGAAGAGGAATGGTGCCAGCACAGTTCCCTGAGGGACCCCCGTACTGCAGACCAGCCTGTTGGAGACACAGCCCTGTGTCCTCACATTCTGTGGGCGGCCAGTGAGGTAGTCCAGTATCGACTGGGACACGTGGTGGTCCACTCCTGACAGCTCCAGCTTGTCCCTCAGAAGTCCTGGCTTGGTGGTGTTGAAAGCACTGGAGAAATCAAAGAACATGATCTTCACAGAGCTTCCAGGCTTCTTCAGATGAGTCAGAGCTCGGTGCAGGAGGTGGATGATGGCGAACTGCAGCGGATCCAATGAAGACATCACCAGGGAACATACATGGTTGAGGACCAGCCTCTCGAGGGTCTTCATCAGATGTGACATCAGGGTTACCAGCCTGTAGCTACCGAAGTCCTTTAGTCTTTGGTACCGGTACCACACAGAAGGTCTTCCACAGTTGTGGTACTTCCCCCAGCTTCAGGTTGAGGTTGAACATATATCCAATGATGCCACACAGTTGATCTGCGCAGCACCTCAGGAGCCTGGAGCTGATGGCATATGGACCTGCAGCCTTTTGTACCTTGATCTTTTGCAGTACATTCCTGACCTGAAGTGTTGAAAATGGGGGAGGGGGCAGTGGGATGGAGTCCTCTGAAGTGAAGGAGGTGGATGATGGCTGAGAGCTGTGAAGTCCTGAGAAGAAAAGCCAGCAGTCATTACAAATGAGGGGGTAACAGCAGGGGGACTGGGCTGGGGGAGGGGTGGGGGACTGGTCAAACCTGTTAAAAGAAACGGTTCAGGTCATTCACCCACCCTGAGTCTCCTTCAACCTGAGGGTTTGGTTTGTGGCCTGAAATTGACTTCAGACTTCTCCAAACCCCACTGATGTTGTGCTGCTGCCGCTGATCCTCCATCTTCTTCCTGTAGATGTTTTTTCCATCCCTAATTTCCCTTGTCAGTTCCTTCTGCACAGTTCTCAGGTCCTCCTTGTTTTCTCGTTCAGGAGAGCCTGCATTTCAGGGTTGAGCCAGGGCTTGTTATTAGAGAAACATCATACCGTCATGATGGGCAAAGTGTTCTCAACGCATATGTTGACATAGTTAAGACATAATTAACATCCCTGGAGATCAGAAAGAGGGCCTATGGGTGCTGTGTTTGAAGTCTGCTGGTGGTAGTGTGGAGGACATTGCTGGCTGCAGCAGTGTTAGCAAAGGGAGGGACATGCAAAACTCCTGAGAAAGATAGTGCTGCCTCATGCTAACTGCTAGCAGTTCAAGGTCCTTACTGCAGAGCATCTCTTTGATGGTTAAATGTCCAGATTTATACCATCTATCATTCACAAACACAGCCAGACCGCCTCTACTCTTCATACCACTCTCCTTCATTCTGTCAGCACGGAGTAAATGAAAGCCGTCCATGTTTATGTGAGAGTCCAGAGTTGGCGCTGTTAGCCACGTCTCAGTCAGGCAGATGAGGCTGGCTCCCCAGAAGCTTCTTTGATGGCGCGTTAGAGCTGCCAGCTCTAATGCTCCAACTTTGTTGGGAAAAGAGCTCACGTTTCCCACGATGATGGACGAGATGACGGGCCTGTACCTTCTTCCTTGGTTGCGATGCCCGATGCCTGCACATGTCCCACGTCTCTTCCTTCTCAGCTTACAGAGAATATTGGGTCACTCGGTGGGAGGCAGTATAGTACGGAGAGCTAGCAGCTGATCCCTGGTGTAGACTCATGCCTTCTCCAAACACAAAAGACTTAAAAAACGAAAATAAAAACAAACCTGTCCAAAAATATACATCTAAGATTTTAAAAGAAAATACTCTTAATCAAGTTGGAGCTGCTGTGGCAGACTGCATACTACCGCGGCACCAGAAGTAGTAACCAGTGAGCTACCTGCCTGTGACACTGATGCACGCTTCATGTAGCGGGAGAAAGGATGAGAACCGTTACGGTGTGCTCTTTTCTTCTTGGTTGCTCCTTGCTTGTTGCTTCTTGATTAATGTTCATTGTGACTCTGCCATAGTCGGCCTCATCACAGGTGAGGACGATGATTGCTGTGTATAAAATGCTGTTGTAAACCACACATATGACAAAAAACCATGACACATACTGCAGTGGGAGGGATTTCAAAGGAGCTCCGCCCGATGTGTCTTGTAGACCTTGAAGGTGTGTGCAAAAATGAACATCATGTAACCACGTGATGTTGACTGTTCAACTTTGGCCCGACCATGCTGGGCCCTTTATGGCCAGCACTTGTTACAGGCCTTGGTTCATAGTTTTCAAGTCATAGCATTCTTGACCCACCTGGGTCAGATCTAGTGACAGACAGTGCACTCTGCTGGAGAAGACTCTGATCTTACCCAACACTAAAGCACTCTTTAGTTTTGGGTAATCATTTTTGTGATGTTCACATTAGTCTCTGATGGCCCAGTTATCTTAACCTAAAGACTACCTACAATGGTGTGAAAAAGTGTTTGTCCTCTTCCTAATTTTCTAATTTTTTTTTTTTTTTTTGCAAATTTTTCACACTTATGTGTTTCAGAACATCAACCCAATTTAAATATTGGTCAAATACAACACAAGTAAACACAAAATGCACTTTTTAAATGAAGATGTTTATCATTATGGGAGAAAAAAATTCCAAACCTACATGGCCCTGTGTGAAAAAGTAATTGCCCCCCCACACACACTGTGGTTTATCACACACTTGTTCATAATCAAGATGTCACTTAAATAGGACCTCCCTACCAGAGTGAAGAACATCAAAAAATATATCTGGAAAGGGTTACAAAGCCATGTCTAAAGCTTTGGGACTCCAGCAAACCACACTGAGAGCCATTATCAACAAAGGGTGAAAACATGGAAGTGGTGAAGCTTACAAGGAGTGGCTGGCAGACCAAGATTACCCTAAGAGTGACGCGACAACTCATCCAAGAGGTCACAAAAGTCCTCACAACAACATCTGAAGGACTGCAGGCCTCATTTGCCTCAGTTAAGGTCAGAGGTCATGCCTCCACCATAAGAAAGAAACTGCCATGCAGGCCATTTTTGCCCAGAGTTCCAAGACAAAAACCACTGCTGAGCAAAAAGAACATTAGGGCTCATCCAAAACTTTTGGGAAAATATTCTGTGGAATGACAAGACAAAAAGTTGAACTATTTGGAAAGTGTGTGTCCCATAAACGTAACACTGCATTTTGGAAAACGAACATCATACCAGCAGTAAAAAATGGTGGTGGTAGTGTGACGGTCTGGGACTGTTTTGCAGCTTCAGGACCTGGAAGACTTGCTGTGATAAATAAAATCATGAATTCTGCTGTTTACCAAAAAATCCTGAATTAGAATGTCTGGCCATCTGTTTGTGACCTCAAGCTGAAACGAACTTGGGTTCTGTAGCAGGACAATGATCCAAAACACACCAGGAAGTCCACCTCCGGATGGCTGAAGAAATATAAAATGAAGACTTTGGAGTGGCCTACCCAAAGTCCTGACCTGAATCCTATTCTATTGAGATGCTGTGGTGTGACCTGAAAAAGGCCGTTCATGCTCAAAAACCCTCCAATGTGGCTCAGTTAGGACAATTCTGCAAAGATGAGTGGGCCAAAATTCTTCCACAGATGTAAAGACTGCAAGTCATTGCAAATGCTTGACTGCAGTTGTTAATGCTAAAGGTGGCCCAAGTTATTAGGTTTAGGGAGCAATCACTTTTGCACAACCAACATGACCAACAGAGTCATGTTGGTTTCCATTTTTTTCTCCCTTAATAATGAACATCTTCATTTAAAAACTATAAAAAAAAAAAGGCAACACAAGTAAACATCAATGTAAAGGATTTTCAGCTCTAGTGGCCTTTATTTGATAGTTTTCAGACAGGTTGTGATAGAGGAGGATCTATGCTACAAAGGTCAATGGGTTGGGACTCAAACCCACGAAGGCCCCTGTATATGGGTTGCACGCTTTACCTCTGTGCCATTGCCACGCCCCTACTTGTGTTGTCTTTGACTAATATTTAAATTGGTCTGATGTTCTGAAACACTGAAGTGTGGCAAACATGCAAAAAAATATGAAATCGAGAAGGGGGCAATCACTTTCTTACCACTGTACATGGAAAAATGAATAAAAGAAATAGTTAAATTTTTCTAGTGTGTGGCTATTCCACATATATCATTATTTGCCACTGTAACACATAGGAGTGAGGTATTTCGACCTGAGAACAACATAAGGACTACTTATGTTGTTTACTTATGTTGTTGACCCATACTGACTACTCAAAGCACTTTTACATTAGAGCCACACTAAACTTGCTGCACTCAAAAAATTAGTAAAAATCAATGTGCAGATCACAATCACATTGAGAATTATGTTTATTGCCAGATTAATTTTCAAATGGATGAGCTTTTTTGATGTACAAACACAACAGATGTGGAAAGTTGCAGACATATATATATATATATATATATATATATATATATATATATATATATATATATATATATATATATATATATATATATATAACATACAGATCTATGAATATTAACAGTTGTACATTAAAGCATATACAGTATATGAGCAGTAGGTAACTTTAGGCTTAGTGCATTACCCAAGGAGTGTAAAGATGTAAGGGTGCTGTAACCCACAACTTTCTGATCTCAAGATTCCTGGTTGCAATAAGATTTGTCTTCTGTGCTCACAGTTGCAGGATGAATCAGTAGTTAGCAATGTTGCCTCACAACAAGAAGGTCCTGGGTTCCAATCCCAGGCTTATCTTGGTGGAGTTAGCATTTTCTCATGGATTTCAGGTTGAGTTTATTGGGTGCTTGTTAAATGTCCATAATGTCTGTGAAGGACTAGTGACTTGAAAACAATCAGTCAATTTAAAAATCAGGCTTAAAGTCTTTGAGACATGAGTGCACACTGAACACATTATTATTATTTACTCATACTAATATGCACAAATTACTGGCCTCTCAACTATACTGTCAAAATGAATGGCATTAGACAATATAAAAAATGAATTACTCTACTAAGGATTTGTAGAGAAATGTGTTCTCAGTGTCCATGAGGTCAGAACTGAGGCAAAAAAAAAAAAAAAAAGAGCATGGCAATATTATCCTTCAGCCTCATCGTACATTGAGACCCAGAGGAAGAAAGGAGTGAGGAGTCAGACAATGAGCTGGCGTAGTCCTGCAGCAATGTCTGTTGCCATGATTCTTTCTTCTTTTACTTTTCCAAACTTTGTTTGACAGTAGCAGTGACAAAAATGGTTTCCAGATGTAGGGTGGTGAGCCCTCTCTCCTCCTCATAAAATGGTCATGAAGTCTTTTCTGCCTTTTGGCTTCCTCGTGTAAAAGAAATCGATTGATCTGTCCATAGTCTAAGATTTTTTGGTAATAAAATTATAGTTTAGAAGGACCCAAGTGCAGGAAATCAAGAGGCCAGTTCAGGATTAAATAATACTTTAGGCCTTTTTTGATTATATTATGATGCAGTTATGAGTAAATTAATAATCTCACATGACCAATAACAAAAAAAGAACCTTGTATTTTTTTTTTATTAACAGGAAATGGACATCAAATACCATTTTCAAAAAATATTAAACAGAATACATTTTAAAAAATACAAACAACTTATTTTTGCACATCTTCAAATCCCAAAGTATCAAACAGCTGACCTTAGACAATTACAAAGTCAGCTTTCTATCACCTGAAGAACATTTCCAGGATTAAAGGACTAATGTCTCAACAAGATCTAGAGAAACTCATCCATGCATTTATCTTCAGTTGCATTGATTACTGCAATAGTGTCTTCACAAGTCTGCCTAAAAAGTCTGTCAGACATCTGCAGCTGATCCAAGATGCTGCTGTTCACGTTCTAAAACCAGGAAGATAGAGCACATCACCCCAGTTCTAAAGTCCTTACATTGGCTCCCTGTAGCTCAGAGAATAAACTTTAAAATGTTTCTATTTATAAATCATTGAACAGCTTAGCACTAAAATACATTAAAGACCTGTTGTCATTGTATCAACCTTCCAGACCACTCAGGTCTTCTGGTTCTGGTCTGCTCTGAATCCCCAGAACCAAACATGGAGAAGCAGCTTTCAGTTTTTATGCACCTCTAATCTGGAATAAACTTCCAGAAAACTACAAAACAGCCAACACAATGATTTCCTTTAAATCAAGGCTAAAAACTCACCTGTTTAGAGTTGCCTTTGATCAGTAGTAAGTAGAACATTGAACTATATTTGCATGATAATATTTGCTTGATAATCCTAATGATTTTGATGCATTGATATTTGCTCAATTTTGATAATTGTCATGTGTATTTGCTTGATGATTTGCTGTATGTTCGATTGATGTTTTTTTTATGATGTGAAGCACTTTGAACTGCCTTGCTGCTGAAATGTGCTTTACAAATAAACTTGACTTACAATAATGAATCCAATGCATCTCACTTTATCTGTGGCAAAAGCTATAACCTTCTAAGCAGTCTGTTATTCCTCTGCTACATTCCATTATAGATGAGTCACTGCTATGGTTTGAAGCACACAACATGCTAGCTGCCACACATCAGAAAATGAACCGTTACAGTGACATAAAATTCGGTGGTAATGGCTATCCAGTGTTAGCCTACCTGCTTGTCATCTTGTCACTTGGTTGGTCTCATTGCAGTATGCTGGTATTGCCGTTGCCTTTCAACTGGGATGAAATGTACAAAGAACATTCCACAGAGCAAAAGCCCTGGTTCTCAATTATTCTACATTACCATTTTGAGGTCACTGGGGAGCTTTGACAACAAGCTTGTTTTACGTGTTTAAACATTTTTTAGTTTTATGCAGTGTGTACAATCTGTGGCTCTTTTCAAAGTAAAATTCTCTTTGCTGTATAAGGCCCAGGATGCAGTACATGTGACTATCTCATTACTTCTCCATGAACTGTGCCTCACTTGGTAATTGGTAACGGAAGCAGAATTGTTCTAGAATTCATCTCGTTTTTAACAAAAGGCTTCAACACTTAAAATCAATGGCAACACTTAATAACAGGAAGCCCCAACAAAACTGAGAAAGAAAACCTATGCAATGGATGCACACTGTGAACACTGACAGTCTGATACAGGTGGGTGACCATTACAAACAGAAAACAGGGCTGGAGTGGGACTCATTTTCAGCCCTGGAGTTTCATGCCTCAAACTGGGCCACTGTAGATAAGGACCTAATATTATTAAAATCATGTAACTATAATCTTACATGTTAAGTATATAATAATGTGCTGTTTTGTAAAGCTTTGCAATTCAGTGTATTTAACATGTCCAATTCAGTGCAGGTGAGAGTTACTTCACAGTGTAGGTTTATTTCAACATGAGTGCACATCTCAAACAATATTCTTTACAACACATCCTTCTCAACAATATCGGTGTCTATATTTTGTTCAAATGAGCTCTCAGAGATATACAAACCTTGAAAATGAAATAAAAGAGTAAATAAGAATGTAAAATGTCAAGTTCTTAAAAATGATAAAAAAAAAATGTGTAGCACTTTCTTATAACACTTTCCTCTCTTTTTCAAGGAAACAGTTCCATTAAAACTTAGATTCCCTGATAAAGTTCCATGGGTCATACCCGCTATGTTTTCATTCTTTCATTTTCTTCTTGCTTGCTTGGCATAGACTTCCATTAAATGTTGCCAAAATAATGGTGAGCTGGAACTGACAAAATTTAACATAATTACTGAATCGCAAACCCATTATAATTCACAAAAAGCTATGCAAATGGAAATTCTTGTATTTGCTGTCAGAAACAAATCTGTTAGGTCAAAGAGTTCACTAGACATTTCAGATTCATAGAAATTCTGCCAGAGGACAATGTTTTCGCACCTGTAATGATACAGAAAAAAAAAAAAAAACATTTGATGCTTTCATTTCAAAGCAAATGCACTACTGCAATGCATTATTCATTGGTCAGCCCCTTTACATGCTTCATGTAATATAAAACTTTACCTCGAGATTGCAAACTTAAACATGCACATAAAAACAGGAGTCACATCAGCCTAGTTTTGCCATGCCTTTAGGTATGCTGCTTATAGGCCAACACTGCTGGAGGACTGAATGTACAAAAAAAAAAAAAAAAAAAAAAAAAATCTTTCCAATTTTTTTTTGTTCTTCATGTGAATTTAGTTGTGATTTTATGACATGACCTTTAGAGGTACACAGATTCCAGTGTCTTGGGGCTGAAATGCACATACCTCCCAGTACATTAATTCAAGTCAAGTAATTAAAGGAGGATCCAACCAATATAAGGAATCATTGATCTTACTGGGGGGTTTTTTTTTGTGTCAATTTCTAGTTGTAATTTTGGTCAAACCAAGGTTTCTTCCTGTTAAAACTGAGTGGTTCGTCTTCACTGTTGCCCCCTGCTTGTTAAGATCGGGGAACTGATGATATGAAGCCTAGGCGTAAATTCAACCTGGAAGACTTTTCCAGTCTCACCTGTATCATCCAGTTGCTGGGTGATGCGCCTCAGCAGCAGCCCATCAGCTTCAGACCACACCTCGTCGAAGCCAATCATTGTGAAAGTCTCTGCTTATAAGGCTCTCTCTGCACCCCTGTTGAGCTCAAGCAAGCTGGTGCACAATTTCTTGTAACCAGACTTTGATCGTCGCGAATCCCAGTCCTCAATCTGCTTGCAGCAGCCGCTTCACGACAGCACGCAGGGATCCTCCTTTTCATCTTTGCTGCTTAGATCCATAGGAGTCTGTCAGCTCTGGCCTCTGTTCATCTCAGTTTGCTTACCTCACTCCCTTTCTGCCTCTGGGATTTCTCGCTGTCCCCTCTTCCCTCGTTTCCAGCCATGATCCTTGCTCCTCCCACTAGATCGTCACTGAGGTCCTACGTCCTCCGCCAAGCTTCTCGCTCTGTCTCACCCGGGCTCTCTGCTCCGGTTCGTAGCTGCCTCCCGGCTGCAGTTATCCAGCGCCATTCTTCGATTCCGAGGCCGCCGCCCCTCTTCAGTCCACCATGCATCCTATCTCCCTTCTACCGTCGATGTTCATCTTCTCTACTCTGCATTCATGTTTCCACGGACACACTGCATCACTCCATATCATCTCTTCAGCTCGCTTCAGGAGATCCTCACCACTGGGTCATGCCACATCTGCACCTGCTCCCACTTCAGACGAGCCACTTCTCATCCTAATATTTTATTCAGGATCTGCTCCAAGATCCCTTTGGGGCACATGTGTCAAACTCAAGGTCCGAGGGCCAGATCTGGCATGCCATATCCATTCATGTGGCCCTCCAGTCTCTAGAGTTCAGTTGTGCTTACATAGTGCCAAATTACATGTTAAAAGGTTTTTCATATTTTATTAAGAACTCCTCAAATCCAGAGTCAGCTATCTTTTTATAATTTAACAGTTGTTTATGGGTGACTTTTCATCACATTCTGCCCAAACCGATTCTTCTAGGACATTCAAGATCTCGATCTCGCCCAAAACAAAATGAGTTTGACACCTCATCTCACTCATATTATTGGCAACGGGCCCAGTTCGCTAGTCCATCATCTCAGTTTTCTTGCCAGTTCATCCTTCTCAGTGGAACCTGTTAGGACCCAATAGAATATCAGGTTTCATTTGAAGAGTGCTCAGATGTGGCCCCACCTAGTTCAGCATGTTGTCCAAAGCCCTCTGCTAGATTCTCCTGAACATAACCAAACTTTGTTTCATCTGCTTGATGATTTTCAGCTTATTGAGGAGGGCTGGGCTTAAATCAATAACAGTATATCATGATAGACATGTGATCAGTATCAATAGAAAGACATCCAATAGAATGTTGAATAATTTTACTGAACTCCAATCCAGACCCACACAGCATTCTGGGGGATGTAAGCAGAGGAAAGGCTTTAGCTGCTCAACCGCTTTCGGCCAGCTAAGCAAGGTGGGTGGCATCAACTCACTCTCTCCTCTCATTGATAAGCTAGCAACAACCCGTTGAGAAACTTGGGCAGTAGCAGTTACAGATTTTGCCACCATGCCTCACAACTGCTAAACAAAAATTAAAATGGTGTGGGGTCAAAGAAGAAAATGAGTACAACTCAAGAGAAAATTGTATGTTAAACAGAAAAGATCAGGTCAGCAGTTCTGCAGTATTTCAGATATTTGAAACGAATCAATTATTTATCGACTCATGAAACACTTATACTGTAATATGTTATTCAGTCATATCACCCAGCATCATTATCAAGCCAAGCATTCCGAGTCCCTGGACTTTACCTCAGACTCTGAACCCATGGTTGCTTTGCTCGGCTGACAAACTGTTCCACATACAGCGATATTTCACAGTCACACGTGCAAGCTTTTTAATCTTTTGTAAACGCTAACTCTCGCCTCTGGGGGGCCGAACAAGATGATGGCATGAGTGGTCACTCTCAGCAAGCTCTCCCAAAACTGTTTAAGTAAGGAGTTATCAATGCTACTTTAATGTAAGAAAACATTTACACTAGCAACTCCGCTAAATATTTAAAATATAGTGCCTAAAAAGTGTGAATGGAAAGAAGTCCTGAAACCTCTTTAAAATGGCTGCAAGTGGTAAATGCAAATCCATCGGCACAGAGGATACGCCAACTAAGATGTCAGCCAAAAGTCACAAACCAATGGAAGACCAAGACTTCGCTGAAAATATCATAGCATCTATAAACCTGACCATAAATGAGAGAGTGGACGGTCTGCAAACAAGTATAGATGACCTCAAAAATTTGGTGGATTTTATCCATTCAGAGATGAAAGAGGTGCAAGGAAAGATGGCGAAAACCATCATGAGAGCTGGGAAAACAGAAGAAAAAGTGCTGCAAATGGAAAACAAGCTGCTCGAACTCTCATGTTATTAAAGAAGTTGGAATTTGCGACTTTTGGGATTTAACAAAGAAGGAGAAGATGTTTGTAACATGGTTATTTCCATCTGCCAGAAGATAGTGCCTGGATGCAAAGAAAAATTACCAGATGTTATTGACAGTGTACACGGGCTAGGTCGCATTATTGGTTCAGGTCGTCCTTGAGAAGTGATTATCCAGTCCTCCATGAGACACTACAGGGATACGGTATTGAAAGTGGTCTAGTAGTCATCCTGTCTGAAAGCAAACAACCTGCATTTCAAGGAGGACTTCTCCCTTTAGGACCATCAGAGAAGAAACATACTGTGGCCACTGGTGAAAAAAAGCATGTGAAGACGGGAAAACTGCCTTCTACATTGGTCCCAAGGCCTTTGTTGTTGACAAAGGAGGAAAGAGGAAAGAACTTGAAGGTATCCTAAATAAATAAATAAATAAAGAAAGTCACAATTAATTGTTAAGTCGTGATGTTAAAATATTGAAAGAGCTCAGTTTAAAAATGTAATTTTTCTGTTGGGAGAGTTTATTAGATTTCCCTGTAAATTCATTCTCAGGGTTAAAAGCCACAGCTCTTAGTAGCATTTCTAAGAGCCACAGCTCTTAGAAATGCTACTTTTTTAAAGTAGCATTTAAAGTCTCAATGCTCGAGGGTTTAGGAACAACACCAACTTATTTATATATTAAAAATTTTAAAGCTTAATTTTGTTTTATACAAGAAACTCATTCAACTTCAAAAGATACAAAATTCTGGAAACCTCAATGGGGAAATTAACTATGGCTAGCACATGGCTCTACTCAATCAGCAGGTGTGGCAAATTACAAAACTTCAGTGGAGATGTATTATGCTCAGTCTCAGATACATATGGGCATTTTGTTTTATTAGTTGTATCAAATCAAGAAATACTTCTGTTGGGTTCCATACATGGGTATAACACAAAAACCGAAAATACGCAACTTTATGAAAGATTGAGTAATGAGGTGAATTACTTATGTGGAAAATATCATAATATGAATATCATAATTGGTGGGGACTTCAAGTCCACTCTAAACGATGCATTAGATAGAATTCCTCCAAAGGCTAATATAAATTCAAACACAGTTCTACAGTGCTGTCTATCAACCTTTGGTCTGACTGATGTATGGAGGCAAAAACAATTCTTCCAAAATTCAATTTACATGGCAAAGCAAAACAGGCACCTTGAAATCAAGAATTGATTTTTGGCTGGTCTCTGATTTAATAGCTGATGAAATTAAATCTGAGATTCTTCCAGCTCCTCTGTCAGACCACAGACTTGTTCTTATTGAAAGAATAAGCTGAAATTAAATGAGTCACCGGGTACTGATGGTCTCATTGCAGAATTAAAAAAAAATTTCAGAACAGCTATCGCCATTTTTACATCAAGTTAATCTTGAAAATTTGGATTCTGGAACAATTCCACCAACAATGACCAAAGGTATTATTACACTGATTCCTAAACTGCAAAAGGACAAGCTGATCCTTGACAACTGGCGACAATTACAGTACTACAAAATGACAAATTATCGAAGTATTGCTAAAAAAATTAAAAGTACTCTTGAAGAAGTGGTTGTTGAAACTTAATCCGGATTTATACCAGGTAGACATAACTAATAATATCAGACTTAGATTTCATCTGCTAAATTACTCAGATTTAATAGAGGAGGATGGTTTTATGTTATTTTGGGATTTTATTTAAAGCCTTCGACACAGTTGAACGAACATTTTTTGTTTAAAGCGCTAGAAGTATTTGGGTACAGAGAAGTCTTCATTAAAAGTTGTCAAATGGTATATAAGAACTATAATGCATCAATAAAATTGTCACATGGCTGCTTTAAAAGATTGTATTTAAAAAGGGTGCCCAGTCTCCCCATATTTATTTATTCTGGCCATGCAAATTCTCTCAGTTAAAATCAAGGAAAAAATTACAGGGATTAATGTTGCAAACAGAAATATTGTAATTTCTCAGCTTGCTGATGATACAGCTCTATTTTTAAGGAACAAATGAAATAAAAAATTCAGTTGAAATCATCTTCTCCAGTGCCTCAGGTTTGACTTTAAATATAAGCAAGCGTGAATTACTTTCTATTAAATCTCCTTTAAAAGGCACATTCCTCAATATTACTATAAAAGACAAAGTTAAATATCTCTGAATCACGATCATTAAAGGTCAAACTATAAGATCAGTAGAAAATTTTAACCCATTAATTAAACTAATTGAGCAAAGATTTAACTCATGGCTCCAGCGAGATCTCTCTCTCTATTAGGACAATCTTTATTAGTCAAAGCAGAAGGTTTATCTAGACTTGTTTATCCGGCTTTATATTCACCAAGTGCAAATAAGGATATACTAAGGTCGTTCTCTGATATCCAGGGTGCTTGATCTGGCAAATTCTGTTCTCTGCTAGTTTAGGTCACCTTGACAAAGGCTGCCGTTCCGACCTTTCACTTGGTCCAATCTGCTCAGGGTTTGGAGCGGAATCTCCCTTTCGATTATGTGGTGCACTTCGCTATTTGCTTCAGTGTTCTCGGATGTTGCTCTGTCCTCAGATTTTTGGCAGTTTTAGGGTAGATGGTCCACTGATAAATGGCCCCCTTAATTTCTGCTGTCAGAGCCCTCCACATTTTTTCTTTGAGATCATTCCTATCGCCGTAGCTAGTTGCCTCTGGGGCCTCCATTTGAAACTGCAGCACATTGCCGCCCTACTTGATAACGCTGCCAAAGCCATTAATAAAGTCAACTCCTCTTCCAAGTCCATTATGCCTTTTCTACATCACAGCACCTGGCAGTCAGTCACCAACAACTTCTTCATCCCTGTACATCATGTTGCCAGTCATTCTAACATCCTCGCCGATGCTCTATCCCGCTCTAAATTAGAGGTTTTCGCCACCTGTGCCTCTTCAGCTTCGTACTCCCTACTTCAGTTCCTCTTGGAGATCCTGGTGCCAGGCCGATCAGCCTTTTGCTTCAATGTTTCTCCAGCCACCCAAATTCTATATAAAACAAGTCTCACCTTTCAACCTTAAAGCCCATACCTTCGCATGGCTCTCTTTTTCTAAATCCTGTGTAGTTCTCAAATGAACTTTTTCCCGTTCTTATCAAGGTCCTAGCCTTCATCACTTATTGCTTTGATCTATGCCACTTTAAGCTCCCTTTCATCCGTAGCTTAATAACAGGCATTTATTTCTTCTCCAATTGTCGTCATCCACGTAGCACATCAAGCCTCCTTTCAATTCATGCAGCCAGGCTTCTTCTTAAAAGAATCTCAAACACTGCTTTACCTAGCCTGATAACAGAAAACCGATCCCTCTCTCCATTCTCAAAAATCTGCACTCTGCTCACTGCCTCAGACCTCATTCCACCTTTGTCAAATGCTTTTTTCTTGGCCTTTCTTGAATTTCTCAGATTAGGTGAATTTACACCCCCAAACATTGTATTCAATCTATCCAGAGACCTTGCCTTTCAGATCTTAAGTTTCATCCCGATCACTTCAGTCCATCTCTCAATCATTCAGAAGGAAAAGGCACATGCACCATCTCCATTGGCCATTTTGTCGACCCTTTCAGCGCTTTCAATATTACGCTCAAATCTGCTCTTAAATGCCACAAGCTCGGCTTCCTCCTGAGACCTCTGTTCCTCACTCCTGAAGGCTCCCCATGCTGTCTGATTCTTAAAAAAAAAAAAAAAAAAAAAAAAAAAAAAAAAGCTCTAGAAATTTTAGCTTCATGCATCAGTTCTGCTAGCCCTTTCTCAGGTCACTCATTCAGGATGAGGGCAACCACATCTGCCGTCATTCAGGGAACTCCTGAGCTTCCCTTCAGCAGCTTGGCTGGTTGTCTTCCTCAACATTTTCAGGTAAGTGCATTCAGCAAATGACTGGTGGTTGGCCGTCTACATCTCTAACTTTTTTCTCCTTAGGAAAACTGATCCACGTCAATACCCTCTCTATGCCTTGGCAGGCACGGCCAGTCCATACCCTCTCTATGCCTTGGCAGGCACGGCCAGTCCATACCCTCTCCTCTCCTCTTTGGCAGGCACACTCATCATTTCCCTCTCTATACCTTGGCAGGCACTCATCGTCATCATCCAGTCACCTAATCAGTCTCTCATCTCTGCGTTTGGCAGGCGCTCATTGTCACCATTCCTAAGCCATTAAGTTACTCATCATCATCATCATCATCATCATCTTTGCAGGCAATGATGATGCAGTCTTTGCAGTCTCTCATCATTTTCACTCTTTACCTCCTTTACATCCTGCCCTGTAAACCCCTATTAAGCTCTTCAGCATTCCTTGCTAACATTCGTCAGCTAGCTTGGCCTCGGCACCCTCTTTTGGCGGGAAGACATCCCTAATCCTAAATTGCCCATCCATGTTCATTGCAATTCACAACGTATTCGTCTTCTGCCGTGGTCTGAGCGCCAAAAACTTTATTCATTCATGTAAATAAAACTTATAATTGCTGCTATGTCTTTGTGTGAGTCCCTCCAGGTTGAATTGATGGAGTCTGCTGGTTTCCTTAATAAACTAAACGTGACTGCATTTGCATTATAACTTGGATCAAATTGGAATGTATGTAACTGACTTAGAATCTGTCTGTATGTTGGATTGATTGGGCTTGTTTGTATAAACTGGATCTCTTTGTCTGCTCATTTCTTGTTACTATATAATGAACTATAATGCTATATAAATAAACTGAATTGAAAAAACTTTGACCACGTTCTATTATATGTCACTGCATGAGCAACTGAATCTGATTATATTGTATTATAACTGAATGAAGTGTTTTGATTAAACTGTATTATTTTGAAATGAATTCAACTGAAAAGTAACTTGAGATGGCTTCTGCAGACACATTGGACTATAATTAAAACTTGGTTGAAAGTAATTGTTTCACTTTCTGCTATTCAGACCTCCTCATACATCAGGTTTCTCTGATAATCCTTATTACTTCTGAGCTGTTTTTTGCACATTCTAAGCTATGTAAACAACTTTATGAATCTCTTTAAAGCTATTCTGTTTTTATTGGTTGGTTTTTATTATTTCTGTTTTCATTGTTAATTCATTATAAGATTTTGGGCTCTAATGGTGAGTTTTATTACGGTGGTTATTAGGATTATAAAACAACTTACCCTTCTTTTCTGCAGAAGAGAATCAGGCTCTGCGTCCTCTCCTCTCCATCTACCTCAGCATCTCTTTTTTTTGTTCCCTTGACAATCACTTTCTTCTCTGCAAGACAAAGTGTACATGATTAAAAAGTCAACAATAGCTTTTTTCTGCAGGTATTCAGTAACACTCAACACAGACTTCTCAGCCAGAAATGTTCTTCCTGCCACTGTCAGAGCAAACACTAAAAAATGGTCAGAGACGATATGAACTATTTGGGAAACAGCAGAGCAAGCACCAGAACAAGACATCAAAGTTCCTATTGTTGGTTTTGTCCCCACACCTCATATCCCATGTCTCATTGTATTGATTTGTTCAGTAAGTAGTGGACCCTTCCTCACTGACAGGTTTTCAAAATGTACAGTTTCTGTGTGAAATCCCAAAATAAATTTTTGGATACCAGTGGGGGCTGCATGATGTCTCATGTTGCCATTCAAAGAACTCCAACATTTACAATATACAAGTTTTTTTAAAAACATTTTTACTGGGATAACTTTGAAACCGTGAGCCAATTGCCACTTGCCTTTCGATGTATCAGAGGTCCTGCCAATTCTTCTAAGCTCCCTCCTGATGAGCAACAGCTGGTTAGATGCACCTGCCAACCCAGTCCCCCCCCCCACACACACACACACGAGAGGATACATTCAAAATGTATAGCTTCTATGTTGTTTGAACCAGGTTCTTACATACACTATTTAAAAACACACATATTACCTTCTTGTCCCCTTCTAATATTAGATTAGACTAAACATGTTCTTTTTTAGGACAGTTAGGATTTCCAAAATTGTTTCTATTTAATATATCACAAAATAATTGGAGAGAAGTTTTTCACATTTTTGTTTTTTATTACTTTCTCTAGGTTTAGAGCAGGGGTCTTCAAATCCAGGTTTTCAGGGCCAGTGTCCTGCAACTTCTAGATGTGTCTCTGCTTTAACACACCTGAGTTGAATAATTATGTCATTAGCAGGACTGTGGAGAACTTGACTGCATACTGAGGAGGTAATTCAGTGATTCAGGTGTGTTGGACCAGGAACACATCTAAAAATGCCAGGACCCCAGCCCTTGAGGCGTGGATTTGAAGGCCGCTGTTGTAGAGTTTACCTGTTGTAAGATTATGCATTTAAACCAGAAGTGTCCAAAGTCGGTCCTCGAGGTACCGACATCTTGCATGTTTTAGTTCTCTCCCTGGTGGTAATAACTACCTCCTCAGCATGTCAGTGTTCTGTAGAGGCCTGCTAACGAGTCATTATTTGATCCAGGCGTGTTGAACCAGGGAGAGGACTAAAACATTCAGGATCCCAGCCATCAAGGACCGACTTTGAACACCACTGATTTAAAAAGTTTACAATTTAGAAAATGGACAATTACCCTAAGAATACCACCAATTTAGTTGCAAATTAGCTTAAAGCCCACAAAGTCAATGTTTTCAATTGGCCTTTACAAAGTTCTGATCTCGATTTCACAGAGGATTTGCAGGGAGAGCTGAAAAGGTGGCCCACAAACCTAACTCAAGTCCACCAGTTCTGTCAAGAGGAATGGGCCAAAATTCCAGCAAACTGTTGTGAGAAACTTGTGGAAAGAAATCAAAAATATTTCACCTAAGTTATATGTTTAATAAGCAATTCTATCAAATTAATGAATGTTTACATTGGAAAAGGCAGAAAACAAAACAACAAACCACAGATCTCAAAAGAAACTCTCATTATTTTCTAGCAAAAACTGAATTCCAGAAAACCAAGTCTGAAAAATTCTGGTGTGAAAACTCCTTATGACGGTTTCAGAAATCAGAACAAGGAGCCTGATTTGTAAGGGGGATTAAAGTCAACCCACCACTGTTCTACCTCTGAGCCTCCATGTGTGTTACAGCCCAAGATGAATTAACTTATTTAAGGGTTAGCTGGCTTGAGGCTCATCAGATTGATGTAGCAATGACAAAATGAATGACTAGACCAACACAGTGTTTAAAGCAAAACCACACTGGGAACAAACACCCTGCAATGAATATGCCAACTTCTTTGCAGAGAAAATTAATAAAATTAGAGGGTTAATCTGCATATCCACAACAAATCCAGTACCAATGTTATGCTCAAACATAACAAATGCAGAGAAAATGGCTACATTTCAACTACTCAACTATAAAAGTTTATTAGAAATTATAAATCAATTAAGCTCCTCTTCCTGCTGTCTTGATATCTTGATATATTGATGCTGTCATTGCAAAGTTCGACCTGTCATTGCATCTGACCTGCTTCATATAGTAGATTCATCACTCTCATCAGGTGTTTTCCCGCAGGGTTTAAATCAGCTGTTATTAAACCACTGACAAAAAAGAACAATCTGGACAAATCTCATATGCAGAATTACAGGCCAATCTCCAACCTTCCATTTATCAGTAAAATTATTGAAAAATCTGTGTTTCAACAGTTAAGTAGCTTCCTTACCAACCGCTTTGATGTCTTTCAGTCCATTTTCCGTGCTCACCACAGTACTGAGACTGCCCTCGTTAAACATTTCAATGATATCTGCATAAATACAGACTGTGGAAGAACCACAGTGCTGGTTCTGTTGGGCCTCAGCGCAGGATTTGACACTGTTGACCATGAAATATTATTAAAGCGACTGGCGAGCTAGGTCGGACTCTCTGGTACAGTACTCAGTTGGTTCGAATCTTACCTAAAGAACAGGGATTTCTTTGTGTCAATAGGCAACTTCTCATCAGAGAGGACAAAAGTCACATACAGTGTACCCCAAGGTTCAATCCTGGGACCCCTTCTATTCAATATCTGTATGCTCCCACTGGCTCAGGGTATAACAAGAAATAAGATTAATTAGCATAACTATGCAGATGATACACATAATGATTCTACATTATGATGTCACCAGGTGACTCTGAACCCATCTGAACAGATGTACTGAACAGATGCTTAGAACATATCAATGCACGGATGTCCCAAAACTTTCTCAAGCTGAACAGAAATAAAACTGAAGTTATCTTTGGACCTAAAGAGGAACAATCAAGAATCAGGACACAGCTTCAGTTATTGTAACTAGAAACTTGTGATCCTGGGTGTAGAGATGGACTCAGACCTGAACCTTCAGAGATACATAAAGACGATTACAAAGTTGGCCTTCTATCACCTGAAGAACATTTCCAGGACTAAAGGACTAATGTCCCAAGAAGATCTAAAGAAACTCATCCATGCATTTATCTTTAGTCGCATTGATTACTGCAACAGTGACTTCACAAGTCTGCTTAAAAAAATCAATCAGACAGCTGCAGCTGATTCAGAATACTGCTGCTTGTGTTCTCACTAAGATGAGGAAAATAGAGCACATCACTCCAGTTCTAATGTCCTTACACTGGCTCCCTGTAGCTCAGAGAGTAGACTTTAAAATACTTCTATTAGTTGATAAATCACTGAATGGCTTGGCACCAAAATACATTAAAGACCTGTTGTCGTTGTATCAACTTTCCAGACCACTCAGGTCTTCTGTTTCTAGTCTACTCTGCATCCCCAGAACCAGAACCAAACATGGAGAAGCAGCATTCAGCTTCTATGCTCCACAAATCTGGAACAAACTTCCAGAAAAATGCAAAACAGCCAAAACACTGAGTTCCTTTAAATCAAGGCTAAAACCCCACCTGTTTAGAGTTGCTTTTGACCCATAACAAGCGGAACATTGAACATTTGATGTGTATTGATGTTTTTAATGACGACAATTGACAAAATGTAATGTTTGTTACTGGTTTCACAACTGGTGACTGTTTGATGTGTTTATGATGTTTTTATGTTTTCATGATGTAAAGCACTTTGGACTGCCTTGTTGTTGAAATGTGCTATATAAATAAACCTGACTTGACTTGACCTTTATGGAATACCATTACCTCACACTGGATGGTTCACTGTGCACTGAGACAGAGTATATCACTGTAGTAGTTGGTCATTGGCCAGCCATGTCTGATGTGGGTTATTATAATTTAAAGAGATGCACAGTCACAAATGAGCAGCCTGATTTATCCTCCAGAAATCTGATTTCTGTTGCCTCTCAGCTATAAAAATATTGCAGTCTATGAACACATCTCAAGTAGTTCAGAGCCGATGTATCACTCTGTCCTTTCTGCATGCCCCTTGGTTTCTTCTTGAACTATGGCAGTTTTGACTTCATTTTATTGAATGCTTTGTTGTTCTAACTTGGTGTCTGCATTTTTACTCCAGTAGTGTTCACTTGTACTTTCTTTGGTCTCTAAGGTCATAGTATTGGTTCCTTTTCACCTTCATTTTGTCATAAGTATGACTGCTTGTGGAAAAGTAACAATCAATAAAGCCCGTACAAGCCCAGGAGTGTGTGTCTGAGAAAGTGTGAAGGTCTTATCCACAGCTTCAGCCAGATTAATTCCCAGCCTGAGATAACATCAACTACCCTGTCATTTTGCTGCCTTCTCTAATTCTCACATTGTGGAAGCTACCCAGCGCATTATCATTCAGTGCTGCACATGTGGAAGAAGTCTGAAGTAATTTCATAGGAATCAATTTAACACAGTATTGCATGGTTAATTAATAACAACTTATCAGCTACAATTACCATAACTTCACAGTAAGCCTGACTTTGAAGTATTTAAATACACAGAATATCCTTAAGTCCGTGTGTCAGTGGGTTCAATTTAGTTTTTTCAAGCTCTGAGTTGAAAGATTTTGCTTGTCCTGGAGACTGGATTTGCTGATCCCAGAACATCTATGAAACGAATGTTGGTCCTTCAGGTCTTCAGGGAGGGTTTCTGTTAGGATGGGTGGACACCTTCCTAATGAAGTGTAAAAAGATCAGATTAGTTCACTGACATGCTTCACTCACCATCTTACATTCAATTATTCTATCCCTTGAATTAAATTATCACCTGCTTGTCAGGACAGATGTCTTGCTTAGATGGAAAGGTGTGACTAGATACACATGCACTCATTTCTTTGACTGTCCACCAAGGATCCATCTTATGTCACCAGAGAAAAGAAGGACAAATTTTTTTTATTCCTGAAAATTCAAGAAAGATTGTGCAATCAGCTTTGGTTTAGACAATATTTTTCTCAATGATTATGGTTTTGGGATTTCTGTCATAATTAATCCAACATACTGAAGTCTATCTATTAAGGGATGGCATTTGCCTTTTGTCATTTTCTGCCACAAGGCACCATAAAGGTTGACATTTGAGCAGCTGTGTTGTGTGAGGAAGTGATGAAGTAAAGCCATTTGTCACCAACTGCAGGGACACTTCACTGCCTCAGGCAACTCATGCTGGATCCTCTAAAAACTCATTTTTATTCTATAGATTTCTATGTTAGAAACTGTCCTACCTAGAAGAACAACTAGATCACTTCCAGCACACTGGTAAAGGGGTACATCTGTCTGACATAATTTTTTAAAAGTTATTCTTCATTTCCTAAATTTACCAAAATTACAGTTCGATTTTCAGCACACACTCAGAATCATAAAAAGGCAACCAGACAAAACATATATTTTTACTGACAAAACTTTCATGAATTTTTAGTAAATAATAAATAAAAACCTAACAAAACGAGAGGTGTTAGGATCTCCCTGGGGAACATAAAGCTGCTGTCACACCGTCTTTGCTTTTTTGCTACGTATGCAGGGATATCCCAATACATCAGTCTAAAAGTAAAGAACTAAAACATTTATTTCATGTCAAATTTTGGGTGTTACTTATGCTTTGTGCTGTTTTGAACAGTGTGTGTATATAAGGTTGAAGTGTGTAAAATCAGTGGTCTGTCATGCTGTCATGATGTTTTACTTTTGCCCTGACATCACCACCTTATCCCTTTTTTCCATACCTAATGATCTGGAGATAAAACTCAAGTGACCCCAAGTGGCTAAATAATTATTTGTTGAATTAATCAGAAAGTAGGTCAGACTATATCTTTATGAACAGCTCTGAGCATTTGTCATACCATGGTAAATAAATGTTTATTAGTGCAGACAGTGTCTGCATAACACATTATAATTAAGTACTGGTAATACTTAGTCATTATTTAAGAAGCACTAATGGCGACTCCATAGAAAAAGCATTGATGTACAGTACACAGGGTGTCTCAGAGCTGTGAGACACCATATATACTGAATGCAACCATGCAGTAGAATTTTTCATCATGCACACAAATATCCACGGCTGCTGTAACTTAATTGTAGATCACATTATGAATGGACCAGTTTCAGATGTGCATGAAGGTGATAATAGAGTATTTTTTTTTTTTTTTATTTTTTTTACCAAAGGCAAAGTGGCTTCCTCTGCCACTCCTGTGATTCTTTGTAGTGGTGTAAGTGTCTTAAGAGACACTTGCAGTTCATTTAATCTAAAAGATTTCCACTCATATAAAGTAAAATATATGTGAAAATGCCAAAAGAGATGCCATTTTAAGGAAATATAAATATTTGTAAAAAAAATATTGAAAACCAAGTTCTATTTCCCTTCCACTTCAGAGCTATGTACTTCTTATAAAACACATTAAAGTTTGGATCTCATGTAACAAAAAATGGTTTAAGGGCTGTAATTATTTTGGAAGGTACGGTATCTATGATTGGCTGTTTCACCTTTAAAATTTCTGTCTTGTTTTTTCTATATATGTACACCTAAAAGATGGAATAAGCTGTGTCTTTGTGAAAGGGCTGTAAGTCACAAATGTCTCTTTACTAAGTTATGTATCAACTCAACACTGGTGCATTCCTTCAGTTTTTGGGCTTTTATTCCTGAAAGATTTCAGGAAATATGTTAATGGCATGTAAAATTAGCATGCTTGGCACTGGAAATAAAATATCCTTCCAAATATTGCATCCAAAGAGTCCATTCCTATTGTGATCATAAACATATTAATATTGAGATGACAATTCAATATATTGTGCAGTTTTAGAAAAAAAGGTTGTGACAAAAGAGATTTAACACAGCTTCCCGACAAACAAGACAATGTAGTGTGCTCTAGGTAAACTACAGGATACCTAGTGCATCCTGCTTCTCTCTGCAACTCACTGTCTGGTTACTGGCTGATGTCCTGCAGCATAACATAGAGGCAGTAGTAGCTGATACAAATATTGCTGACACACTTTTGGGTTGAATAAATATGGCAGAGCAATATTTTCTGTACCTGTCTATGGAAAGGGTCTGTTTTTCATTTCACTCACATACAACAGGCTACTACATAAAATATCAAGAAACTAAAACTATGCCCACCTTTCTATGCACCCCTACATTGCCACATTATTTATAATTCTTTGGCCTTAATTTGGCTACAAAGTGCTGTAGTCATTTAGGCTTCTGATCAGGGTTAATTCTCTAAGTCTACACACATGGACAAAATCACTGGTACCCCTCTGTTAATGAACGAAAGGGTGAATGGAATGGTCACTGAAATAACTTGAAACTGACCAAAGTAATTAAAAATAAAAAAATTACTGAAAGTTAACCAATAAAAATAAGAATAAGTGCTTTTGAATTATGGTTCAACAGAATAAGTTTGGGTCATTATCCTGTTGGATGTCCAATGTCCTGTGACTGAGACCAAGCTTTCTGACATTAGGCAGCACATTTCCCTTCAGAATGGCTTGATAGTCTTGAGATTTCATAATTCCCTGCACAGATTCAAGACACCCTGTGCCAGATGCAGCAAAGCAGCCCCAGAAGATAACCGAGCCTCCTCCATGTTCCACAGTAGGGACAGTGATGTTTTCTTGGTATAGTTCATTTTTGCACATATGTATGTAGAGCTGATGTGCCTTGCCAAAAAGCTCTAGTTTTTGTTCATCTGTTTAAAGGACATTCTCCCAGAAGCTTTGTGACTTGTCAATATCCACTGTGGCAAATTGCAGTCTGAATTTTTTCATGATTTGCTTTCAGCAGTGATGTCCTACTTGATCATCTCTCATGAAGTCCGTTTTGGCTCAAACAGATGGTGCAATCTGACACTGATGTACCTTGACCTTGGAGTTCACCTTTAATTTCTTTGGAAGTTGTTCTGGGCTCTTTGGTTACCTTTGGTTACCATGCACTTTGGTTGTGGAGTGCAATGTCCTCCTGATACTAAGAAAAATACTAAGAAAAATAATCACAACCATTTTATGATACTGTGGCAAAATTTTTGAAGGCACAGGGTTCTGTCTAATAAAGAAAAGAAAACATTATCAATCACAAAACTAAAAAAAATGTTTTTCACTAATTAGGACAAAAAAGAATTAGTTGAAATTCAGCGCTTATTCCTAACGAAATATTTAGCTTCATGCAAAATATTTAGTTTGAAGCCAAATATTTAGTTGGCTAACTAAATCTTTAACTTTCTAAGACTTTGAAAAATTAACCTCCATTTTTGTCTTATGTCAGGACAAATAACCCAAATTGTTAATTTTTGACTGTGTAACTTTACAAACAGCATCCCATACAAAAAATATTTTACAGTGCAGACAATGATCAGGTTCATGTAAATGTATTTAGAATCAGCCCTGTTCAGTTTGTTTCTGGTTACTTTTCTTTGGTGATCAACCTAACAGTCAGGTTGCTACCAGTTTCTGCTCTGTCAGCTTCAGTCTGGGTCCACTGTTTGTTAATTTTTACTCATATTATTAACCTCTAATTCCTAAACTAAACAAAGGAGTAATGGAGGGTGCGCACTGAGCATACTGTTGCTACAATATTTAGTAGCCAATGGAGCTGTCTAGTGATGGATATTTTCCTGTGTTAATGCATAGTCACATTAGAATGGAGCGTTGCACTGTGTGGACTCTGCAACTGGGAAACATCTCAATGGGGAGTGCAGATTGTCTGAACACCCTCATGCAGCTGTCACGCAAAAATAGTATATTTGAATCTTTTTTTTGTATCAGTTATAAACATATAACAACTACAGCACTGCTGTCTTTCTACTTTTTATGTTTGTTGCTTGGTTAACAACCGTAATTATCGACAGATGCTAATACGTGAACTGTATATTTATGGGGGAATTTTACGGGGGAATTTTGCTGCCATAAGTCTAGAGCGTACATTTTCAATTTCCAAGCAGGATTTCATGTCTTTGCTCTCAAAATTTGTAATGCTTACACTCAAAACTTCTGCTCTCTCTCAGATCTCTCCTTGCGCACAAACTTCTCTCTGTGCATGGATCAAATTTGCGCTCACAAACCTCTCTGCTTGCTTGCGAATTGGGGCCTCCCATGCAATGCATGGAGGCACCTATTACTCTCCACCTCGAAACTGCTTTCTCCATTAATGCAGCCCGAACCATAGCGTGCACCCCGACAATATATATAAACTACCCCATACAAAGTCAATGGAGTGGGATCCTGAAGACATCTTAAAAAAAACACTATTTTTGAGGATTTACTGTGTCATCATGGTTTCACCTACAAACGCCATTCAACATTCAGTTTGTAGATACGTCCGTGCTGTGTTCAGAAGTGAAGACGGTATGTTGATACCTCTGGCGGTTTTTCCACAACACGCCTCACACTTTGGCAGTCTCCTTTCAAATTTCTTCAGAAATTTTCTAGTTTTTTTCTGCTTTCTCGCGGATCGGGGAGTACCGTCGCCAAGCAACCGTTCAAGCCAACAGAATGACAGCGTTTCTCTGGGTGCGCTTGATACTTTCTAGTGGGTGTGCTACAATAGAAAGCTGCATCCTCTTCCGAGGCCAACTAGATGTAGGGAGAACAACTTCAGCTTTCTACTCTGTGTTACAATTGCCAGGAAATCATGACATGTTTACAAAAGAGTAATGGTATGTTTTTGTCATTTTTTATGGTTTTCCAACTGGGCAAAACTTCAAGGATTTTGGCCATACTGGTCGTTTGTGGTGTAATAGCAAAACTGATAATGGATCTGTGTTCTCTATAGTCACTAAATATCTGCTAAACGCATCTTAAACACCTGTTTATTATTTTACTGACACTGTTTCAGATCATATTTCTTACTGAGGAATATTCTGGAGCATGTAGCAAAAAATGTTTTTAGTCTTTCATTATGTTGATGATGTTGCCAATTAAAACTAATTTAATTTTTCACTTGATTACATATTTTCGTTACGTCTAACAAGCAGGGGGCAGCATGTTAACAATGTAGCTATTTTTTATTTTACCTTTTTTTCCAGGACATAAATCTATTGAGATTATTAATCTCTTTTACAAGGCCGTCAGTTTACAGAAGGTGTTCAGCGGGGTTCTTATGCAAACAAGTCCTTTTGACCAAAATTCAGTCAAAATTTACATAGTAAACACAAAATGTAACTTGCATTAAAGTATTTTATTGATGGAATTTGCACTAAAAATAAATTCATGTTTTTAGCTTATTTGGTACATATTAAAGTCTTTTCATCACATTCTAATGGTTTTCAACGGTGATCCTCAAGCCACGCTGCCCTGCATATTTTAGATGTTTCCCTGCTTCAGCACACATGTAATCATCTGAATTAGGTATTTTAAAGCAGGGCAACATCTCCAACATGCTGGGCAGTGTACTTTGAAGACCAGGGTCGGGAAATACTGGTTGAGATCACCTGTGACAATGTTGCCACTGCTGGACTCTAAACTTAATATTAATATGTCTTCTGCATTCGTAAAATGTTACAAAAATCTTTAAAGGCTGCTACTTCTTACTGGTGTTGTGCTGTTCAGAGAAGTGGGAACTCTATCAGAAGCTATGGAAGCCCCCGTCCCTTTACTCATTTGGAATGCACAAGTTATTCCTACTGTCACAGTATATTATTGGGAACAAGGCTGAGGTCCTGCATGGGAGTGTCTGGAGGTGTAGAATAAAATATCAGGAATGAAGCAGAAGGCAAAATACAAAAGCTCCTTTTGGGTTTGCATGGGACACCTCAGCCTCACTGCTGACAATTTTTATTTTAAAGCTGAGATGCGAATCTGATGCAAATATACTTTTTCCCTACATATTCTAAAGTACATGAAATACCAAATCAAGAGATGTGGAACTTAAAGTTCTCTACTGTTAAGCAAGAACTTCAGACTTAAAGTTATCCTTATATTTCATCATCCGCCTGATGGTTCACAGACTGGAGCCAGACAGATTAAAGAGTGGTGGACCCAAAGACAAAGCAGAACTGTCGTATCCTAAAACAAGTACAGACTGTTCCACAAACTATGAATGTAGATGTTTTAATATGAAAGTGAGTAGTTGGGCATAATTCTCACCATTTGATGATAACATCTAGTGGTGACACTGCTAGTTACATGTGGAATCTGTATCACCAGGCACTACTACATACTAGCCATGGTGGTTTGAGGCCAATTAACAATAGTCAACAAGGGCTTGAAATGTAGGACTTTTCACAGCCAGCAAATTTTTATGAGGAACTCCATACCATGTCTGGATTAAAAAAAAAAAAAAAAAAAAAAAAAAAAAAAAAAAAAAAAAAAAAAAATCAAAGACTTTATGAAAAATGTTTGATTTATTGATATTTTCTTTCACATTTTTCTTAATCAAAATGACTTGATAATAGCTGATTATTTCAGGCAAGGACGTGTAGTAGCCTAGTAGACTGGTGAAAAGCTTCAACCTTCTCTCTGCAAAATACAAGCACAGAAACATATCTAAATGTTAACAATATAAACATAGAAAATGTCAAGACAGATGACGTGACCTTCATTTATTAACTCATCTAAAGCTAAAACATTAATGAAACCCAGAACAATTAGTACAATTAGGTGGGGAAGTAGATCAGCTCCAGTTTAGAAGTGATGGCCATAAGGAGGCTGATTAAACTGTCTTACAAAAACTGGAAATCACCATTAAAAAATGTAATGAATTTTTAACAGCTTTACAAATACACTTATTTTTCAAGACAGCAGACATTACCAGAAATAGAAAAGCTGCTGGATCCAACAAAGGTCTCGAACAGGAACTGAAGCTGAGAGATAAAGGGCTGAAGGAGAATTCATGGCCTGACACCAAGTCCTGTTTTTTTTTCCAGATCTCAAAAACAAAGAGGAATATGTACATCAATAAGTTAATAATGATGCATTATTTTCAGAAAACAAAAACCAGCATTTACTCCCACATGAAAATAAATTTTATATATCCTAAAATAATCAAAAGAATATTGGGAGCGCCTAAAATTCCCTGAAAAAATATATAAACAGATGTTAAGTGCATCTGTTTAGTTGTTTACCAATGTGACACCAATTAGCCAAACAGTTACCTTCAATTAAAGCACTATTCAGCACATTTACAATAACTTACATTGATAATAAGCAATTCAGTCTGAGTTAGCTTTATTTTAAAATAAGGAAGTCTCCTTGTATCTGTTTAGAATCTGGTTGGAAGTTAAACTGGATCCTTCTGACTGATCAATTTAATACTGTAAGTTTTGACTGAAATAGAAGTGACCACACAGAGGAGGACTGGAAATCAGCCGCTGATGTCTTGTAGACAATCATGCGTACACCTGTCAAAATTAACATTTTAATTGTTCTATTTTAATTGTTTTAATTGTTTCTAACATTTATTTGTATGAAAACAAAATGTTCATATGCAATTTTAATCAATTGTTTTGATCTTGGATAGAAAAACTAAGCAGCCCAGAAACAGACCAGAACTTCACTGAAAGCTTGTTGACTCGATTTGTAGCTCCTGACGTGACAGGATCAGATTATAAACCAGCAGCAATCATCTGACTGAAACCTAAATACAGATTCTCTTCTTTCATTAAATAGATGGAAGTCACTGTTCTGAGTGAATGGGGTAATACACAGCAGCAGTTCAATCACAAAGCTGCACTGATCTAAGCAAGCCATATTGTTTATGCTAATAGCTTTATATCATTTTACAGTAAACTGCTGAATATTCTCTGCTGCTAAATAAATGCCTCATATGCTTTCATGATCAATTCCTTCTGTAAAGCATGGAGGACCAAAGCTGACATAATTAAAAATAAATGCAGAAATATATATAGTTTGTTTTTCCTTTTCCTTATACATGTGTTTTCGTCAAGAAATGTATATATTTTGTTTTGCCTTTCCTTATACAAGCGTTTGTTCTTTTTACATTTCCTCATCTCTTTTTACTTTACCATATGAATTTCTGCCTCATTATGCAAATGAGGAGGGCTGCCTTCTTGGTCCAGCTCCTCCACTACTGGTCAGCTGAAAACTTACCACCTTCCAACTCATCCAGTCTATCTGCAGCTTCCCTTAACATTGCTGACACAAACCGTCGTTTATGGAGGACTGAAACTGACATAATGCTAAATCACACTATTTTACATCAGCAAAAGTATTGCTTTTTTTGATGAATATGTTTTGATATTCTCCTTATGTTATCATTAACATTTCTAATTCCATTGGTGAGAAATGCACATTTTGAGGCTTCTTATTTCCTCCTGTTGCCATGGTGAATCAGGTTATCTACCTTCCATTGATGAGGGCTTTTTAAATCCTCGCGCTCACACTTAACTCAGGGTTAACTTGACTCATAGTCATGTCAAAACACTTACTGACACTATGTCCCTTGTTTTTGAGATCCAGCTGTGGGATGCTCACAATGAGATAAAATAATTTGCTTTTAAAATCACTTAGATTGTTCAGTTTTCTGGAAGTTTTCTGGAACTTATACGTGCATATTTCGTTTTTATGCTTTGTTTCATTTTAAGTTGTTTTGCTCTGATATAAAGTTTAAGATATGTTTGTAATATTGTCAATTCAACCAATTCTATTTATTAGGCTCCATAATAAATATTGATGAGTATCATTAGCATAACAATGAAAATTTATTCTGTGCTTTTACAGAGAGAGATTATACATACAGAAAAAATGTATGCATGCATCAATTCTGTAAAAGAGTTAAAATTCTTTAATGTGAAAATCATCAAGAAAGATGCAGTTTAAAAATTAGGTATAAGAACAAACATCGGATTCTGTCACAAAGATTTGAAAACATCTTGTGAGACATCATTTTATGTTTTGTCTTTTTACCTAACTGAATTTGCAGTGGTTTTGTTTGTGATCTGTCAAACCTTGAATCTGGTTGCCAGGGATTGGTTGCTTTTGTGTCAGCAAAATCCTCCAAGTAAAAGGTTTTTAATCAAGAAATATCAACTTATTGATCTTGTATTTATCCATCCCCATTTCTCTGCCTCTCTTTCTGAGAACCACATAAAACCTTTAAACTTTAGGTTGTAAACTTAGACTAGATTAGAGCCAACAACTGGTAAGGTTGTGTGAAAAATATAATGTATGCAAATGTATGAATTTCTCCATCATCATAGCTCATCTGAAGAGACACTGATCTAATTGGGATTATATGGAAAAGCTGGACTGTCTAATACCAGATGTTGTAATAAAATGTCCTTTTCCTTTCAGAAGAAAGCGAGGAAGCTGGGACAGGAAAAAGTTCATTCACATAAATGGAGAATTTAAAAAAACAAATGTCGTTGTACTTTTAGGATTTTTTTTCAAAGTGAAATCATTTATGCCATCCTATCTATACATTTATGTCTACTTCTTTTTGTATTTTTTTCATGACCTTATTTGTTGAAGTATTTATTTATTTAATATTAACTAAAGTGGCAGTCCATCACAGTCCCTCTGTCATACATATTGCATACTGAAAGCAGCTGAAATAGTAAGAAGTTGGCATTTGGAAAAAAAGGTCTAAAAATTGTGAAATGGAAAGTGAACAGTGAAAAGGCATGCTTTCCTTGTTCAAATTACAGAGATGTTTCCAAGAGTTGGATTGAATGTACTAATGAAAAATTCACAAACATGCTGCCTGTGGCTTCACTCGTGTCTGTCTGTTAATGCTGCAGCTGCTGGATGGCTGCTGGTGTCTCTGTGACTGTGGATGTCACCATGCGGGGTTGAACGCCGGTGCATTCTGCCGAGTCAAGAATGAAACCTTTGCTCTTTGAAAGCACTAGATTTACTTTGGAATCAGACATTCGGAAAGCTTTCAGCACAGCATTACTTTTTAAAATAGAAAAAATACTCCTCCAAACAATCACTAAGGAAAAGCACATTACCACAAGCTAGCTTAGTTTTGCTTTTTTTGCTAAAAATGATGGACATGGATTGGGCTATGTGTAAGGCACTAAATTATACCATTAAATTATTCCATTACACAAAAGAGAATTGAGTTTATAGCTGAATTCCTGACTGGAATCAAACTGAATATTGTATTTAGATGTGTGAAATATGTTCTAGTTCTGATATAGTCTAACTTTTTGCACTGTAAGGAAGGCAGCAAAATTTCTGCCATTTATCACCTCACTTCAGCATCACTTTTCATATGGGACAGAACAATAGGGGGTCTTTGACTGGGCAGCAGAGACCCTGGGACTGGACTTCAAGTGAAAAAAGAAACATTTATCAAACTGAAAAACAGCTTGGACAGACAAAGATGTATTGAAACGTCTCCTCTGCAGCATGGTAGTGACACAGCAAAAATTTTAGTTGTGTAAGCACAAAGACTGAGATCTAATACAGCTGGATGTGTATACTCCACACTGTGCATGGCAGGGCATCATCAAAAGAAATCAGAGAGGAACATGTGAAAAAGCCTGTTGAGATTTCTGTGCATATCAAATACATTTTTTCAATAATTATTCTAATTTCCTTTGCAATGAATTCTTGCTGTTCATGATATATTCACATCCAGTGCCAACATTTAGCTTCAGTGCAGGAAGTTGTGTGCTCTTTATTAGCAAAGCTGTAATATATCTGTAGAAAGACATAGCCCGAGTCTGTCTTCCACCCCAGAGCAGAAATGGCTGCAGGCATAATCGTATCTGTTTCATATCTGCAAAAAAACTTCATGGCTCATTAAGGGGTTGTTGCAAATAACAAGATGATTTGTTTTCGTATATGTTTTGTATTTCAAAGGACAAGGTGATCAATAAACGAAACAGTATCATGCATATAGTCATGGAACACCACATAAAGAATGAAGGTGAGATATATATATATATATATATATATATATATATATATATATATATATATATATATATATATATATATATATATATATATATATATATATATATTCCATTGCATTATTTGAGAATGATTTAGCAATTCAGTTACTCAGTGGAATTAAACTGTGAAAAGTGTTCTGGTTCTGACTCATTTTTATTAGAAAATGTTCACATATCAAGGTCTGTTCTTTTTTTCATCTGTACAAAATAAATAGCTTCCATCACAAGTAAACATAAAAGTGTGTTTTACACATTATGCAAAAGATATCTAGGAAAAAAATGAACTCCACATATTTCTGAAGTACGGATGCATTACATTAAAAAAATTATCATTGTTTTCTTAAATATTAATTTATAACTTGAACAAACCTTTGAAAAGGTAGTCCAATTTTATGCAGTGAATTTTACTCAATGTTTTGAGAAAATTAAGTAGTTTGATCTAAACAACACTTAGCTACACAGTGACACAGTTGGAAACACTGTTTCCTTGCTGCAAGGCAACAGTTGCCTTGCTGTTTGAATCATGGAGTTTGCATGTTCTCCCTGTGAATGTGTGAGTTCTCTTCGGGAACTTGAGCTTCCTGTCACAGTCCAAAAACATCACTGTTAGGTTAAACTGGCCTCTCTAACTGACTTTAGGTATGAGTAAGTGCAGATGTTTGTCTGTTCTGTGTGTCTCTGTATTGCCCTGTGATGGACTGGCGACCTGTCCAAGTCAAGTTAGTGCAGTCAAGTTTATCTGTATAGCACATTTCAGCAAGTGCTTCACATCATAAAAACATAAATTAAAATCATCAAACAAATATATTTCAAAAACATCGAGCAAATATCAATGCATCAAAATCATGAGGATCATCAAGCAAATATCATCAAGCAAACATAATTTGAAAATATTGATCAATGTTCCACTTACTACTTATAAAAGGCAGCTCTAAACAGGTGGGTTTTTAGCCTTGATTTAAAGGAACTCAGTGTGTCAGCTGTTTTGCAGTTTTCTGGAATTTTGTTCCAGATTTGTGGTGCATAAAATCTGATAGCTGCTTCTCCATTTTTGGTTTTGGTTCTGGGGATGCAGACTAAACTAGAACCAGAAGACGTGAGTGGTCTGGAAGCTTGATACAATGACAACAGGTCTTTAATGTATTTTGGTGCAAAGCCGTTCAGCGATTTATAAACTAACAGAAGTATTTTTAAGTCTATTCTCTCAGCTACAGTGAACCAGTGTAAGGACTTTAGAACTGGGATTATATGCTCTATGTTCCTGGTCTTAGTAAGAACACAAGCAGCAGTGTTCTGGATCAGCTGCAGATGTCTGATTGACTTTTTAGGCAGACTTGTAAAGACACTTGCAGTAATCAATGTGACTAAAGATAAACGCATGGATGAGTTTCTCTAGATCTTGTTGAGACATTAGTCCTTTAATCCTAGAGATGTTCTTCAAGTTATAGAAAGCTGACTTTGTAATTGTCTTTATGTGTCTCTTAAGGTTCAGGTCTGAGTCCATCACTACACCTAGATTTTGAGCCTGATCACAACTTTCTAGCTGTAATAACTGATGCTGCGTGCTGACTCTAGATCATTCCTCTTTAGGTCCAAAGATGATAACTTCAGTTTTGTTTCTGTTAAGCTGGAGAAAGTTTTTGCACACCCATGCATTGATTTGTTCTAAGCATCTGTTCAGTACATAGATGGGTTCAGTGTTACCTGGTGACATCTTAATGTAGAGCGGTGTATCATCTCCATAGTTATGGTAGGTAATTTTATTACTTGTTATAATCTGACCTAGTGGGAGCATGTAAATAGGAGAGGTCCCAGGATTGGACCTTGAGATACTCCACATGTGACTTCTTTCTGCTCCAGTGAGAAGTTGCCTATTGACACAAGGAAGTTCCTGTTCTTTAGGTAGGATTTGAACCAATTAAGAACTGTACCAGAGAGTCCAACCCAGCTCTCCAGTCACTTTAATAATATATCATGGTTAACAGTGTCAAGGAAGAAGCAGGATGACGGTCCTTATATACAGACTCTTTAGTGATGATTGGCTGTAGTGGGGCGAGAACCTGATGCTGATTGATTGCGGCGGAGGCGCAATGTTTGACAGAATAATTATAAAAATGTAAAAATTAAATTTCTTTAATTTACTCAGATTTTTCCTAAGATGCTATGCTGATAGTTTATTTATTAAGTCATTTTTAAAAATAATTTTTTTTTCACAAAATAGCTAGTAAAATAAATGCTTGAAACACTTGATACTGAGTGATATACAGCTGGATGACAGCATTGTTCTGTGTGTGGTCTTCTGGTTTCCAGGAGGTTTTGTTTTAAGGAGATTACTCAACTTTAATCTAACCTATGGAATCTGGCAACCATTGATGTAGTCCTCATCCTACAAAGTAGCCCTTGGGGAAGTCTTTGTTGGAACCTGCTGCAGTTCGCCTTCCACCCTGGCATCAGGTTGAATGATGCCACCATTATCTACCTCCTGCACCAAGCTCTGAACCACCATGAAGAAGCTTGGAAGCACAGTAAGGATTATGTTTTTATATTTCTAATGTATTTGGACTTTTGAGGAATAAGCCAAAGCTGTCAGGAGTGGACAACCAACTGTCACAGAGAGTGGAGTACCTCACTTGCCGTCCACAGTATGTGAGAACACAGGGTTGTGTTTGATAGGCTGCATATATATATATATATATATATATATATATATATATATATATATATATATATATATATATATATATATATATATCCATAAAATTTATGGTAAGAACTTGTAAAATATCAACAGTTACAGATCATAAAATCCAAAACATTAGAAAATACACTGAATTACCATAACTCAAGAAACATAAATTTCTTGTAATTTCTGTTATGAAATATAGAAAAAACAGATTTTTTTTTTTTGTGGAAAGCTTAGAAATGATACAATTCATATAGAAATACTGCAATACTGCCAGCAGATGTTTACCCTAAAATTAACAGTACTAATTGGCCAACATTACAGATTTTGCTGATGTTTATATTTAAATCTACGGTGCAAAATCCAAAAACAGACTGCAAAAATAATTTATTACAGAGGATAGAATGTTGGTATGATATTTAGATTTGATAATTCATTTCAACAAAATATATGTTAAAAAAAAGTTTCTGTTGTATTTCATAGGGTTCTAGTCCAGAGGTTCCCAAACTTTTCAGCTTGCAACCCTCCAAAAATTAGGGCCAGAGAGTGCCAACCCCCCACTAGTGATCTAAACCCCCATACATGTAATTGTTTCTCTCTGTATATATTTATTTTTTCATAAATAAATGTAGAGTGACATAATCGTATACATTTATAAACAATTTCTTTAAAAAAAAAAAAAGAAATTTAACAATTTAATTTCACTGTTTAACAAAGGGCATCGCCTCCCAAGATGGCTGCAGCCTCAGACACCTGTCTACCCTTGGACAGGCTGTACTGAAATGTAATTTCCCCCCTGAGTGACTAATAAATGTATTCTAATAAAGGTATTCTTCTATACTTAATTACTTAATGGGACACAGATTGGTACATTTATTTATTTCATAGTACATTCATATTTAATTACCTTATGATTTAGTTATTCATTTAGTTTTTTTTCCCTTATTGCATCCAGCAAATAAAAAAAAAACTTTCCCAACATATCTGATTATTCACAATGTAACATAAATTAATATTTGTTCATCATTTTCAACATTGTTTTCACATAACTATTATTTGAATTTCCATTTTATTTCCAATTTTACTTTATTATTAGTTTCCTTGTTTGTTTCTTTTTTTCTAATTTGTTCATATTGTGAAGGATTAAATCCTGCAGACGCCTATAGCTCAGATGTTTTGTTTTGGGGTGATGGACACAGGATATAAGGACACAGGATGTACTCTGAGGAAGTGCTGTCTTTTGTGATGATATATGGAGCTATTGTAACTGCATGCATACATGCACACTGCTGCAGCTTATATACCTATAACTATTGTAAACCAGTTAAGACTAGTTTTGGTCACTCATAGGCACACTGATACACACAGGGGAACACCCCTAAAGTGGGTGTAGCTTAGTTAGATGTATGCAGTTTCTCTTTGCTTCAGTCCATCCATGAGATGTACTGTAGAAGTCCAGCGCTGTAGACTGTATATTCTAAAATATTATTATTGCCAGCAGCAGCTTTTCCAAGCATTGTTTCATTCATTCATTTTTGTTACTTTGACCGGGGAATGTTCATGAATTTAAGTTAATAAAACACTTTTGATTTTGTTGCAGTGATTTAGTAACCCTTTGGAGTAGATAGAAGGCTTGGTAGCAGTGCTAATATTTAACTTTCTGCTTTAAGGTAAGCAAACCTAAAACATCTAACATAAATTCTCTTAATTATCTGTACCCTCTGCTTGTGTACAAATTAGCTTGTCTGTATAAAAAGTATAAATATTTAGATCTTCAGTTTCTGTCACCTTTCAGGAATTTGAACTTATATAAATGGTTGTGGAGAACTTACTGGCCTTTGTGACACCCAGGAAAATGGTGAGTATCTAATTCATTAAATGCCCAAAACAAGTTTTTTTTTCATAACTTTTACAAATCTTTATGTATCGAAAATTCGAGTTCACTGTGTTTTGTGTGTTACAAGTATGCACTTTGGTTATGGACACAAATTTGCAAAAAAGAGAGGAGAAAAGACAGAAGGCACTCCTCTAATCAAAAAGTGAAAAACCTTGATCAGTGTGGCTATAACCTTCATAAAATACAACATGGCTGTAGGATGTGAGCCACATGGAGTGGCAAAACAGCTCTGGGCACTATCAGATTGTTAGAAGACATTCTTAAGTTTAAGTTTAAGTTTATGCGGTATATATTGAAATTAACTTCAAAGAAATTTGACTTTGCGTCATAGCCATATCTGACACCTTGAAATTGGCCTCTGTCTCTTTAAGAACTGTCCAGCCTTTCCGACACTCCCCCTTCTGATGGTCATCACAACAATGCTTCTTGCTGTCAGTCAGTGCCATTTACAGTCATTCTTTGGAGCTCAGCAGACATGCAGTTCCACTAGGAGTTTGATGGCTGCTGCTGCTAGTCTGGTGGGGATGCGCAGGGGAGGTAAGTTCGGCCAGGGACTGCATCTCCTAGACGAAACTTTGTATAAATGGGCAGCACTTTGTATGAGGAAGCTCTTAGGCTCCACCGACTGGCTGCATTTGTTCTGTTTTTCACTGACTGTTTAAAGAAAGAGTTTCTTTAAATGGAGCAATCATAGTTTGTATTTTTGTTTACTTTGTACTTCTTTCCTTTATAATTTTCCATATTGAAAGGCTGACAAATGACAATCCCTTCTGTGTTGCACTGTATTTTTTACAGTAAAATTCTGGCAACCACAGCTGCTGGTAATTTATCGTAAAGTTGGTTTTCTTTACAATAAAATTCTGGACTGTATCATACAGTTCTTCCATGTTTTTTTTAATGCTGCAAACTAATTGTAAACAATATATCTGTGGTTTTAATTCTAATTTTCCATAAACAGTTTACCATTCTGAACAGTTTACTGTTAAAGTGACGGTTGGCAAAATATTATACCATAATTATGACCGTATTTACTACAGTAAAATACTGGCATCTGTGGTTGCCAGAATTTTAATGTAGTAAATACGGTCATAGTGTACAAGACATTATGACATTTTACCATAAATTTGACCGTATTTACTACAGTAAAATTCTGGCACAGCTGCCGGTATTTTATCATAAAGGGATTTTTACAGTAAAATGCCATAATGTCTTGTACACTACGGCCGTATTTACTATGGTAAAATTCTGACAACCACAACTACCAGTATTTCACCACAAATTACCTTTCATAAATTACCATAAATTACTGTGATTTTTGTCTGGAAAACTCATTTAGTACATTATGACATTTTACCTTTCATGGTAAAACGCCATAATGTCTTATTCTCTATAGCTGTATTTACTGCAGTGGAATTTTGACAACCACAGCTCCCAGTATTTTACTGAAAATTTTACACATTTTTTTTATGGTGTGATCTACAGGGACCCTGGTTCTGCCGAGTATCACTGCACCCAAAATTTGTTCACAGGTTTATGTATTCTTATAAAAAATAGCTTTACTTCAGTTCTTAGAATCAGCATCAGAATCAGCAATTGCCTCCCTGCAGTAGAACTTTGCCCCCACTACCCCAAGATGCCCTATACCCCCCAAATTTTATGTCCTTAAAATTACACTAATAAAAACTAAACTCTTTTTATGTCCAGAAGCCTTGTATAGCCTTCTAATTAGGTGTTAATTCATCTGAAAAATTATTCTAAGAAAACTAATACGGCTCTAAAAATTTACAATACTGTGTAAAAGTGAAGAAAGTCATATATAGAATCATTACACAGAGTGATATAGTCCAAGCTTTTGTTTCTTGTAATTTTAATAATTATGACTTACAGATAATGAAAACCCAGATTCAGTGTATCAGAAAATTAGAATACTGTGAAAAAAGTAATTATTGGAAACTCATGGTGTCACATCCTATTTAGCTAATTAACTCAAAACACCTGCAAAAGTTTCCTGAACCTTTAAACGGTCTTTCACTCTGGGTCAATAGACTTCACAATCACGGGAAAGACTGCTGACTTGATAGGAATCCAGAAGACAGTCATCGACACCCTTCACAAGGAGGGTAAACCACAAAAGGTCTTTGCTGAAGAAGCTGGTTGTTCATGAAGTTCTGTATCCAAGCATAATAAAAAATTGAGTGGAAGGAAGAAGTAGGGTAGAGAAAGGTGCGCTAGCAAAAGGGAGAACCACACCCTTGAGAGGACTGTCAAGCGAAATCCATTCCAGCAGAGCCACCGCACAAAGACGAATACTAGACATGGACTACAAACGTCATTACCTGGTCTAAGGAGAGAAGGAACTGGAGTGTCTTGCAATGGCCCAGAGTCCTGTTTTCAGATGAAAGTATGTTCTGCATTTCATTTGGAAATCAAGGTCCTAGGGCCTGGAGGGAGAATGGTGAGGCACAGAATCAAGATTGCTTGAAGTCCAGTGAGAAGTTTCCACAGTAAGTAATGATTTGGACTGCCATGTCATCTGCTGGTGTTGGCTCACTGTTTTCTGAAGTCCACAGTCAATGCAGCCATCTGCCAGGAAACTCTAGAGCACCTCATGCTCCCCTCTGCTGACAAGCTGTATGGAGATGCTGATTTTATTTTCCTACAGGACTTGGCACCTGCCCACACTGCCAAAGGTACCAAATGCTGGTTCAACGACCATGGTGTTCCTGATCTTGATTGGTCAGCAAACTCCATTGACCTGAACCTCATAGAACATCTATGGGCTGTTGTCAAGAGAAAGATGAGAGACACCAGACCCCACAAGGCAGATGACCTGAAGGCAAAGCAATCTGGGCTTCCAGTACACATATGCAGTCCCATAGGCTGATCGCCTCTATGCCACGACACATTGATGCAGTAATTCATGCACAAGGAGGCTAAACCAACTATTAAGTGCATAGGAATGTTCATCTTTTTCAGAAACCTGACATTTGTGCTTAAAACATTTGTTTTTGATTAGTCAAATGTGATATAATTTTCTGAGACACAGAATTTTGAGTTTTCTTTACCTGTAAGCCATAATCATTAAAATTGCAAAAAATAAAAGCTTCAAATATTTTACTCCATGTGTAATGAACATCTATAAAATGACTGTTTCACTTTCTGAAATGATCTCAGATCTCAGCAATACTTTGTGAAGATACTGGACTCTTCATTTTCTGAAATGTTCAAAAACATAGAGAGAGAAAGTAGACATAAAGAGGAAGCTGATGAAGGAGAAAAGGAAGGCACTGAGTCAGAGTCCGACATTCCAGCTGGACCAACTGATGTGTTTATTCTCTGTAGAAATTCCTGTGCAGATAGATTAGATTTTACAATGAAATTACATCTTTTCATTAAATGTTTACAGGTGTATTATGAAGTTAGATGTGTCAGGCTTTTCAAATGTAATCAATCTCTTATCAGTTAAAAAGTAATGTTAGACTACTCAAGTCATGAGTAACTCTTCGATCATAACCCCTAATCTGATATTCAGAAATGATGTCATCAGATTGACAAAAGTAGAAAGTTATGTGCAAATTCTGGTATTTTAAAGATAAAAATTTAAAAAATAACACATAATTACAAAAATAGCTTAATGACAAAGGGCATTTATACCTAAAACTTGTCTTTGTTTTCTTCAAAGAGACAGTCATACAATATATAGTTTTTTGTGTTTCCGTGGACTTTTTTATGTCTCTGTTTACATACGGGGCAATTTTCACATACTTCACTGAAGAGGTTGAGCAACTGGACAAACCAAAGGGATAAAGTAGACTGGGGAAAATAAGAAATTAATAAAATTAATTAAAGGAAAAATAAATGACAGAAGCAAAAGTCTAACAGATACATGATATGACAATATGAAGGTTTCTAGATCCACCACTGCATTAACAACTTGCTTTGCTGCTAAATTACTTGAATTCAATGGGAAATGCAAAATATTTATGTGTTGCTGCACCTTTATGACCAAATAATGTTTACATCTATTCAATGATTTACAAATCCCAGTTGTGGTTTTACACCTTGAGGAGTGGGCTAGGGGTGCCCATTACTTTTAGACGCAGCACCTACTCCCTCGTGCCTCTCTTAGACTGTCGAGCCTCTTTGGCTATGTTTGCAGCAGAGCTTGATGCTCAATTCCAATTTTTTTCTGAAATCCAATTTTTTTAATTTTTTTTATTTGCGTTGTCGTTCATACTACTAATTAAATGCGACCACAATCAGACTTCTGTGTGAACAATTTACTATCCCAAAGCGCTCCGCATGCACTTAAGAAGAACGTTGACGTCACACAGTAGTGCATTGTTCACGGAAGTAAAAATGGATGGAGCTGTTTATGGACTGATTTTAAAGTTTATTCAACAATGGGAGCCAACAGTTTTATTACAAGACCATAACAATGTGAAGGAAGATAATAAAAAGAAAGCACAGCTAATAGTGATGGCCTTTTGTGGAGTATTAACTGCAATTTTTGTAGAGAAATCTGTTTGGATGTGTTGTCAGAGCCAGGAGTGATGGGATTGTAATGCGATGAGACAAACCTCTTTCATAAGTTTATAATTATGCTTTTCAGCCATTGTTTATGTACCACATAAACAATGACTCTTATCTATGTTTCTGACATTATGGCATTTTACCGTATCTGGCTTCTGCTGGTGCACAATTATGACACGTCTCACATCAATGACATAACAGTCAGATAAAATGCCACACGACCATTCTGACTACAAGCGATTTGAAAACAATTGGATACGTATCCAATTTAGTATCACATATAGAAGTGAAACGCAGTGGCGGTTTCTGATATGGGCGACATGGACAGCTTCCCAAGGCGGTTTTTCATCTAGGGCGGGATATATATATATATATATATATATATATATATATATATATATATATATATATATATATATATATATATATATACATACACACACACATACATGTGTGTAATAAATCTGACATTAGTAACTAAGGCAGCCAGCAGCTCTATGTGTTCCACAAGGTGCCGTCTTTTCAATTTTAGCACCTGCCCCCAAAATGTCTGTGCACAGCACCAATGACCAATGTAGTCTTTAGCCTTCTGCAAGATAGCCTTACTATTAATTTATTATATAAGATGCTAACTGTTCACGCTTAGGATGATATATTTGGTTTTCAGCAGAAAATATTACAGTTTTGAAGATTTAAATTCTTCTAAAACTAAACAACAGCATGGGAAGTAATACTATAATTACTATTGGCAATGATGTTGTTAACTGGAAGAGGTGTTGCTTGATCTCCTATTCTGAATGTAGTGCGCCCAGGGCACCAAACAGGCTAACACCGCTCCTGTTAAACAGGGGCGGTGCTGTTAAACAATCAGATTTTTTTTTTTGGGGGGGGAGGGGTGAAAAGAATGGAATTGGGACATTCAGATTTATATGAAAAAGCTGGATATAGGTTGCATATGGGAAAAAAAGAAAAAAAAAAGCGGATTTGGGTTGCATTTGACTGCTGTGCTGCCTTTAATTTCAGCATGTCAGAAACCTGCCCTAAAATTAATAACTGAATTCAGAATTAAAATGTGATATGGTGTATTTTACCTTGTTGGTTCCAATATCAGGAAGGATCGTTAATGTCTTGGAAAAGCCTGAAGTCCACTGAGCTGACAGGAAAAAGACGATTTTTATTACTTTTTTTGACAGCATAGTGTCTTCATCCAACATAATGCTTAATTAAATACTCAAAATAATACTTGTATTTTCTTTGCAACCATTGACTGTTCAATCCTTTTTTTGTGTTTTGCCATGTCCTGTCCATGGCAGACAGCCACACAATCTATAAGATTTTACATAACAAAAGCAAGAGATTTGTTGTCATTCTGATCCACTCAGCTGTACAAAGCAAATAACTGACAGGTACATCAGTAAAAATCAAGCTGAAAACCAAAGCAATATTATCAACTGTCTTATGTGACAGTACAAAGACAGATAAGAACTGAGTCTGCAGCAGGAAGGAAAATACTCATATATCTAGGCTATTTAAGCACAGTATATGGCTAAATGTGACTGAACCTTTTATGCTATATAAACACTTGATAAGTCAAGCGAATGAATCAGTCTCAGCAGGGGCAGGCTGGGGCTGAAATTCAGCACAGGAGCTTGAATTGGAGAAGCTATTTATCCAATCGCTCAGCAGGGGAAAGTGGAACCATAATTTTAAAATAAACAACAAAATAATTTTATTTGTGTTATAGAAACTATATGTTTTTTTCATCAAAATTGTGTGTGTATTTAATAACATTAAAAAAAAAAATCAGTCAACAAAAGTTTATTAAACAAGCAGCTTATATAAATCAAATTACATATTAGGGAACAAAAAAACCTCCAAAACTATACAGACCTATTACATCATGAAGGAAAATTAATATTTTTTGGATCGTTTTCAGATGTCAAAAAACCAAGGTTTGGACCACAATTCTTTGATCTTAAGAGGCTAATATAATACAAAAGAAAGGCATGATGCCAAACCAATCCCTTACACTGTACCTGGCACTTTTTGTTGAACTTGTTGTTCCTGCTGCACTCTCCTGCTTCTCCTCCTCTTCCATCTCATTTTCCTGTCCTTCCACTTTAGGGGTGAGCGATATTGCCAAAAAATGATATCATGATACATTTTTTAAATACCTAATATCACAGATATTCCACATTTTCTGGGTTTTTTTTTTTTTTTTTTTTTTTGGAGGGGGGGGGGGCGGGGTAGATTTGGCCAAACAAATCTGTAACTTCAAAAACAGTTTTTTTTTTTTTTTTTTAACTTTCAATTATAAACAGTAACCAGAATAAAAAATGTATTAAATTTATAAATACAAAAGCACACAATGTTTAGTTCATGAAAATATAAACTAATCTTGGCCAACAAAAATAAGTCTGAAATCAGCTATCAAGTGTAAATAAAAATACACAAACGGAACAAACTGCTGTGGTTAAACAGAACAGTAGTTTTCCAAGATTTTAAAAAAAGTGTTTCCCTGTAATTTTTTTTTTTTTTTTTTTTTTTTTTTTTTTTTAAAGAACTCAAACATTACATGCAAAAGTAAGAATCTTATTTTAATATAAAAGGAAAGCTTCCTTTTAAAAATGCTTAACACAAAAATATATTTCACAACCCCCCCAACAAGTAAAAGCTTGTGCACACTTCCTAACGATCAGGAACGTTGTTCATTTCTTCTATTGGTCACAGACATTTCCATCGAAGTAATGACCGTCTGCCACTGTTTTGGTTTTTAGGTTTCATGTTGCTGCAACTACCACCCCCAGCCACTGCATGGTTTGCACTGCTTTACCAATACTGAGCGAAGTTTGTGTCATGTTGGGTGGAAGGCTTCTCACCCACATGCAGAATCACACAAGGAAACCAAGGTAAGTTAAGGAATTTATTTATGAAGGTATGAATAATGCTGTTGTTCTCTCTTCAGTTCAGGTCCGGGGTTCGTCTGGAGGAGCAGAGGCAGATTGATGGCTGATCAAGGTGAGAGTGAATGTTGAATGTATTTAGCAGGATGAATGGGCTTACAGTTCCTAGGAGGCTTCTCAGAAGGGAAAGGGGCAAGTAGGATCCTGGTGAAAGTAGAACAATGAGTCTGAAGAGTCTCTCTGGTTCAAGGAAGCTGAGCAGGGAACTGGAGCAGCGGGCAGGCAGGTGATGCTTGGAGCTGCAGGTGAGTACACAGTGCTGGTTCAGGCTCAACTACTGAGAACCTGGGCAAGAGAAAGAGGAGTGAGCTGAGAGGAGCAACAAACTGAAGTTCCACAGTGGGGCTCAAAAGCACAAGTGAGTCACAAGAATTCTAGGATTTCTCAGGAGACCCAGGCTAGAGACTACCATGGAAGAGTAATCATCCAGCAGAGGGTGGAAGTCTTGCAGCTCCTTAAATCCTCCCAGGTTGATGACCCAAACGAGCTGCAGGTGAGCGGCTTCACTCCAGGCTGCTTCCGGCTGGGAGCCAGTCAGGAGAGACTCAGATTTACACAGAGACACAAACACAGATCCTGACAGTTTGTTTCATTTTTTCTTAAAGCAATATCCGATTCAGTACTCAGAGCAATAAGCACCTTCAACTCTCACCTCTACTGATTTAATTAAATGTTCAAGATTTAGTAGATGTGACTGGCTGCAGCTAGCGAGCCTCTTCTCTATGTTTCTGAGCAGTTGTATCCTTGCGTCTCCTGTTTCATAAAACTCAGTGGCCTTGAACCTTGCACTAAGCTATGAGTTATTTATTTATTTTTTGGGAAGACGTTGGTGTTTCAGAAAGTTTTTTCACACCATGGCTGACCAGTTTATTCTGTCTGTGTGGAGAAGAGAGCCAAGCAGACGCAGAGCTGAGTATGGAAACGCTCCACCTTACCAAGTAACAGTGGGTACAGGAGCTGCAGTGGCTAAAAAAGCTGCAGAAAATACTGTATATCCTTCCCTTATTGCAGATATCAGATAATTCTTTGAAATTCAGTCCAGTCCAGACTGGATCAGCAGATCAGTTTCTTCTTCGTTTTAATGGCAGTTGGCAAAGCATTATTGCCACCTGGCAAGGAGTGTGGACCATGTGGCGCCTTGCACTGCACAGGTCAGACTCAATTAAATGATGTCATCCATCATGTGATATCGCAAAATAAATTTTTTCACCGGTGTCAAAAAATTCACCAGTATTACCGTAAATGAGACAATATGGCACACCCCTACTCCACATCCATCTGTCCTTCTTCCTCCTCACTCCTACTTTGATGGGCATTATCCTGTCCCTTTATTACAACTCCATGACTACAGCTGATACTGTCCCTGTCTGGTACTCAACAGCAACAATGATACATTTTGCTATAAAGTTTATAATACCATGAATTCATTGCAAAAGTGCTATACTTTTGCAAAGAATTCATAGTGTTAGAACACAAATACAACATAAGAAAAGCGCTAAACACAGGAAGTGAATTACTGACTTTATGTGTATTTTTCTTGAGTTGGTAAAAAAGCTATTTATTAATGAAAAAACAGCACAGGACACCTCGATGCATAGTTTGTATATTCAGATATTATCTAATTTACTTTGATCACAGACTTTACTTAAAAATGTTTTCTTTTGCAATTAAGGAATATGTGCCCTTTTCTGATCAGCCTAAATGGATTGATTTTAAATTATCAAGCAGATTAATCTTTTATGCCCTAGGGGTTGCACCACCCGGTGTTCAGAGAAAAAAAGTCAGATTAAACTTTGTGCAACTTTTTGGACCATGGTGACAGAAAATCAATGCTCTGCTCCACTGCTGTGTTTCTATGATGGCACAGCGACTAATTGAAGTCAACTCAACTTTTATCATGTTGACATTGACTTTAAAACCCTTTAACTGTCATGAGGATACTGGTGTGCTCTTGGACCCACTGGATGACATTTAAGCATTTTGGGGGTGACTGTTAAGAGTTTAGAAAAATATAAAGACTTCCTTCTTGCTCTGGCGTCCAGCAAAAATAGAATTGGTTCTAATTTAAACAGATAGTGATGTGCACTGCGCTGCCCTTCGCTGCCATGCAGAGGCAGTGTAAACGCTCTCATTGACTATAATGGGTGCGTATTTACTGTGATGTCCATTCTGTGGAGAAGCAGAGATGCAAGCAGCGTAAGCTGAGGTTAGAATTCCATATTCAAATTCTGTTACTGAATGCATCTAAAAAGCTAATCAAAACCAACACACAACACAAGTCATTAAGGAAATGTATCAGCTAAAAGTCATGTAACAAGCCAAGGCTCACATCACACACCCATCCTTTTTGTGATAAGAACTGCTCTGACAAACATTTTGCATACTAACATTCTTATACTGACCATTAAAACAGACAAACTAGGCTTTGTTTTTTTTTTTGGGCACAGTTTCTGTAAAAAGTTCCAGTTTCAGCAGACTTAAAACTCTTTGTGGGTACTTTGACATAAAGTTCCCAACTACTGGTCTACTTCTGATAAGGGAATAGTGTAACTCTTGCCTCTGGTTCAGCTAACAAGAGCCACTATACAGATGTTGCTATGCGTACCATTACTGCTCCTACTTTGATGACTAATCAGCCATCACTATATACTTCTGCCTGCTCTGTTGTTTGTCTGCACTTTAGGGAAATATTTTCATTCTAACAGTCAAAACCTTTATCCTTCTGTACACTGATAAGATCTCCATGATTACAGCATTATGTTTATCAATCAGCTTATGAATGAATATAATACCTTTGACAAGAAGGCTGTTACAAAGTGTACAAGGTTATAAAACTATTCTACATCAGATGAACTGCACATTCTAACAGCTCCTTCTCATCCTGCAAGAACCTTTTTCAGGTTAACGAAGATCAAGACTGTGTTGATTTTTTTGGAGAATAGTTTGAATTTATCGAGTTGCAGCACTTCAGAGGTGAAGTAACTAGAGTTTTGGTCAGATTTAATCATTTGAAAACCAATATACAAAAGTAAAGTTGTTTAACAGCATGTATGACCATTTTCAAAGATATTCTGACAAAAACCTTGGTGACATTTGGTCATAAAAAGAATATATGTTTTCGAGTTATGTCAGTGTAAATAATCTACTGTAGGATTTGACTTGAATGCAGATGTTCAGTGGTCCCAAGTCAAAATTCAGGAGAAAAGTTCCTTCTTCAAATCATGGGTTTTTACGTGGCATGTGAGCATGCTTTGTTTTTGTTTTTGCTAAAACATAAATGAACTGAGCAGTCAGCACTGATTCCATATTTTTTCCCAGGGGATATTTATCAAAGGTCAGAAGAGCTAAAGCTTAAACAGCAGTCAGATTATTAAGTCCCATACCACATTCTGCAATATGTGTTCCAAACCTGTGTGATAAATAATTTCTACTGAACACTGTGATGATATTTTTGGAACATTTATTAGTATAGAATTATTTTTTTCTGCAACCGTATTATTTCCTGTGATGACATTGTATATTATTTTAAAAATCTCCTCACTCAACAAACTTGATGAAAGCTTATGCTTGCAAGACTAGAAATGTGCTGATGTTTAATCCAGTTCAGACCAAGTCAAACACATTTTGGGTTTATTCACTGCTTCACAGAAGTTCTCAGGTGTTGCTGGGACAGTAAGCCATAACACCTTGCTGTTTACAAATTCCTCAGTGGGTTACATACAGCAGATAATGGGGCTCGTAGGGGGGCAAATTCTGCTTGCACTGTTTTGTTTCCCCCCAGGACAAAGTGATTCTTTTCCATTTTTATATATTTCATCTTAATTATTCAGTTCCATTTCTTTTGCCATGCTGTGTCTCTGTTTGTTTCAGTAAAGCCATGAATGATTAACAGCAATAAATTAATTATGGTGTTCTACATTTAGATTTCCAGTCAGTCATCCCGCTGAGATGCTCGCAAAGTTATCTCAGTTTCATTATATCTCAGTGGAAATACATACGATGGTATCTTGCACTGGGATGGACATGGTAACCAGAACATGACTTATTTTGCTAAAGTGACTGATTAAAGCACTGATCCAGTCATAAAGCTTCTTTGGAATTGTGTCAATGGTGCACAAGATGACTAAGGACACTCAGCCTCCATCCTCCTTCTTGTCCAGAAAAGAGTTAGCATGGGGATGAGTATTGATTCGCATTTTGTTGTGTGTCAGTGTGAGAGCGCTGCATTTACATCCCCTGTGGATAAGACTAATTGCATTTTGTGGGCTGAAAACACAGAAGATTTTCCACCTAAACACAAATACACAGGCATAAATCTTTGAACAACTTCAAGGTCCTCACTCAAGGGAAAATCAAATACTATATTTTTGTTGAAGTTCTTGTTGTAACTGTAGATCTCTGCATTTGCATCTTAAGCTATGAAATAATGTAATTTAATGTAAACCATTTTGTGTCTCTTATTTATCTTAATTGTGAAGGAATTATACTTCAAGTTTAATTAATGCTTTACAACGTTCCTCTCCATCAGCAACCACTTTACTGTGCAAATAAAGCTACAACATAGTCATGTCTCATGGGAGAGCTTCATCCTGGTATGAAGCTCACAACTATTCAGGCTGAAGGTGACACTTCAGTCTCTCTGTTTAATCTCTGATTTACACAGATTGTCTCACTCTGCTAACAATGATGCTTGGTGCTTTCCATCATTTATCTTAAGCATATTCTACAGTTCATTCATTAACTTTAAGTCAGTTCAAGTTGTTCATGGCAGCCTTTCATAGCAAAGGTTTTGTCAAAGCACTTTAAAAGACAAACAGGTCCAATTCATATCCAATCATATAGAATTATATGTATGGCAGCCTTGCTTCTGTCAGACTGCCCCAGGGCAGCTGCGGCTACTATCTAGTAGCTTGCCACCATCAGCATGTGAATTGGTGAATGACTGAATGTAGTGCAAAGCGCTTTGGGATCCTCTGGACTTGATAAAGCGCTATATAAGTACAGGCTATTTACCATTTACCATAATTGGCATATTTCATTATTACATAACAAGAATTTGGATCCTATCAGGGGAATAGATGTTATAGTATAGTCAATACATATTGAGGTTTATTGAGTTTTGGAGATAGGAGGGAGTTTAGTATCCAAAAGTTTATATCTGCATAATGGATTGATTATTGTAATTACACCACAAGTGAGCCATATAAAATAGATACAATAGGTTTGAAAAAGGGCCACTTTAACATCAACTGTGCACATGTAAAATTTACATATCAAAATACTAGCTTGCATGTACAACTTGCAGCACTGTCGCTTTACATGATTATCATCACAAAGATGAAGGGAAGAGGACAGAGTTGGAGGTTAGGGACTCTAAAGCAGCCTTGTTAACATTCACTAACATTCATAAAATGTATGCACTTCAATTGCAACCCTGAGATGCAAAACAGAGGAAAATGGGCTCTACAGGCTGCTTGTAGAGCAAGATGAACTGGTGTTGCTTCTTTAACTTCTACATTCAGGAGTAGAGATTTACATTTTGGTTTGTCCTGATTTTATGTTTATTTTTTTAAACACAAATAAAAAAATAAAAAAATCCATCCATCCATCATCCATCACGTTTATCCTTGCGTGCTTATCTCCAGCTATTAAGAGGCGGGGTACACCCTGGACAGGTTGTCAGTCCATCACAAGGCAGCACAGAGACAGATAGGACAAACAACCATGCACGCACACACTCACATCTAAGGAGAATTTAGAGAGACCAATTAACCTAACAGTCATGTTTCTGGACTGTGGGAGAAAGCCGGAGTACCTGGAGAGAACCCACGCAGTAGAAATGATCTACAGAATTTTCCACTGTGGTTTGCTGTAACTCACTCTAAAATGTGATTGCATTAAGTTACTTTTTCCAGACAACTAAACTGGAACTCAAGACACTGCAATCACTGCCTTAATGAAGGCAGTGATTGCAGTTAATACATATATAGAGAGTAGTAGGAGAAAGTAGCAAAGTGAGGACAAGGGGTCAGTACATATGTGCAGCTAAAGCCTATAGAATCATAAACAGTAGAGCTACATCAGGATAACATAAGCCACTCTATCAGCTACATAAAACAGGAATATTTTATACTTAAAAGTAGACAGGGTGTCTGCCTTATGGACAAAACTGGGAGCTGTTTCCAGAAGAGAAAAAGCAAATGACTAAAAGATTTGCCTCCCATTCTACTTTGAGAAACTCTAGGAACCACAAGTAAACCTCCAGTCTGAGCGTCAAGTTCTCTGTTAGGAACATATGGAGCTATCAAATCTGAGATAGAGCTTAATTGTTCAGAATCTTGATTGTCAGAAGAATTAAAAACTTCTGCTCTGGATTTAACAGGAGGCCAATGAGGAAAAAATTGTGGAAATGTCATTTTAACATCCTTATCAGAACTCTCATTGCATCATTTTGAATAAACTAAATCCTTCTTTTTTCGTGCTTCTTTACAGAGAACCACAATAGTCCAGCATAAAAGTAACAAATGCATGGATGAGTTTATCTCCACAAGCAGAACCTAGATAAATAACATTTATTGTTAGGAAGGAGTAAAGTGCTGGTCATAAAGTCTAACGAATGTACAAATGCATCAAAAATCCATCCACTGTCACTGCTGTCTGTTGAATATTCCAGTAACGGCCTAATTACGGCATAACTCCACTGGTGATAATGCTTACGCCCTCTGGTGACTATTCCAGACTTACCAGCTACTTCCAAATCAAATCACTGACAAGCCCATCACTGGACTGCTTTTGTACCAAATTACAGTCAAATCAGGCCATTCCCTTTGGGTGCTGAACTGCTCTGACAATGAGTTTATATAATGTGCTTTGGCTTTTTTATTTTGTCTGTTGAAGCACTGATTTCCAACAGTCATGTGAATGTGTTCCTTTCATAGAGCTGTAACACTGAGGACGTAAAACACCGCTCTCCATTTGGGCTTTATTGGTTTCGCAGCATAATTGTTCATTTTTTGGAGCACTTTCATTTCATTTCACTAATTCACATGTGTTATTAATGAACTGAATAAGTTATTTCACAGATTACTGAAGTTTAATTCTTTCATTAATCAAAAACACAGCTGCCTGTTGGGCACTTTGTTCTCTTTCATCTTAAAGCAGAGTGTGCAACCCAACTCTGCCTCTGTGTCTTAAACAGCTGCTGTGCTGTTCTGAGAGGCTTCGCTGTGGGTTGCTTCCTGATGTAAATCACATCACTGCTTGGCTCGTTATTATAATAAGCGTCTCTCAAGTGTGAATATTTCTGCTAATAAAACTGCAGGCATAGTTTTGCTCCATCCTTAAGCTGCAGAACCTACTTCAGCTGTGAATGTGTTTTATGCAATGACTGTTCAGTCTCACTTATGTTTCAGTCTCATAAGGCACTGCATCAAACACTAATCTAGGTCTTAATTCACCCAGCAGAATACTTTCCATGACACAGCTGGTCAGCTATTGTTTTGATTAAGCCATATTTTACTTTAAAAGCTTAGGGAGAAATTTCAAGGTCCCTGGGATTCTAAAACAATATTTGCATGGGATCTAGAGTATGCTCCAAGTGAAAAAAAAAACAAAAACATCTGGCTTTTTCCTTATTTTCACACTATACCTGCAATAGAATGGAGTAAAAACAGAGGGCATCATCACCAGCTCTCATTTCTGTCTCCATTTGAAAAATTGAATCAAAGCTAACAAAAGCGTGCAAAACAGTTTTTTTTTTTTTTTTTACATGGATTATACATTTGTGTTTATCTTTTTATTGTTAGTTTACTGACAGCTTTTATCAGGATAAGTAACACAGAAATTGTGAGGATGTTTACCTCCTCCATGCTTCAGAGAGACAATGTGTTTCTTTTTTTGTTCTGTGAGGGTCACTGTTGAACAACAAGAAAATAAATGAAATCATATGTTATTTATCTAACAGGATAGATTTTTAAGGAACATTTGCTACTCAATGCACTTACCGTCCTATTACTCATACCAACTGCTGATAATTGGAACAGGTAACAGAAATGCTTACAGTGTCATGTGTCTTCTTGTGTGTGATCCACACAAAATGAGGACACCGATAAATCATAGTTGGGTGTCACTTTTGGAGGACAAACTCCCTGTAGGTGCCTTTATTTTTTTTTTTTTTCAGCCAATCCCTGGTTAAGCTTTGTAAAGCAACACTATATACTAATCAATCGGGTGTTAAAAAAAAAAATCTGGATCCACAGAGCACAGAATGGGTTACTATTATCAAATTTTAAAAGTGTGATTGTTAAATAATACAAAATGTGGTTTCATTCAAATGCAATAGATAAACAATATGGTCAATCATTTTATTCTTTGGAATAAATAACAAAATATGTAAATGCCAATAGAATAATAAATTCTAACTTAATACCTTTGGAAACAAATATAATAAATAGGTCAAATACCAAAATAAAATCTATAAAAATAAACTTAACATGAATATTGTGTATCTTATGAATAAAAGTCTGGTAAAAGCTATACCTTTTCAATGAAGAACAAGCACGTTCTTCTTCGCATGCACATTTATTCCAGATATTCTACCTTATTCCCAGTATCTTAAAATATGTATGTTAAAATAATTGATGGCATTAAATTAAGATCAGGTAAGTGTGTGTTTTCTGAGTGCTGATGAAATTGAAGCCTATCCCATCTCTCCTAAAATAGGCTGAAATAGGCTCATGAATCCCCACACTCTTCTTTATTTACATTTATTTTGACAGGAGCTTAATATCTAATCCTGTATATGTTATTTTTTGCACCTCTTCATTTATACCTGAATGCCCTATGACGGACAGCAGAAACAGTCTGAGTCTCTGACTGTAGTCCTTCAGATATTTTTTTTAAAGTGATAGTTTTTAATCCGCTTTCAGAAAGAAAATCTGTATCAGCATACGTTTTCTGGATCTCGAATAAAAAATGGTGTGTTTTACCTAACTTATAAAGGAGGCAAAAGCATTTTAATTGAAATCCAGCAGAAAGACATCACAGCCCTAGCTAAAGCAGAGCTAGGCTAACATATTTCCTAAAAATCATGTTTTCTTTGACGATTTAGTCTTTTTTCTCAGGAATTTGAAGGTTTTCAGCTATCCTTAGTAAAACTTTTCAGTACTCTGTATTGTAAATTAGCTAACTCCACATTACCTATTATCTACAATCCTATGGAACTAAAGTCAGCAGAAAAAGACACCAAGCACCGAAAGACAAGGTGAATTAGCTTGTTTCTAAGTTTACCATGATGTATTTTAGTTTTAACTAGTCCGTTTTTCTTATATCTATTTGCTGCCACTTTACTGCCTCTGGTTCCACTGGTCACTAACAATGTCACTTCAATAGTTATATTGCAGGTAAAGCTGCTCTCTTGTTTGCTCTTGTTGTTGAATCATAAACGTATTAAAAGCAAACGCATCACACTGACCATCCTCTTCAAATAAGCAGTGTTAGTTAAAACTCTTTGTTGTATATGGACAGCATCAGATGACCACAACTACTCACTGTAGAGATGAAAGACTATGCTTATATGGTAATATCTGTCTTTACATGTATGAAAACAAACCTTTTCAGCTCTGTCCACGAATCTTCTATGAGACTGAGCTCAGGGCTTTTTAATGGCCACTACAAAACATTGACTTTATTGTCCTTAAGCCACTTAGTAACTAATTTGGTTGTATGCTAGGGTCAGTGTCCATTTGGAAAACTCTTTTGGAACTTGAACCCTGAATTTAATAAAGAAGTATTCTCCTGGATCACTACATCCACACCAGGGACTGTTTCACAAAAGCAGGATTCCGAAATCCGGCATAAGAGACAAAAGACAGGCTTGATCTAGCATTATCAGTTCATTATGGTTTCATCCATTTCATGAAGGCCAAACCGTGCTCAGCGGGTGCGTCTATGTCAAATTTGGTTACATGTGCATCCACAGCTTTCTTCAACAGACCATAAGTTCAATCACAGATTCACTGATGCCACAATGGATAAATTAGGCTCACCATTGTAAAGGATGATGTGTTTGGAGACACTTATGTAAATAACCCTAAATACATTTCTTTATTTGGTGGCATCCCCTTTTATCACTTATCTCCTTTGTTTAGTTTCAGATATGGTTAATTTCCTGTTTGACCTTTGATGCAATTATTTCAAAGAGATAACTTCCTTTTTAACTGTTACCCCAAAGGAAGCGTAACAGCAATCAAAAGACAAGTTGTAACGGACCTTAAAAAATGTATCTTGTTATTAGCAGCCCCCTTGATAGAGACACAAGGTATGTTTATGATGTAAATAAGTACTTTTTAAAAAATATTGTGTGACTTAAACTGAGTATTTGTTTAATTACATGGCAAAACTAAAGTTATTTTAAGTTTTAAACATTATTTTAAGTTAAGAGGGTTTATTGCCTTTAAATCTAAATATTCATCATAAAGTCTCATTCTCCATTCAGAAGGATATGCTACAACTTAAATGGGCTGACTTGATCACACTACCTTTGCTTCTTTATCAGCAATTTCTCTAATCCCCTCAACACTGCAACAGTCTATTAAAGGCCTTTCTGTCAAACTTAGAACAACAGCAGTCCGAAAACATAACTGAACAGTAACAATGGCCACATGGATAATTATAAAATTGATAATGATATATTCTAACATATGGAGCAGGCTAGCTCCACAGGATAAAACGCCATGGTAACTTATGAGCTGCTGCTTTTGTGAAACTGAGTCAGGGCTTACTTCAGCCAGGATATCTAGAAAATCCCGGCTTAATCTGCTGTCTTGGTTTTGTGACATAGCCCTCAGATACAGTTAACCTATCCTTTGTAAACAAATATGTACCAGAGCCTTTTAACGATGCTGTGATTAAAGCTGTATATAATTTAACATTTATCTGAAAAACTTACAGAGATATATCCAATATTCTTTTTGTAGCAGAAAGGGGATTTAACAATTGGTTTTATAACAAAGCTCAGCAATCAGTGGTGTGCTCTGATCAGCACCTGGTGCACACAGAGTGGGGAGCCTTACTTATCAAGAAGTTTTGAAGATTAGTTGCTAAGAGCTTTCCACAGTAACAGCCACTATGAAGAGTTTCAGTCAAGTTTCAGAGCTCATCAGCACTGAAACACATGGTATTTTTGGTAAAAAAAAAAATTTTTTTAACATGTCCTGTTTGGCAGTGTGGCACTCAGGTAAGGCCCAACAGATTTAACCATGATGTTCCACTTGGTGTATATATGAAACTTTATTAGAAATTGCTTTGGGTTTATTTGAAATGCAATGGATACAAAGATGAAAAAAAGGGGGAAAGGAAAGAGAGAAAGATGGAGAAAGGTTTAAAGGAAAAGAAGGAGACAGAAGTGGAGGAGAGAAAAAAAGCATAAAGATAAAACAAGTCAACATCCTTGAAGTCTGCCTCAAGACCTGTGGAAAGAGAAAAAATAAAGAAAACCAAGAATCCACAACAACAAACAACATATGCATATATAATAATAATAATAGCAGTTATAACTTCAACGGAAAGCACACAGTACAAGGTAATACAAGTTGTATTTAGCAGCAACCGCAGCCCAACTGAGAGTGTATCTGACAAACACCTGAATCTAAACACCTGTGTGTGTTAGTGCGCATGTGTGTGTGTCTGTGTGTGTGTGTGAGCAGTCTTGTATATATAGGGTTTCTCCATGTGAATGTTCTATAGAGGGTGCAAGGAGCCACACACAAACACTCACACCCAGCATAAACATAACATGGCCTCCAGTTAATTCAACAATTGGAAATTAACCAGGAGGTTACAAAGTTGTGGCATCTTCATCTGGGGTTTCTTAAATTGTTAGTTGTTCTTAGTTTATGTAAACTTCAGATGCTGAGGAAGGTAATGGAAAAAAATTCTGCCATTTAGCATAAATAAATATTTTAAATATTTTGATAATCCCAACCAACCTAAAACAAAGAAGTTAGTTAGTCTGATAAGTCAGTCTGATTTGAAGTCCGACAGAACTAAAGGAAGCTTTTTATAGAATGTAGGAATTTATTTATGTTTTAACATGTGCCATATTTTCACATATTTATACAGATTCATATTTAATAATTACATACACAGTATCTGTTTAATGATGAATGCAATGACATTCCACAAAATAGGTACAAAATCTTACTTTGAAAATTGCAGTTTGGTTGCTGAAGACTGACGTTAATTTAACCTCCAAAAAAAAAGAAGGAAATTTAAATGTAGGATGTGTTCCACCACTTTATGATGTATTCTGGACCAGAAAAGCTACAACCATCTGTCTTGTTTTGTTATGTTTTGTTCCGTCAGATTTATCTTTGTATTTATTGTTCTGAGGGTTGTTTTGCACTGCAAGAGTAAAGTGCACTTAAAGTAGGTTGAAACATGGCAGAGTTCTTAACAAGCTGAAAGTGTCACCTCACATGGCCAAGAACCCCGTCACTCTTCTTTTGCAGTGACAAATGGGGACAGGGACCAGCATACCATCTGTGGTACATTAGCTGCAGAGGCTGTCATGATTGACAAAACTGGTAACAGCGACACCCATTCCAAACTCCTGTCTGGCTCTGGGTCGCCGCAGATGAAGAGTGATGGTCTGTCACACGGGTTCTTAGTATATGACTTGGGGATGGCTTCAGCCTGGAAAAAACAAGCTCATCTTTGGTGTGGATAAGGATGACAGTGTGCCACATGCTTGATAATAGCTCCCTCAGCTTAGGGAATAAACAGAGGGATGTTTATAATGAGATTGTGCTGTAGGGCCTTTGATGGTCCCAAGCTTCCACAGTCTGCACACACCATTTAGTTTGCAGGCTTGTTCTATAATACACAGTTCTGGATTCTGTTAAAGTTATTTGTGCATCTGGAGAGGGTGGAATTACATGGAAATAGGAGAAATTATCAGGGGATAACATCAATCAGGCTTTGAAGGTAAATAAAGACACATGTTTGCAAAAAGTGAATGATGAATACAGAAGCTCTGCTTGGGATTTCAAACTGCAAAACGAAGCTTGAATGTATATAAACATAAGGATTATTTAAAAAGCTGAGGAGAACCATTTTAACTGCATCATAGCCAAACATAAAAATATTTAAAAATTGTTGGGAAAGCATGAAGAATTTATCATAAGATCACAGTTGGATAATTTTTCATCTTTCCTTCTCAATTGAATGAAATAAAAATTAGACTTAAGACAAACATGGTTTAGGGCTGGCTTCTTCATTTTGTATTTAACCTCTGTGTGGTTCAGTAATTACAGTTTGTTACAAATTATGTTTCTAATTACCATTCCAATGCAGTGATAGTGTATATGTGATGTTACTGACTGATTTTCAGCAGTGTTGATTATGACTGCATGGCAGCACAAAATGTATTTCCACCACTACATATTTGTACAAATGAGACACTTGGGACTAAGCTGAAGGCCTAAAAACACCTATGTTATTGTACCCTAACCTATGAATTATGGAACCTTCCCATGGTGGAAAAAAGTGGCTCTCTATTTGTTTTAATAAGGTGTTACTCAAATTTGTGTTTTGTTTTATTATACAGATTTTATATCCATATCACTCTATTGTGTATCTGGCATTTGTCCTGTCCTCCAATGTTCAGATCTATCTCTAAAACAGCTGAATCAAATGATTCAATTAACTTTTCCGACATTCACACAGAATGTGACCCAAACTTGCTTTTTTGCCCACATGCAACCCATATCCAATTTTTCACAGCAGTCTGAATTGTCCAATTCCGATCTTTTCACCCCACAAGAAATCTGATTTGTGCCACTTCCATATATGGTACTAAATCGGATATGTATTTGATAGTTCTCAAAGTGTCTGCAGTATGAACAGTCATGTCGTATTTCGCATTTTATCTGAGTTTTATGTCATTTATGTGTTACATGCATCATAAATCTGCCCCAGCAAAAGCCAGACGTGGAAAATCCAGATGTAAACAATGGCTGATAATTATAATTACAAAAATTCTGAACTTATGAAAGAAGTCTGTGTCACTAAAACACAACACATCACATCACAATTCCATCACTCCTGGCTCTGACTACACTTTCAAATAGACTTCTCTACAGAAGTTGCAGTCAGTGCTCCACGAGAGGCCATCACTATTAGTTGTGCTTTCTTTTTATTAGCTTCATTCATGTTGTTATGATCTTGTGACAATACTGTTGGCTCCCATTGCTGAATAACTTCAAATCGATCCATAGACGGGGGTATCTATTGTTACTTCCATAAACAGTGCACTGCTGTGTGACTTCTATGTTCGTCTTCTGAGCATGCGGCTCATTTTGGGTCATACACCGTTTACACAGAAGTCCGGATGCAGCTGCATTTATTATGAATGACCTACTTACTTTATGAATGAAATGATTTCAGCAAAAAATTTGAATTGTGCATCAAGACCTGCTGTGTGAACGTAACCCAAGTTCTGAGGAGGCTTCTAATTTGCCAGGCATGGTCCAAGTGTGTTGAAACTGGGTGCAGGATGGCAATGTTTTTGTTTTGGTCCTGTAATTGATGTTCGAGGTGTGCCACATGTCTTGCAAACTGCAGTGGTAAGTTTCAGCTCCCACTCCCTAACCCTATTATAGGATTTTACAGAAATAAAAAAGTAAATGACTGACCAAATTTTTAACATAAGGTCCAGAACAACAACAGTGGTTTGGAAAAGTATTAACACCCCTTGAAACTTTGTCATTTTTTAATGTGACAGTCCCAACCTTATTGGAACTTTGTGTGATAGATACAAAGTAGTATATATTAGTGGAGTGGATGAAAAATTATAGATGACTTTCAAAATGTTTTATAAATAAAAATGAAAAAGTTGGTCTGCATATCTATTCAGTCCACTTTAATCTTATCACCATAAATAAATTCTAGTAAAATCTTGTCATGATTTCTCTGTTTCCTGCCTTGATTCAAGCTGCTCCTCTGCTCACAGCCCCTCCTTTGACTGCTGATTAGCTCATTACTGTCACCTGTGCCTCTGCTCCTCCTGCTCCTGCAGAAGATAAATTTCTGATGATGCTCATCTGCGCTGCCTATATATAAACTCCTGCTTTGCACTCACTCAGTGTGGGATTGTCTGTTGTCTTTCTTGGTGTGCCATGTTATTGTGTTTGATTGTGGCACCTGGCCTGGTTGCTGCCTCCTGACCACTGGGTGAGACAATCCCCAGTTAATGAACACTTTCCTTTCTCTCATAGGTCATAGGATTCCAGTCAGTCAAGGTCAGAGTGGGGAAATCCTGAGAAAATATGTTTGCTGGGTAAATAATTACTTGTTTGTACATTACTTCCTGGTAGTGCTGTCATTCACTCATCATCCTGTTACTTTTGTGGAATCTGACCAGAAAGTGACCCATTCAAGCAGTTCTGTTCCTATTTGTACATTCCAACACTTATCAATAAAAACTGTCTGACCCGTACTGGGTTGTGGCTTCTGTTTTGGCTCCAAAATGTACCAAGATCATAACAAATCTATTGCTTGAAGCTCACCTTATAAAGTTGACCTGTGTCTTTTCCAGAATTAATCTAGCTGTTCTGGGAAGGCTTTGGCATTAATAATCATATTCAAGATTTTCTTTTTTTTTTTTTTTTTTTTTTTTTTCTGTAACATTTTGTCTCTAGGATTTTCTGGACATCCTTCCATACACCATTAACCAGGTTTTAGAAAGCTGCTCTAATATTCCAGCAACACTTATTCTATAACATGCTAACAAGCACAGGCTTATCATTTATTGCTAAAGAGCAAAATATCTCAAGCAATAAGCATCTTGCTCTGCTGAGAGTCTGAGAGTCTTTGCGCAGGGAAATGGTTGCTGAGGAGCAAGGTGAATGTTAGCCTGGTTTCTTTCTGCTTGATATGACTAGATCATAATTCATCTCATAGGATGTTATTTGTGGCTCCAAATATTTGCCTGCTTCATAAACTAAGCACTTTACATTGAACATCTTAATTTTATACTGCAAGTTCAGCAGTATTTTGCACTGTTCTGATTATGGACTTTGAGAATGGATGGTTCATGTGGAATAAAAATAAGATTAAGAGTTTCAGCATTTTGCATTCCATCTCTGTCTAAAACCTAATTCATTCCCCCTGGACTGCTTTGCTGTTTGGTTGACAGCCAAGTCTGGGTAACATAAATTTAGTCATCTGTACCCGCCTACTAGGGTCTCTGCAAATATACGCATGTGCCCAGATTTCTGTGACCACATTGCTTGTGCACACTGGCAGGAACATGAATTACCTTAGTCAGAGGGTGGCACTAAACACAGCAGATGAAAAAAATGATGGGTCAGATCATGACAGACAAAAGATATCTTGTGGTGGTTTAGCTGAGCTAAAAATAGCCAGTGGCTGTCTTTGGTTGTACCAGTGGCTCATGTTCATGGACATGGAGAAGTACATTAAGCTCTTTAGTAGTTAAATGCTAAACAATATGCGTGATCTTTGACTGTAGTGTGTAGATATTAACGCTCACTGAAGTCAGATATTTTCAGACCAACATTGGATGAAACAGATGTATATTGTTATGATGCAGCATCTAATTTTATACCCTATTAGATTTTTAAATGCACACCTTCTTAATGGCCATTAAGAAGACATATATTTTTATTCTTAAAGAGATCAGTTGAGTCATTTAAAATTTTAGATTGGAAATTATGTAAATATTTTTGCAACATAACAAAATAATTCTATCAAAAGATTTCAAAAGCCAGTTTATAATTCTATTTGATCTGTCAATGTCTGTTAAATTAAAATTAATATATTTTTAAAGGATCCTAAATAAAGTGTAATAGATGGACTTTTAGTGTAATCTTAGAAAGCACTGAAAAAGAAACTCTGTTTAATAAACTTATATGATGTGAGTAAAAACTTCGTAATATTATAATTCTTTCATCCTAAAAGGTTAGATGAATCAGTTCCGAAAATTCAGTCAGTCAGCCCTGTCAAATCATTTGTAGAACAAAGCTGCTGGCAGAGAAAACAGGAAATGGACATGATCCGGAGGGATTAATCACACAGCGAACATGTACTCTGCCCTACAGTCACACGCTATTGGTTCATGTAAAAGGACATATTACATATGACTAACTGGAATTTATAATGTGCTAAAAAACGGTCATGTCTTAAGAATAAATTAAAGCTAACATTAAAACCAGGGCATATTGATGTTAATATAGCAGCAGCTGTTTTAATGTTCTGTGAAAAGTAAGTTTTATTTGATGACATGTTATTAAGCCAGTTTATAACTTTGTCAGGTCTTGGATTTTTTTTTGCATTTGATTATTTGATTCCAGTTTTGATTACTGCTCTGTGTTGCTTTAGTTTCTTGTTCTTTGATTAGATCAGCTTTGTTTCTGTTTTACTTCAGCTCAGTCCTTTCTTAGCTATTGTAGTTTGTTTTTTATTCTTTATGTCAAGTTATTCTTGGTTACTGTTAGATTACATTCCTAGTTCCCCTGTTTGCTCTCCCTCGCCCCCTGCTGCCATTCTCTCTCTGTCTCTCCTCAGTCTACCTTCTGCTCTCTCCCCTCACACCTGCAACCTGTTTCTAATCAGCCATTTGTTCTTTGTTCAGGAATCAAGCTCCCCAGTATTTATACAACCATTTCTCAGTCACTCCTGGATCTACCGTTACCTTCCCATTACTTCACTGTTTAACTCTTCTGTCTTTGCACCTGCATTCTTGTGTTTTTGTTCTGACAAGCTGACTGACTGTAGATGCAACAGGAAGAGCCTGATAACACTGTCGTTTTTCCCATGATATCACCTCTTATACCCTGTGATGCCTGTCCCAGACATGCAAGCTAATTCCAAATCCAATGAATACTGGTCTGTATTTGTACCAAATGACATCAAAATTAAACTGTTGTTTCTGGGTGCTTAGCGTAGTGTTTATATCCCCATCACATTTTTGCCTGTCTGACTTTCATTCCAAGGGCGTAAGAAGACATGATGCCATAGAAAATAAAGCTCCTGCATCAGAATGGAGGCGACACTATGGTGTACACAATGCTGTCCCTAGATATAGCAGGTTTTTTTTTAATTTTGAAAAAAATCACATCATGGATATAACACCTGTACCCCAGTGCTACAGAATAAGCACAACCGAGACTCAAATATTGCAGGAAAGACCAACTGATAAGATAACTTAATGTTATTCAATATGCCATGAAGATGCTTCACTTCCCTCAGCTTGCTGGATATATATATATATATATATATATATATATATATATATATATATATATATATATATATATATATATATAAACAAACAAAAAATAAAACAACATCATTATTTACTGTCTGATGAATTTGTCTAGTAAGCATCGGACCATATAATTTTGGGGCACTCACAAAGCATTCAAATTTCATTCATTACTTGATACAAAAAACAAATGCAACAGTGATTGATGTCATTGAAATATAACACACCCATTCATGAAACAACAGCATACTCTGAACTTCACACAATTGATCACAGCATGCATGCCATATTCAGAATAAGAAGGCATAAAAAACAACACATACACTTGAAAGATGTGACAGAACTTGTTTCACAAAATCCCTTTCATATTCTCATGTTTCAACCCATGCATCACCTGTTTTTCAAAAAATTAAAAACAGCAGACATGGCAAGATTGGAAACAATGTGACACCAGCCTGTCATTTTTTGAGTATTTTTAAAAATTGTATATGGGAGCGGGGTGACTGACATGGTCTGTACGTTTAAAGATTATCATGAACAAATAACATTGTTCAACATTTCTTTCTTTATTCTCTAAAAGAAACAGAACGGCAAACTTTCAATCATACATTAAAACTGTCTAACTAATGAAGGATACAGATTTTCATCATGCATAGCAGTCAAGCATTTTTGTACTCTCTGTAAGCAGCTGTTGCTTGTTTCTTCATTGAAAAAACAGAATCTACTTCAGTACTTTGAAGAATATCAGACTCAGACAGACATTATGTTCTTTCTGAAATTTACTTATTCATTATTTATTACAATTTCTATTCTCACCAAAACAAAATTTTTTTATCTGACAAAATGCCATCATTTATATGCTGAGATGAATAATTATAAGGAAGGTGGTAGATATTACTTTATGAAATTAGCTCCACAAGGTAGTTTTCAAAGCTGCATCGACTCTGATGAAGTGTTTCCAGCAATTTAGCTTGGCACCAGAAATTTATAATATAATAACGTATTTAGAGAGAATGAGTTATCTCTTACATCATGTAACTGACTTTGTTCATAAAACCACCTATAAAGGTAGAAGATTGCTGAAAAGGCAAGCAGCCATTTTTCCATTTTTCAAATCGGTAAAGCAGGGGGGGAGGTTGGCCGGTCAGCTTGGGGTGGTGTTCACAGTGTGAGGGTATGCTGCCGGCATGCTTGGATGCCTCTGGATCTGTGGGGTGAGATTGGTGGGGGGCACGGTCTTTGGTGCACTTAGCCGGGCTTCCTCTGCTGCCTCTTCCTGTTGCTCTGGCCCCTGGCCTGGGGCCGGCTTGTGATAGCTGTTGGGTGGGTGGGGCAATGGGGTACTCCTTGTGGTGGCACAGGGGTGGCTGGCGGGTTGTACCTGGAGCGGTTGGTAGGCTCGGATGTGGGTTTCTAGCTGGTGCGGGCTCATGTTATTTCATTGGCGCCCTGGGGTTGCTAGCGTGTACCAGGCAGCTTGGTAGGCTCCATGGTTTCCTGCTCTACTCATCACTCTGTCGGGGGGATGTCAGCCCTGCTGGTTAGGGGTACCATGGAGGGTTGTAGAGTGGGCTGTGAGGGGGTTGCATCCCTTTTTGGGTCTGGGGCCACTGAGATTTTGGTTGGTTTTGTGGCGGCGATGGGGCTGGGCTTGGTGATGGTTCTCTCTGGGCTTAAGGTGCAGGGATGGTGATGAGCATTCTTTTAAATGGCTGAGAGGGCATAGTGGGGGCTGTTGGCCCTGGGTGCGGGCCTCTTGCCAGGGATGCTTGGCGGGCGAGTTGATCCTGTCCTGGTGTTGGGTTGGGGGGGGTTCAGTGTTGTTGCATGACTTGGTGGCATCTGCTCGTTTGCATTTGTGTGCGAGGCTAGGGTGGCTGGGTCCCCCCCCATGGATGGGAGATTTGTGGCATCTATGTTTGGAGGTGCATGTTCGATGTTTGCGTGCTGGTTGGGGGTGGCCCTTTGGGCTTGTGGGGGAAAGGGGTTAACAGGGTTGAGATTGGGGCTTTCTGTATGTGAGCATGTGGGTGGGATTGTGTGATTGAGTTTGGGTGTGGCTGTTTATCTGTCAGGTTGGGTTCTGGGATGCCCCTTCTCTTGGATCATCTTGGGCCCCCCGTTAAAAATGTGGGACCTATTTCTCACCTGTCACACTCTCCTCCAGTGGCGGGTGCCTCTGCCTGCAGGTGGCTCTTGGTGTCTGGGGCTGGGTGCTGGGGTATCTGCTGGCGCACCCTAGTGGCTGCCTGCTGGGCCCTGGGTGCCCAGGGTCAGCAGGGCTTCTGCTGGGGGGATTTCGCCCTCGGGGCTCGGGTCTCTTTGTCCATGGCTGGGTCTTTTCCAGTATAGCGGGTTGCTGGTGGGGCCTGTGGGCTTGTTGCTGTGGCCCTCTGGGGCTTCTGCGTTGTGGCTGCCAGGGGTCACCCAGGGCTTGCCTCTGCTGCTGTCTGGGGAGGGTGGTTCGGTTGTTCCTTTGGGGGGCTCCAGGTGCTCCGTGCTGGGGGGCTCCAGTGTTCCTCGTGTCTTCCTTTGTCCTGGTGGGTGGATCTGTGGGCTCCCACTTCTACTATCACCTATTCTTAGGGAGAAACCTTATAGACACAAGCACACACACACACACACACACACACACACACACACACACACACACACACACACACACAGGTGTCGAGATTCAGGTGTTTGTTAGATACATTCTCAGTCGGGCTGCGGTTGCCACTAAATACATCTTGTACTACCTTGTTGTGAGTACTTTCCATTGAAGTTATTACTGTTTTTATTAGATATGCATATGTTGTTTATTGTTGTGGATTCTCTGTTTTGTTTTCTCTTTCTGCAGGTCTTGAGGCAAACTTCAAGAATGTTGACTTGTTTTTATCTGTTTTTTTCTCTCCTCTACTTCTATCTCCTTTTTTCTCTTTTAACCTTTCCTCCATCTATCTCTCTTTCCTTTCCCCCTTTTTTCTTTTTCTTTTCGTCTTTGTGTCCATTACATTTGAAACAAACCTAAAGCAATTTTTAATAAAGTTTCATATATATATATATATATATATATATATATATATATATATATATATATATATATATATATATATATATATATATACCTAGGGGAGCATCATGGCGAAAACCGTAATGCTCCGCTTGTGAAAGCAAATCTGTTGGCACTTACCTTGACATTCAGACAATTCTGAGTGCCACACTGCTGGCAGGACACGTTTAAATAATAAATAAATAAATAAATAAATTGGTAAAGTACTTCGCACACAACATGGCACCATAAAACTCTCTCAGTCTTGCAAGTAGTTTTGACTGTGACATTTCTTGGTTGTGTCACGGATATCAAGTTTTTTGATGAGGATGAAACAGATAAACCCAGAGGAGTTGGTTCCCCTGGTGTTACACTATTTATTTCATCTACTTTCTCAGATTAGGGATAAAGAGGGATCTCCTCCAGTGTTTATAAATAGATGACATTTTTGATAATTTGAGGTTATCATTCTGAGGCCCATTTATAAAAATGATTTGTTGATAATACAACAAAGTAACAAAAATTATTTTACATTTGAAACAAAAATAGGTGATACATTGACTACCAGCTAACCAAAAACTGAAAACATGTTTTTCTACAAAGTGAATCAACCTGAACTTAAGTAGTTCAGCTATCAGAACATGGTTTGTAATCAATAAGCTATTTGCCTTGTTTTCTGTCAGTATTTATATTAGTCTGAAGTCAAGTTAAAAAAAATAAATTAAATATGTTTTTCTATTAAGTTCTAGTCTAATTAACAAATCAATAAACTTAAGAAAATGTAATTAGATTTGGCTGTCTTTTTTATGGCCACAATTAGAGGATACAAAGATGTCGACAAGGGGTAGGCGAGATGTGGAATATTGGATGGAAAAGCATAACATTTAAAAAAAAAATAAAGATTAGCATGGCATGAAATAGATTAGACACACTTAATATAAATTATTTCGAATTTCAGACCAAAATTTATGATGACTTCTTCACATTTAATCAGTAAACTCTACAGTCATAAATTGTCAGAGCCACACAGGATTTGAAATAAATGAGATTCTGATATTAATCTGAAAATAATTTACATGCTCATGACTGGGAATCTCTAAGTATCCTTTTAGCAGTTTTATTTTCTCTGTAAATATGTGCTGTTCTGCAGTTTAGGATAATAATTTGCTTATCTTTTAAGATGGGATATTCAGGTTAGGTTTTGATGGTGAATATGAGTTTCAGATCAGTTATCTGAAACTATGTTGTCCTATGTTGATCTTTACCATGTAAGTAAGGGCAAGTATGATTTAGTACAAATTCAGTGAACACATGTAATGAACGCAGCCTCTACTGAAAATGCATGCTGAACCTACTGAAGAGCATGGCTAAGGCAAACACAGATGAACATCTGAGTGTTTCTGTTGTTCCTTAATACTCTTCCAGTCCAAGATTGTTGTATTTCTTCCCCAAAATAAGCAGCAGTTCATGATGCTGCTGAAACTGTTTCATAGGTCAACAAATTATTGATCCAGATGAGCAGCAGTTACACCTGGTGGAACTGACTACTTCAGTGTGTCACGCTCCCAGTAGTTTTACGCTTGTTGCACAGCTGGAGAGAGACCAGCAGTCCTTCACCCAGTTCTTTCTTGTGCAGTCCAGGAGCTCTATTCCAATGCAGTTCAATCAGTGTGGCATCCTGCAGACAAGTGATGAAGACATAATATTGGTTTGATTTTTACAGCTGGCCACTATTTTTAGTTGGTGCCAAAACGTTCTTAGCTCACCACACCAGTAAGCTCTGTGCAACTTAAGCTAAAGTGAAGAAAACATCAGAAGTACTCACTTACTTGTGGATCAAATCTGTGCATAAATCTTAGCCTAGCCACTGCCTTCCTACACAATTTCACTCGATTCTCATCTCCCCTCTGTGTTCCATTTTGGACTTGTCCCACTGAGCTTGATTTTTCAGGATGCATTTCATCCTGGCTAATCAGTGAAAAAAAAGGAGGAATTGTGAACAACGACATCAAGTTTCTGTGCTGTTTTTGAATTGTAGTCTGCCTGTGGTTGTAGTTTGGCAATGGAAATGGAGGAAGTGAATGAAGCCATTCAGTCTGTGTTGGCTGTGCGTCCAAATATTGAGCGATTAATGTCGGAGCAAGAAGAATGTTAAGGACATTTTATTGCTGGTCATTTACAGCGCACACAATTTCCAGTAAGCTTCATAGCATAGCTTCTTTTTACGATCAGTTACATATGTCATGGCCAAATGTTAGTGACTGGCTAAAATCAGATCCAATGGTTTTAAATGTCAACACTGTCCACACCTTCAGCAAGCAATCATTTCTCATTAGCTGAGGGTACAGACACTCTGTACAAAGCAAAGTGTAGAACAAGAGGCTGTTTTTTTTTTTACCAGGCTACATATATCTGGGTTTTATTTCATTTTTTTGTCAGGCAATCACCCTGTCACAACTCCCTAATGGTAAAGACAGAAAGGCTTGCTGTTTTTTAAGCTGGTAAAACTGTTAACCTGCACAAGCAAGGCCTCTTGCAACAATCTAGTGCTGCAGAGGTTGCATGCTATAAACAAACATTTCTTATTATTGTCAAATTTGGCTATTTGAGCTAACAGGAGTTGGAGAGAACTGAGTGGAAATAGATAAACCACTAAATTTTATTTTTTTAAACAGCATAGCATGCACATATTTTACACTGGTATGCCATGTACCTTCACATATCATATAAACAATGATGTTGGGCTGCCATGGATAAAAATGCCAGGGCCAATTTTTTTGATTACAGTCCAGCCCTGGGAAGGGAAGACTACAAAACAGACTGTTGATGTCCTTCATGAAGTCATCCTCACCACATGGAGCAACGTTCCCATCAGCCCAGTGAAAACAATCACAAGAAATCAACAAGAAATCTTGAGCTTTTTCATTTATTTTCATTTTCATTTATTTATTTTATTTAAATTAGGACAATGCATACTAATCAATATGTCAGCAGTAAGCATCAATGTAAATATGCCAGAGTTTGAACAACAGCTAATTTTCATCCATTGTTGTAAGGCAGGTAAGAACAAAAAACATCTCACAAAACAAAGAGCAGAGAATAATATAAACATCACCTATATTTACTACTTTGTACCTTTTGAGACTTTTATTGACCTTTGTTTTAGCTAATTCTCTAAGTTTTCAAGATGATGAACATCCTGTTTCAGTTTAAATGCAGTTTTGGACATATTTTGTTAAAATTTGTCCAATATCTTGCTCCTTTCTTATTTTTACATTTGAATCTCAGCATACACCCTAGTTCTTATCCAGAAGCATAAAATACAAATGCCATTAATCTTTGTACTTTGATCAGGAGTATTTTCCTTAGCAGATTAGTGAATCTAAAAGAAAAAAAAACCCCAAACAACTTTTTCCTTTGATACTTTTTCCTTGAACAAACAAGTGAAACCTAAAAATACTGTGTTTGTAGGAATGGCTTCTTAGAGAGAATGGTTGGTATGAATGGTTTCTCTCTAAGAAACCATTCATACAAACAGAGAGGAGAAAAGATGTCTAAGGTTATTTAAGAAAAAAAGGAAAATATTGTTTCCAACAATGTTTCCATATTTGATCCCCTAAGTATGCTCTGGAAGGGTAATATATCTTATTCTCTCCCTCTGGTATCAGATTTCTGCTTTTTTGGAAACGCCATATTTGTTTCTGTGTTTGTGTAGTAGAGCTCCACCTTGCAGTGTGTGGTGTTTCCCCATCATATGACAGATAGGACAAATAAACAGCACTGTTCATACTTGGCTGGAGATATAGTTTAGCATAGACTTACACAAAAATAACAAAAAACAAAATATAATTATCTGCTTCTGTTTTCACTCGGGGAGAGATTTTATGTTGTTACTGTTGCTTGAAGCAAGTGCAACATTTAAGAACTTACCTACATTCTCAAAGCTTACTAAGAGGGATATGTGATGTCTCCATATGAATAATGGGAAAACATGTAATTACATCACCTAGGTCCCTAAGGATACACCCTGTACTTGTGTTTAAATTAATTCTTCAAATGCCCTCTGCTTGACATTTCTGTGAGGAAGCTGGAACCCAATCAGGCTCACACTTTTGAAAAAGAACCCCATGGGGCGGAAAAGGCCCAAAGCTATTTTTTACCCCACCTGCTCATAGCAGCTTTTTCCTCCACTGTACCTGTATCAGCGCAAACCCAAGGTGTCCTTCTCCCTGTTTACAGAGGGACCCCAGGACTCACATGATTAATCACTGCCAAAGCATACCATTTCACACCAATGGAAGCAACAGCAGCCTTCAGTTCCTTCACCTCTACTAAAGTTAATTAAAATTACTTTTGAATACATTCCCATTTCTAAGGAGCAGATGAAAATAATCATAAAGTTCTCTCACTGAGCTTTTAACTCATTTTCATATGATCACCAGCTTAGGTAAACATACCATTAACCACACCATGTGACCACTGGTTACACTTAAGTTTTAAGCAGAAAGGTGAGGTTAGTTTCATACTGAGTTTCTATAGAAGCTTGGTTCAATTGCAGTGGTGATGTCTGGCAGGTGGGTGCCTTATTAAATTACTCATTTGGTGATTTCAACATTAGTGTTGAATAAGTGAGAGGAATTAGAAAAGATAAACTTGTCTCATAGTTTTAAAGAACTATGAACCAAGAACGTAGTAAAAACTTCTAAACTTATCTATTAATAGTATTATCTATATTATCAGCCATACTCTCCAGGCTCATTTTAATGCAATACTAATTCTAAATCTTACTGATGTTGCTTTTTGATATCGACTCTTTGTCATTTTCCAGTTTGCATACTGTGTACAGTACTAGAACGCTATTATTGTGACTATTTAAATTAAAACTTATAGGGTTCACTTCAATCTCTTTTATAGAAATTGTTTGAAAAACAGTTTTGTCAACACTGACTGAATGACTGGCTATGTAACTTATGCCAGCATCTTAGTGTCGATACAACTGTATTCTTTTTGGAGTTTTTAAGAAGAGATCCAGATGATCTAGTGGTTGGTAAAAGACTGTCAGTTGTAAAGGACTATAAATATCTTGGTACAATAAATCAAATCAAAGTTCTTGAAAAGGTGAGTGCTACTCATGAATGCATTCATGCATGATACTGACCTCAGATATAAACTTAGAGTTCCACCTTGGGAATTTCACCAATGCATTAATGTTTTTGTTATTTTTAGGTATTACATTTTCAACTTCAGAAAGGCATCAATGTTTTCTAAAAAAGATGAGTCATGTTTCCATCTGTAGAAATCACACTGTATTTCTAATAATATTTCATACAATCATAAAATCATATTTTTAAGAACTATTGTTTTAAAATGGCAGTAAAAAACAAAACCTGAAGGATGCCACCAATGAAGGGAATAAATTAAAACGTGCTGAATGGTCTCAAGTCAGTCTTACAATGCAGTTGTCATATTCTAGAGCAATGGAAATACTAGCCATCTTATATGGCAAAGCCTGCTCAGTAGCGTTTTAAAACAGTCTATGAAATTAAATACAAAAAGCCAAAACAGCAGCATTGCTGCAGCCAGTTGGAACAGGGACAGCTTTTTTTGTTAGACTGATGGGCAGCAAACCTGACCCACAGCCTGAGCCATCAATCAGGTGACATCTTTAAAAGAAAGCTTTAAGTTCCAAGTTAAGATTTTCCCATCAAAAGCTCTGATGCAGCTGGAAAAAAACATTACTTAAATGATTTCCTGTCAGGTTTTCAGCCATAGCATTGAGACTTGGAAAAGATTTTAAATGACATATCTTAACAATTCATCAAAAAATTTCAGTCAAAGGAAGCACTGGATCTCAGTCCTTTGTTGATACAGTTGAGCATAACATCCTGACTGACAGACTGGAAGAGTGTGTGGGATTGTCATGTACTTTACTGGTTCAGACAAACCACAACAACTTTTTGTTATCTGGTAATTATCAGAACTAACAAAGATCACATGTGAGGTACCTCAAAGCTGCATTCTAAGATTCTATTCTACAAAAAACCCATTCAATTTATCAAAAGAAATGCATAGTTCAGTTTAATCATACTTACAGCTTCAAAATCAATTACATACATTTAAGTTTGATTCTAGTTTTTTAACAATGCATGCCAATACACTTTATCATTCAAATCAGTAAAATAAGGATTTGATCTAAGGAAACCCAGCCAATTGCATTGAGTCACTGATTTGTAATAATCACTCCTTCTGAATGACCATTAAATTTATATATTGAGCATGCATGCAGTGACAGTGGAAAGGAAAAATCTCCTTTAACAGGAAGAAACCTCAAGCAGAACAAGACTCAATGTAAAACAACATCTGCCATGACTGTGGGAGTTTGAGAATAGAATAGAATAAAATACAATAGAAATATCTTTTACTGTCCTACAGTGGGGAAATTCAGGTGTAACAGCAGGATTGAGGTATGTAGGTTCACACAAGGATCAAAAGTGTTAAAAATATATACAAAAACATTTAAAAACAAGATTAAGACTAATACACTGGACAGTCTTCCATCTATACATCTATCTATCAAGTCAAGTCAAGTTTATGTGTATAGCACAATTTACCAACAAGGTAGTTTAAAGTGCTTTACATCATAAAAACATCATAAATACATCAGTCACTGGTTGTGAAACCAGTAACAAACATTACATTTTGTCAAGGATCATTATTAAAATATCAGTACACATCAAATATGTTGGTCAATGTTTCTGTTATTATGGGTCAAAAGCAAGGCTAAACAGGTGGGTTTTTAGCCTTGATTTAAAGGAACTCAGTGTTTCAGCTGTTTTGCAGTTTTCTGGAAGTTTGTTCCAGATTTGTGGAGCACAAAAGCTGAATGCTGCTTCTCCATGTTTGGTTCTGGGGATGCAGAGTAGACCAGAAGCAGAAAATCTAAGTGGTCTGGAAGGTTTATAGAGCAACAACAGGTCTTTAATGTAATTTGGTGCTAAGCCATTCAATGATTTATCAACTAACAGAAGTATTTTAAAGTCTGTTCTCTGAAATACAGGGAGCCAGTATCAAGATTTTAGAACTGGGGTGATGTGCTCTATCTTGCTGGCTTTAGTGAGAACACAAGCAGCAGCGTTCTGGATCTGCTGCAGCTGTCTGATTTTTTTATTTTTTTTATTTTTTTATTTTTTTTATTTTTTTTATTTATTTATTTATTTTTTTTTAAAGACAGACCTGTTAAGACACTGTTGCAGTAATCCATGCGATTAATGATAAAACATATGAATTTCTCAAGATATTGTTGAGACGGTCATCCTTTAATCCTGGAAATGTTCTTCAGGTGATACAAGGCTGACTTTGTAACTGTCTTTATGTGTCCTTGTAGGCTGAGGTCTGAGTCCATCACTACACCCAAGTTTTGGGCCTGATCACTAGTATGTAGCTGTAAAAACTGAAGCTGTGTGCTGACTCTAGATCGTTCATCTTTAGTTATCCATCCACGCACACACACATATTACAGCGTGTGTGTGTGTGTGTGTGTGTGTGTGTGTGTGTATATATATATATATATATATATATATATATATATATATATATATATATATATATAAGCGGCTGGGTAGCTCAATGGGTCAATGGGTAAGTCACCCGACCTTCACCCGGGAGACCGGGGTTCGAATCCAGGCCGGGTTGCTTGGTTGAGATATCCAGTGTGGGTCCTTAGGCAAGATCCTTCGCGCTACTGCCTACCTCATGATGAGTGACAAAGGAATACACGCCATGCCGGCTCAGACGTCGCCCGGCCAAAGAAGGTCTGCGTCAGGTGCTGGGGAACCAGGGCACCTTCACGAAAAATGGGTTACTGGAACAAGACGGAATTGGACGAGAGGTGAAAACTTGGATCTGTTGGAATGATACTACTCAAGTAACCCTAGTCAGAGGGGTTACATGCAAAGAATGCGGGAAGAATGGTTACGTCGACATCCCCATTCAACACTAACTGCCAAACAACTAGTAGCTCAGTGTTCCAACATCCGCAAACGGCAAATGCTGTCACAACTTGAGATAGACGAGGTACAACACAAATGCTACGGCAAGGGGGAGCCAGGACACCAGGTCAGAGGGGAGTTAGCTTCAACTCCCCACCCGCAGATTGGGTATGCAGCCCCAATAATGAACGAACCATCACAGCTGAACGAGGCAGCAACTGACCTGAGAGGTAGGATCGTGGCCTGAATGAACACCAGGCAATCCCGATGCCAATTACAACGGCTGAGTGAAGTACCATCAGAAAGTCTCATTGAAGATGTGAATGCAGCATTGAGAACGATCCCTACCAACACCATAACGGAAACCAATGAGCTGGTGTACAACTCAGCATCAGTGATCCTTGAGATGCTCGGCTATAGGAGCAACCATGAGATTCAATACCCACCATGGAAAAGACGGTTAGAGGCTAAAATCAAGGTAACAAGGAGGGAAGTGAGCCAATTGTCAGAGCTCCAAAGAGGTGCAATCAAAAGACCGGTACCCAAGCGGTACAGCCAGATGCCCATACCTGAAGCGCTCGAAACTGCCAAACAAAGGCTCCAAGCCTTGGCCAGTCGCCTAAAGAGGTACACGAGAGAAAATGAAGCCAGGAGGATTAACCGGCTCTTCTCCACCCAACCAGCTAAAGTGTACTCTCAATGGCAGGGTAATAACAACAGAGCAGACCCACCAAGGCTGGAGACCCAACAGTACTGGAAAGGCATATGGGAAAGGGAGGCGACCCACAACAGCAATGCACAGTGGCTAATCTCTCTACGAGATGACCACAGCAACCTCCCTGAGCAAGCCCCAGTAACTATCACAGTGGCAGATGTCCAAGAAAGAGTCTCAGGTATGAAAAACTGGACAGCACCAGGTCCTGACATGATCCATGCCTACTGGCTAAAGAAACTCACTGCCCTCCATGAGCGACTGGCAGCTCAAATGAACCAGCTGCTACAAAGTGGGACTCACCCTGAATGGTTAACTGAAGGGCGCACAATCCTGATCCAGAAGGATCCCTCAAAGGGTTCGGTCCCATCCAACTATCGGCCAATAACCTGTCTCTCTACAACATGGAAGCTCATGTCAGGCATCATAGCAGCTAAGATAAGTGGGCACATGGATAAATACATGAGTACAGCACAGAAGGGCATCGGCATAAATACCAGAGGAGCCAAACACCAACTCCTGGTAGACCAAACAGTCGCCCGAGACTGCAAAACCCGACACACCAACCTGTGCACGGCTTGGATTGATTACAAGAAAGCCTATGACTCAATGCCACACACTTGGATCATTGAATGCTTAGAGATGTACAACATCAACAGGACTCTAAGAGCCTTCATTGCAGCCTCGATGGGGATGTGGAAAACCACCCTTGAAGCCAACTACAAGCCAATTGCACAAGTGTCCATCAAATGTGGCATATACCAAGGAGACGCTCTGTCCCCACTGCTGTTCTGCATAGGTCTGAACCCCCTCAGCCAAGTCATCAACAAGACTGGCTACGGATACCGACTCAAGAACGGAGCCACCATCAGTCACCTCCTCTACATGGATGACATCAAGCTGTACGCTAAGAGCAAACGAGACATCGACTCACTGATCCACACCACCAGGATCTACAGCACTGACATTGGGATGTCATTCGGACTAGAGAAGTGTGGTCGGATGGTTACACAGAGAGGGAAGGTCATCCACACAGAAGGGGTCTCACTCCCAGAGGGAACAATAGCAGACATTGAGGACAGTTACAAGTACCTGGGAATACCACAAGCAAATGGCAGCCTCGATGAGGTCACAAGGAAAGGAGCCACGGCCAAATACCTCCAACGAGTAAGGCAAGTCCTGAGAAGCCAGCTCAACGGCAAGAACAAGATCCGTGCGATAAACAGCTATGCCTTGCCAGTAATCAGATACCCTGCAGGAATAATAAGCTGGCCAAAGGAAGAGATAAAGACCATGGATGTTAAAACTCGGAAACTACTAACCATGCATGGAGGGTTCCACCCTAAATCCAGCATCCTGAGACTATACGCGAGCCGTAAGGATGGAGGCAGAGGACTAGTGAGTGTGAGAGCCACTGTCCAGGATGAAACATCCAAGATCCATAAATACATCAAGGTCAAAGCCTCAACCGACGATGTGCTCAGCGAATGTCTCAAACAATGGGGACCAGAGGATGAGGTGCTGGAGGAACCATCATGGGAGGATAAGCCCCTACATGGGATGTACCACCGACAAATAACTGAAGTGGCTGATATCAGGAAATCCTACCAATGGCTGGAAAAAGCTGGACTCAAGGACAGCACAGAGGCACTCATCCTGGCTGCACAGGAACAGGCCCTAAACACCAGAGCAATAGAGGCTCAGATCTACCACACCAGACAAGATCCAAGGTGTAGATTGTGCAAGGAGGCCCCTGAGACAGTCCAACACATAACAGCAGGGTGCAAGATGCTGGCAGGGAAAGCGTACATGGAACGTCATAACCAAGTGGCGGGCATAGTGTACAGAAACATCTGTGCAGGATATGGACTGGAAGCCCCGAGATCTAAGTGGGGCACACCCCCAAAGGTGGTGGAGAATGACCGAGCTAAGATCCTGTGGGACTTCCAGATCCAGACAGACAAAATGGTAATGGCGAACCAACCGGACATCGTGGTGGTGGATAAACAACAGAGGAAAGCTGTTGTGGTGGATGTAGCAATACCAAGCGATTGCAACATCAGGAAAAAGGAACACGAGAAACTGGAGAAATACCAGGGCCTCAGAGAGGAACTGGAGAAGGCCTGGAAGGTGAAGACCACAGTGGTGCCTGTGGTCATCGGGGCCCTCGGGGCAGTCACCCCCAAGCTGGAGCAGTGGCTAAAACAGATCCCAGGAACAACATCAGACATCTCAGTCCAGAAATGCGCAGTTCTCGGCACAGCCAAGATACTACGCAGAACCCTCAAGCTCCCAGGCCTCTGGTAGAGGACCCGAGCTCAGAGGTTGAGAAAGACCACCCGTGGAGGGTGAGAAGGGAGTTTATATATATGTGCTGGCAGGGAAAGCGTACATGGAACGTCATAACCAAGTGGCGGGCATAGTGTACAGAAACATCTGTGCAGGATATGGACTGGAAGCCCCGAGATCAAAGTGGGGCACACCCCCAAAGGTGGTGGAGAATGACCGAGCTAAGATCCTGTGGGACTTCCAGATCCAGACAGACAAAATGGTAATGGCGAACCAACTGGACATCGTGGTGGTGGATAAACAACAGAGGAAAGCTGTTGTGGTGGATGTAGCAATACCAAGCGATTGCAACATCAGGAAAAAGGAACACGAGAAACTGGAGAAATACCAGGGCCTCAGAGAGGAACTGGAGAAGGCCTGGAAGGTGAAGACCACAGTGGTGCCTGTGGTCATCGGGGCCCTCGGGGCAGTCACCCCCAAACTGGAGCAGTGGCTAAAACAGATCCCAGGAACAACATCAGACATCTCAGTCCAGAAATGCGCAGTTCTCGGCACAGCCAAGATACTACGCAGAACCCTCAAGCTCCCAGGCCTCTGATAGAGGACCCGAGCTCAGAGGTTGAGAAAGACCACCCGTGGAGGGTGAGAAGGGAGTTTTATATATATATATATATATATATATATATATATATATATATATATATATATATATAAAAATTCCTGTCCAGTTTTTCATACCTGAGACTCTTTCTTGGACATCTGCCACTGTGATAGTTACTGGGGCTTGCTCAGGGAGGTTGCTGTGGTCATCTCGTAGAGAGATTAGCCACTGTGCATTGCTGTTGTGGGTCGCCTCCCTTTCCCATATGCCTTTCCAGTACTGTTGGGTCTCCAGCCTTGGTGGGTCTGCTCTGTTGTTATTACCCTGCCATTGAGAGTACACTTTAGCTGGTTGGGTGGAGAAGAGCCGGTTAATCCTCCTGGCTTCATTTTCTCTCGTGTACCTCTTTAGGCGACTGGCCAAGGCTTGGAGCCTTTGTTTGGCAGTTTCGAGCGCTTCAGGTATGGGCATCTGGCTGTACCGCTTGGGTACCGGTCTTTTGATTGCACCTCTTTGGAGCTCTGACAATTGGCTCACTTCCCTCCTTGTTACCTTGATTTTAGCCTCTAACCGTCTTTTCCATGGTGGGTATTGAATCTCATGGTTGCTCCTATAGCCGAGCATCTCAAGGATCACTGATGCTGAGTTGTACACCAGCTCATTGGTTTCCGTTATGGTGTTGGTAGGGATCGTTCTCAATGCTGCATTCACATCTTCAATGAGACTTTCTGATGGTACTTCACTCAGCCGTTGTAATTGGCATCGGGATTGCCTGGTGTTCATTCGGGCCACGATCCTACCTCTCAGGTCAGTTGCTGCCTCGTTCAGCTGTGATGGTTCGTTCATTATTGGGGCTGCATACCCAATCTGCGGGTGGGGAGTTGAAGCTAACTCCCCTCTGACCTGGTGTCCTGGCTCCCCCTTGCCGTAGCATTTGTGTTGTACCTCGTCTATCTCAAGTTGTGACAGCATTTGCCGTTTGCGGATGTTGGAACACTGAGCTACTAGTTGTTTGGCAGTTAGTGTTGAATGGGGATGTCGACGTAACCATTCCTCCCGCATTCTTTGCATGTAACCCCTCTGACTAGGGTTACTTGAGTAGTAGCATTCCAACAGATCCAAGTTTTCACCTCTCGCCCAATTCCGTCTTGTTCCAGTAACCCATTTTTCGTGAAGGTGCCCTGGTTCCCCAGCACCTGACGCAGACCTTGTTTGGCCGGGCGACGTCTGAGCCGGCATGGCGTGTATTCCTTTATCACTCATCATGAGGTAGGCAGTAGCGCGAAGGATCTTGCCTAAGGACCCACACTGGATATCTCAACCAAGCGACCTGGCCTGGATTCGAACCCCGGTCTCCCGGGTGAAGGTCGGGTGACTTACCCATTGAGCTACCCAGCCGCTATATATATATATATATATATATATATATATATATATATATATATATATATATATATATATATATATATATATATATATATATATATATATATATATATATGTGTGTGTGTGTGTGTGTGTGTGTGTGTGTGTGTACACACACATGTTGTATGGGAACAAAGGCTGGGAACAAAAAAACAAAGGCTGCACACACTTACACTCTCGTAAATGCTGCTCATGTCCTTTCTTATCACCATAGTTCTTACTTTTTTAAAAAAAAAATAGTTTGCTTTTTCTTGACTGTACATTCATTACAGTGGAACTCAAAGTCAGATTCCTTGTTTGTACCCACAAACTTGGCAAATAATGATTCTGATTCTGGTTAAGAAAAGTACATAGCTAATGATAGTGGTAGCTGCATACAGCAGTATGAATAGAGTCCTTGAAGATAAAGGAACTGCTTCTGTGTTTAAGAGCATCATGAGCTGGTTTAACTCACTATTCAATGATGTTTAGATGAATGGAACTTTCACTGCAGCTGATAAATACTGGTTTGGTCTGGATGTAGAAGATGATTCTTTAATTGCAACAGTTAAGAAATTATAAAGGTCTTGAGCCCATTAAGGCATAAATTACACTTCAACACCACAACATATGTCCTTACTTGTCTGAAGAGGAAAGAAGAAAAGGAGGTAGTGACATTCTGTCATAATCCAACATTTCCCTCAGTAACACCACCAAACACAATGGTAACAGAGGATCCTAATGTGTACAGTGTTGATTGAGGTTACATTATAACAGCCTGGTGTCATTTGCACATGATTTAATGAAGGTAAACACAGTGGGCAGTAGAGTAGTACAGAGCTGGGCTCAGATGCCTCACTTCTCAATTCACATGGTGCAGATTTATCAACATCTGAACCCTGCAGTCCTCAAACAGCTGAGGAAATTTAATGAATCTTCTCAGGCATTATGAAGCAGTTGTGAACAACACATACTAGAAGGTTACTTTCTGTAAATGATGAATCGATGCAGACTGTATTGACAAAATTCAAAAAACCCCAGATGTTCAGAGTCTTAAGAAGGGCACTAAAGAACAGCAAAATACATATAAATGATATGTAAGACCTGAAACCTCCCAAGAGCTGAACCTCCCAGCAGGTGATGTCTAACTTGGTCTGTGCCTGCATCCTCTTCTCAGCTGCCCCCTCTTATGCTGCTGCCCTTTCTGTTTCCCCTTTCCGTCCCTCTGGCTCTTCATCTGACAGTAGACTGGTTCTGTTCATCCACAGAACTACTGCTACTGTCCTCTGTCCAAGTTAATTTTTTGGCAGATTGCCACTCCAGATCTCAATTCCCTGTCAGCCTAAAAAAAAACAAACAAAACATGTCAGATTATCATTTGTGCTGTGCCATGGCAAAACCAGGAACAAGTAACCACAGCTGAAATGGAGATTAAAGATAAAACCCAAGAATTAGAAAATAGTGATTTTTGGGGTTTTTTTTGCAAAATGTAGAGGAGTTATTGTTTGTTTTGTTTGTTTGTTTGTTCCTTTCAGCTGCTTTCTTCTGATTTAATTAGTCCCCCTGATTAGAAACAAATGACAGAACTGTCCTCTACCTCCTGCTGAGGAATCTGCTGCAAGTGATTCCTGGCATCTGCCAGCACTATAATTAAGCTGTCCTTGTTCCTGCTCTTTTTGAGTGCATGTATCAAACCAGAGACCTCCTCACAAAACAATTGTTCTACTGCAGCACCGTGATCTTCAGATTCAGTCAAACTAAGTGTATCACAAACTTCAAAATCTGAATTTATCTTGATGAAACTAAGTGTAACGGAGACCCCTCCATGTCCATCCAGAATTGACTTGTTTCATGCTGAGGAATAACGAGGGGAGCTTGTTCCCAATCAGCAGAGAGGAAAAACACCAGTAAAGCATTGCTCAATGCCACAGAAGACAGCTGAAAATAGTAAGTCCAAATTCTCCCTTTGATACATCATTCCTATTTGGTCTAAATGGAAATGTCTCACTATTCATGCCTATAAAGCATTCAACCAAAGCTTACACAAATATTTTTCTCTGAAAGGTCTTTATATAGAAGAGCAGTCTGACCACTCATCCTAAAAGGGAAAAATTCTTATATTTATTATTCCCTGCTACACAGATGTAGAAATGGAAAATCATTGTTGCTTTTAGAAAGAGAAAAAAAGCAAAGGTCAACACCATGGAAAGCAACAGCCTTTACACCAATGTTGTGTTTTGATGGACTTTAACACAAAATCGCTGTTACTCAGCTTTTTTCAGCACTATGTGCATGTTGATGAGTGCTTTAACACCTGGACAGCAGCTATTCTCCCAAACTTCACACCATTCAGCACTGCTCTATTGGAGGTCAGACAACATTCTACTATAATACCTGACACAACACCTGACAATGTGCTGCTCACTTTCAGTAAGGTGGACTGGAGTGTTCCTCTGTTTGCTAAAGTGATAGTTGTGGTAGTTTTATGAGACCAGCCAGTATACTGAAACCAAATAGCCTTCTATATTTCCATGCTGGTAAAACAAAAGCTATAGTCTTCTTTTCTATTTTGTTTACATGTTGAATTATAGAGGCTTTTTGTATACATCAGGACTCCTAAAATCCAGGCCTTGAAGACCGGTGTCCTGCAACTTTTAAATGTGTCTCTGCTTCAACACACCTGAGTCAAATAATTAGGTCATTTGTAGGACTCTGGAGAACTTGACTACATACTGAGAAGGAGATTAAGCCCTTTGATTCAAATGTGTTGGACCAGGGATACATCTGAAAGTTGCAGGACACCAGCCCTTGAGGTCTGGATTTGAGGAGCCCTGGTATGCAGAAAATCATACATTATGAAATATCATTTCATAATAGGAGTTGCTGATTCAAATATTATAGACTGTAAATATCACACGTTTTAATTAGCTGTTACAGTTTTGACATCTTATTTTTTTTTTTTTTTTTTTTTTTTTTTTTTTTTTTTTTATGTTAGTCATGGTTAATAAAAGCTCCTACATACACAGGCGTGTGTTGCTCCATGGAGGACCACACAGACTCAATGAGGTCTCAAAGTGGACTCAAAGTGAACTCAAAGCGGACGTCCACTTGACACATCCATGCAAAGGTCAATTTTTACAACCGCTTATGTGTACTCAGTGTTGCAGAGTAAACTGCTCGGCGGAAAACAGTGTTCACATCGAACTGTTTTGTTTGCAACACTGAACTGATAAGGTTGATAGTCGGCATAATCAGCCATAAAGGGATGTGCAGAATGATTTCCGCTCTCTGTGCCGCACTGACAGTTGTGCACTGGCTGCCCCGGTGAAGAAGAAACAGGGCTAGTCACTCACTAGCTCATCAAATTTGCTAGTATCAGTTCCTAGTGACACATCTGCACCCCAAGGCCCTGCATGAATTGTGGTGTGATGGAGCAGGATGAGGCTGACTGTTATAGGCACCCCTCATTCGCCGAAATCAACCAGGGGATGGAGGCCCTGGCCCATCCACCACTGAGCCATAGAGAGCCCAAGGGGGTCTACCAAACTCCACCCCAGAAGAAAGCTACATCCACCCCAACATTTGGTCAACTCCCAAAATCAATAAGACATTAGACAACCAGGCTGAGTTTCCTTCACCTTTGTAGCCCATCTTTATTCAGCCTAATTTTATATTACAATTTTTAATAAACTCATTAGTCCCCCTGGGGGGAAATTACATTTTTCAGTCCAGCCCATCCAAGGTAGACAGGTAACTGAGGCTGCAGTCATCTTGGGAGGCATTTTCCTTTTTAGGCAAGGTGGGTGAAGTGTCTTGACCAAGGACACAATGATGGAGATGGATAGAGTGGGGCTTGAACCACCAACCCACCAGTAACTTTATCGAACTCCTACCACTGTTGCTACCATCACATGTGTAAACTGGATAAAGTCTATTCCTTCAAATATATGATTCAGGTATTCAATCCCTTTCCAGTCTTGGAAGTTTATCAGATTCTTTTTGGGTAGGCTGTCAAGATGTTCCAGAGTGGGTGTACATCTGCATGGGAGAAGTGAGGAGACTGACAGAATGGTGTGAGTTTCTAAATATAACAGAGACAAGCTGATATTAATGCTTTTAAAGCATACAATTTGTTTTATGTTTGAGCTAATAAATGGTTGGGCCAAAATCTTTTATTGCATAGTGTGTGTTTCACATTTAGCCAGGACTCATCTACGAGTATGTCACAGAATGATTAAGTAATCATATGCTGTTGAGACATCAAGCATTGCAACAGACCATAGATAGGAATAGAGTTGAGAAAGGGGAACTGGATGGAGATTTTTGGGAGGACAGGATGAAGGCCCTTGGACAAGAATACAGACTTCATGACATAATGTCTCCTAGGCAAAGGTGGAATTGAGATTATTTACCCAAGCAGACAGCAAATAAAGCAAGCATGGCAACAGCACTAGCCAATGCAAACACCTCTGTAGGGTGGACAAAACCCTGTAAAGCCAAACGCAAAAGAGGAAACTTCAGTTGTTTTCTCGAGGCAGATTTGAGCCATGATTGAGACGGACAAAGAACTCTGCAGCTGAAGAAAACCCAGGGATATGTATGGGCTGAACACTACCTTGCAAAAAGGATTCAACTCCTAAACTCTCTAAGCTGTGGAACCAAATTTGACTTCTCTCATCAGCTGGGTTTGGGCCCCAAAGGCAAAGACAAAAAATCTTTCCCAAGAAGAGGACATCCATCAGCTCAAGAAAAACACGTTCTGCGGCCTGCTCACTGCCCAGGAGTCCTTCAAGCCCTTTTTCCAAAAGATCTGACTGGGCTATGCAAACTATCTTGTGTCTCCTAAAGCCTTCATTTAGAATCCTGCAGTTTCAGCATTGGGGAAAGAAGGTTAGGTTAAAATTATTTATTTTTGTTTTTTGATTATTTCTGCTGCTGAATTAAGCTGTAACCGACCCTTTCAAAGCATTACTAATTAAACAAGCATATAAAATTTTAGAGAAGTTGTGGACATTCAATTATTGTGTCACTGTAAACTCAAGTTCTTCAATAGCAGTAAAATAGTCTTACTGCATGGTTTGCAAATTTCTGGTATGCATTTAATAGTTGTCTTAGAGCAAGGTTATTTAAACAACATCCCTGGGACTTACAAAAGTCATTAAATCTAACTTGGGTGAGATCCAAGAGCCAGTTGTAAGATGAGAAGAGCAGCCATTTACTGTGGTAACTCGCTGAATCGGGCTACTAGTTGGAAGGAAGTGGGATGGGACATTCAGATATTGGCTTTTAGAATCCAGGCTAATCTTCAATAAACCAGCTAAACAGATTCTCCATGAACTCTGAGGTGGGTTATACTGTGCAGACTAAGAAATCTAAGTACCAGAGAGGTATATAGCTGGTTAGGTGTTACTCCTCATGTAGAAAGACATAAGTTGGAAGAGGGTGTTGGCCTCTCAGTGATAGGAAGCTAGAAGGGGAGCAGGGAGCACCATTGTGCAACATTACCCCTGAACTTACTCAGGATTTTCACTTATTCCGCTTTCTGAAACGGGGCCCTGATGTTTAAAGGTTTTGGTAGAGTCAAGCCCCTGGTGTCAAACTACTTACCTCAGATCATTTTACCTGTTTTTTTGTCTCCTCCATCTGTGGACTTACCTCTGCTCTCCCTCCATGTTTCAGGTTATTATCTGAAGATCTTCATTCCTCCTTGGTTCTGTAATTTAAAGACTCACTTAATTCTGTATCTCCTCTGGATTACTTCTGCTCTGCGGTCGTCTTCCTCAGCTCCATTGCCACCAGTAGCTGTCTGCCTGCTCTCCAACACACCCTGTCAGGAAAAGAAAGAGAGAAGGACCACATTCCATCTATCCACTCCAGCACTTACCTCCATGGATCCTGCTCCTCCCTTCACGCCGAAAGCCTGAAACAACTGAACATTATTCAAGCTCCTCATCATCATTCTCCATACTAAACAGTTTACCTCTTCCTCTTCAGACTGCGTTGCTGAGCTTCCTGAGAACTGTTGAGATAGAAAATGTATCATTCAGAAGAGGGGCCAGATGCCTGTAGAGAGGTATGAATACTTTTTTAAGTACCAGTTTAAGACGGCAGGAATATGTGAAAGATCACCTGTGACTCAATGGTTTAGATAAATACAACCAGCTGGATCAGACCAGACAGGACTTCAGTTGATAACTGGAGGCCTTATCTGTCTCTGCCCTCTACACCATCAGGCACACAGTGGATTGCTCCCTCTCTGCATAATGTTGAGAACAGTGTCCAGACAATGTAAATTGATGAGGTGTGTCAATGGAGTATCTATTTAGAACACCCACTATTTATGTCATACCATGGATTATGTACTATGTATCAGTGATGTATCTATTTTGGGCAGGGAGTAAACTATGGAACTGTTGCACTATTTCTTTCTAAAGTGGATAACTAAGACATGAATGTTAAAACATTGCATTTTCCAGTCTGGAGTTGGTCCTTGCATAAGTATGAATTTACTGCCCTAATTCTTCAAAAAATAAAAAATAAAAAAATCCAGAGAGAAATCAGATGGCTCGCGTCTCCTTAATAAAAATGAAAGCATTGAGTTTTAAAATTTAAAAAGAAGTGTGCTCATCCCTTGCACATTTTCACCTTTTAAACACTTTAAATTAATACTTTATTTCACTTGCCGTCTCAGAGTCTGATTTCCACATGTAGATCAAGTAAATACCTGAAATCATGTCAGAAACATCGGGCCAGTCAGACCCCACAGAATCAGTCCAGAACCCCAGTCCAAACCAAAGTACTCCATATTTTATAGTTCTGTCACAATATTGTTCTGAATTCACTTTTCAAACAACAAAGTTTCCCCTCTCAGCATTTGGTTCAACTTTACTTATGGAGATCCTCCATACTTACTGACTTAATTCATGAAATGAATCAAAACTTTCACCCTCTGGTCAGCCTCCTTTTACAGCCATCCCAGCCGCTGGACCACCACCAATGCCACCTTCTCTTTCCTGGTTCCAGTATGCAGCTTTGCCCACTTTGAAGACCTTCTTGGATGAGAAAATGCAGTAGGTTCCTGTTGCAATGTTCTCTTGTTTTTTGTTGATCACCGCAATCCTTCCCTGATGATACAGAAAAAAAATCTCATGTCACTGATTTATTGACAGATGGGGCTTTGAACTGAGCAGAAGCCAAGTACAGTTACCACACCATCCTCCCTCTGTAGTACTTATGATCTGTTCATAAAACACATGACACTGTTCATGACACAAAAACTGTATGCGAATCTTGGCGTATTAAACAAGGACACAGATCTGTAGCTCAATTTGCAATAGTTTCGTTTCCTTGCTGCATTGTCAGGCTGGAATGCCAAAACTCTCATAGAGGTTTTTATTCATGGCCTGAACAAACAACTACTAAAAAATCACCGTGCTTACTGGGACAGAACCTTAAACCTAGAAGACTAGATCACCTTAGGCATCTAGCAAGACTTAATGTGTTTTTCTCCCTCCTCCAATCCCTGATTCTATCCCTACTGCACATAACTCTCTCTTCTCCTCTGAATAAAAGCTGACACGAGAGGAGCCCATGGAGTTAGGTAAAGCGAGGCTCTCCCCAGAGGAATGATGACATAGTCTTAAGGCTAAAGTATGCCATTACTATGGCAGTGCCGGACATTTCTTCTCCACATGCCCTATTTTCCCAAAAGGGGGAGTCTGCCAGTAGGTACTGGGGCATTGGTGGGCAGTCTACATAAGAACCATTCCTGTTTCTAGGTGTTCCATTATCTTCCAGTCAGTTATGCAATCTGTCCAAACCTGAAAGAGAATCAATGGAGAAATATATTAATGAATCTTTCTCTGCAGGCATCATCTGCCCTTCCACCTTTTGGGGCCAGATTCTTCGTCGTGGGAAAGAAAGATGGCTCTCTTCAATCCTGCTTTGACTACCGTGGCCTGAACTTAAAAAAGGTAAAAAAACAAATATCCATTACCTCTTCTGACACCTGCCTTTGAACCTGTCCATGGCTCCAGCATCTTCTCACCACTTGACCTGTGTAACACATACCATCTTGTCAGAATTAGAAAAGGAGATGAATGGAAGACGGCTTTCAAAACAGTTATGGGTTACTTTGAGTACCTGTTGATGGTATTTGGTCTCACCAGTGCCACCACTATCTTCCAGTCACTCGTTAACAATGTTCTACATGATTTCCCTAATCTGTCATCTTCTCAAGAACCCTCGCTGAACATAATGTCCATGTCGAGCAAGTCCTCCAACATCTCTTGGAAAACCACCTCTTTGTCAAGGCTGAGAAGTGTGAATTTCACATCCCCTCCATCACATTCCTCGGATTCATTCTGGAGAGCAAGCAGGTGATGACAGACCAGGAAAAGATTTAGGCAATCATTAACTGGCCAACCCTATCCAAATGTAAACAGTTCCAACTTTTAGATTTATCAAGAGCTATAGTCAGACCACTTCACCTCTCACAATGCTCACATCCACTTCAAGAACCTTCTTGTGGACCCTTGAGGTTGATAAGGCTTTTGCTGAGCTTAAAAATAAATTTGCTCATGCTGCCATTCTTACCCAACTACATGCAACCAAACAGTTCATAATGGAGGTAGATGACAGTTGTTTAAGTACCAGTTTAAGAGGGCAGGAATATGTGAAAGATCACCTGTGACTCAATGGTTTAGATAAATACAACCAGCTGGATCAGACCAGACAGGACTTCAGTTGATAACTGGAGGCCTTATCTGTCTCTGCCCTCTACACCATCAGGTACCTGTTTATGGTATGTTGTTGAATGGTTACTCAGTCACCAACCGGCATGTTGTTTTTAGTCACTGAAAGAACTATACTCAGTTCTTTCCCAAATAGCTGACAGTGACAAGAAGATTCATCACTGTGTCTTCTCCAGATCCCTTTCCTCATCTGAAACGAACTACAGCGTAGGGAACCAAAAGCTGCTGGGCTTTGAAGAATGGCATCAATTCCTGGAGAGGGCAGAGCATCCCATCATTGTCTGGACAGATCACACGAACCTTGCTTACCTTCAGGAAGCCAAACGCCTAAACTCCCAACAATCCAGATGATCATCCTTTTTTTCCCACTTCAACTTCATCATTTTTCACTCCTAGCTCTAAAGACACCAAACCAGATGAACTGTAAAAATAATATTCCTCCAACGACACCTACACTATTCACACATTCTTACTTTGTTCTATGTGGTAGGTGGTGTCACCTGGGACATTCAGAATTCCATCACTGGGAGCTAAAGGAGTATGTGAAAGGCTATCACATATGTGCCCGTAATAAGTCCCATACCCACCTTCCCTATGGACTGCTGCAACCTCTTGTTGTCCTGAGTCACCCATCTGTGATTAAACATGTCTTCCAGGGTATGATGAAGGTGCAGTGGTAAAGCACATGATCCATGTACAGAGGCACTAGTCCTTGACACAGCTGTCACAGGTTCAACCTGGAAAATATCTTTTTTTGTTTCTCTTTTATGTTATTGGTATTAAGCACAATTAGCTTAGTTTTAGGTAAGTTTTATAACAGAGCTTTTTAGACAAGAGCACCCCCACCCACCCATCGTCAGACAGGAGATCACTGTGACTTAAACATTTATAAGTGGCTCCCAATCAGAAAACTGGACACCCTGCTGTGCAGTTTAGTGGTGTTCTCTATAGTCAAAGACATACAAGACTAATAAAAGAAGAACTCCACAGAATTACAGATGTCAGTGAAAGCAATAATGTTGTCGGTGTCACAATTTGAGACTTCCAGCATGATCTATTCATATATTTTTAGGTTTCCAGGCATAATTTGCTGCATAGATGACAGTCACATTCACTTCACTAAATAAAGGAGATTGTTTTATTTTTTTTACGTTTTATATCACATTGCTCACTTATAGCTTTTAGTTTGGTAGTATTTTCTATGTGGTGTATGAACCTGGAGGCTTTCATTACCTTTTCTTTGCCACTGACACACCAGAATTAAATTAAAATAAAGGATTTTCCATTGTATTCTGTATTAGATACACTTAACCATATACATACCACACACACACACACACACACACACACACACACACACACACACACTTATCTAAATATGCTATATATTATATGTATTATATTATATTAAAGCATAATCATTTCATGAAGTGTTCTCTATTGCCTGCAAGTGAAATTACAGTAGACAATATTTTTTTCAATCAAATAAAATCACCCACCTTTTTTTTTTAGGAGGGGGAAACAAGGGTAGTGGTGAGAGTAAGACTTTAATTCACTGTCAAATCACACTCTCGCATTAACTTAGTAAGTGCCACACTAACTTATGCTATTTTGGAGAAGAAAAACTATTGCTTTTTTCATAAATATGTTTTGACATTCTCCTTATGACTCTTATATAGAATTAAGATTTCTAATACCATTGGCGAGAAATGTGCTCCTCCTGTTGCTATGGTGAATCACGTTATCTGCCTCCATTGATGAGGGCTTTTTAAATCCTCACGCTCACGCTTAAATCAGGGGTAACTTGACTCAGAATTGAGTTACCTTGTTGATATCTTGTGTTCTGAAACCGAAAACTTTGAGTGTCACAGAGGTTTTCTCAGAATAAACTGCCTTCTACCCAGGGATTGTTAAGCCAACTTTCTGAAACGGGGCCCAGATATAAACCAGTGTAAACATGACTCCAAAGCAGAGTTGTTTAATGAAAACAGTGTCTTAATTAGCCAGTCCTGATTTTTCATCAAAACCAGGTTTAGTACCTAAACCCTTAACATAAGGGGAAAAGGCAATGACTGAAAGTACCACATCAAAAAAACACATTACTGTTTGTATTAAAAATTATATCTAACGGTTAAAACGATTAATTTCTCCCCTGTCAGTTTTAGGGGAGAAAACATTTCTCTCTGTGGTTGTAAAGGCCACACAAAAGTGATATCCAATTTACCCTTGCAATTAAAAGCAGTTTCTCATTGGGAGTCTTTTTGCAGAAATGACATGTATTTCTGTGGCATTCTGTTATTGCTCTAAATTACACAATGTCCTGTTGCAGGACTTTCTGTATATGCTTAAAGGATGTTTGATTCTAACACAGTAAAAGGTTAAAACATTTAAAGTGTTACGGTTATTGGAAATCTTCCTATGATTATATGAAAATATTGAGACTAATAATGTGTTGCAGTGTTTATCATAGGATGCTGGAATGGGGAAATATAAACTAACATTTAGAATTTTTTTTCTCATTTCTACTTAAAGAAGAACTGAACTGTCAGAGCCATTATTACACCTGCTAATTACAGAGAACATAAGGACCTAACACATCAATGTTTTTCGTAGTAAATATATTTTCCTATTTATGACATTCACACCAGATGTTGGTAACAACACAAGTAATCCACACGTAAAAATGATTTTAAACAAATTAGTTCGTAAAACAAGTTATGTGTAATAAGGTAAAATGGCACTGGAAATTAGTATTCTACACTCTTGCTAAAATGTATTTAACACTTGGCAGAAGTCTTTGTTGGTGATTATTGCTTCTCCTGTATGCATTGTCCTGGTGTGATTTTTTTTTTTTCCTCCCAGTTAAACTGTCTTAAATGTTGAAGGTTCTGTAGGCCTTTTCTTTGCCCTTTCCATAGATTTTCAATTAGATTTAAATTAGGCTATTGGGCAACTTCCTCTGAAACCAACTAAGAGTGGGATCATGGTCTTAGCTGAATTTTTATCAAAAATGTCCTGGCATATTTCTACATTCCTCTTACATTAAGTTTTATAGTCTGCCAGTACCCTATGTGTAAAAACAGCCCAGCTTCATCATGTTCTGTCAGAGCTTTGGGTGTGATGTTCAGTGCTCCTTTTTCTCCAAACGTGTGTAATGACATCCAAAGACTTCAAGTTTGTAAGGCAACTATAATCTCAGCAATATCTCATTGGCTAGTCCCACATGTTCTACAACCAACTTTAACCATTTTTAAAGTTTCACATTCCCCTCAAACTGCTTCTGGTGCCTGTTGACGGATATTCTAGAAATACCAATGATGCTCTTTGAAACTTTTACCAACATCCAGTGGACAAAGTATAAACTACATCCTGTTGAGATTTTGCAGAATTAACCCGTTTTTGAAATACAGTAATGGTGGAACAGCAATGATTGTACAAAAATATTTTTTATTTAATTTTAAAGCCATGTTTCAGCAATAAATGTATCAGAAATAATGTACATGCCTGAGAATAGGAAATGTCTCACTATTATGTCTGCTGTTGCGAATTTGCATTATTCCTAAAACTGTATTGATTAGAGCTATATTCAAATTACCAATAGCAACATAGTTTAGTATTTGCAAGACAGCAAACACATTTTTTAAATTGTATATCAATTCATGCAGTAAAGGGTTAAATGATTTTCGACATGCCTTTTCTTTCACTATAGAGTATTGCTTGGTGAGGGTTCATAGAGGCCATAATGGCTGAGTGCATTACTTATTATTATAATAGAAACTATACTTGCTAATTGAAGGTTTTTCCAAAATTCTCTGCAAGTGGCCTTTGGATCTTGAACATGTCTTATTATTTTGGTGACTCCTTAGTCAGCAATCTTACAAACAGCTCTGATTGTGGCTGCTTTACATTGAAGTTATGTTCTTTCCTCATCCAGATAATGGCCTCAGCGATCCCCAAAAGTTTAGAAATACACATGTAATAAATGTCATCTCTATCTTTTTCAGTAATAGGGTTGTGTAGATCTTTAGAGAACTTTTTGCTGTTACCCATCATGGTGTGCTTCTCGTGTTATACCCTGATACTGACAAACCTTTTCGGGCTTGAATTAGCATTAAGCTAGCCTGCATTTGCTCTTATATGGTTAATAGGATTGTTTTCCGGTTGATTTTAATTTTTTCTTTCATCCTTTTTGCACCTCACATTGTTTGTCATCAATACTTCTTCCCTGTGCCATTCAACTTCATATATATACATAACTTATACATAACTTGCTTCTCAGTGTTTTGTTTTGATTTCATAATGTGGATTGCTGGGGTTGTTACCAACATTTAGTGTGAATTTCATGTCATTAGCTTCATTAGAGAAGCTAATGACAGAATAATGATGTGAGAAAACTTTTACCAGTGATACAGTAACCACCATTCTGACAGAATGTCAACTTTTCCAATACCTGCCTGCATACATTTTCCTTCCCTCTTTTGAGCTATATATGTGTAATGCTCTGTGATCAGAATTTTATTGATAAATTTGGTGTCTGAATGTTAAGTCAAAGATTTTCTTTTCTTTATCACATGTCAGTGGCCAAAAAGCCCTCAGCTCTAGATTATAATAAAATAATTTTTCACAGGTAATGCACATTTAGCTCATTTTAATACTTATCTGACAAGAGAAAGACATGTATAAACACAGTGGTGTTACAAAACTGTAAACTAAATTACAGGGCCCATGAGAGGTTGGCAACATCCCAGGTGGAGTAATCGAGATGCTTCGAGATGACTCTGCATTTAAAGTGGTCTGTTGGATGTTGATAATGGAAGTATCCCAATGTGACTTAGTGAAATCAACCTTTCCTCTTAGTTTGCTTTGTGAGTAGATGGTTGTGTAGAGGCACTCAGCTATATTCCAGTTAAATGAGTTTGCTCTTCTCTCTGGGAAGCCAAATCTATAAAGCAGCTACTTTGGCATTTAGAAAATCCATTTACCATGATTGAAACAATCCAGCTGAAACCACTATAGTCAGCCTTTTCATTCCCACGAGTCAGTACATCTCACATATCATATACTCAAATTCTCAGAGAAAGGAAGCAATCACATCTTAGAAAAAAAAAGACATTTTTTTAATTTAGAAAATGATGGCTCTCCCAGTGGAGGTCTGCATACCAGTCTAAGTTAGTGGGGAAGGTTTTATGGCCCTGAGAGAGGACTATGAGATAAGAATAATTAGTATATGTGGCAGTAAACTGGAAGATTGGATTTTTGAGCAAATTGACTTTATTAGGACACCATATCACCTTGGAATTTCACCATAGGAATTATTTTATCTATAGATTTTCCAATTGTATAATTGTTTTCATCAACCTCCAAAAGGCACTTGGGCTTGTTTTGCTAAAGAAAACGAAACGTGTGGTTCCATCCTCACAAAAAGTTTATTTATACATCTTATTTTAAAACCACAATTGCACACTAAAACAGAGAATAGTTTACTTCAGTAAATTCCTTCAAGTAACTGAATTAAGTTTATCCAAGTTCATTTATTGAGTTTGAGTTATTTATTGAGTTTATGAAGTTAAGTTAAAAAACTTTTTAAATTAACTTTAAATTCAATTACTTGTTACTAACTGAAGCAGTTTATTTAGGTTAGAGTTGCATTTTCAGTGTATTTGAAGATTTAAAATGAGAGACTAGCTGAAGCAAACCCAGGGCAAGTGGATATCCCAGCTAAATCACCTGAATAACACACCAACACTCACACTCACCATTTTGTTAACCTGAGTGGCCCCTGCATGGTGGATATTACTAATGAGACCCTCCTACCCTCCCGACCGTCCCACATGTTGTCAAATCTATTGTAAAGAAACCCAGTGTTTCTTAAAAATTATTTCTTGATAACAATTCTTAACAACTTCCAAAGCCCTGTCTTTGGAAAAAGGCGGGTGGTGTTGGAAGTGTCCCAGCACAGACTGATGATTGGCTGTTTGGAGTCTTTGGCCCGCCTTCCTCCTGTGGAAACCCTATTGGACCAACTGTGAGACACCAGACTAATTATGACAGCTGGTTAAATGGCAAAATGGTAAACGGGCTGAACTTATATGGCGCCTTTCCAGTCATACTGATCTCTCAAAGCAATTAGACACATGCATCTTCAAAAGACTCTGCGGAAGACTCATTCACTTGGAGTGAATTTGCCGTATGTTGCGCCTGGGATTCTGTGTTTAGTGAAGCTTGTTGAAACTTTGTGATGTGAATGTCAAAACCTTTGTGGTGCTGGAGCTAAAGCCCAAATATCTGTGAGCATACGTACATAAGACCTTTTTTCAGTTTGACTGCTGTAATGAATACAAATTTTGGTGGTGCTTCTCCTCTGTGTATTTTTGGTTTGGGTTAATTACTTTAGGAAGTTTTTTTTTTTTTTGGTTATTTATTTTCAGCAGCAAGACTAGGCCCACTTGCAATTCTTGTACTACTTTTGATGATTTTCTTTTATAATAGACCATTTTAACTACTACCTTACCACCTTGACATACTTTTTTATGTTGTTTCCCCTGACCCCAAGCTGAGTTGGGCTGGAACACCCAACTTAAAATCTTATCAACCAAATAATTTCAGGTCCATTTCCAAATGATCTGTAACCTAAAAAATATTTTGAAAAGTAATGGCTGATTTCTTTTCTGAAACAGGAGAAAAATATTAATAAACACCAACCTGGTTTTTGTAAAATGCATTCAACAAAAACTATTTTACTTAAGCTGTCTAATGACACTATGATGGCTGCTGACACTGGGGAATTTACTGTTTTGCGTTTGACACTTAATCACACCATTATAAATAACATACTCCATAGTTTAGTGGGGCTCTCTGAAATTTCTCTTTGAAAGGTAGGATCTGGACCACTTAAACAGTTTCAGTGTTGATATAATACACATCATGACAGATTCTACTGATTCTGTAAAGTTCTTTAATATGTGGGGTACCCCAAGGCAGATTTAGTCCCTTTTGGTTTTTTTTGAGATACATATCTCCCTTCACACATATTAATACATTTAATAATATCTTTTAGCATTTTTATGAAGCTGTACTGCTCCTTCTAGAATTCAGAGTTCTTTAAACTGTCTGAATTACATGAGTGTCCATCAATCCATCCATCCACCCATCTATCCATTATCTATACCTGATTATCCTTGTAGGGTTACGGGGGGCTGGTGTTTATCTTGGGCAAGAGGCAGGGTACACCCTGGACAGGTCAATTACATAAGTGACTAAAATAACTTACTAGTAGGTTGAAAAAATACTCCCTTCAGTTGAAGTCAAAGAGTTATTGCCCCCAAAGAGCATGGGTCCTCTGATCAGGCAACAGATTGGTCATTTCAATTCTGCAGTCAAGCCAAACTTAAGGAATTGAGATTTTGTTTTTAAACAATCAATGGCTCTTGATTATTATAATTCCAAACATCCTGTCCAAAATTGTTTTAATAAGGTTGATGTCAAATCAGGAACTTGAGATGGTAAAAGATGCTGCCATATCCTTTAGTGCAGACTATCTTCATACACTTTTCACATGTATCTACAAATTAGCCCTAGTTGTTCCAAAGCTCTGCAGCAAGACTCTTAACTAAATTAAAGAACTAACATCACTCCTGTTTTAATATATTTGCAGTTGTTATCTGGTTATGTCAGAATTAATTTTAAAATCCTGACTTTGACTTTCAGGACACTGCATCGTCAAGCTCCTTCCTATATAACTTAATTTGTTAAAGCTACATACTCCTACTCGAGCCCTCGGTAGGGCCTCATACCAAAATCTATGTCCCAGGTACCAGAAATAAAACCTAATGGGATTGCTTTTTCCAGCTACACCTCAAATGTGGAATTAGCTCCTTGTTTTATATTGTCTTGAGAGTCTAGATTCATTGAACTTGTCAGCAACAACAACCACTGTCAGCTCTCAGCTGCAGAAAGTAAAAAATAAGTTAGAGGTTCAATGTTAAGTTCAAGCACATCATGGTAGTCAGCCCACCAATGAAACACTGGGATCAACAGCTTTAGTAGAAAATGACCAACCAACAGAGGTGAAACTAAACAGAGTTTCACATTGTTTCATGTAAAATTTCCTTGAGTACCCCAAACAGCACAGCTGTTCTTTATCTTGTCTTTATTAATAAAAAAAAAAGAAAAATAAACACAAGGTAAAATGTTAAAACAGGACTATTTTCTGTGGCAGAAAATGACTGCATATAGCAACCATTGCAAATCAGAAAGGTGGCTCCTCCTATAAAAAGTGGAATTGTTACATTACACTACAACAGACTGTAATGTTGGAAACTAATCTAGTTGCAACATCCCTGTGACTGAATTGTTGCATAGCACATCTCAGCTTCAATATCAGATAAAGTGGAAAATTTATGAGTGCTGATGTTAGCATTTTAACCAAGGGACATTCTGATTAAAATACCAGAGATGTAAGTGGATCACAGAAGAGGTTCTTGATGTCTTCTGCTGAAAAAATTCACATAGAAATCCTTCATGAACTTTGTAAATGACTTTAAAATCTCATGTGATAAACATCTACTCTGTAGGCAGAAATGAAACACGCAACACACATTTGATATAATGTTTTTGGTTTGTGTTATGATTCATGTTTGGTCCTGCCCATGCTGTAATTAGTTTTCATTCTACTCACCTGTGTCACCTGATTGCTGATCTGTGCCACCTGGGCCCTGCTCTACTTAACTCCTCTCAGCCCCTGCCTCCCTGCCAGATTATCGACAGCCACGAGCCAGTAGAAATCCAGCGTTTCATGCCTTGCCTTCTTGTGTTTCTTCGACCCATTTCCGTCCACGGATCTTCCCCTCCTGCCAAGCCCGTTACGGATTCCTTTGGTTCTGGATTTCTGGACCCTGACTCAAGCTCCGCTTCACGACCACCGAGTATTGCCTGACCCTCTAGTTAAGTTTGCTCTCTCTGCCTCTCCGTGTATAACCTCTGCCTGATTATCGTCTAGCCCCTGGTACTGCGTTGGATTCCCTTGTGGAGACCTTCATCGATTCTTCCTGAGCTGCTACCAGTTCCTGATTCTAAATAAACTTGTTTTTCCTTTACGTACTTCTGTGTGTGGTTGAATTTCCGGGTCCTCCCAGTGAGTCCTTACAGGTTTGTAGACATCAGCGATGGCATAATTACTTTGAAAAAGTAACTTGATTACTGATTACTCCTTAGAAACATAACTTAGTCACTTTACTGATTACTTGATTGTAAAAGTAACAAGTTACTTTATTAGTTACATTCAACAGCTGCCAAAAACAGCTCCCGCTGCCTCAACATAGACATGACAACCACAAAAAGCTGCTCTGTGAGGCAGCTCGGCATTGATAGTAGAAGGAATCTTTATTATGGCACAAAATGAGGATGAATCCAACTCAAAATAGTGCCTGTATTTCTAGAATATGTGCATCTCTGTCCTCCCTCTATTGTTTATGTTTATTTCTGGTTGCATGGCATTACACATGAGTGGTCCTCACACTGACAATGTGACTGAATTGTCGCATAGACCATCACTCCCTGAGATGCAAGTGGAAAGCAACAATGTATGTTTTTACTAGTGCTGCCAAACAATTAATAAATTTAATCTGATTAATCACACTCCAGTGCTGTGATTAATCATGATTAATCACTAGGCTTATATGCTTAACTTTGTAAGCTTGAAATGTAAAAATGCACATTTTCAATATGTTTAAGAAAATGCTTGTCTCAAACCAAACATCTCAGTTTTCCAGGTTTTCATATTCAGAAAGGTTTAAAAGAAGTCATTTTATTTCAAACGTAATTTAGAAATGTTAACTATAAAGTGGTTGTGTTTCGGTGGAAAGAAAATTCACCGTTGCAATGAGTAGGCTAAATATTATCTTGGTTTTAACCAAACATCCATCATGGTGGGGTTTCTTACTAAGAAGTTTTTTTGGCACTAGTAGCCTTTTTTTTAACGTTTATTTGACTAGATGGGGGCAGAGCGAAGGAGGTAAAGACATGTGGCAAAGTAACTGGGGATGGTATTCCCACCGAGTTCTATAGCCTGTGTACATGGGATATCTGCTCTAACCACGGTGTTTTTTTAAGTGAAATTTGCTGCTGGGCACAGCAGTCTGACTCTCCTCGCTAATCTTTTCTCTTGCGTTTGGGACTCTGCATTGTTGAATGCAGTACAAAACAGTGTAGCACACTTCTTTGAACTAAGTAGCCCTCTGTGGGAGAGAGGTTTTTAGGTCAAGTTGGGTAATGCAATTAATCTGCATTATGTAATATTAACGTGTTAAACTTTTTAGATTAATTGCTTGCATTAATGCACAGTGACTTGGATAAGTAACTTTGATCTGATTACTCGATTGGAAATAACTTGTTAGATTACACGTTACTGAAAAAAGGGGTCAGATTAGAGTAATGTGTGACTAAGTAACTATAATTCTTACAATGTCAGCAAAGCTATAGAAACTACAGGAGCAAAACAGGATCGCTCCTTGTCCAGAAAGCCTCATTTTGTCCTGATCACATGTCCTCTTTTTCTACCATAAATAGAACAACCCTTCTTTGAATTTTCTCTCCTTGTTCTGTTTTTACTCACTGTATCTCTCTGACTGCTGCCTGTAGATTACTATTTATTGCAGAGAGTAAGTCCTCAACAATCCCAGAATGCAATGTAGTGTTATGTCACATTCACTTGTCTCCAAAAGTGAAGACATAGTATTATTAATACAATTATGGCCTGTATATCAAAAACAGTGAATAAGTTTACATACCATCTCTGAACCTGATGAAAAAGCATCAAGAGGAGACCTGACAAGATGACATCTAAACAGTTTCAGTCAAATACCATGACAGAATCAAACACTCATGAAACTCATTCCTGCAAAACTAACAAAAGCCACGTAAAAAGGGCCTGTACTTAGTGTCAGAGGGGTTTTCAGCTTTGTAACAGGGGTCCCAGTAATTGTCTATTTACATAAGATGAACCAGAAGGCTATTGGCTGGTTTCACAATCAGTAATAGGTGGAAATAAGTCAAGGGACAGCAATACTTCTTCTGCCACATAGTCAAAGTTTGTGTTACTTCTTCACTGCTGACAGTAAAATAACCTTTCAATAAAACATTAGTGTGAAGTCAGACTAGTTGGAATATTTCAGGGGTGTACAAGTATCCATTGGCTGGAGAGTGGAGTAAAGTCTAAATGATGACAGTGTAATATGCAGGCAGGTCTGTCTCCCCAGTCAGAGTCCAAGTGATTCACTACTGACAGGGGACATTGTGAGGATATCTAAGCAGAGATAGTTAGACTGAGGATGACATTTTGCTCAAGACAAATTGAAAGTTTACCATTGTAGACCAGTATGTGACAACTAAGCAAGAAGCAGAAAGGAAAGTACCCATCTGCCTGAAAAAAGACAGGAAGGGGTCTAATCTTTCAGATTTTTGTAGATTATTTTAGTTGTCAGTATACTGGACAAGCTATATTTCACTCTCCCTCGAACAGTGGTGTTACAATGTTCAATGTTTAGAATCAGTGAGTTCTCATATTTTAATAATTTTTTTTATTAATATACATCATTGGTAAGTATACTTTACAGTCTATTCTCCTTATTTCATTGTTATTTTCTGGCTGGCGTTCTTTCCAGTCTAACTATGTTTATGTTTGAGGTTTAGATCAGTTAGATTTCATGTTTCTGTGTTGCCACAGTCAAAAAGATTCACCTCAAGTCATTCAGTTCAATTCAGTTCATTTCAGTTTATTTATATTGACCCTTTGCAACTACATCGCTTAATCACGTGAGGCGCCATGATGGATGTCGGAAGTGAGGGACAGGAGTATTGAACAAAGATTATTTTCCCAAATTGTTTTTGCCAGTATAGCCATGGCTTCTACTTGTTAAAGCAGAGCTAATTTGCCTTTGGAAGTAGCACGCTTAGTTGGGGCTTACAGACAGCAGTATTTATAAAAGTTGGAAATAACTAGCTTAGAAACTGACTCATACCTTTTCCCTCCTGATGTGTTTGTTGATTTAATCAAATTGCCATCTTTGCCTGAATTCACGCCACATGATTTATACCACGTCATAAACTGCATTTCCCCTGAAACTGGAGCAGACTTAAAAGTGTACAAAAGTCTAGATGCTTACCATTTTTTTTTTTTCATATATGGTAGGCTACATGACTATGATGATGGGGCATTCTCTCCATGGTTACTAATGATTAGACGAGTACCTGACAGATTTCAAGTTGATTACATAGATTCTAAGTTTTAGAATATAATATAGGATGTTCTTCAAATTCAATGTTGTCAATCAATCAATTTTGAAGACAGACTTTCAAGAAAAGCTGGAGATCATGAGGAAAAGTTGAGCAACTCTATTATGCCTGTCCTTGGTAGGAAGAGTGTTTCTCATATAAAAAAACCAAACAAACAAACAAACAAACAAAAAAAACACTGCACCCAAGACTTACAGTCTTAGAGTAATACAACAAATTGCATTGCTGGGAATTATTGTTTTTTTGCTCCTGAATGACTGCGTGTGTTTGGAGTTATCTTAGATTTTCAACCCCAAGTTGTTAAATCAAGGAAGCAGCAACATACTAAATCCCCCCAGACACTTACAAGCAATTGCGCTTTTAAAAAACCCGAATTGATCTACAAGTCAGTAAAAAAAAGGTGCATGTAAGCTGAATTAAAAAATGAAATAAAATAAACCAAAATAGAGAACTGAAATATATTTATCATATATAGTCACAGTCAGCTCCTGAAAAAAAAATTACCAGCAGTGTTAACTATACAGATTGCTCAAGAGTCTTTCAAAAGCAGTTGCATTAGGCGAGCCATTAAACCCATCCTGGGATATCAAAAGCAGTTTGATGAAGACTCTGTACATTGTTCTGATGGATTTAAAGCATAACTGGGTTCATTTAACTTCACTAATTTAAAAATATTTTAAAAATATATTTTTTTGCTGCACAATTCTCCATGGGCAGTAAGAGTGCCTAGGCGCTGCAGTTAATTATGGTCAATTGGTAAATTTGAAGAAATTACATCTTCACAAAAAACCGAGAAGAGGGAAGAGTCCCCAATTGAGCACCAGGGCATTATTCATTCAGCACCTTTGGTAATGATATAGGTGTTGCCCCTACACTGTTCCCAGTGATAGGCTTCAACACCTACACTTTTTAGGCAGTTTTAAACAAGCTGCTAATGCTCAGCTTCTCTGTACCCGTTGTGTAGGTGCTGAGACTGGCTGCCTCCTCTCCACCTCTCTTTCCAGTCATTCCTTAAAGGCATGATGTGAGATTGGTTGTTGATTGGTTGCTGCCTCCTTTGTTCTTTCTTTTTTATCACTGACGAGAAAAATTAGGTTGATGGTTCAAACAGGTGTTGTGCCAAGAAAGTTTTCCCCAATAGGATCTGGCTCCCATGCGTTGGGAGTGTGCATTCGGCAGGAAGAGCAGCACATATTCATTCTTAAAGGGGCTATGTAAACTTTCAGTCATATTTTTTTTTTGGTGAGCTCAGATTAGTTCAATTTACTTTACCGTTTTGCCAGACAGTACAAATAAACCAAGCCAACCTTACTTTTAAGCACTTTTAAAACAGCACCAGTGACCAAAAGGTTGAACTGATATTACACAAATGAATTAGGACATAAATACAAGAAGACACTTCAAAAATGTCATAAAGCAACTTGGACAAATAGAAAAAGGCAGAGGATATGAAATGAACATATAATGGAAACACTTGTCTAATGAGACATCATGGTGGATTCCAAGTAGAATCAAAATGAGTTCAGTTAAATATGTGTACCAGACTTTTATGTCAAAGTAGGAAACAAAGTCAAACAAGAGTAAATCAAGTGTATGTTTTTAATTAAATTTTATGAGGTATCACTTTGTCAAATGCCCCTGTTAAAAGGTATCTTACCCAATAGAACCTTTAAAAAAAATTTCTCCATGCTAAAAATACTGCAGACATAAAGTGTTGACTATTTCAGACATGCACTTCTGTTTATTAATAGGGTGTAAACTGTACATATCATTGTAATTTCTATCGTACCCCCTGGTGCTTTTTGGTTACACTTAATGACAGTATGGGGGTGGGACTTACAGTATTAACAAAGACAGTACATATGGCATCAAACATGATACGAGACAACTTAGAAACAGGTTTGGTTTCTGATCAGCTATTTAGATTGATCTGACAGAACAAATTCTTAAATGAATCAATATCACTGCTGTCCAAAGGTTTGTTCACCATGATTTTTTCTGCGGTCATTAGCTGCAGTATTGAGTCAGTTATATACAATATCAGCTGCTTCACTGTTAGCACAAATCTAAATATCAGGAGAAGTTACTGACCTCATTCTGTGATAAGTTTTAGTATTTTATCCTCTGTGAGATTATTCTTAATGAGACTGACACATGAGGCATTCTTAGTCACATGATTGTCATGCACATGACTGAGAATCACTTTTTCAAATCATGCAAACAGCCTTCTAAATATATTTTCCAAAAGAATACAAATTCATGGAAAAAGAAAATTGTTTTTTTTGCATTCTGCACTGTTTTCTTTACTTTTACAAACAGAAATCTGAAATAAGACTACATTTTTAAAAGTATTTTACCATCTTTTTGGCTATGAAACAAACTGACACCCCACAGGGGATTATTTGACCTGATCCATGCATGAGGTTACTTCACCTGCCTCTCTTCTCAGCAATGCAAATCAGTTTCCTTCTCAAAGATTCAGCACAGGGGGAAAAGGAACCATCTGATGTGAAGAAGCTGAAATACTATAACAATGGAATGGTGTTATTTTCAGAACATTATTCTTTCAGAGTCTGTGCACAGAAACTCTTTTACTTCATCGGGAAAAGATGGAGTCTCTGCACTGATGATTGATTGCTCAGCAGTCTGTACTCTTTCTGCTGACATTTCCATACTTATTTTCTCTATTAATGAACCAGTAATTCTGGGAGAGATATGTAGAAAGGGACCAGCTGAGAGCCAATGCCATCATTTTTGCTGTAAGTCAAAACGCACACGGATCTGCTTAAATTAGAGATCTAAAGAGGGAGTACCATTCATGCCATAGGATAATTTTTTGACAGTATGCCACTTTAATATCAGACATGTCAAATAAGATTTTAGATACAAATGCACAACATCCCCAGGCAGTTCCATTACACATGTGGAAGAAAGCTTGTGTTCCCATTAGGGCAGCCCTAACAGTCAGGTGAAAATTTGAGCTTCTTGCAATGGAGTTTCTTCCAAGGGAGATAACATTCAGCTTAACTTATAACAGTTTGTGCTTAGGAGTTTTTGAAGAACAATCAAGACTTTTCCATACTGTTAAACATTTGATGTCATCCTACCTCAAAGAAATATGACTGACGTAGTTTGCTGACCACAGTAAAGTAAAAATAAATCCCAGATAATAAGGCTCTGCTTTGTCCATCCACATCTTGGGAGCTGATGCAGTCACTGTGCAGTTATGAGGCTACATGCATTGGGACCACATAAAGTGACAGTGTAAAATAATCTACAGGAAGTATGCAGTGGATTTAAACCAATAGAGGTCTTATTTGTTTATTATCTTTTTTGCAGCATTTAACTAAGTGTTCATACATAAGGATGACCATTGTGATGGTCAAATTGGTATAACTGGTTTAAAGTGTGCATTTTCAGAAAAGTTTGCCTTGAATTTTCCTTTCATAACTATGGTGTTGATAAAAAGGATCGGCCAGGATCCTCAGTGAGCCAGACCAATGCTGACCCATTAGGAAGAAAAAGTTAATTTATTTTAGTTTTGTTGATTAATTCCTGTATGTTAAGGACAGTGTTGGAATAAGCTTTCAATTCAAAATAAATAACATGAGCAACAAAAGGATTGCACTCACAGTTAGAATAATGAGTTGAATAAAGTTTATGAAATGTGATCTGGATGTCTTACGGGGAACAGTAGAGATATCCTGGGGCAGGTACCTTGGTAAAGGAGAGATGCCACCTCTGGCGTTAACTAAAGCCATCTGATCACCTCAACCCTCACTGTCTGCTCTAGATCCTTGCTGTTTACTGTTAATTCCTAATGCCTCATGTGACAGCATCAACACAGTGAAGAATTTGTTTTTTAAAAGCTATTGATATTTCATACTTCACTGTCCAACTGTCCTTTATATTGTATAACACTTGTTAGAGTAAAAAAATACACCAGACTATTAGTTAGATATTCTTTGTGTTAGATGTTAAACTCAGTGACTTTGAATGGATTCAGCTCCAAAATAAATACAATATACAGAGAAACAGTTAAACCAAGATATTTACATACACTGTATTTGATAAATGCTAGAAAAAAGAGTGAGATTTTTTTTTTTTTTTTTTTTTTTTTTTGGCTTTCTTTAGTTTTGGATGTTGAGATTCATTATACTTATTCCCCTGAAAAACCTGTTAATAACAACGTCATTGTCAGGGATCTGGGTGCTGTATTTCCTACAGGTTTCCAACTGTGGGTGGGCTTTCTCCTACTGGGCTGGATTTCTCTTGTAAAATTTCAACCAGGCCAATCAGCAAACAGAAGGAGAAATTGTGAACAATGACATTGATTTTCTGTGCTGTTTTAGAATTGTAGTCTGCCTGTAGTTTGGCAATGGCACCGGAGGATGTGAACGAAGCCATTCACTCCGTGTTGGCCACGCTTCCAAATATTGAATTAACAATAACAGCCATCTCATTCAGCATGGCACTTCTTTCTTCGCAGTGGAGGAGGGTTGTTTACAGTGCAGGCAATTTCTGGTAAGCTTCAAGGAAATTTTATTAAATTTCTGACTTTAAAGAAAGTAATTAAAACAAATTCTAAAAAAAAAATGTCTGTCGGTATTCTGACATTAACCATGTAGAAACTGTTATGGATGTATGATTTTTTGGCCTGTTCTAATCATCTTTTTGCTGCCCTAATTAAACATATCTGCCCTACTTAATTGCTTATCTGCTCACTGTTACAGCTTACATAACCATTACCACTGATATCACATAAAATGCAACACATAGTCAACGATAAACTAATACAAGAGGATGACACCCTTTAGAATGGTTAAGAGTGAGGCATAGATAAAAGCAGGACTCATGCTCCATTCTTTGCTCCTCTTGGTTGATCCTTAAGATGGGCTGAGGGGGGCCCGGTACCAAAGGTGAATGTCACTCTGTATCTGTTCATTTGTATACTCTGTACACGGATCATTTTTGGGATTAAATCTTGATTTTATACTTAACCATTTCTCATTATTTCACAAGGTAAATACTTTGCTGGTTTTATTGGTTGGGTTTCTCTCGGAGAGAAACAAACTCGGTAGTGGACGGTGGGGGAAAGTGGGTGAACAGCCATCAAACAAATTGTTTTGAAAATCCTAACCAACTAGACACAGGAAAAGTTTAGACTGACTACTCTTTAACTTAGTCTGTTTCTTTTTATGCAGCAAATATTTGCTTTCATATATAGTTGGCCAATGCAGGGTGCAGGGTACAGGGTACAGGATACCATCCTCCTTAAGGCACAAAAGAAGCAACATCATCTCAAATCAGACAGCAATCAAGTGCTTTAGAAAATTGCTGTCTATGGTGTTTTCTCATATAAATATAAAGACCTGTGCATTTGTTAACAGATAAATTTACCTGATATGAAGCACATTTTCATCACATGTGAAGCAAAAATCCTAAGATAAGCATGTGTGCTTATTATCTTAAGCTTCTATTCTATGATAGCAAATTGTAAATGTAATTGTTCAGTAAAGCCATTGAATAGCATCACTGAGTTACAGTATGTTTAATGCCCCTTATGATCTGTTTATAAATGGGTTGTTTGATATTAGGGGACAGATGATACCCCCAATTCATTTACTGGATTACCTTCTGTCCTGACCCTTTGACAGCATCAGATGTCTTTGTGGTTCTTTGTGAATGTGGGGCCCGGATGAAAACGACCTCTGAAGTCATAAGGTTCCATAGCAGTTGACTCTGGTTGTTTATGGGGTTCTCAACAACACCGGCACAATTAGTATAGTGTGTATCTGATGTGGCACTACTGGCAGCAGATGTTGTGAACAACCAACTCCTGTATCCCCACTGAAATCAAACAGAGCTTCTGGATTTTCATGTCATAAATAAAACAGACAAGTTTGGTTTTATAATGTAATCAGATTAAATTTGCAGGATAACAGAATATTCCATGCTTAATTACTGACTTGAACTTATTTTAAATTTTACAGCTGTTTTTATTATGGTTGAACACTAACTTCCTATAAAGAGCATGATTGCCTGCACTTGTTTAAACAAATTGGATAAAGTGAGATGTCCTAGGCAAGCTGAAACTAAGAAAGGCTTTTTCTCCTTTCAGATTTCCTTGTGGTGTTCGTTTCACAAATGACGCTGTAACCCTGATAAATATCAGTGTAAAACCCAAACTATAAGACAAATTAGACCTTCACAGTGTTCACCTGTTAAGTCTAGGAAGTGGACATCACCAGGCAAAGAGAATACTGTGAATATCTTCTTCCTGTCAAAAATTAGTACCTGTAGCTCTTTGATTATTGTAAATGGTACTAATACGCAGTCCACTCTATAGAATGTTTGTTACCCTTACTGCATCTCTACCTGAAGAAACACAGATGGTAATAAGTGATGATAAAAAGTCTTAGTGCATAACCCAACCCAAGAAAAAAATTGAACTTGGTTTCACTATTGCCCTTTCAATGGGGGTCACCAAGTTGTTGCTCATGCCTAGGGCAAAACCATGTCTCTCAGCTATAACGTAATAATGACATTGCACTGCTAATGACCTTGACAAATGCACATTCTTGTACTATAAATATCCTTTAAATACCCTGGACATTTCAATGCTACTGCAAGCTGCCAGCTCCAATGTCAGAGTGAATGCCCCCTTGCCATCCCCTTCATTAATAGTCTCAACAATCAGTGTTGAAAAGGACTAGCTCCTACAACAGTGTGGGGTTTGGATAAGATCATTTTCAAAATTCACAATAAGATGTTAAATAATTTAGAGTAGCTGAATGACGTATTATATTTAGGTAATGTTTTTAACTGACATCATGCTTTCCAGTATTGATTGATTAATCTATTGGGCAGTTTTGTTTTAATTTAGTTCATTCAATTAGGTCATTTTCTTAAGAAAGAGGGGGGGAAAGCATGTCTGTGTTATCCATTAATCCAAACAACATGCTTCTAAATTAAATAATTTTGCACTCAAAAATGAAACAACACAATATTTCTGATTTTAATTATAATCTCATAATCAAACATAAACTATTGGAAAAATGAATACCTAAACACTTATTCTTTACAGAACAAGATAAATAAATCACAATTATTAATTTATTACATCTTAAATTTCGGTTTTCATGAAAAATAAATAAATAAAGTGAATAATTAAACAAAACCATTATATTTTGATCGTATTTGTGTAGATGTTAATAACTTAATATAAGTGTCATTAAATTAAATTTCACAATAAAACATTTTATTATTTTGTATTTGTGTGGGTATCTTATTTTTGTCATGACTGTAATTGTGGTGATGATGGACCCAAATCCAGAGAAGCAGGGGTAGCAAGTAGATTTGGTAATTTAATGAAAAATTGAAGAACAAAACCACAGGGAATACAGGGAGCCAGAACTGAACAAATACAAAGGAATCCAGGTGCAAGGACAGCAGGGTTAAATGGGAACGTAACAGGAAGAACCAATGGGGAGTGAAAGCAGGAGAGGAATTTAAATACTGAGAGTGAAAGCTGGTACAAAAGTCTGGGGCTGATTAACCAATAGGTTGCAGGTGTGAGAGGAGAAAGCAGAAGGCAGACTGAGGAGAAAGAGAGAGAAAGGCAGCAGGGGCCAAGGGAGAGCAAACAGGGGAACAAGGAAATCGAACCCAACAGCAACAAAGAACAACCAGACACAAGGAATAAACCAAACTAAGAAAAGACCGAACTAAAGAAAAACAGGAACAAAGCTAATTTAATCAAATTCAATCAAATTCAAATTCAAAAATACTTTATTTATCCCAAAGGGAAATTAAATAATAATAATAATAATAATAATAATAATAATAATAATAATAATAATAATAATGAAACAATAATAATAATAATCAAAGAATAAGAAACTAAGGCAACCCAAAACAACCCAGGACCTGACAGTTTTATTATTCCTGTTTGGCTAGGCCCACTGGAGTTTTATGAAGGAGCTTGATGAGGTTAGATGGGTAACAAGAACTTTTGTTCAGCATGGAGAGAACTCTGACAGCTCAACCCCACATAATAGAGGAGGGTAAGGGAAGAAACCAGATCTGATGTTGTAACAGTACTTTCCACTTAATAGGAGAATCGTGATGTCCCACTTGACCTGTCTGGATGGTTCTGGAGAAAAGACCACCAGAACTGGAGTCCAGAACCTGAATTTAATGATGCAGTGATAGATATAAGGTCCAATAGTGAAAGTTAGTGTCCAAAGCATGGCACTAACTTTCCAAAGTCTACTTTAAGAATATGTTGCAAGAGGACATGCAAAACCCAGTGGCTGAGTGCTCAAGGCATTCTCAATCCAAGGCATGTCAAAATTCCTGTCCCTTTAAAAAGTAAAAAAAAAATCCTGTCCCTTGGATTGAAAGCAACAACACACTTCAGTGTGGCATTCCCTTAGGGATTGCTGCAAACTCAACAACACAATTTAAATGACATTACACTGTTTCTACATGCTCATCCAGGAGGAGTGAATGCTTTAGGTCAGTGTGTTGATGCAATCTGCTGGGTTTTCTTAGATAGAAACCTTTTTAACCAATTTGAATAATAATATTCATTTTTGTAAAGTGCTGTGGGATGACGTGTTGTGAATTGGTACTATTTAAATAAACTTAGTAGTACTGAACTGGCCTGTAGGTCTTGGTTAGTACACTCTGCCTTCTGGTTGCTCTGAGAGTGTGGGACCAGGGGTTTGACAAGATGCTTTCCATACCTGGCATGCAAACAGAGGTCCTCTATCTTCTTGACAATGGTGTCAATGGTGTGATTATGTCATGTGGATGACAAGCAAGACGTGATGAGTGACACCACTAGAGGACTTCTGAATGGGTAGTTTCTGGAAGAAATCATTGATTGTGAAGACCGGTCAGTTTGCTGAGTCTCCTGGCTCTTGGGTTCTACTTTCCAAGAAATGGCAGCAATGACACAGTATGAGGTAATAGTAGAGTCTGATTCTATACTCAAGTCATAGCAAGCATGTTGGCACCAGAGAGCATCTGAGTTAATGTTCCTTGAACCAGGCTGGAAATGTCATCCTGAATTTCTTAACCTTGTAAGAACCAGTGTTTTAATATTACAACTTCTCTATTTCAAACCAGAAAAATGTACAAATGTTGACTTTTTTTCTGGGTTTTTATCCAGACTTGGAGGTGAAATCCTAATTTTCAGTCTTGGTTCCCCCCACAAGTTCCCCCCACAGGGTCACAGAATACTACAACTTGAAAAACTTTGGCTTAGCAAGATCCCTGAAGCTGCATTTCCATTGACCATAAGATTGCACAAATTGGAATTACAAAAATAAATTTACTTAATGGAAACACAGCAATTCAAAAAAACTCACATTTTTCGATAAAAAGTTTTTGAGCTATGATAAGGTGGTTTTTTACACTGCAAAAACACAAAATCTTACCAAGTATTTTTGGTCTAGTTTCTTGTGCAAATATCTTGAATACACTTGAAATAAGACAAAATCAATGTACAAGTAACTTTTCAGTGCTATATAGGGGCTTGTTTTAAGACGATAATTCCTCAACATTGATGAAAAAGTATTAGTTATAAGTGAAATAATCTGCCAGTGGGACATCTTTCCCCTAATTTAAGTTAAAATGTCTTGTCCCACTGGCAGATTATTTCACTTATAAATAAATTTTGTGTTTTTGCACTGCAACTGTATTGAATGATGTATTCCACAAAACTGCAATGGAAACACTTTTGTCACATCACATGAGTCATGCCACTTTGTAAACAGCAATAGCAATGAGTTTATTTGTAGGCACTGGCATCCTTGGACAGTATGTAGCTGGCTCGACAAGAGATCACACACTTCATTAAAAGTTGAGTTTGTCATTCGAAAGTGTTGCTCTTCTGTAAAAACGCTGACTACAATTTCCCAAAAGCGTCGCATACATAGCCTCTCCCAAGTATATGGGGAAGGTATGACAGTCAACAAGACGCCGACGTCTCCTCTAATGACTAATGATGAGCGCTAGTGCCGTGGCTGAAATATTAATATAACTTATGTATGTGTTTACATCTGTCGCCACCGACACACAGTTTTGCGCACATTTGTAATGGAAATGCAGCTACTGAATAGCTCACTATAATAATAATTAATTCACTATACCAGATTATTCAAAAAAGAAGTAAGTAAAATGTCTTTTCACATGTTTGGGGTGATCATTACAATGTCTAGAACATGTGTACATATGTAATCTTTGTGCAAGACTTGTGTAAAATGCAAAAAAAAAAAAATTGCTATTATATTTAATATCACATTGTCATAAAATCTTACAAAAAATAAAAAACAAAAAAATGTTAATCTCTAAAGTACTCCTACAAAACCATCTGTGGTTGAACTTTTTTTTTTCCATGTTTTGCTATGTTTGTGTTTTCCAGGGTTAAAAGAATAATGCCAATCTAGCTTGTTGGGGTTCAGTGTTTTTGCAGAAGCCAGATTCTTGTGGCTGGTCCAAATTAGGAAATTTTTTCCAGATCCTTCCAACCAGTGCCCCCATTCCTCAAGTGCCATTTTCACAGCCAGGAACTCCTAATTCTGCACATTGTAATTCATCTGGGCTGGGGAGAGATGTCTGGAAAAGAATGCTCATAGGTGAAACTTTGACTTGAAGTCTGCTTACTGAGAAAAAACAGCACCTATCCCAGCATCTGAGGCATCCACATTCAACAATGAATAGGCATGATGGGTCTGGCTTAATAGGAATCGAGGCAGATGTTTGTTGACTGCACTTTAAACTTCAGGAATCAATGAGAGGGTTGTGGGTGAGGAAATCTGGTTATTGGCAAAACAACTTTACATCCATCAAGGTATAGCCATCCATTGGTTATACCTGCTTATGCTTGTGGGGGATCACACCCTGGACAGGTCATCACAGGCAACTTTACAGTAGGTGTAACATAAAGCGCCTACAGATGTTTTAAAAGCCGTTAGACATTATGCAGTTGCTTAGAGTATATGGGGTTGGGTTTCTCCAGAATAGCTTTGATCTTCTCAGGGTCTGGCTTTATCTAGCTCTTTTAAATGATGTTGCCAAGAAATCCGACACAGTCCATGTGGAATTCAAATTTCTCTGATTTAAAAAAAGTGTTTGTTTCATAAAAATATCATTTGTAAGATTTGACAGACAGCATAGATATGGTGTGCGGTGTCCCTGGAAAAGTTCGAAATGCCATTTAGGAATACAGAAACAAAACAGTCAATGAAATCCCTCATCGTATCATTTATAAGGTTTTGGAAAACTGCCGGGGCACTAGACAGACCAAAGGGCATAACCAAAAACAAAGCTGGCTCAGGGGATAATTTACACACCACCTGCAAACAAGACAACACACAGAGGGGAAAGGGAAAACAACACACACGGGAGGACAAGGTGGGTATGTGGACCTGATTCCTTAACACTTCCATTCTAATCAGATCCACCAGTTATTCAATGCTCTCAACAGCAAAAGGTCCCTAAGACTTTTTGAGACTTTACATGACTGTGTTTTAACAAGCTGGGGTAGGTAGAGAGGAGACTGAGCTTTTCTGTATATGTATCTTGAAATATTCAACACAACTATTTTTGTTTATTTTTGTTTTATTAAGATGTCAGTTGAATTTAGTTGAAATGGTCAGCAGATATTTCTTATCCAGTTTGGCATTTTATTTTAATCACAATTTCAAAAGTTATTTTTTGGGAACCTAATTGATGCAGTTTGCTGTCATATTCACCCACATTTCCTTGAAGAAGAGATTTTTCTTCTCATTAAGACTTGCCTTACTGTATGAAGGACAAATTTTCCATGCAGTGAGAGCAGACATTTTCAGCCACAGCAGTTATAGCTGATTTTGCTTTCAGTCTGTTAGTAAAACACCAAAATATCTCCCTTTCATGTAAACAAGGTTAGAAGCATTTTCTAGTATCTAAAATCCATAAAACCTTAGCTGGAGAATCACAGTTTATCACAGCTTTTTGAGTTGTTAACTTAAGTTTGAAGGTTAATGCCCTGTCAGTAACCTCCACCAAGTACTGTCAGTGGCTCAGTTTCAGACAATGTTAAATTCAAAGAGGGTTGCAGACACAATATTTAACATAAAAGAATCAATGTTAATTGTTGTCTTGTTACATACTTTTGATAATAGGAGACAAATCAGTAACATCTTGGCTTTCACTTTCTTTCTGCACTGAAAATGGAAATTGTGAACCTCTTTATCAAGTCACTTCTATTGAAGGAACAGGCTCAGTGGATTGAACAAGGTCATGTGGTGGTCACATAGCTCACCAGAAAGAAACTTTAATACATTTTAATCTTGAATTTCACAATTATTGTTAAGTTCAGTAGAAAATAAAATGTATTTTGTGATCCTGGCATTTAAAATGATGCAAATGTTGGTTGCATGTGATACCATGATCCTTCCATCTTTTTATCATATTGAATTGCTACATTTCATTGAAAGTGAAATTTCCAGGTAGGTATATGTTTTAATTGTAACCCATAAGAAGACAACAGAGAACAGTGACAAACTGCCGTAGGTATGTAGTGAGACTGTCATGTGAAAAATGAGGCAGATTTTGTACAGTTGGTGTTGGATTTAATCATTTTGTAAGTTCAGCTTTATTATGTCCTGATAAAAAAGACCTATTGAGTTGAAAGAAGATGGACTGTGTGTAAAATAAACTGTGTAATATGATTCTGAAGCAGAAAAGCTAGTTCTGTTGTTAAATTGTTAATTTCCACTCATCAGCTTTATGGACTGACAATACTGTAGATGTACAATATTAACTACATATAATGATGTATAATAATTGCAATAGCACTTTTATCTACAAATTTACATAATAAAACTTTCTTCCTCCCCATGTACTTATTATTTCCTCTCCCAGTAAATTTTATATTCTAAAAAAAAAAAAAAAAAAAGGGAAAAAAATCCATAAGTACACATGCAAAAGAGCCAAGGGCAAAGATTAACATATCCCTAATCAATCCTGTACTTCATTAATAAACACCAAGAGTTACTCTAAAACTTTGCCAAAACAGTATATATCTAGTAAAAGTATATATGCAGGCATTTCTGCTTAAAGCAGTGGTGTCCAAAGTCGGTCGTTAAGGGCCAGGATCCTGCATGTTTTAGGCGCTCTTAAGACTCTCAAGCAACATCAACAAAAGTAAAAGTTTAAACTTGTGTTTTTCTTACTATTTTCTTCAAGGTTTTGTAGTTTTACTTTTTTATACAGTTTCCTCTTTGTTAGATAACTTCTCTGTCATGTTTTTTTTTTGTATTAACAGTGTCACTGAGGACTTCCCTTCATTGGCATGAATGGATTTGGGGTACCTGAAGTTTAAATGAAATCTGCATAGTGTCCATCTCAATACATAATCTACATTGTATTACCTTCTTTTATTTTGATTTTACTCCAGGGAGGTTGTATACGTATGCATGTGGGGCTCACAGGCATGTGAGCTTGTAGACATCTTACAAGGGCAAAGATCACTGAAGCTGAAGGAGCTTCAGACTTCCACAGCTCTGTTGGGAGAATCTGTTGCATGGATGTACATTTCCTCACATGTGTGAACACATTATTATGTTACTATTTTTCTGGTGTTTTTTTCCCCCACAAACAACTAAAGATAGAAATCATGCCAAATCATTGTGCTGCAATTATAACAATATTAGATTTGGTTGTTTAGGAGGCACATATATGTCTCTTCTCATTACACAACAAATGTCACAAATGACTAAACTGGTTCTCATACACTCAGGAGGAAGTCATTACTTTTTAGTTTGTTGTTACTTTGCCTCAGAAGCTGCAGGAAGCCTTAGGTGAGTTGCATTTCATGAAATTGCAACCAAGAAAGCTATCAAGTATTTTTTTAAATATTATCAGTGACAACAAGAGGTCAAGAGGTCATTTAATAAATAGACAGAAAATGGTTAAATTTTCAACCTGGCATTCTAGGATAATTTGTCAACTCTTTAAGAAGGGCTGTATACTGTACTGGACAGAAGGATACGTTCTATCAAGTTCTGTCAGAGAACTGAGGGTCAAACTGAAAATCCTTAATTACTTACTTTGTAACTGAACAGCAGCCTATTCTAGTCCATACTCCTAACTCAATCAAATTAATAAAAACCATAACTCACATGTCAAGCAGATGGAGTTGTGGTCTGTGTCAGAATGTGGGTTGTTTTGGGATTTGATTCTAGTTTTGATTATTGTTATTTTGTGTTCCTATCATGTTTATTTATTCCTTCTCTCTAGTTATTCTTTGTTAAGGTTAGATTCATCAATCCTAGGTCTGGTTTACTCTCCCTTGCCCCTGCTGCCATTCTCTTTCTCTCTCTCCTCAGTCAGCCAACTGCTCTCTGCTCTCACACCTGTAAATTGTTATCTGATCAGCCTCAGTCTATTGTTCCAGCATTCAAACTCACTGTATTTAAACTCCTCTCCTGCTCTCACTCCTCGCTGGTTCCGCCCTATCTACCTATTACTTTCCCGTCAATAACTGCTGTCTTTTGCCCTGAAATCCTATGTTTTTGTTTAGCTCTGGTTCCCAGCATTCCCTGTGGCTTTTGTAAGTTTCTTGGGGTTTTTTTTCCATTTTTTTTTTATTAAAATTACAAAATCAACTCATTATCTCTGCCTGTCTGCATTTGGGTGCATCACCACAACCACCAACATATCATGCAAATCTGATTAGGAAAACTTAAAAGGTGTGTTCATTTGTCAGAGTACACACACATTTGACACATACTTGATAAATTTGAATGTGCATTTAAACTCCATATGTTTGAGGAACCACTGACCCTTGACCCTGAGGAATCAATAAACATTTCTCTGGTTGAGAACCAGACACAGAGGACCAGTGTAGATGGCAAAGTAGTGTACCTAAATTTAAAAATCAGTGTTTATGAACATGCTGCATCCCTTCTTGAGAAAAGACAATTAGAAGTAATACAAATTTTAATCACTTAAATTTTAAGAAGTACCTTTAATTTTATTACATTTTTTTTTCAGTAACTGCACTGAATTAGAGTTATTCTTATTTTCCATTAAAAAATTAGAACTTGACAACATAATATTTTGATTGGGGAAAATAGAACATTGAGCATAAAGGGACTGAAAGAGAATTAGGTTTGTAATCAGTATTAAAGCCTCAACAGAATTAATCCATCACTGACAACCTGCTAAGATATTTCTGCTTTGACCTAAGTGTGGAGTGTGATAACTGCAAAAATATCATGCTTCAAATATCCTCTACTGAAGCCCAGTGCTTTTAGTTTGCAATAATTTCCACTAAGCTGCACAGATAGTTCAACAATAACTACTCTGATCAAAAAAATAAAGGGAACGCGTAAACAAAACAATGTAACACCAAATCAGTCACAACTTTGTGGAGCCAATGTCATCAGTTAGGTAGTAACACTTATTGTGAGTCAATTTCACCTGTAGCTGTGCAAATGGAACATACAACAGGTGGAAATGAGAGGCAATTAGCAAGACAACTCCTATAAAACAGTGATTCTACAGGTGGTGACCACAGATCATTTCTCTGTTCTCATCATTTCTGGTTCAACGTTCAGTCACTTTTTCATTTTGTCAGTGCTGTCACACATAGAGGCATCATGAGGCGTTCTTTACAGCCCGCTGAAGTTGCTCAAGTAGTGCAGCTAATCCAAGATAGAACATCAATGCGAGCAGTGGCAAGAAGATTTGCTGTGTCTCTCAGCACAGTGTCTAGAGCATGCAATAGATACTCGGAGATAAGCCAGTACATCCGGAGACATGGAGGGGGCCGTAGGAGGGCTACAACCCAGCAGCAGGATCATTACCTTGTCCTTTGTGCAAGGAGGAACAGGAGGTCCACTGCCAGGGCCCTACAAGATGACCTCCAGCAGGCCACTAATGTGCATGTTTCTACTCAAACTGTCAGAAACAGACTCCATGAGGGTGGTATGAGGGCCTGACATCCACATATAGGCCCTGTGCTTACAGCCTAACACCTTGCAAGACAATTGGTGTTTCCTAGGGAACACCAAAATTGGCAGATTCACCATTGGCACCCTGTGCTCTCCACGGATGAAAGCAGGTTCACACTGAGCACATGTGACAGACATGACAGAGTCTAGAGACACCGTGGAGAATGTTATGCTGCCTGCAATATTCTTCAGCATGACCGGTTTGGTGGTGGGTCAGTCATGGTGTCGGGAGGCATTTCTCTGGATGGCCGCACAGCAGTCCATGTGCCAGCCAGAGATGCTCTGACCGTCATAAGGTACTGGGATGAGATCCTCAGACCCATTGTGAGACCAGATGCTGGTGCAGCGGGCCCTGGGTTCCTTCTTATGCATGACAATGCTGGGCCACACATAGCTGAAGTGTGTCAGCAGTTCCTGCACGATGAGGGCATTGATGTTATGGACTGGCCTGCCCATTCCCCAGACCTGAATCCAATTGAGTACATACAATTGGTCAATCCACCAATGCCACGTCACACCACAAACTCTTCAGGAGCTAACTGAGGTTCTTATCCAGGTTCTGGGAAGAGATCCCTCAGGAGAACAATGACCCCACATCCGAAAACTTCCGCCGCCTCATCAGGAGCATACCCAGTCATTGTCGGTGTTATACAGGCACGTGGAGGCCATACACACTACTGAGCCTCATTTAGACTTGTCTTGAGGAATATTCACTGACGTTGAATCTGCCTGTTATTTTATTTTCCACTTTCATGTTGAGTATGAATCCAAATCCAGATCTCCATGGTGCAATAATTTTGATTTACATTGATAATTTTTGTGTTATTTTCCTCTCAATCAATTCCACTGTAATGAAATTTTTCAATGAGAATATCTAATTAATTGAGATCTAGGATGTGTTATTTTAGTGTTCCCTTTAATTTTGTGAGCAGTACACACACACACACACACACACACACACACACACACACACACACACACACACAAACAAACATGTGTATATATATGTAACAAACTTCATCAGATATTGGTTTGGGTTTATTTCAAATGCAATAGCCATGGAGATGGGAAAAAGAAAAGGAAGACAGGTAGGGTAAAAAGTTCAAAGGAACAGAAGGAGATAAGAATAGAGGAGAGAAAAAAAATAATAAAGACAGTACTACATAATACCCTCAAGGTCTGCTTCTACATCTACAGAAAGAGAATAGAATAAAAAAAAAACAAAAACCAAGAAAACACAGTGACAAAGAACATATGCATATATACTGTTGTAACACCTGATGTCTTTATATTGGTTGAGACCTGATAACAGTACCTCGAAACAAGGAACAGAGCAAAAGGTTGAAATCAATTCAATTTTAATCTCTATTTTAAAGCAGTCAATAATACATAACAATCAATCAGTATGTTCGATTACAAACAGAGTCACCAAATCATCCACAGCGCTGGGCTTCTACAGTACATCTTATAGATGGATCGAAAGAAGCAAAGAGAAATTCCAGCACATCTGTATATATCTAACTAAGCTACACCCACTTTAGGGGTTTTCTCCTATGTACATCAGTGTGTCTATGTGTGACCAAAACTAGTCTTAACTGGTTTACAAGTGTATAAGCTGCAACAATTTGCATGTATGCAGACAACTACAACAGCCCTGTCTATGGTTGCACAAAACATCACTTCCTCAGATTACATCCTGTGTCTATTCATCCTGTTTAGTGATTAAAACATCATTAAAACTTTGCTAATAAAAATCAGGAATATAAAACGTGTCTTAACTAATATGGTACTAAAATAAGATTGATTAAACATCATAACATTGCTCACAAAAATTATAAGTGACACAAAAGCCTGTGGAAGGAAAAGTTAAAAGAAAACCCAAGAAAAAGTATAAGAAAACCCAAATGGCAGCAACCCCACATCTGAAAAGGGATGCAAACCCCCCACAATACAGGCCACAAAGGCAAATGGAGCAGCACACTGCTGAGCCCAGCCAACCATCCATCCAGCTCCAGCAACCGCAGTCCTTCTGTTCACACACAAAAAAAAAAAAAAAAAAAAAAAAAAAAAAAAAAAAAAAAAATCACATGCACCCACACAAGCTAGGTACCCACACCTAAGCTGACCAAACGCCTTATGCAGAGCCCAACATGCCTACCGCCCCAGTGCCGGTACATAATGCAATCCACTGCCCTACCCATCCAACCGCAGCCCGGCTTCATGCCAGGGGCCAGAGCTGCAGGAAGAAGCAGCAGAAGAAGGCTAGCAGACCACACCACAGACAAGGCTCCCCACTGACTCCACACCATGAACCCAGAGATGTCCAAGCACGCCGGTCAGCCCCCACCAAAAGTCTGCCAGCCCCGGCCGCAACTGATTCCTGAGACCGACGCTAAAACCCCAGCTCAGACCTCAACCAGACAGCCAGTCTCCAACCCCAAATGGCAAACAGAGTTGTGGAAAGACCCCCGTTCCATATCTTGAAGGACCTTACTTTGTGTAAAGTTATGCTGGAAAAGCATGGGACAATCTCTAAACTGTTCCCACCAAGATTGGGGCATGAAATTGTCAAATATGTATTGGTATGCTGAAGTATCAATAGTTCCTTTCACTTAAAATTAGGGGCCCAACTCTTTCAAACAAAGCCCCCGCATCATAATCCTTGGATGCAGATGCTTAACCATGAAAACCCACTCCATGAAGCTCTCTTTTGTTCTTGACCTAATCTTAAGGCCACATTAAGTTTGAAAGTCTGTAGCTGTTGACCACAGAAAGTCGGTGACCTCTGTGCACTCAGAATCCACTGACCCTGTTAATTTCAGTTGCCCACCACTTTGTGGCTTAGTTGCTGTAATTCACAATCAATTCTCTTTATTGAAATACCATGAACAGATGACTGTGGAATCATTTGTAGCTAATTTTGCAAATGGTCTTTTTGCACTAGTGACATTCTGTACTTGTATCTTGTTGGAATTCAATGAGCTTCTGAAAGTGACCCATTCTGCCACAAATGTTTGTAAAAGTAGTCTACATGCCTCTGTGCTAGGTTTTATACACGTGGTCATGGAAGTGATTTGAACACCTGAATTCCCTCATTTGAATGGGAGAGCAAATATGTTTTGCATTCCAGTGTGCATTGATGTGTGTGAGCTTATTGTGACACAATGAAAATACTGAAAATGATTGAGGGATATTTGACAGAAAGCTATACACATAGAAAAAATGAAGACAGACCTTTTTTAAAAGTACACCAAACACAGGTTATGTACAGACGTTGGTATAGGTTTTTTTTGTCTCACTTATCATTTTAAAAGGATACTTCAATACCCTGAGACAGAAAAATGTGTCTCAATAAATGTACATTTAAAATGTACTAAAATGTACATTTTGGACACTCTGCATCCTCTTTTAAAGTCAATAGAATCACTACTTCACCAATCCTACCCATATGCAGAGGGATTGTCTAACCTCTTTAACCAAGGACTCAGTTGGGATTTGAGGAAAGAAATGTGTTCCAAACTACTGTGCAGCTTGCACCCATTAGCCATGTGTTTTGTCTACTCCCCTCTCCCCCTAGGTTATTAACCAAGAGCATAGAATATTCAATACCCTCCGGAACTGCCTGAAGCAGTAATTTCTACCCCCTGCCACAGCAGCCTTAAAATTAAGACAATGACATTTAAATAGGCTCTTGTTTTCTTTAACAGTTTTAGGAAAAAAACAGACTAAAACTTGACTGTGGGTTGCAGGAGGCAACAATTATTACCACTGTTGTCCTGCAAGAGGATCTTTGATTAGGTTTTCTAAGTAAATCCAATGCACAATAACAATGTTTTTCCAAAGGAATTATGCTCAGTAACTGTTGTCCGTTGAGTCAGAGATATACTGTACAAACACACACACACACACACACACACACACACACACACACACACACACACACACACACACACACAATCATCAAGTTCTACCATACATCAGAGATCTGATTGTTCCATATGTTCCTAACAGAGCACTTTGCTGTCAGACTGCAGAATTACTGCAGAATTTCTCCTAGAATTTTGAAAAGTAGAATGGGAAGCAGATCCTTTAGTTATCAGGCTCCTCTCTTGTGGAACCAGCTCCCAGTTTTAATTCTTGAGGCAGACACCCTGTCTACTTTCAAGACTAGGCTTAAAACTTTCCTTTTCAGTAAAGCTTATAGTTAGACTTGCTGAGGTTATCCTGAGGTATCTCTGTAATTATGCTGCCATGGGGTTAGGTTATTGGAGGACAAACCAAACACTTTTCCATCACTTTCTTCTTCTACTACTGTCCAGTTTGCATTATTTGCTTTTATTTCAATTGTTAACTTTTTATTTTCTCTTTGTTATTTTTCTCACCATAGAAGCTACATCTAGTCAGGCATTCTGTTTGGCTGTGATACCTTCCTGGAGGGGGGAATTAGCTGAGTACTGCTGCCATCAACTAATCATTCTCCTTCTGCTGTTATTAACATTTTTCTTTCATAAACATTGAAAATAATCCTACATCAGTTCATGTATTTCATCTTGGGCATTGACAATGACTCAATGCTATCTGCTGGGTTTCCTTTGATAGAAACTTTTTAAACTACTTTGAATAACTAATTGAGCTTACTGTGCTGTTTGATAACAAGGAACAATGGGAATATATTGATGAATGGGAATGTATTGTATGATTGAATTGAAAGAATTTTTTTGTGAAGTGCCTCAAGAAGACATTTGTTTTGATCTGGCTTTATATAAATAAAATTAATTAAATTTCATATATATATATATATATATATATATATATATATATATATATATATAATTATGACAGCCATAATTCTTCACTTGTAAATGTCGACCTGTCGGGCTGCTCCTTGGTACTCAAACAGCAATTCTGAGTTCCACATTGCTGGACAGGACGTTAAACAACACATTCTTGTCTGTTACACAGAACTCCTTCCAGAGCAGTGTGATCTTTGGACATTCCCATCATATCTTATACTTGTGTATAATTGTTTGAACAGATGAACACTGCACCTTCAAGCATCTGGAAATTGTTCCCAAGGACAAACCAGTCTTGTGCCACTTCACCCTAAGATTTTGACTGATTTCTTTTGACTTTTCCATCATTTCAAAAAAGAAAGTGTGTTCCTGGTGTGCTTCTAATTAACTCAAATGTTTCAGTTAACCTATCAGAAGTTTCCACACCAATGACATCTGGGGTTTCCCCTCATTATTTAAAGTGATAGTAATCACCCTGTATGTAAACTTCTGAATATGAAGACACTAATAAGTCTCCCATACTCTCTCATTGTGGCATTTAGCAAATAGGAATAATTTTGGTCATTCTAACCACCCCCCCATTCTGAAAATGAGGAAATTACTCCTGTCTTCAAATCCAGTCCTCAACGTGTCTTGCAACATTTAGCTCTGTCCCTGGTCTAACACACCTGAATTAAATGGTTTGAATTACATCCTCAGCATGCAGTCAAGTTTTTCAGAGTTCTGCCAATGAGCTAATTATTTGACTCAATTGTGTTGAAGCAGAGATACATCTCTGGAGGCACCCTTTGAAGGAGGAACAGCTTATCCTGTTCTTGCTCATCCTCTGATAGATTTATTGGGTAAAAGCTATTTAATCTACCCAGTTTTTATAGTAATTACTTCAGATTTGTGGGTTGTGGGATTTTTAATTTTTGCCCTATTTTTTTCTACTTCCAAGATGAAGTGCAAGATCCCTTTGGTCAACACCGGGGACATTAGCAATATTATACATAGACTTCAAGCGATAGAACTAAGGGTTTCTTGACTGGAGGTAAATAGAGATCAATGCAGGTTCTGGAAATGAAACAACTTTACCAATGTCTCAAAACAACAACAGCCTTCGAGCACCTCAGCAAGCAGCTCACCCACCTGGAACTGTCTCGGAGCTAAGCTGAAAAATAAATATTTTGATCTGACTAGATGTCGAACGGCATGGACCCCCCACCTAGATGTTACAGCATGCCCAGCATTGAGCTGAGACATCCCCTTTTAACACCAGTACCAAAGAAAAAACAAGCAGCTGAAGCCTGTCATAATTCAAGATGACTCTGGTGCAAGCAACAATTATGGACACAGAAATGAGAAGTTTTAAAATGGTTTATTGAATTGATAAGAGTTTTTTCTGGATCTCAAAGAACTGGTTTGATCTGGGAGACATGAACAGGATGGACTCAAAGATGAGATGGGAGTTGGAGATGAATGGCAGATGGACTAATGATGGATAGAATGGGAAATGGACCAAGGAATCTGGGAGAGAGTTTTTTTTTAGAATAGGCCTTCAGGGAAAGTCTTTAGAAGAGAGCCAAACTTTCTAGCCAGGAAGGTAGGTGGGAGCTGAAATGTGTTTGTGGTCGGCAAATCTTTTATTTTGGATTGAGGTTCGGTCCAGTGCAGCTTTGGTTTGATCCCAAATTCTCTGGCAGTTCCTGAGGTGAGTCCTGATGCAGGGAATGGTGGAGTCTGGAAATGTGGAGGGAAGAAGAGACAGCTGGAAACCTAGAGAGGTTTCAAAAGGAGAAAACCCTGGTGGCTGCTGAGATGTGTGAGTTATAGGTATATTCAATCCAAGCTAACACCAGGAATCTGGCTTTAGTGGAGGCTTAGGGAAGTTTGTTGAGGGCAATGAGGTGGCAAGCCTTGGAAAACCTGTCTATAATGGTGAGAATTATTGTTTCATTTTTGGGAGCAGGAAGACCAGTGAAGAAGTCCGGTGAGATGTGAGACCAAGGCAGACTAGGAACGGAAAGGGGTTGAAGTAGGCCTGCGGGAGGACGGTGAGAGCTTTTCCCGCTGTGTATGCGGAGATGAAATTGGTGGTGTCTCTATTAAGAGATGGCCACCAGAAATAACAACAGAGTAATCCAATGGTGTGACTGACCCCAGGGTGACAAGAGAACCAGAAGTTGTGGGCCCACTGGAGAACCTGGTTGCGGACTTTGGAAGGGACATCGACTGTTAGGTGGACCCCCACCTGGAGCCGGTTCTTGGCTTTTGGATGAGTCTTCAATGTCCCAGGCCAGGTTCCCCATAGTGCAGAAGGGTGGAAGAATGGGTTCGGCAGTTTCTTCAGAGTTATCCGGGGAGAACTGCCGGGAGAGAGCATCAGGTTTTAGATTACGTGTACCTGGTTGGTAGGTGATGTTTAAGTTGAATCTGGAGAAAAACAGGGTCCAACAAGACTGTCTTGGGTTGAGTCTTTTGGCATTCTGCAAGTATGACAGATTTTTATGATCAGTCCACACTATTACAGGGGTACCTGTGCCTTCCAAAGTCTCCATTCTTCAAGGGACAGCTTTATAGCAAGGAGTTCTCTGTCCCCGACGTTGTGGTTTCTTTCAGGGGGAGAGAAGTGTTTGGAAAAGAAGGCACAAATGTGAATAAGAATGGGAACCTGGGAGAACCTCTGTTTTAGCTCCAGAAAAGCCTTGCTGGCCTCTGAGGTCCATGAAAATGATTTCTTGGTGGAGGTGAGGGCTATGAGAGGAGAAGCAATGATACTGGAGTTTCTTATGAACCTGCGGCAGAAGTTGGCAAATCCCAAGAAGCGCTGAAGTTGCTTCCTGGATTCTGGAACTAGCCAATCCACCACTGCTCAAACCTTCTCTGGATCTGTCTTCACTCATCCACCCTCAAAAACGAAACCCAAGAAGGTTATGGTAGAGACATGGAATTCACATTTTTCAGCTTTGGTAATGTCAGACTAGTTCGGGACAGATTAAGTTTTGCTCAGAACCAGAGTCAATGAAGGAGAGAACAGGAATGACTTGTTGGCTGAAATTAAATGAAGTGTCAATGGTCACTTGGGGGATTTTGTTATGAACTGGATGGCCCGCCAGAAAACCCCAGGACTACTGATGGGCTATGGCTTTTGGGCGAATAGTACAGTCGGCAATGAGATGACAAACTCAGCCACAGTAAAGGCAGCCGCCTGATGCCAAGTGGAACTGGTGCTCTTCCAGTGTTAACCGGGTTCAGCTGATCTGCATAGGTTCATGCTCAGGAGGTGGTAAAGGAGGACGAATAGAATGAGCTGAAGACTCAAGTGGGGGCAATGGGGGGAATAGGAACAAGATGAAAAGGTTCTTGGAGGTCTCTGACTATTCCTGTCCTTAAGTTGGTTATCCAGACAGATGGAAAGATCAGTTAATTCATCCAGGCTTTCTGGGTCATCTCTACAAGCTAATTCATTCTTAATCTTGTCACTGAATGAATGGTGGAACGCCCCCTTAAATGCAGGTTGATTCCACCGCCAAGGTGCGAAACTCTACGGCTAACTCAGCTACTGACCTGTTCCCCTATTTTAGCGTCCAGAGTTTTCTGGCAGCTTCATCTGCACTGGCACTTGGTTGAAAAGTCAGTCTGAATAGTTTCAGGAATTCAATATCAGAGGTACTATTAATGGATGCTTCATCGAATCGAGCTTCCGCCCATCTTAGAGCGTTATCTCTTAAAAGTCCTATAATACAAGAGATCTTACTAGAATCATTAGGGAAAGATCAAGGGGAGTGACTGGAAACAAGCGTGCATTGGAGTAGGAATGCTCTGCACTTACCCATTTCTTGGGTGAAAGGTTCTGGAGAGGGCGAGATGACATCCCTTCCTGCAGAGAAATTGGGAGGGTCTGGTGGTGGGGCTGTGGTTTACTGGAGTCTGCCTGCTGGAGCTGATCAGATATCCATCTAAGAGACAGAATGATTGTTGCCTGTTGTTGGGAAATAATGTTGATTGCATTCTCATAATGCCCCAGGAAGATTCCCTGTTCAGAAAGGGCTGCCCGTAATTGTGCTGCAGAGTCAATGTGGCCAGATGGTTCTGTCATAATTCAAGAGGACTCAGGTGCAAGCAACAATTACGGACACAGAAATGAAAAGTTTTAAAATGGTTTATTGAATCAAGAAGACAGTTTTTTTGGATCTGCTGGTATACTGGATAGGAAACACCAAGCCGAGAACGGGTCCGTACTGGAAGATGGGGGAGATGGTTAAGTTTGTCAAGGTAAATTCCTAACAGAAGTGGAGGTCAGATTCGTATTTTGGGCAAAGGAGTCATGGCCGAGAGGGAGTACAAAGTATTCCTGGAACAGGTGGTCGGCTGCTTTCTGGGTGGAAATGGTGGTTTGTGTTTGTGGTTCAATCTGTTGTTTCCTTTCGCAGAAGAGGAGTGTTCTGGTTCAGTTTGCTGTTTTGTAAGAGAGGAGGTACCGTTGGAGTGTGGATGGGCAGGTGAGTACAGAGAGGATCCACAGATGACCATCTAGAGTGGTGAGGAGGATGAGAACAAGACATCGGGAGAGCAAACCCTGAGAGTTGACAAGTCAGCATGGAAGCTGTGCACCAATACTCTGGGAAGAACCTTCAGAGAGGTAGTCTGCTGGGAGGAAGAAAAACACTTCTAAGTTCCAGGAGAGCAAAACAAAGAGACTTAGAGGGAGTGGTCATACCACTAGTCATATTTAACCATCTGGCATCTGTCTCAGGAAATCCTCTCCTCTAAATACTGCTCCCTAATGAGGTTGATTGATGCCACCTGGGAGCTGCACCTGCCAATCACTCCCTGAGAAGAGGCGGAGGTGAAACCAGAACCCAAACAAACAGCACACCAGTCTGAGGATACAACAAAGCTGACATAATTCCACCTCCTTAACTCCAGTACCAAGGACTAATCAGCCAGCTCAAGCCATAACACATCCCGTCATGTCTCCAGCTGGAAACCAATTAAACTCTGCTGGAATTCCACTGAAAAACAGGCTTGCTGCTCTACAGCAGGAACGTACAACGGACACCTCTCCTCCAAACATCAAAAAGAGGTATGAGACAAGATCAACACAGCCACCTCCTAAAGTGACCCAGAAACCGAAATGTATGCCAAAAGTTCTTATTGTTGGAGATGCAGCAGTGAATGGAATTTATCATGTTTGCAGTACAAAGAGAACAAAGGTAATCTGATTCCCAAATGACACAGTATCTGATATAACAGAGAAAGTATTGTAATCATAACCACATTAACCACTGATCAGCCGTGCATTGAGAATCTAATACACATTGGAATTAATGATCTGGCTAAGCAAAAATCTGATCTTCTGAAAAATTACTTTAATCATCATATAAGCACAGCTGGAAATCTGAAAATGAAGATTTATCAGTGGACCAATACCGAAAGCTGGACGTTAAGATCACTATTACAGCAGACTGCATGTGATTAATAAATGGCTTATTAAAGAATGCTCTGCCAGCTCTGTGAACTTCATTGACAATCACAAGATTTCAAGATTTTCTGTGAGCACCATCATTTCTTCAGACAAGATGGAGTTAGCCTAAATCAAGATGGGAAAAAAACTTTTCACTGCCAATATTTTCAACGCTGTTAACAATAGAAGGCCATTTGTCCTAACACAGGACAATGCAAACAATGACATCACTTTCCCAGCAAAGATTGTAGGACAAGCACAAAGCCAGCAGGCATACACTGTTTCAAAACAAACCAATAGGCAGTAATCTTCCAGGACTCCAGCTGGAAATGGAGCTGAGAGGAGAGGGATCTGCTCCAGATCTCCTCATGTTAAAAGGAAGTTGCTCCTGTTTACTGTTACCACATGCTTTATCAAGAGGAGGATGAGTAGGTGCAAAGTCAATGACTCTGTGCAATTGGCTGAGCTTTCCAATCATAAGCCAATGAATGACTTGTATCCAATGAATGACTATTTACACACACAATTACAAAGGTTCCAGCTGGAACCTTTGAATTGGTGTGATTCTGGTATGCCGTGAATCAAACTCACAACCTTGACTCGCAAACAACAGTGATGGATGACAAAGCCCCTTTTCTTGTCCCTCTGGGGAAGTTGTGCTTCAAAAAACAATCTGATGGGAAGCTGGAAAAGACAATTGTTGAGTGCAAGTTGTGAAAAAAGGAGTTGGCCTGTCACCGAAGCTATTCAAGCCTACAATTGCATTTCAATGCAAAACATATTGCAGCAGCACAGACATCCCCAATGCTTATGGAAGTGTCCACAGTTCACATTCCTAAAGAAGTGTTTTTTCAAAGAAGTGACATGAATGATCAGGGGTTTCTGAAACACTTGAAAGCTGAATAGATATAATAGCGCTTTGCACCAATTTAATGGTAAATAACAGATTAAAACAATACATTTTTTTGTTGTTGATCTCATATGTCTGTTTTTTTCAGTAGTTTAGCAGCAAAATAGGTTTTTGAATTGAGCATGTTTGTCATGATTCATGTTTCTGGTCTGCTCACATCATGTTTTTCGTGTTCACATAGCTTTCCATTCTCCTTGCACTCCATACCCTCATCGCCCCAATCACTTAACCCAGCTCACCTGTCTGCCTAATAGAGTAGAAGCAGGCTTAAATCCTGAAGGGTGCAGCTTGGGATACAAGCTGCACCCTCCAGTATTTAAGCCTCTCCCAGCCATAGCACTAGTGCCAGATTTTTTGAAGCCACCAGCCGAAGAGATCCAGCTTTTTCCTACCTAACCAAGCACTCAAGATTCCTGAGCTTTTCTGCCTCCTGGACCCCTGCTAAGCAAGCTCCCTACTGATAAGTTTCTTGTTCTCTGATCTCAAGGTTTTGACCCCTGGGGTTTTAAATCTTCTGCGCTGTTTATAAGATTTTGTCTCCCTTTCCGACTTATTTCCTTTATATTTGAGATGGAGTTCAATCTATGCTCTGCTTTTTTCTCTAATAAATGTCTGATTGAAATGGACAAAAGGTACTAATTTAGTTAACAGAAAACATGATGAGCCATGGTGAGAGGGAATGCCTCCAATACAAATTCTTTATCAGGAGAATCTCCATGCCTTGTGCCAATGGGAATTCTGCTGGTAGTCGTCTTAGGTAACCCCACTGTAGGCAACAGGAGACCAAACAGCTGCTGTAACCAGATTAACACAGAGACAGCACATGACTCCTCTGCTGCTAAATTGGATTAGTAATTGCAAGTTTCACCGTAGCAAGAAAAGGACATTACTGCACTGAGTTCTTAATAACCTCTCAGAGTGCCCACAGTGGATTAAGTGGTAAATATGGCCAACAAAACGGAAGCTGACAGCCTCCCCTCTTCAGCTCATTCATCCATGTGCAGTACACAATGAACCTTCGTTCACCACCTGTCACGCTATTCTTGGTTTGCTCTGCTGAGAGAGATGTTTTGTTTTTCTTCATGCCATCATTTATTTCCATTAATGTTGGTATCTAAATGCAAACTAGAAAATAACATTGAAGTATAATCATGCAGTTAAATTGTGAGGACCACCTAAATAGAACTGAAATTATCTAGTATGTAGAATGATATTTCTTTATTAAGTCCAGGAAACTTGGAAAGTACACAGTGGCTAATTTAATGTAATGCTTAACTACTTTTGTAGTGCATTTTAGCTCCTATTTTCTCATTTAAATGAGATTTTAAACAGCTGTGGAAAGCAATTACCAATAGAGGTGGCCATATACTACTGCTATATCACATTATCATGAGTTGATAAACAGCAATGGAGGGCCAGTGATGCAGAAGTAGGGATGAAAGGGGCAATTAGTGTTCTGCTGAAAAAATCACAACAAAAGTGGAGGGTTAAAAATGGCTTAACTATTGTTAAATTCTGTGCCTGTGATATGTAATAATGAGTTAACACATTGCAAAATAGAAAAAGTCTAGTTATGAAACTTCCTTATTAAATATTTTACTGTAGCATCGAGCTGGGTGATAAAATGATAGGAGAACACATGTACAGCATAATATCTGACCCAGCAAAGCTCAGATTGACAGCATTGAGACAGTACTCCCATAATTGGAATTATTTTTTTTTCTGAGCGAAGAAAATGTCTATTTTATTTATTTTTTTAAATTTTTTGCATTTGAAAGCTGCTGAAGTTTTCACTGAGTATAAAGAATTGAAATTTCGTTTCTTTCTGAACATAGACAATGTCTTTTTATTGTTTGTTTTTGTTTTTTTTTTTTTTTTTTTGGGAAGCTTCCTAAATAGTTTTTTGTTTGTTTTTATATTTCTTTTTTTATTGCTTATTCTTTAAAAAGCAATATTTAGAATGAACTTTCAAAAGAGCGATTTTGAGCATGTATATTTCCATGCCTATTTTATGTATTTGATATCAACAAAAGATTGTACTTTTTTTTTGTTCTCCTGTCATGCTTGAAGATTTTAATTTTAAAATATATCTATTTAATTTATCCAAAGCAAAGCAGTTGTATAATGTTCAATAACATGTACAATTTCAAAAATAACCTTCTAATATCTTCAAATCTACCCTGCGATGGACTGGCAACCTGTCTAGGGCATACCCCACCTCTTGCCCGATGACTGCTGATAGGCACCAGCCCCCCTCGTGACCGTGCAAGGATAAGTGTGTTCAAATAATGGATGAATGGGTGGATATCTTCAAATCTCATTTAATAATACCAGGGAACATTTAAAGATGGACAAAAATAGTGATTTGTTGTATATTGTGATATATCGATATTGACTGACATGAAAAATTTTGTGTTGTGTGTGGTTTTTTTTTTTTTTTTTTTTTTTTTTTTTTTTTTTTTTTTTTTTTTTTTTTTCATATTACCAAGCCTTATAGTAGCATTATAGCTTTGGCAGAGACAAAGAATATAGACTCCAAATGTCATGTGACGAAGAACAATTGCGTAGAGAGTGAAGACAGCTTCATGAAATGGGTTTCTGTGGTCTAGCAGATGCATTCAGACTTTAATTACAAAGTACAATGCAAAACATCAGATGCAGTGGCATAAAGCATTGTAATCTGGAGCATCCTACATCTTGGCAGAGATGATCAGACAATGAGAGGAGGAATAAAGGATTCTGGAGCAGAGTGGACGTTTCTGGTTAGGTCTCATGTTTTGCTGAGCAGAGAGTGTTTGACAGCAGGCAGGAAGATAAAGTGTGGAAGCAGCTGAGCTTTAATGGGTGACCGTGGAGTGGAGTGAATACAGAGGGGGTCTGACAAAGGTGAAGTTTGGTGAATGAATCTAGTGTAACGTGGATGTGAAGTTAAAAGCATCTCAATATCACAGATGCACAGGATGATTCTTTCATCAAGCTGTTATCTCTGTGCATGCATGGGTTCTTTCCAGGCACTCCGGCTTCCTCCCATTGTCCAAAAACATGACTGTTAGGTTAATTGGTCCCTCTAAATAGTCATAAGTGTGAGTGTGTGCTTGCATGGTTGTTTTTTCTGCCTGTCTCTGTGTTGCCCTGTGATGGACTGGTGACCTGTTCAGGGCATACCCTGTCTCTCACCTGATGACCAATGGAGACAGGCACTAGCCCCACTCACAACTGTGAAAGGAGAAACGTGTTTAGGTAATGGATGGATGGAAAGATTTTTTTTTCTTAAAACTTAAAGGAAAATCTCAAGGTACGCACAGTGACACAGACAGAACCTGCTGGATGGGTTTTATATCCCTTCTGGCCTGGAAAAGCCCAGAAACGGCTGGAGAATAATGCTGGGTGAGATGGATGTCAGGCTTTTCCTCCTGGGCTTGTTACCACAGTAATCCAATCTCAGATAAGTGAAAATCAGTGGATAAATGGGATAAATGGGTTATTAGCAGGTTTATGCTTCATTTTTTTTGACAAAATGATAAATTCAGTTTCTTTGAAAAGCAAAAAGAACAAGAGTAGAACCAGGGAAAAGAAATCCAGGATAGTAAAACTGAATATCAAAAATGAAAAACAATGTACATAAAGATAAAAAAAAAATAAAAAACAGTGTGTATATATATATATATATATATATATATATATATATATATATATATATATATATATATATATATATCTCCTTGCTGTATTTTGACTTCAGGAAATTATGTTAAGCTAAAGGGGACAATTAACCTCTTTGTAAGACTGATAGATCAATTTACAAATCCATACACATGGGAAGTAATGGTTGTTCAGTGTAACATACAAAATGGTTTAATTATTAATATTTAGTGTAAAACTAATGTTTTCTTCAAAACCGTGGTTTTGAAGACATCATTTCCTGTCACCTGAATGCTGACAGGAAATGATGGGACACCCGTGAATTTACAGCTGCTGGTGCTCCTGCTGGAGAGGATCTGGCAGCAAGTTTCAGCAGGACATCCTGGAGGTGTAGGTGGACATGTGGAGGTGTTGGGTTGTGCAGCAGTGGGTGTGAAACACAGACTGACAGAATCTCAAAGATATTTTAAGCACAGACTGGCTCATGGAATGCTAGCAGAACGGCTGTAGCTTGAGGTGTCTAACATCTTGACATCTTTGAATTATCACCCCAAACCCCCACCCACTTTTAATTATTCTTTTTTTCATGGTTGTAAAGCACATGTGTATTGAAATTCCACAAAGTTCTGACGTTTTGCATTAAACACATTCAGACTGCTCATGCACAGTCACGTTACTCTGAATGTTAATTGAATTATGTGATGTTACAACCCTTAGTTGGAAAGAAGGAGGGAACCACCCGTATTCTTCAAGATTTTTTTTGTTTGAATTATCCTTTGATCCCCTGTTAAAGAAGCAAAACCCTGAGCAACAAAGGATTTGAAACAGGGATCGGGTTTATTGTTCTATTTTGAGACGGTAGATTCCAGGGGTGTGACACACTTTTAAGCCAACCCATACATACCCATTGGTTGTGGTGAAGTTTTGGACTTCAGTGAAAAGCAATTAATATGATCTTTTTGATGGTAATACAAAAACTTGCATACTCAACATGAAGGAAATGGTGCTTATTTAACTTAGTCTGCATGTTCCAAATTCAGGTGGATGTGTGACCAAAACCTTATCTGAAACAGAGGAAGATATAGACACAGGCATGTGCATCAAGCAAAGGTGGGTAGGCTACCCAAAAATTGCACTCAGTTGAGAGTAGCACTATTTCAAAAATATTTTTAATCAAGTAAAAGTAAAAAATAGTAAGTAGGAGTAAGTAGTAAGATTAAAAAAGTATTTGGTAAAAAGGATACTCAAGTATCTGAGTAACTGATCATAATATCAGATTAAATATTTTCAAAAGATGTATCAAAGGCAGAAAAACTGTGTGCAAATTCTGGTATTTTTAAGAGTGAAATAAAAAATTAATACAAATAACATAATTAAAAATTATTTTTTTTAAAAACATATAACCTATGAAACAAATAGGTAATGCATTTTCCAAGATAAATGCTGCTGGGATTGCCTGAGCTGTGGCTTGTCTATAATCCAATAACAATCAAAGGAATCCTTAGTAAGAATCTTTTTTTTTTTTTTTTTTTTTTTTTTTTTTTTTTTTTTTTTTTTTTTTTTTTTTTTTTTTATCTATTTGGTGGAAAGGGGAAGAATAAACCAGTCTATAATCACAAAACTGTGGACAATATAAGTAGTTTGTATAGTTGAGACAGTTGGCCAGGCATTCTGTTTGGCTGTGACACCTTTTCTTGTCTTGGGCCTGGAAAACATTGTTCTGCTAAAGAGGGGTTCAGCCTAAAAAGTTTGAGAACCTTAAACTCTAAAGGCATTCTGTAGTCAGGTAGGATTAAGTTTAAGTTATGAGACATCAGTAAAAATGTGACATAGCATACATATACAGCTGAAAGCATATATTTACATACACTAAAAAAGACACATACACATTTTTTTTCCTCGCTGTTTGAAGTTAAATCAGACCAAGCTTTTCTCGTTTTAGGTCAGTTAGCATTATCAAAATTATTTCTGTTTGCTAAATGCCAGAAAACTTAGCGAGAAAAAAAATTTTTTTTTAGAGATTTTTTCTAACTCTCTTCAAATTCAAAAGTTTACATAGATTTGGTCAGTATCAGGGATAATTATCTTTTAAACTGTGTAACTTGGGTCATAACTTTTGGTTTCCTTCAACAAACCTCTGATGCAATAATCATGTGGTCTAATCATCGTCTTGATATGCCACACTTGCAAGGTGGGATGGATTATCTCTGCAAAGGAGAAGTGGTCACGATCACAGATTTGGACAGATTTGTGAACAATATTTGAGAGAAATTGTTATTTTGTGTATATAGAAAATGCTGTAGATCTTTGAGTTTAGCTCATGAAAAATGGGAGCAAAAACAAGTGTTCATATTTTTGTTCAGTATAGATGATTAACAGATAAACCCTGGACCTCCCCTCAAGTGACTGTTGTGAACAGTGGTTTTGTTGCTCCATCTTTGATCACATGTCCATACTCCCAAATAAAGATTTAGCATTGAGAAATTTAAACACCTTTTTAATCCCGCAGTAAATTTGTGTAATTAGAACTGTAGTGAAATTACATGATGTTGTGTTTTTAACTAGTTAATTTGATTTGTAATTAAAGCAGATGGGTTAACTATTGTGTTGTCCACTATTGTGGATGAGCTATAGCTCATCCTGAAATCTCAGATCAGTTAGTAAGAAGCTGCTGGTAGAATCAGAGGTGAAAAATTTGTGCTTAGAAGAAATTCTGAAAAAAATAAGCTCCTCGTACTCTGTCTTGATATCCTAACTACAACCTTCCTTAAGAAAGTTCTGCCCGTCATTGCATCTGACCTGATTCACATAGTAAATTCATCCCTCTAATCAGGTGTTTTCCTCCAGGCTTTAAAAACAGCAGTTATCAAACTACTGATAAAAATGAACAATCTGGACAAATCACTATTGCAGAATTACAGGCCAATCTCTAACCTTCCATTCATCAGCAAAATTATTGACAAAAAACTGTTTCAACAGTTAAACAGCTTCTTAACAATGACAACCACTTTGATATCTTTCAGTCCAGTTTCCGGGCTCACCACAGCATTGAGACTGTCCTCATCAAAGTGTTTCATGACATCCACATAAATACAGACTGTGGAGGAACCACAGTGTTGGTTTTGTTGGACCTCAATGCAGCATTTGACACTATTGACCATGATATATTATTAAAGCGACTGGAGAGCTGGGTCAGAGTCTCTGGTACAGTACTTAATTGGTTTGAATCCTACCTAAAGAACAGGGATTTATTTGTGTCAATAGGTAACTTCTCATTGGCGCATACACAAGTTATATATGGAGTACTCCAAGGTGCAGTCCTGGGACCCCTCCTATTTAAAATCTACATGCTCCCACTAGCTCAGATTATAAGAATTAATAAGATTAGCCACCAAACTACGCAGATGATACACAGCTCTACATTACAATGTCACTCGGTGACTTTGAACCCATCCAAGCACTAAACAGATGTTTAGAACAAATCAATAAATTTCTCCAGCTGACTAGAAGCAAAACTGAAGTTATTATTTTTGGACCCAAAGATAAATAATCTGGAGTCAGGGCGCAGCTTCAGTTATTACAACTACAAACTGGTGATCAGGCCTGAAATCTGGGTGTAGTGATGGACTCAGACCTGAACCGACAGAGACACATAAAAACAGTTACAAAGTCAGCCTCATATCACCTGAAGAATATTTCCAGGACTAAAGGACTAATGTCTCAACAAGATCTAGAGAAGCTCATCAATGTGTTTATCTTTAGTCGCATTGATTACTGCAACATTGTCTTCACAGGTCTGCCTAAAAAGTCAGACATCTGCAGCTGATCCAGAACAGTGTTGCTTGTGTTTTCACTAAGACCAGGAAAATAGAGCACATCACCCAAGTTCTAAAGTCCTTACACTGGCTACCTGCAGCTCAGAGAATTGACTTTAAAATACTTCTGTTTATTTATAAATCACTGAATGGCTTAGCACCAAAACACATTAAAGACCTGTTGTCACAGTATCAACCTTCCAGACCACTCGCGGCTTCTGGTTCTAGTCTACTCTGCATCCCCACAACCAGAACCAAACATGGAGAAGCAGTATTCAGTTTTTATGATCCACTAATCTGGAACAAACTTCCAGAAAACTGATTCCTTTAAATCAAGGCTAAAAACCCACCTGTTTAGAGTTGCCTTTTAGTAGTAAGTGGGACATTGATTGAAATTTTCAGATTGTATTTGCTTGATGATATTTTCTTGAAGATCTTTATTGTTTTGATGCATTGATATTTGCTTTATGATTTTGATGTATAATAATTTTGATGATTTTGATGTATACTTGCTTGATGATTTTGATGCATACTTGACTTATGTTTTTACGATGTAAAGCACTGTGAAGTGCCTTGCTGCTGAAATGTGCTATACAAATAAACTTGACTAACTTGACTGACTTTTATAAAGGAACACACATTTTACAAGGAAAACCTTTTAGTTCACTTCTAATGATCTGTGGTGAGCAAGAGGCATGGCTCGGTTCATTGTGGCATTGAATCATTAGACTCAATTGAATCTGATCAAAGCTGATCCTTTGAATTAGTCAAAAAATGATTATTGCTCATGCAGTCTGGAAGCCTGCTGGATTTAAAGAATCAGCTGTACCAGTTTTACTGGTGTAAGGTCAGTTAGGATGTGCTTCAGAGGCATACATCCACATCTCCAAGGGAGTTGTAAAAATTATGAAGAGATGCCAACAGTGTAAAAATTTAGTATTCTCATAAATGTAATGGGTTTTTTTCTAAAAGCAACTGAAACTTATCAAATACGTGGTTTTTAATATAAATACAAAAATACAGGAAAAAATGTAAAAAAACAAAACAAAACAACCCCCCAAAAACTTATTTTCACTGTGACAGAGCTGCCATATTCTCTCAGGTGAAGAGAAAGGGAAAATGTGAAACTATATCATCATTCTGTATGTAGCTGGAGAATCTGAAAGACTCAAGAGTTTTGTCCAGACACAGCAAGCCAAGTTCATTTCAGTCAAACAGCTTTCTCAGACAGAGATTAGTTCTCTCTAAGGATAAAACACACAAACACAAACTTAATAGCAAACTGTATGTAGTCCAATACAGTGAGGAAGTGGTCAGGTATCATCATTGGTGAAACAAATAACAGCAGGACAAACACATGGCACATTACAGAGCAGCCACCTCCTCATATCAGGTCTCAGTGTCCAATCTACATCTCAAAAAAGGACCATAACAAAGCACACATTTTAGACAGCTGGATCAAGAGTTTCAAAAAGAACCAGTAATGTAACGATTTGGACTATGTCTTTTAGAGATTTTTTGTTATAAGTTTAGCGTCCATTACTATCAAACGTGTGGGTCTCATTCTGAATTTTAGCACATTTTACTAAGGGTTCAAAATACTAAATTAAGGAATTAATTAAGCAAAATATCGAGTCCTATTTATGTATTGAACTATTTTGGCTTCAGTAATTGCATTTTTTTTTGTGTGTGTGTCTGCTACGGTTGTAATAGTTTAACCAGCTATTAACCCAATAACTTATTACATTATTGGCAAAATGTTTTTTAGTTGTCCAGTTAAACACTTTATTATGTTTTTGGATAGTTATTGAGCTATTGCTTTATCACGGTTTAAAAGGCCAGAACATTACATCATTATTGATGCCTGTTCTTTTTGTTTTCAGTTGTCCTGCCATGAACATTAAAATGTAACATCAAAATGAGGCCTTTAGAGTGCTATTGTCTGTAAATCTATAGTTTTTTTTTTTGTTTTCATTTGTTATATTTTTTTGCATTGTCTGACCTTAGGGTAAATTTGCTACAAGGTCTACATTTTACTTTTTTTTTTTTTTTTGAAATCTTGTGTAAAATCTTGTGCACTGCAAACAAACAGACATTTCCTTTTGATTTTATTAATTGGGTCACATTTGCTTGTGATAAATTAATCTAACGTTTTTAATTAGCAGTACCAGGATGAACTTTACCCTCTGAAATACAATATGAGCAGCAAGGGAGTAATTTTTTTCGTAGCCTTTTGGCTTTATTCCTGTAAGACCTATGGCTGCAATTATAAATCATTCCCTTGTCGTGATTTGCTGGATGTGCTTGGATGTTTTTATCTTCTAGTGTTTTCCCAGCTTTATGCTAACCCCTTCTCTCTGCCAGTAATCAAGGTTACCTCCCGAGTTCTTCACTGGATCTGTCTCTTTCTGATGTCTACTGGATTGTCAGTCCAAAAATCATTGTGCCATCACCTCTTGGACCACTTCTTCCAAGACAGATAACCTCAAGGCTCCTTGCTCTATCAGAACCTTCAACCTAATGTTACATCCCTAATCTGGATGTTTGTTTTTAAGTGATGTTTTATGTTTTGTTTTGTTCTATGCTCTGTCTCCTCTTTTGAGAATGGGTGCTGCTTCCTGGGTCTCAAGCCAATCATCAATTAGCAGTGCCCTATTTAATGTATGTGAAACAGCACTTTTGTGCCTTTTGGCCATTTGATTGAAATGCCTTTTTGTATTCTTGAGATAATGTAAATTTGGTCAGATTATCTTTGTAGCGAAGAGCTGCCTTGTGTTTAATCCAAGTTTTCTCCTGTTTATGTTGTTGTTAGGTAGTTAATTTTGTAGGTTTGTATACTTTTTCTTGCTGCTTTTTTTTTTTTTTTTTTTTTTTTTTTTTTTTTTTTGAAGTTAGTGTGATGGAGTTAAAAATGCACTGCAGTGTTGTTTCAATCACCTTTCAATGTTGGAAGTTATTCTTCAGTATGTATGTGAATTTTATCAAGTTTTGTAATTTATTTTGAAAAAATGGAAATACACTCTGATCCATCCCGACTGTTATTTTGAGGTGCTTCACCATCCTCCCTCAAAGTGCTGTATTGCACAGATGAGGGTAAGTTTGTTGTGGTATTACTAAGTATACTTCCGTTAATTTAAAGTGGTTATTCTATTTCTGTTGGAATGTATGTTAAGTACCGGTAAATATTTTAAATTGTAATAATATCATTTTTGCCAACTTTACATGGCTAATGAAAGGTTTAATCTGCCCTGATTTTATTTCATTTAGCTAAACTGATGTTAACAGTTTATTTCCATTTTGCTGTACTGTCACTTTACCTTTATGTTGTAGGGAGTCTGAGTGCCCGGTGTCTTAACGTGAAGACTAAAATAGTGCATTTTTATCTATCTGTCTGTCTGTCTATCTGTCTGTCTGTCTGTCTGTGTATATGTAATTTTTTATGTGCATTGTGTTAATGTTAAAACCTGCCTACTCCCACATATATAATTGTCAATAAACTATACATTCTAAGATTATGAATGATTTGTTTGATTATAAAAGAATTTTACATGATTTATATTCTATGTAAAAACATGTATTAACATGATCAGTATATAGTAGAAACTGTTTACTGATAATCCTCCCTCACAGTGCTGTATCGCATGGATGAGGGGAGTCAGAGTGCCCGGTGTGTTAATGTGAAGACAAAAATAGTGCATTTTTTATCTGTCAAAGTAAATGTGGTCAACTCTGTTTTGATTCCTTTCTTCTTTGGATGGATTGAAGAGTTGAAATCCATTACACTAGGTAAGTTCAACTTTTAATTTCTTTTCGGGTTGCTTAGTTTGTTATGTTGGCCTAAACTCTCCCTGAAGCTAAAAATCACTCTGTTCTAAATAGAGCTAAAATATGGCAGAAAATAAACATCTTAAATGCCATCATGTCTCCTCATTCACTATTTAGATTTATGTCAGTCCCTTATATCCCCTAGACCAACCCAGGGAACGTAACATTAATTTGTGCTCCCTCCAATGCACAACCATCAACTCCATATCGAAACACTAGTCACCACACGGAACAAAATCCCCTCTACAAACTCTCTCTCTCTTGCAAATATAGATCAGGAGGAATTATTTTAAGTTTTACCCAGATTAAGTCAAGAACTGAAAGCCAGGCATTCTCCTGAAACATCAATGTCTTACCTCAAAAAAGAATGGTCAAGAATTTCCATAAACACACTCCTAAGCAAAGTAAACAGCCTTCCCAGAAGAGTTGAAATTGTTGCAAGGATGGACTGGAATTTCATTAAACTCTGTGGATCAACAAAGGGTTGCATTCAAGTTTAGTATACTGTTTATGCATGGTGTATTTCAACTCACAAGATACAGCACAAGTCTTCTTACGAGTAAAGGGTTTAAGTAAAGTTTACAAACAGATGGAGATACAGCAAATCCTGAATCACAGGTTTTAACTGTCAAGATGAAATTCAGAGCTCTTGGTGAGAAGTTCTGCCTTATCTTTTTCTTGATAAATCCATCTCACATTTCTAGGCTTGGTGCATTACACTGAATTCACAGAAAGATATCATGAGCAAAAAACTGGGTAACCTTTAGATCTGCAGTGTTCTGTAAAAGTGTGCCTTTCACCAGAGACAAAAGGAAATTTGGCAAATCTCCATCAGGCATGAGTCAGATAGTGGACATGTTGATATTTTCGCTCAGTAAATGAGCTCTTAATAATTAATTTCCCTGTTTTTTTCTGAACACAGCTTGAAAGAAGATGTTTATATCAGCTACCAAAGTGTGGCTATTGAATTTATTTGTGTGATGAGACCTACTGGGTTTCATTAATAAAATGTTTCTTGAATAAGAAGCTTGTTTTTGCTGGATTTTCCAAAGTATATGATCTCATTAAGAATTTAAATGACATTAATTCCATGTATTTTGTCTCTTATCAAGCAATGGATGTCCAGACACTGAAGACTGTAGTATTTGAGGTTGTTTAATGGCTATTCAGCTGTCTAATGGCGCATTTGCACAATTCATACAATTGTTCAGTATTCCTGTGGATTCTTTGCTGATCTACTTCTGTCAAGGATGGCAGAAGTAAGACCTCTCCAGCTTCCTGAGCTACAGAAACTCATATTGCTATAATGTGGCAAACAGGCCAAAGAAAGCATCCCGTTGTTATCTGTGAGCACGAGGACATTGTCCTCTGAGAGGATGTGGCTGCAGTTATCTTTGTCACCTGAGACACACACAAACCTGCTTTATCATTGGCCTTTTCAAACACTGTGTCCAAATCTGGCCTATCGCAGCTGTGAACAAAGCTGAATCAGATAGCTCTGGTCCCCTGTTAGTGATTCATTACACAAACATGTCAGCTTATCATTGAAGACAAAGAAAACGGCCATGTTTTCTCAGGATTAACCTGATGTGGGTTGGAGCATTTATCAGACTGCAGAATGTAATGCTTTTCTTTAAACATGTACCTCACAAATGAGACACCAGCAGGATTTTAGGTCACACACGGACTAACTGTGTCTTCAGGAGCTGTAGAGGTTACCTTGTATACCTGAGACAATAGGTCATTAAGAGCTAGTGGCTGCTTCCACCACTTCAGCCTGGAAAAAGAAGTGTCCTGCATTGCACCCCCACCAAGAAAAGAAAATGTTTTCAACTTTCAGTGGAAGAGAAGCGCACAAATATTCCATTACCTGTGCAATGACAAAAGGCTAATCTCGAAGTCAAAGGGTTCTTAAAGCCGCAGTATGTAACTTTTACAAAAACATGTTTTTTGCACATTTGTTAAAACTGTCACCATGTTGTGAAAGTATGAGACAGATAATCTGTGAACAGATCAAGCTCCTTGGTCTCCTCCCTTAGCTACTATTCCTGTCTAAAGAAATGCACCACTCCCAACATAAAACAACCAGTCAGAGCCAGAAGGAAGATCTTAGCGCTGTCTGTCACCCTCTTGTATGCGCTGCTAAACGTGCTAATGGTGAAGAAACAACTTACCGATCCAGGATCCAGGATAACTGTTTATCTGCCATTATTGGTGGCCATGCTAACTAGCCTTAGCATTCATGACAGGCTATGTTGTTATGATCCAGCTCTAGCATAGCAGATAGCAAGGGGGCGTGTGTGAGAGGTGCATACATGAGGGTGATTGACAGGCTAAGACTCTCCTCCTGGCTCTGACTGGTTGTTAGTACTGAGAGCGCTAGGAGAGATTATCACAGATTTTCTGCTTTATATTATACTGTCATGACATAATGATAATTTACATGACAGAGGTGCCTAATTTTGAAGCATGAGTACACTGTAGTATTAAAATCCAACTTGGATAAAAACAATAATTATAACGATTACTATGAATTTATGGCACACAGCAAAAACCCAGTGTATATTGTGTTTTATCTCATTAAATTCTGCTTAATTTGAATAAATACACTCAACACGAATAGCATACTAAAACAAGTTAGATTATCAAAGTTTTTCCTTTTTCTTATTGCTAGTTGTGTTTGCATCATGTAAGAGGCATGTTTGAATTTTATTCACCAAACAGAATGTTTCAGATCTTGGTCTCTTCTTTTCTGCACACACTTATTCATAGTATTTAGCCCCCATTAGAGCTATTTGGCTCAGTTCAAAATCATACACACCATAGGCAGATTTGAATTGAAAGTATACAAGGTACCTTTACATTTACAATGCACAAATTTGATAAAAAGTGACAAATTAAATTATAACCACAAAGATGGGGACAAGGTGGCTTGGTGATGTTTGAATATAAACACAAATAAACTGGTGTTTATATTAGTAAATATTAGATGTCTTCAATTCAATCCAGGACAGAATGATCCACAAGTTATGTAGCACACCCGCTCCCTTGTGTGTCTGGTTGGTGGCGGGGAGCACTGTTTAATGATGGTTCCTTACTATGGTATGATTTTTGTCCCACCAGGTTGAACGGGCAGTCACCAATATACACTCGCAGTGAGTCTGATCTGAGCACTCACATCTACGTGAACCAATAATAATTAGATTTGTGTGTGTTTAAATCTCACAAATGCTCGCTTAAAAGTGCTCTGGCATGAGCTCAACTCTCCACAACTCTCACTCAACTCTCACTCAGCCTGGTCTCCGCTCGCACATGCCTGTCTTTCTTTGCTCTCTCCACTCTGTCTCTGCTTGTCTCTGTCTCTGTCTCCACTCTGTCTCTGTCTCTGCTTGCTCTGTTTCTCTGCCCTCTGTAAATGAGCCAAAGCATCAGCCAATCACAGACAAGTCTTTCTAATCTAATCAGACTATTTCTAGGAAATATTGCATTTGCTGGAAAGAAAAACAACTAAATACTGCACCGAGTGGCCAAAATTATGAAACAAAATGTGAGAGGAAAACATGATAAAATAAACACTTGAATTTTGTAGTCTGAAAATATTTAGTTAAGCAAGCCAAACTTTATTTGTATCTTTCTTAAAGAACAATTTTTAAATTTTACAATAGATTTTTGGAGATTCAGATGAATTTTGAAGACTATTTTTCTGTCATCTTTCAACTATCTAAATTTTCTAATTTCATGTAACAGTCTTGTATTTTCACAAAGGAACATGTTTTCTTTATTTTCATTTAATATTTGACATTTTAGTTTATAGCTTTGAAATGGGATGTGAGATGTGAATTCTCATGTCAGTATTAGGCAGTCTTAAGTCAGTGTAATTTGCATTATCAGTCCATTTGAGTTAGATTCAAAACTTTCACAGTGTCATTTTAAAGGGCAAACTTTAACTGAAAGTTTGGCTCTTCTTTTGTTTTCCCATATCTTTATTTCAACAAATGAAGAATGCTGGAGGTGAAATCTTAGAAAAAGCTATAAAAAGATGGTGGAAATATGAGAGAAAAATAGTCTTCAGATGAAGAATGTGTTTTCATCTGGGTCTTCCTCCAAAAATCGACTTACTTAAACTGCACAAAGTAAGTAGACTAATTGTGTGCTGAACTAAATATTCTTTTGGTATAAAATTAAAGTCCTCATTTTGTTGTATTTTCTGCTCCTGTTTTGCTTCATAATTTTGGCCTTCTGGTGCAATATTTTGATTAGCTGGTTGTGATTGGTTGTTTTTCATTCCAGTTTATGTAGTATTTCCTAGAAATAATCTGATTGGATTAAAAAGACTTGTATGTAATTGGCTGGTGGTTTGGTTCATCTACATACAACTAAAATGGCAAACGCAGAGAAACAGAGCCACGTGCAAGCAGAGAGAGCGGAGCGAGCAGAGATCAGATTGAGTGAGAGCTGTCGAGAGTTGAGCTCATGCCAGAGCACTTTTAAGCGAGCATTTATGAGATTTAAACACACACAAATCTAATTATTGTTGGTTCATGTAGATGTGTGCACCCAGATCAGACTCACTGTGTGCACAGATTGGTCACTCCGTCCTCAACTTGGTGGCACAAAAATCACGCCCTACCTTAAATAAATGGTACTGGATAAAACAATGGTAAACAAAGTGGAACAGCGTTTTGAGAGTAAGCCTTGCAGGTAATTATTGAAGTAGAGATTTTAGCAAGATTTACAACAAAGTGAATATCTGTGGAGAGATAAGAAATGTGGGTGTTTATTTATTGTATTTATTTCTTGTGTTTAGTTTTTGTGTTGGTTGATTTGACTTCCCTGTTCCTTTGTTGGTTTACCTCCTCCTCCTCATTCCCTTGTGCTATACTCTCGCTCTCTCTCTTTCATATGCTCTTTCTCGTTCTTTTCTCAGCCTGTCTTCTCTCCCCTCACACCTGCAAACTGATAGTTAATCAGTCCTGATCCATTGTTCCAGTATTTTAACTCCTAGTATTTAACCAAATCTCTTTCACTCTCTCATTGCTGGATTCTCCCGTTATACTCCATTTCTGTTTGTTCCTGGTCCCTGTGTCCTCCTGGTATTTTTGTCAATTCTGTTTTTTTTATTACTTTTTTCATTAAATCATTACCATCTACTTTTGCCTCAGTCGTTCTGCATTTGGGTCCAGCTAACAACACACCATGACACTGTCCTTTGTGCATTTGGATTCAGGTCTACTCGATCTGTTACTCATTTCCCCTTGGTTTGTGGTTTCTTTGTGTGTTAGATCAGCTTACTTTGTGTTAATTTCTCACATTCCCTTACCCTGCCTGTTTGCTGCACTTCAGAGCATTTCCTAATACCATGATTTCCTCACCTACATCCAATGCCATTCTTCACTCCTTTCTCATTATTTAAGATCACTGGTTTTTGTTTAAGATCTAGTTATTCTTGTGCTCCATGTTCTGTTTTCCTATTTATATTTTCTGTAAGTTTCTGTTGTCAGTAATAAACGGTCACCATGATTTAACTTGTGTCTGCATTTTGGTCCAGTCTTAAACTCACACTACATATGACAGAGATATCATTTGTCTAATCTCCTCTGCTCCTTAGCCTTGTTCTCCTCTCAGCTGCAATTCATCCTGTTAATTGTACTGACCTGGTTTCCGAGGTTTCTTTCTCTTACTGATGGATTCTATCATTGCTGGTATCCAGGTTCCTGTGTGTTTCTCCCCTATTCTTATGAGTTTTCAGTTTCATCATTAAATAACCATCTCCCTCTGCCCTGTTGCCATTTGTGTCCTCATTAACACACTCCAAACATGAAAGAAAGGGCTATTATTTTATATAACAAAACTTTTTAATTTACACTTTAACCCAAATGGTAGGTTCAGTTATGTAAAGGGTAATTGTCCTGCAGTTGCATAGTGCTTTATCAAGTCCAGAAGACCCCAAAGCACTTCACATAACATTGTGATTCACACACACACACACACACACACACACACACACACACACACACACACACACACACACACACACACACACACATGTTGATGGTGGCAAGGTAGTGGATTGTAGCTGCCCAGGGGCGGTCTGAATTAAACCCTTTTTACTAATCAATCAACTGCTTCCTATAATTGGTGACAAACCTTATGTCTGTCTCCATTAGTATTTTTGATGGCACTTTTGCAAAGAGTGTTTGAGGTCTAAAGGTTCTCTTGCCATCGCCTAAGTCGTTAGTGCCCTATCCCTAAAAAGAGGCCGGTCAACTTAATGTGCATGTCTTTGGACTGTGGGAGGAAGTCAGAGTACCCTAGGAGAGGTTGAGAGAGAGTTGAAGAACCAACTCCATCCAGAAAATCCATGACCGGAATTCAAGTTCAGGACCTTCTTGCTACAATGGAACAATGCTTAGAGCTGCACCATTTTGGTGTAATTAGCATTTTGCACTTGCAAACACTGTCAAAGGCACCAAAAGGTTCTATGATCACAGTGTCACTATGCTTGACATGCTCACCTGACTCAAACCCTATAATCCAGTGGTTCCCAAGCGTTTTCTGTCGGGTTCCCATTTGGTAAGTAAGAAAATTTCTGCGCTTCCCCACAACTACATCAACTACAAAAAAAAAAAAAAAAAAAAACAAACAAAAAAAAAAAACTTTTTATAATAGCTAGGATTCAGACTGACAAAACTGGATGCAGTTGTAAAACAATAAAAATGAGATATGAAATTAACTTTGTGTCTAATAATTTACATCATATTAAAAACATTAAAAAAGCAGATTTCAGTTCAAATATACTTTATTGATCCCAAAGGGAAATTAAACGTTGATGTAACTCATTTAATAAAGGAGTAATCATAGATTGTGATGGCTGTGGGCAGAAAAGATCTCTTGTAGCAGTTTGTTTTGCAACCAATCTGAGAGGCCTCTGACTGAAGAGACTCTGTTTTCCAATGACAGTCTCATGAAGAGAATGGTCAGGGTTGTCCATAATTTTCTTCATTTTATGCAAAATCCTTCTTTCCATCATCATCTCCAGAGGTTCCAGTCCTCCCCAGAACAGAACCAACCTTCTTTATCAGGTTGTTGACCCTTTTTAGGTCCCTGGCTTTTATGCTGCAACAGATGATAGCAGAGGAGATGACACTCTCAACAACAGACTTATAGAAGATCTGCAACATCTTGTTGCAAACCTTGAAAGATCTTAGCTTCTTCAAGAAATACAGTCTGCTCTGTCCCTTCTTGTAGATGGCTTCTCCAGTGAAGTCTGTTGTCTAAATGAACACCAAGCTATCTGTATTCCTCAATCACCTCCACTTCTTCTCCCATGATGGAAATAGTATTTTATCTAACCCTGTTTCTAACCCTGAAATCTACAATCATCTCCTTAGTTTTGTTCACATTCAAAATAAGATGATTGTTTCCACACCATGACACAAAGCAGTCCACCAGCCCCCTGTACTCCACCTGTCTTCTGGAGTTTCAGGCGAACCAGATCATGCTGACTTGGGTTACATGCACTGGAGAAATCAAAGAACATGATCCTCACAATGCTTCTTCCTTTGTCCAGATGACTGTGGGTTTGCTGAAGCAGGTGTATGATGGTGTCTTCAACTCCAACTCCACAGCAATAAGCAAACTGCAGGGGATCCTGGTATGTGCTTGTTTGCTTACTCAGGTGGGCCAACAGAAGTCTCTCCAAGGACGTTCATGATGTGGGATGTCAGGACAACAGGTCTATCATCGTTAATGGCTGATGAGTGAGTTTCTTTGGCACTGAAACCAGACAGGATATCTTCCACAATAGTGGTACCTTCTCTTGGATCAAGTTAAGGTTGAAGAGGTGTTGCAGAATCCCACAGAGCTGCTCTGCACAGGTCTTCAGAACCCTGGGGCTGACACCATCTGGACCTGCAGCCTTGTTCAGTCTCTCCAGCTGCCTCTTTACCAGACTTCTAGAAACAGAAAAGTGGGAGGGAGAGGCAAAGGGAGCAGCAGTATCTCCTGATTTGGCTGAAGACAAACTAGTGGAAGCAGAAGGATCCATGACTGAGGTAGAGAATAAAACATCTGAGGTGTGACATGAAAGCTGTGGGTCAAAGGAGGTGGGATGTCTGTTTGGCTGGGGGAAGGAGGGAAGGATAGTGAGCTTGTTCCTGAACTGAACCTGTTGATGAATGTGTTTAGCTCATTTGCTCTGTCTCGACTTCTATCTATCTGATTCTTCTTCAACTTGAAGTTATCCCTGACCACACATCTCTATTTTTCCTCTGCAGTTTACTCTCCAGCTTCTTCCTATACACCTCATTGCTGTCTCTAATCTTAACTTTGAGCTGTTTTTGTATACTCTTCAATAACTCCCTGTCTCGCTCCCTAAAGGCTCTTTTGTTCTGTTTAGCTGTTCCTTCAGGTCACTGGTAATCCAGGGTTTGTTATTAGGGAAGCGTCTCACTGTTCTGATATAGTCAGTATCACACTCAGTCATGGCATTAATGTCCTCTCCATGTGTTTAAATCTCTGTCTGCCCATATAATAAGGAAGCCTGGCAGAGAGACTTTGGAGTCGGAGACATGATTCTGCAGCCATTTCTCAGTAAAACATAATACTGCATTCCCGATATTCTTGCTGAGTCTTTGTCAGGGTTTGACGTTCATCCAACTTTTTAGCTAATGATCTCACATTGTCCATTATGATGGATGGCAGAGATGATTTGAACTTCCTTCTTCTCTCTCTCCTCTTTGCTCCTACTCTGCATCCATGATGCCTCCTTTTCAGCTCCTCTGGGATTTCTGGCTTTAGTTGTCATGTTATTTTTGCTTTTACAATGTTAATCACCTGGTCCCTGTTGTAAACCACCGTGTTGTTATGATGTATTAAGAAAAATCATAGCATCCAAGACAAGAAGGAACAGTTGTCCAAAAAAAGCATTTTTTTCCAATAAAAGCAGGAATGAAATTTTGAAAAATAGAAAAAAATCTCAATGAAAGTAACAGAGCTACTCCAAGGTGCTGCCACCCTGAGTGGTGGAATTTTAGAATTACAGCCTTAAATTACTATGAAATGGAAAATAAGCAAAATGAAGACCAGAAACAGTGAGATGGGCAAAAAAGAAGCAAGACAAGAGAGTGAGATTTGAGATTAAAATATTTAAATCTTGTACAATGAGGAAAATTAGATTCCACCTAAAAAAAAGGAACCAAAAATGAAAACCTACCCCCCCTCGAAAAAAACAAACAAACAATAAATTGTAAAATTGGAGAATTGAGATCAAAATCTTTAAATTTACCCCCTAAAATGATAGGACTAAAATAAAAAAGCATTAGATGTAACTGAAATTATAAGCAAAAATGAAAGGCGATGCCAAATAATCACTATGTGGGAGCCCCATAAAAAACCTGTCCATTCTGTTCAAGAATTATTTTTTCTTTCAATCATATCATATCACCCCCCACCCCTCCACGCCTGCAATTGCTCTGGTCCCACTCGAGGGGGGCAAGCCCCCCACTTTGGGAATCACTGCTATAATCTATGGGGTATTGTCAAGAGACAGATGAAAAGCAGGAGGAATTTTTTGTATTTCTTTCTCTATTCATGCTTGAACATTAAACAAGCCCCTTATCACTAGGTGGCAGCAGTCCTCTAACTAATCAGCAGGCTGCTTGGTCAACCCAGTAGGAGAAATAGCCTACAGAGGTACACAGATCTGATGGAGTACAGTGCTGACGGAGGAAGAGAGATGGAGAAGTTTGTGACAGTGAAAAGAAAAACGACAGAAGCAACAGTGGCAAGTAAAGCAAGTGATGGAAGCCTACTCAGCCAGTATTTGAAGAATGTGAAAATGTAAATAAACACAAGCTGACTCATTTATAATAACACCATACTCCCACTTTAGTAACATTTCTGTAAAACAATGTAAATTAATCTTTTAGGATCTGTGGCTGTTTGATTTTTGGGGTTTTATTTGTTTGTTTTTACTTATTTTCACACTACTGGTCTTTCTTTGTGTGTTTGGTTTCTGTTTTAATTCTTATCTTCTATTATTTGTACTTTTGGATTTTGTTTCTTTAGATTAATATTCTCCTCCCTGTTTAATGTTTCATAGTTTCAGCTATTCCTTTTTGTTTTGTACCATTAGTGTTCATTAGTCTCCCTACCTCCGCTCCCTTTCGCCAGCCTGTTTTTTGCTCGCTGCTACAGGTGTTCTGTTTCCTCCCTACTGGTTTAAGCACTGAATGATAATTCTTGTGCATGCACAGGTCAAGTATTTTATGTCAGTTCCTTGCTTAAGTGGCCTCATCTGCAAACCACTCCATGCACCTGCAACTTGCTTGCCTTGGTACAGGGAGAACGAGTGAATGCCTGTGCCTTGTCCGAGCACTGAAGATGTACTTTAGGGTGACAGCCTCTCTGCGCCTTTGTTTCTTTTTTATCATTTATTTATGATTTGTATTGTTTGTCCACTTTGTATTTAGTTATTGACCTATAGAGCCTTTTGGTTGCCTTTGGTTTTTAAAGCGCTTTATAAATGAATGAATGACTGGATGAATAACCTGTCTTTTATACCGGGCACCTAAAGGTGGACCCTTTAAAAGCAGGATGGATTGTAGACATGGTGGACCAGGCGTATACTTTGCAGGGTTGTTAACCACCCACGGGGGTGCAATGTCATTCTACCTACCTTAATACCTCTTGAGTAGCAATGGAGGGAGTCTTTCTAGAGTCTATCTGTGCTGTTGACTCCTGGACTGTCCCTGATACCTTTGTGAGATTCTTCAGAGTGAATTATTTCCTCCATAGGAGAGGATCTTGTTGCAGCACCATTCTCTGTCTCAGTGAGGTGGGCACAATTTTCTTTTTTATATTTTTTATTGTGATCCCTTGGGACCCTGTTGGTATTCATCATCCAGTGCTTAAAGCACTGCCTCTGGTGGTCAGTAGGGATGAAATGGAATGACAGTTACAACTGTAATTATGGTTCAATGGATCCTGGTTGACTGCCAGAGCACTTGGTCCCTCAGTATCATCGTGTTTAGGTGAAAAGATTAAGAGACAGAGCTACTGGTGTCACGTGGTTATATAGATTCACCAGTACCATCAGGGGTTACACGTGGCTTTGTTGACAACATAAAATACTTGACCTGTGTATGCGCAAGAATGATCATTCAGTGCTTAAAGCATTGCCTCTGTAAAACATAGTTACAGTCTTTCGTTTCCTATCAGCTGATTGCCTCACCTGAAACCCATGTCATTATCCACCTCCTCCACTATGTAGTTATACTTCCCTATTTTTATTGTTCTTCATTGGCTCTTTGTGTGACATGGTCCAGTTTCCCTGCCAATCTACTACCTGTTCATGATCTGTGAGTTATTATTTCATTAAAGATATGCTCAATGATTATCCCTGTTCCCGTCTTCATTTTTTCTTACCCTAAATCAGTAGAACACAACAAAATCTGAGGACAAATTAAGCCATTAAATAACAAAGTCTTTGAAGATTAATGAAATACACTTTGTTTGAATGGTTTTTTTCAGCTGAATTAGTATTTGAAGTTGTTTTTTAAGCCATTTAATTTGGGCAGTGGGCAAGACAGAGTAAGAGGGGTTAGTAATGGGTGGGTAACAGTAAAGAAGCTGCAAATGTGTGTTAATCTGCAACTATGCTTCCTGATCTGGACTCTGCTATGTAAATTTTGTGGAAGAATAATACATTTGGCCAGATTCCTAGAAAGAAAAGCTGCTTGATCCAGTAACATGAGAGAACACAGTTCAGACCAGAGTTTCCCCAAAATGTTGATTAATTATTAATATAGCTAGCAATGAGTCCTTTACATCACTAGAGAAATGCTGGCCTGCTCTTTGCAGAAATGTTAATTTTGGGCCTGCTCTTTGCAGAATTATTAATTTTTGGCCTGCTCTTCTGTAGAGAATTGTTCTAAGACAGGACATTCAAGGATTACCAGGCAGGATTGGTCTTTTTTAGGCAGTGGTATCCAAAGTCAGACTTTAGGAATCGGTGTCCTTACATGTTTTAGATGTTTCCTTGATATAATACACTTGAATCAAATCAATGGTGCATTATCAGAATACTGCAGAACTTGATGACATACTGATGATGAATCAGCTGTGTAGGAGCAGGAACCCATCTAAAACATGCAACACACTGGCTCTTGAGCCAACTCAAGTGTTGGACACACCTGATTTAAGATCATGCCACAGCATCTCCATTAAATTTAAGTCCAGTCTTTCTCTTGGTCACTCCAAAATCGTCATTTAGTTTTTTAGAATTATCCATAGTTGCAGGTGCACTTTAGATCATTGTCCTGCTGCATAACTCAAGTGCACATTAGCACTAACTGATACCAGACATGCTTTTTCAGTATTTTTTTAAAAGCAGAACCCATGGTTTCATCAATTGTGAAAAGTTGTCCAGATCCGTAAGCAGCAAAGCAGCTCCAGATCACTACACTAACACCACCATATGTAACAATCAGCATTTTTTTCTTTTCCTTTTCTTGATGATGTGTTACTTTTGGGACAGATCCTACGAAGCCCCCTTGGGGGCATGGGGGAATTCTTTTCTTTTGTGTTACCTCACAAAGGTTTTGCATTCCTATGCAACAAGTGTGAATTCTGCATTTCCTCATAATAGGTTTTGCATTTTCTTGCAATAATGTACTAGTCAGCTCATGCAGCATCTTGAATACTGAAAGTCTTTCTGCTACAATATAAGGTTTTTGAACAGGCTTTACATGTATCTCATTTGTGAGTTATCTGAAATTCCATATCTTTTGCTTTAAGATGCAAATGCACCACAAACTTATGTACAAAATGCAAAAGCAAAACAGGTCAAACATGGGCGTTCCATCCCTCCTAAAACATAAACATAAACTTTGCATAAGAAAGAAAAAAAAGAAATACATCTTCTAAAAGTCTTCCTGCTGAAAACCGGAGAGGTTTTCTTCTTTTTCATTTTACTTTTAGTTCTTCTTATTTTTTGATCCATGGTGACTCTGTGACTAATCAGGTGGCAGTTCACTGCTCTGCATTGACAGGGCCTGTTATGTGAAAATGAAACTCTGTCATTAGCCATTAGTGCAGCCTCACTTGTTCTCTGTGGATAAAGAAGCCAGTTCATGGTCACAGTTTGGATTAATATTACTGGTGATTATGGGTAGGGGCAGTGTGAGGGGCAGGTGTCTCTGATTGAGCAGTACTTTTTAATCCAAAGATTTCAATTAATAAATCAAAAAGAACTTAGTGTTTGTTGCAGATTTAAACTTCTCACCTATGTTAAAAATATGTGTGTCCGTTGCTCTTTTTGTTGTTGTTGTTTGTTTTTTTTTTACAGAACAGAGCATGCTGACTTTCAGCCTATTGTACTTGAAGTGAATATTCACTTCAGGGGTGTGTGCTGTGAATATCTACCTCCATTGCTAATTCACACAAAAAGCTTTAACCACCCAGTCCAGGTGTTTAACTCGAACTTTGATTTTTGTGATCTGACATTAAGATCAAAACTCTTGTGTGGTCATCTCAAGCAGTCACAATTATACCTAATTGCAGTATAGAGAAGCCAGTTAAACTAGCATGTCTATTTTTGGAATGTGGGAGGGAGCTGGAGCACCCACAGACAACCCACACATGCACAGAGAGAACATGAAAACTCTGTGCAATAAGACCTCAGCTAAGGGGTCAAACCAAAGAACTTTTTTGCTCTAAAACACCATGCTATATTTTACTTGTTTGCATGTCCAGTCAACAGGAATGGCCGTCTCCTGAAGCTGCCCAAATGATGCAACTGTATTCAAATCATCTTCATTCAAATCATGCCATGTTGCCATGAAAAATACTATAAAAAAGTCGAAGTGAAAACTTATTTATACAAAATAATGGCAACTCAATAAAAAATATGCAATATAAAATAAGTGATTGCATAAATATTCACCCCCTTCAAATCGGTATTCAGTAGATGCATCTTTGGCTCCAATCACAGCACAGGGTCTGGGGATAGGTCCTCATCAAGTTTTTACATCTGGACACTGCAATTTTAGTCCATTCTTCCTTGTGAAACTGTTCAGGCTCTGTCAGGTTGTGTGGGGATTGGTTATAAACAGTCTGTTTCTGGATTTTGACTGGGCCACTCAAGAACATCCATTTTGTTGTCCTCAAACCATCTCTGTGTACCTTTAATTGGATGCTTCAGGTTTTTGTCTTGCTGGAAAATAAACATCCTCTGAAGCCATAGTTCTTTTGAAGATGGAAACATAATGGCCAGAATGCTCCATTTTGGTATCATGGGACCACAGAACTTTCTCCCATGTGACCGTAGAGTCTTCCACATGGCTTTTGGCAAACTTTCATCAAGTTTTGATATGAGTTTTCTTCAACAGTGGTTTTCTCATTGCCACTCTCCCATACAGCTTTGACTGGTGACAAACCTGGTCAACAGTTATTGTATGCAGAGTCTTTCTCATCACAGCTGCTGAAGCTTGGAACTCTTGATGATGGATTTCACTGAACGCCAGGGGATGTTCATTGCCTAAGAGATTTTTTTCATCCATCCCAAACTGTTTTGCAGTTTTCTGGAAGTTTGTTTCAGATTTGTGGAGCATAGAAACTGAATGCTGCTTCTCCATGTTTGGTTCTGGTTCTGGGGATGCAGTGTAGACCAGAAGCAGAAAACCTGAGTTTTCCTGAGGAAGGTTGATACAGCAACAACGGGTCTTTAATGTAATTTGGTGCTAAGCCATTCAGAGATTTATAACCTAACAAAAGTATTTTAAAGTCTGTTCTCTGAGCTACAGGGAGCTAGTGTAAGGACTTTAGAACTAAGGTGATGTGCTCTATCTTCCTGGTTTTAGTGACAACATGAGCAGCAGCGTTCTGGATCAGCTGCAGCAGTCTGATTGATTTTTTTTTTAGGCAAACCTGTTAAAACACTATTGCAGTAATCAATCCGACTAAAGATAAACACATTGATGATTTTCTCTAGATCTTGTTGGGACATTAGTCCTTGAAGCCTGGAAATGTTCTTCAGGTGATAGAAGGCTGACTTTCTAACTGTCTTTATGTGTCCTTGAAGGTTCAGATCTGAGTCCATCACTACACCCAGATTTCGGGCCTGATTACTATAACTGAAGCTGTGCGGTGACTCTAGATCATTCCTCTTTAGGTCCAAAGATAATGATTTTCAGTTTTGTTTTTGTTCAGAAAGTTTTGGCACATCCACACACTGATTTGTTCTAATCCTCTGCTCATTGCATGGATAGGTTCAGAGCCACCTGGTGACATTGGAATGTAGCGCTGTGTATAGTCTGCATAGTTATGGTAATTAATCGTATCTCTTGTTATAACTTGAGCTAGTGGGGAGCATATAGATAATGAATAGAAGGGGTCCCAGGATTGAACCTTGGGGGATTCCGCATGTGACTTTTGTCCACTCTGATGAGAAGTTACCTATTGACACAAAGAAATCCCTGTTCTTTAGGTAGGATTTGAACCAACTGAGAACTGTACCAGAGAGTCCAACCCAACTTTCCAGTCACGTTAACAATATCTCATGGTCAACAATGTCAAATCCTGCACTGAGGTCCAACAGAACCAACACCATGGTTCTTCCACAGTCTGTATTTATACGGGTGTGATTGAACACTTTGACGAGGGCAGTCTCAGTACTGTGGTGAGCACAGATACCAGACTAAAAAACATCAAACCAGTTGGTCAGTGTAAGGAAGCTATTTAACTGTTGAAACACAGCTTGTGCAGTAATTTCACTGATAAATGGAAGGTTGGAGATTGGCCTGTAATTCTGCATATGGGATTTCTCCAGATTGCTCTTTTTTATCATTAGTTTAAAAACTGCTGTTTTTAAAGCAGGTGCAGATTAACCCTCTAATTTTTTAAATTTTCTCTACAAAAAAGTTGGCAAAATCATTACACGCCCTGGTAGAGTGGAGTTCAGGTGGTAAAATCACAGGAGGATTCCTGAGCCTTTCAACTGTGGTAAATAAAGTGTGAGCATTGTTGATGTTTTTGTTCATGATTTCCGCAAAAAATGTTTTCCTTACATGTTTTAGTTATGAGTGATAGCTTCGCAGTCTCTCTTTGTAGATTTCATAATAAACGTGAAGTCAAGTTTTACGCTATTTACGTTCAGCCCTATGACAAAGGTTTCTTTCACATCTCACTACTGGGGCATTTCTTCATGGAGATTTCTTCCTAACAGACATGTCCTTCAGTTTAACAGGAGCAATGGAGATAGAATGAAAATTATCTCATAACTCATCTGCTGGGTTACACAACAGAACTGAGGTTGAGGAGCAGATTTAATTAAGAGCTTCAGCTGTGTTGTCTGTAAAAAAATGTTTTGTTATAATATCTGTTTTACTAAGTGAGTCAACAGAGACTGTACTTTCAAAAATAACAGAGAAATGATCCGACAGGGCGACATCAATTATATAGACCTTAGAAATATTTACACCTTTGCTGATGATCAAATCCAGAGTGTGCCCTCGATTGTGCATTGCTTGTTTGATATGTTGAGTCAAACCAAAGTTATCAAGTATATCACACACCTTTTTTGTGGCTTATCAACATGGATGTTGAAGTCCCCTACAATTATTAGACAGTCATAATCAACGCATATAACAGATCAAAGCTAATGAAAGTCAATGAAAAAATTGTATATATATTTTGGGGTTTTGTATAGAGTTAGTGTCAGAGTTCATTTATGACCTTTTATCTAAATTCCCAAATATTCAAAAGAGTCAGATTTGCCAAAGAAAAACCTTTTTACAGTGAATCATGAGATATTGGAGCAACCCCTCCGCCCACCTTTTGTTTTTGATTATCTCTTAAAAAAATTGTAGATAGGAGGTGCTAATTTAATTAGTACAGATGTTTTGTAACTTTTATCCAACCATGTTTCTGTTAGAAACATAACATCAACATTATGCTCAGTGATAAAGTTATGAACCAGAAGTCCTTTTGTTGATAATGACCTTATATTTTCAGCAGAGCCAATTTAAGTGACTTGGTGGTAATAGTTCTTTAATTTCAGGCTGCTTTAGACAGGAGATTAATCTGCGATTTGAATTTATACCATTGCATATATTTTTCCTGTTAATTTTCTTTTAGTGATCCGGACAGGTATTATCCTGCATCGTACTGCCGGGGCTGTCCAGTTTTCACGAAAGTTAAGAAATATTATCCCAGGTGACGAAACTTATGAACTGTCCTGGCTCTGAGAAGACAGGTCCTACTCTTAGCTCCCAGTAGATGTTGATGGGGTGAGGGTGTTGAGCCAAGGAGGGTAGGTAGGGAGGCTCCCTCGCTTCTCAGCTTCATTTCCATCTGGAGTTCTGGGAGATGGCTGCTTATCGGTTTGTTTTGGAACATTGTGCGACTGCTGGTTTTGTGCTTGTCCTTCTACAATCTTTGCTGGGACAGTGATATCATTGTTTACATTATCCTGTTTTTGGAGAGATTACCTTATGTTGTTAACAATGTTGAAAATGTTGGCAGTGAAAAGTTTTTTCCCATTTAGGCCGACTCCATCTTATCTGAAGAGATGATAGCGCTCCCAGAAAAACTTGTGATTGTCAATAAAGTTCCTTGGTAATGGAGTCAAAGAAGGTGAAATCATGTTGGCTCCAGCTTCTTGTTGTTTTTTCTTTGGTGCTGGTGTTGACGGAGGATGTTTCGGTTCAATTCTGGCCATGCTGTATCATCTAGGTGAGGGGTCCATGCCATTAGACATGTAGTCAGATGCAAATGATGAGATTTATTTTTCGTCTTAGCTCCGAGACAGTTCCAGGTGTATGAGCTACTTGCTGAGGTGCTCGGAGGCTGTTGTTTTGAAACATCGGTGGAGTTGTTTCATTTCCTTAACCTGCATTGATCTCTATATTTACCTCCAGTTGAGAAACCCTTAGTTCTATTGATTGAAGTTCAATTCAATTCAATTCACTTTATTTATATAGCGCAAATTCACAACAAATGTCGTACCGAGGCACTACACACACAAAAAAAAAAAAAAAAAAAGTTCAATCATACATACGTTCCAGTTGATCCCAGTTGTCAAACAGTACTGTAGCTCAATTAATTATTCAAAGTAGTTCAAAAAGTTTCGAAGGAAACCCAGCAGATTGCATCGAGTCATTGACTTGCAGCATTCACTCCTCCTGGACGAGCAAGTAGCAAACATTGTGTTGCTGACTTTACAGCAATTCCTCATATCGAGCATGTATGTAGCGAATGTGGAGAGCAAAAACTCCCCTTTAACAGGAAGAAACCACCAGCAGAACCTAGCTCAGTACAAGTAGCCATTTGCCATGACTGACTGGGGGTTTGAGAAGACAGAGCAGAATGCACAAGACAAACAGATGAGCTGATGTAAGATTATTTTCAATGTTCATGAAAATGAAAAGTTATTATCAGGAGAAGGATATATATATATATATATATATATATATATATATATATATATATATATATATATATGGATGGAAAAGAAAGGAGAAAAGAAAGGGAGAATGGTGGGGAAAGGTTTAAAGGGAAAGAAGGAAACAGGAGTAGAGGAGATAAAGAAGCAAAGAAGCATAGAGGGAACACAAGTCAAGACCCTAAAAGCCATCCTGTAGACCTGCAGAAAGAGAAAAAACAAAACCGAGAAACCACATCAACACATATGTGCATGTGTAATAATCACAATAAAAAAATCACTGAAAAGTATATGGTACAACTTAACACAAGATGTGTTTAGCTAGATTTACAAACATTAAATAATATGGTGTTGAATGAACTGAAGAATTATGGTAAGATCATTCCAGTTTCATGCAATCTTATAATATAATTGATGAATAAATAAATAAGTAATAATTATTTTCCACATAGGTAAAAAGCCTGACAAGATAAATGAGCATATAGTCTGCACACTGAAATGTGTTTCCCCTTTTTGAGTGATTGAAGTAAAAGGGATTAAAATGAAGTATATGTAACTAGTGTTGTGATGATGTGATGATTGAATGTTGATTTTAAGCATTTATTGATTGTAAATCATGTTAAACACATTATGATTGTGACAACGAATGTGATCAGTTGAAGTTGATAGGGTTAGTAAAGGTCAGAACAACAAGAAGTATAAAAGAGGAACAAAGAGCAGGCATAGGAGTCAAATTGGGGAAGTAAGTCCAGATGGCCGTTGAGAGTGGACGCCCAAGTTGCGCAAAAGACTTGAACGAACCAAGAAGTCATGAAAAAAGGCACGTAGCACCTTGAAATACACAACAATGGGATGGAAGGGTATAAAAGCCCTTGAGAAGAGGAAGAGCTCGATTACTGCTCGCTGCAGGAGTCGAGTCAACTTGGAACGCAGAAAGAGGAATGAAGAGGACCGTACCCAGGAGCCACGGAACGACGGAGGACTTTGCATCATTGGATCAGGTAAAAGCCAACGCCCTCAGCTGTAGTTCCAGATCGGGCTGCTGTTCTTGGATTTCTGCAGAGGATACCCCGACCACTTCTAACAGACTTGGTTGATGGATTATGTTCAACATCTAATGGAAAGCTGCCTTATTCTGGACAACAACACAGGATCTTCACTCATCCATCAAGAGGAGAACGTCGTCTAGTAAAGGCACCTTTCCACCCCAGGACTTCAAGGAGTCATCTGTTATGAGGACTGCTCCTTCTGGGGTATGAAATTGAGTTGCTCCCCAAAAAGCCTCTTTCTCTTAGATATATGGTATCAGAGTTAGGGAAAGATAGTTGATTCGGTTTATGCATAATTAAAGATGATGATTTTGTTTATATTTCTGCTGATACTTAACCCTGCTAAAGCATACTAAAATAAAGAAGCATGGAAAATTCTAGAAAAGTTGTGGACAGTTAAATTAATTGAGTCATTTTACAAGTGGAGTTCTCTAATGAGTGTAAAACATGGTATGGTACATGGATCTAATAAAGTTGGGAGGTTTTTAATGGTTACCTTAGGTGAAATTTATAACAATGGCCCTGGAACTCAGGCCGAGTTACTAAAATTTATCTAGCTGGTGACAAGTGCACGTTGTTTTTAGAGGAAAAGCTATTATTAACAGGTGTGGTTCTTGAAGTTGGACTGCTGCTAGGCTACTCAGTTAGCCACTTCATGAACTGAAAAGGGGTGTGACATCTGGAACAGGAGGTAGTGAGAGGCTAGACGAGTTTTTCTCAACGCCAGCTTAAACAGATTATCCCAGGAATCTTTGTGCAGGGTAATACCCTACAGGTTTAGGGATTTTCCGGACCCGTTAGATGGAGAGCTGGTAATAAGTCGGTCCAATAGGTTGAGTTAGAAGAGGGAGGGGTTGGCTTATGTGCAACAATGGTCAGGTTTTCACCCAAACTCTGAATTGAAGAATCATTTTTTTCCTCTTTATAGGCCAGTGAGTAATCTTTGTGCCAGAGACAGCACTTGCAATTCTGAGCCCTCCCCTTCCTCTCTCTTCAGCAGTGTTTCTCTGAGGAGCATAATGTAACAGCATTACAACTATTTTTAAAAAAATTCTTCTTATTCTAATTCTATAGGTTTTATGTCAACGTCATTGGACCATCTTTTCAAACATGCTGTTGTCCATCCATCCATCTGTCCATCCATCGTTTATACCCACTTCAACTTTCAACCCCTGACCCTGCGGGTCAGGGGTTGAAAGTTGATGTATATCTCCAGCAATTATAGCAGGTATATATCCTGCAGGTAAATTGTTTCAAATACTGGATAATTGTGGTAATGTTTTCTTTCTGTCTTTATTCATCCATTTATTTCAGGAAGAAACACATGGAGAAAATATTATTATTATTATAATAGAAAATATCGTTAAAGTAAGTGCTCGTGTGTGGACCCTTGGCTGGTGGTAACAAAGCTGTGTTGCGTAGATGAGGTTGTTGAACTTTCCCTCCACTAACACTAGAGACTATTGGTTGTAGGGAAGTCCCACTCTGTTTTTAGGCAGATTTGAGAACAGAGTTAGTCAGGACAATTTGTCTTTAGAAGGATGCAGGAAAGAATAATTCAAACTGAAAGCAGAGAAAGAAACAGAACCAGACGAGAAAGCAAGATGGAGACACCGCTTTTGAGGACTAGCCTTGGTGAATAAGCATTGCCTTGAAGATGCTCCATTCCGACAACCAGCAGCTAAGGTGAGGTCCAGACTGTGAGATAGTGGTACCGGCTATGTCCATCTTTTTTCATTAAATTTATTAGATTATCATATGAATTTAATCAATTAACTGAATCAATGAAATCAGTCCACTGTAATTTCATCTCCACATTATTGTCTCCAAATTGTTATTAACCTTTACTCCACATTTCATGAGCTTCCATTTTATTTCTCATAATTTGGCCATTAACTTTTTTGTCACTTTCATAGCACAATTAGAGTTGATTTTGTAAATATTTGCATCTCAATTCCTTGGTAAAACAGTTCCCATGCTAAGAAAAAAGGCATATTAATCAGGAAATTATTGATTCCCCCAAATTAATAATGTTATTCAAATTACCCAAAATGTCTTCTTTTACTCAGGAAATCAGGCAATAGCTAATCAAACTATAACGTAGCCTTAAACACTATATGTCTGACCGTTAGAGTAAAGATGAAACACTTTCTCCTGTATTTTCATCCAGGTGAATAAAGTATTCACATTAAAAGCATGATCAGTTCTTTGATGGAAATCTAACAAGTGAGAGTTTCAAACTAGGACACAAATCACTTTTAAGTTGTAAAAACCAAAGACTTGACACTCAAATTCTTGCCCTAAAGACAAGAGACTTGACTTAGACTAGTGTTCTGAATCTTGAGTTTTTTACACAATGTTTTATTGAAAGCTAGAGACCACAGCTCTGACAGATAATCTGCTGCATCACATATTTTACTGACATGATCCCATTAATATGTTAGCTGGTGTGGTTTACAGACCATGGGGTTTGAATGGCTCATAATAACCTGTTCATGTTAGCTGTATCTTCAAAATAATAATCACACAGACTTCTGTCTAACTAAGCACTTTTCTTTTCGGAACAAATTAAACTTACCTTACCTTTGACCAATGGTGGGTCATCAGGGCCAGCAAGGCCTTCTCTGCTGGTCACAATCAAAATCTTCAACATGTATCTACAACCTAAATTGTAATGTCTTGTGATGGAGCAGTTCTGTCCCTCTAGCTGATAGAACGCACACGCATACACACACCCACACACAGCAATGCACGTGCGTACACACCCATCTAATGACATGTCCTTCTCCATATATGACAGTGACACCCAGATCGCTTTAACACTTACCTTCCCCTGTTGTTGTCCATGGTGCGACCAAAGATCCACCATGGACCACCCCTATTTGCTCGTAGAAATCGGTACTCATACATTCACATTTAAGCATACTCACATAAGTTTGCACTCACCCGTGTAGCATTGTTCGGCCTGCCTGTGGCAGCTTGAGTAAAAGTGGGCATAATACTTCCGTTTTTCCTATATAGAAAGTGAGCATTCTTCCACCAGCAAGTTTAATTCTAAATTATTTTTAACTAAGGAAAAACAAGAGCTTCAGATTGAAAGCGGGAAATGAATATTGATTGTTTTTTGTGACATCAGTGTTTTGTTTTTCTATGTAAGAAAATAAATGATTAATTCTTGGCTGATCTGATTGTGGGGCAGCGCTTAGGGTTTATAAGAAGAGCTTTTGGCCCTGCTGAAGTCAGTCTGGTCTGGTTACAGAGGTAACATTGATGTGCAGCACTAAGAGAAATATTCTGGAGAACAAAGTTGTAGATATTATCTATAAATGTATATATACACTCAATTTTTCTTCCTACTCTGCACTTTTGTTTTTGGGAGGTGTATAAATAAAATAACATCCTTCATACTTCAACGTTCCCTCCATGATGTTTTTTGGGGCCTGGGCACCATAAGCACTATAAGCCAAGCTTATGGTGCCCAAGCCCACCATATGAGCTGCTAGAAAGAACCCACAACATGTTTGTTCAATGGAATTGTATTAATTTACTTCTATTCTCCTTTTTTATGATGTTTTTCTTTCTGTTGCTGCTTCCCATACATGTCTGTATGTCCTGCCAGGGGCAATCTAATCTGCCCAGGGCCTTTAGAATCAGCACAGCAGGCCCATGTTAATTAAACTATGTAGAGACAGAACTGTTTTTTTAACCAATCAGCTTTCACATTCGCCACACTGGCCCACAATGGCATCAGTAGTTTTCTCCCCACTGATTGGATAATCAGAGCAAAGCTTTTAAAAACTGGACATCATAAAGAGAGGCCAGCTAGCCCCATTGCTAGCCAGCTTGTCTCAGCTGGGAAAAGTGTTTGTCCGCCACTTTCAGGCCAGTGTCTATGAGCGGTACCACTGGCCGACTGCCTTTGTGGAGCAATGCAAATTATATTGCTGGGAATGCCTGCTATTTGCAAGTGATCGACTTGGTGTTTGGTGTAACAGGGTTTGCCAATACTACTGTCGAACGGACATTCTTTGCCCTCAAGTGAATAAAAATGCATGTCAGAAATACAACAGGACAGAGGTGACTCACAGGCTTTGCTTCCATGGCCATAGAAAAGGACTTGTTGATGGTACTATCATACATTAGTCCCCTAATAACTAAAATTTATAAACCTCTCCCTGCAATCTGGCAACAGTCCAACTACCCTCAAAACCGCTCTCATCAGATTACAGACCTATATCAAACCTCACTTTCATTTCCAAAATCTTAGAAAAAATTGTTTCCTCCGAACTCCACAACCACATCAAACATAATTCTCTATACAAAAAATTTAATTCCAGCTTTTGACCCTCTCACAGCACTGAAACTGCTCTCAAAGCACTGAAAGAATTAAGCAGATAAATCAGCTCAGATTTCTTTTAAAGTAATGGTGATGGCCCCCTAAGTCCCACAGAGTTAACAGAATCAGCTTATGTCCCTGACATTATTAATGAGCTGAAAATAGGTAAAACTGATGCCCTGTGATTCCATCAGAGGCAATATTTATCTCTTCCATTTGAATTTGTGACAGCACTTGTGAATAGCTTCCAACACAGCAGCTGCCATCCACCATAATGTGCTCCAGATGCCCAGCAGAAGATAAAATGAAACGTAGTGACTTTATTCTGTTACAAGCTGACACACTAACTGCCATGCACAAAACAGCACTGAGTTCTGGACCCAAACAGTTCTAGATTCACTGCTCAGCTCCCTGTTGGAATGAGTTCTTAGGGTAAGTTGCTGTTTTCTATTTTTACACATGGCATTAATTCAATTTGATTCAGCTGATTTCTATAGTATTGCCTCACAACAAATGTCTCATTTACAGAAAAAAAACAATGAACAACAATGGCGATATTAATAATAATATACAGTAATCTGATAAGCATTCTATTATGTAATTTTCAATAACAAAAAAAAAAACAAAAAAACAAAAACAAAAAAAAAAAACAGTTTGAAACTGATTTCTTAATAAAAGACTGTGTATAAAAAGATCCATAACTGCCATGATCCTGGTGTGTGGGTATGAGTTTCTGTTCATGTGTGAGTTCTCTTCCTGAACAGATTATCTTTGTTGGAGGGTGTGGCTGGCCTGCTGCAGATCACACACACACACACACCTGTCTGCAATCACCTCATCAGAATCTGGAAATTGGAGGAGCTGTTGGATGATCATTCTGCACCTGATGATCAGCCTTCTTTTGGTAGAGTCAAGCCCCTATGCTCCTCTCTGAGAATATTTTTTCCTTAATTGAGAAAGAAAGAAGTTAGTTTTTTTTTTTTTTATTGTCTTATTTTAATTCAAACTCCTTGTGTACTTTGTGCCTCCCAAGGTTGAAGATTGGTTTGGTTTCCACACCATCCCTGGTTCCCTTGGTCAGAGTAATCCATGTCAGACCACTCCTGAATACTCATGAGATTCACTAGTCTCCAGTTCTCTCCTTTCTGCCCACTCTGAAACTTTCTGTTGAATCATCACCTGGATCTCCAATAACTGTCCACTCTGAGTGCACCTCCTGGAACTCATCTCCTCTTTATGTCATCTCCATCAGCAACCTCTAACCTGGATCTCCTCTATCCCCTCAACCCCTCCTTCATCCTTCAAAACACTAAGTCATCTCATTCATCCTTCCTGTCTAAAAATTCATCTCAGTATTTGTCCTTTTCTCCATCTGACTGTTTCTCTATCATTCTGGATGCTGGCAAACCTCAGACTCTGAACCCACTCTATTTTGCACAATTTTGTTGTAAATTAAGATCCATTTACCATATATTCAGAGTTCTGTGTATGGTTCTGCATGTGGGTCAGGAAGTTACCTAGAAACATAATAACACTTCCTCTCTCACTGTCTGACCTTAATTCTGCCTGAAGTGTTCCTGTTTTAGACTGAGTAGTATTATCAGAATGAGTTCCAGCTGGCTAGATTTGAGACTTTCTTTTTTTTTTTTTAAATATGTTGAAATTCATAAGTACACAAGGATTACTGTGTTTCCAGGTTTGGGTCATCCTTGGATGCAATTTCCAATTTAAAAAAAAAAAAAAAAAAATCTCTTTAAACAACTGTACATCTTTGCTCTGCACATTTACATAAAGTGTAAACAGCATGGGAAAGACCAGCCATCATATTCTTCAGGAAGGAGATGGGTTTTGTGTCATTAAAGAGGAGCTTGTATTAGTGTGAAATGTGCTTATAAACCCTATGCTATTCTGTACAGACATGGGCTAAAAGGTCACTCAGCAAGGAGGAAGCCATTACTCAGGGGCACATAAAAAGGCCAGACTGTAGTATACCAGTGCACAAAAGGACAGAGACCATCATTTTTGAATACATGTCCTGTGGTCTGATAAAATGAAGTGTCTGGAGATGACAACTATTACCGCATTTGGAGGAAAGATGGGGAAGCATGCAAGGTAGAAAATTCCATTCCAAATGACAACTTCATGTGATATGAGTATTTTGATGCAAGATGGACCGGTATGCTTAGCAAAACTGATGGTTTAATAAAGAGTGGAAATAGTCTAGGAACATCTCAACGCTTAGACATACATTAAGAGCTCAAATGATGTGTGCAAGTAAGGTGGCCCAAACCTGATTCAGTTGCACCAGATCTCTCAAAAGGAATGCCCCAAAATTCCAGCAACTATTGTGAGAAGCTTGTGGAAGGGTGCCCAAAATGTTTGCCCCAAGTCATTCAGTTCAAAGACAGTCTTGCCAAATGCTGAAGAAATATATGTCGACTTCTCAGTTGAAGAAAGTTAAAAAAAAAAAAAAAAGTCATTTAGTAAAAGGAGAAAACTTTGGTAACCCTATGAGATTAAAATATGGGATATGCAGGATATGTTTAGTATGATTTAATATCAAACAAGGAGAAGAAAATATTTTGTCTTTTGTGGTTGTATATGCCATATCTAAAAAAACAAAAAAAAAACCTTAAAAGTATTTAATAGATTCTAGAAAGATAGAACCAAAATCCTCCTGTTTAGCCATCATCAAACTTAAACTGCTTCTCCATCTCTTAATTCTATTTTTCTTTTTGGTTTAACAAAATGTTATCTCACCATTTTACAAAGATGTAAAGCCAGATGTGTAAATGGACAATAATAGGATAGGCAGGTAGCATCAATACATTTAAAATGCTCGAAAAAAAGTATGAAGAAAGTACAACCAGGGAATAATTTCTGCTCTGTGTACTGTATTGGCCTCCAAAGTATCGCAGTCCTGCAGACTTGAGTGTTGGCTGGGGCTGTGGATGATTGGCAGATTCTCTTTTCCTCCCAGTTATCTGATCCCACGGAGCAGCTTCAAACCGGTAGCAGCAGCACAAGGGGAATCTGCAAAAAACCCAACCACTCTGTCATCCAACACGCCTCTCTCAAGCTCTTCATCTTAATCACATCTTGTAGCAGCCGCCAGTGTTTCTGATAGCACATCAGGGATTCTACACACACTCTCAGCTAGTTAGCACACACATAAAGCCACACAACAAAGATAAAGCCATTGGCTGATGGAGATGGTTGTGCAAAAAAAAAAAAAAAAAAAAAAAAAGAAAAACATACAGTGTTTCATTGTACACTGATGAGGAAATGTGATCATTAAGTGCAGTTATGCAGACAAAGCTGCTTCATTAGAGTAATAGCAGGCCAGGATCCGCAGCAGCATAATCAGGCATGGAAGGTCATGAGAAATGATGGAGCAGCAATTCTCTCTCTCTCTTCCTCCTCAACTGGAGGATGGAGTGTGCCACCTGGCTCATCTATCACAGCTGGAACTGCTGAGATGGTGAGTGCTGCCAATAAACAACCCTCACAAAAATGAAGCTCGCAGAAAATCCACTTACAGGCACAGAGATGGCCGCCCTGGATCCCAGCAGACTGAATGTGTAGCTATGAGCATACTGCAGTCATCAACATTTGTATGCTTTGTTTTTAGGTCTGTCAACTCAAACAAATGATATCCACAGATTTCTTACTAGCCTGAACTGCATGCATGTCTTTTTCTCTGTGTACCTTTTCATACTTCAATACTGTGAGTTTTTCATGGCAAGACAGCGTTCCTCCTACTAAATGCTCTTGTGGCAGAAAAGAGGTAAATTTATTGTTGCACAGTCCCAATGTCATGCTGAAAGGCACTTCATAGTGCAGAGGAGGCTTGTACAGGAGCCCACTGTGACTGCAGGCAGCATTCAGGTGTTTTGTATGTTTCTTTACAGATATTAAAGTTTTAAAACTGAAATCTATTAAATGGATCCTCAGTATTGTTACTCCAAAAAAGACAGTTAATTGGCTTTGTTTGCTCTCCATTACCCTACACCATTTCTTGAAAATATAAATATGGTAAATTACTTCAGTAGGTTGCAAAGCATATTTACACAACTAATTTGCAACAGTAATTGCACAATAAAGAAAACATAATGCTGACCAGTTTATGTTTTCTATTAATTTAATGAAAGAATAGTAATTAAAGCAGCAGTGATATGTTTCGTCCCATATATGCTTCCTTTTATTTCATTGTTTTTATATTGAGGCAGCTTGTAGTAACAAAATACTCAATTCCAACCTTGGGTGGAGCTGTATTTCATCAAGCCTCCATAGTCACCAGAACTCAATCTAACAGGGGAAGGATGTCATGGAACATGAGATTCTCATTATGGATATGCTGCAGACAAATCTCTAGCAACTGCAGAGCACTGTCAGGTCAATATGTACCAAGAGCTCTCAGGAACGTTTCTGATGTCTTGTTGAATTGAGACCATAGATAATTACGGCAGCTCTCAAGGTAAAAGTAATTAAAATGTGTAAATATGTCGTTTTCCATGTATTTATTAATAAAGAAACTAAATTTAAGAACTAAGTCTAAAACATCAAAGTTTGACTTAAGGTCCTGAGAAAATGTATAAGATTCTGTTTGTTTTTCCTTTTTTTGTCCCACTTTGTTTCATCAGATCATCAACCAATTTTTAAGGTCAAAGATAACCTGAGTTAAAAAAAAAAAAAAAAAAAAAAAAAAAAAGATTTGAAAATTTTGTTTTAAGGGAAAAAAGCTACCCAAATAAAACTGGCACTATGGGAAAATGTACTCTACCCCAAGATTTTTTTTCTCTTCATTTAAAAACTGTATTTTATTTTATTTTTTTTTTTTTTAGGGTGCCTTTATCTGACATGAAATTTTGTTTGATTATCTGATATATTAAATTGTGACACAACAGCAAAAAAGTAAATCTGTAAGAGGACAAATACTTTTTCAGAGCACTATGAATTACTCTGCTGTATGGCTGCGAGATGAAAAATGTTGTAACATAGTGTAAAGGATGTTGTTCTATAGTCCCAAAAAATAGAAAATGCTTGAAGCACAGGTAAGCAGTCAACATGTCTTTCAGTGACACAGAAAGCAATGTTTTGGAATTGCATGAATTTCTGTTTCCCTGAGCTGGACTGGCGACCAGCTGTCTAGGGTGTACCCTGCCTCTCACCCGATGACAGTCCCCCCATGACCCTTAAAGGATAAGTGGGTATAGACGATGGATGGACAGAAGAATGTCTGTTTGCATGTATTTATTCACAACACCATGCAGTTAAGTGGTGCTAACATACAACATCACAGGACAAGCACATAAAGTGGTAATTTTCATTCTGCTGAATAATAACGTCATCAAAATACACTTAACATAGTAAACCAGCTCTAAGAATGTCAGATCACTTTATAAATGCCAGCAAAATTAAAATAAGATAGAAAAAATATATATAAAATATTGGACATGAAAATGCTTAATTGGCTGAAACTGAATAGATAAAGTTGCTCAAGTTTTCAAGTTGCTCTAGCCATTGTGTTTTTGTTGAAATTAGAAAAAAAAAAAAAAAAAAAAAGTATTGCTGTAAGGCTGTTCACAGAAAACCTTACACAGTGGGTTGCAGCTCAGGTTAGTCCTTTAACAAGCAACATAGCTGCAGTTGCAAATCAATGCTTTTAAATTATAGATGACCTTGTTAATTGATTTTTCAGGAGTGTGTCTGGTTTCATCTGACATTCATGTACCTCCAAGGTGTTCCACCTATAGGTGCTGCTATGTATCTCTGCATTATGATATGCATGTTAGCAGTAAATTAAACTGTCATTTTAATTAATGCATTTTGAACTAGTGTTAAATAACTGAGATGATAACTATCATAGTTTTGAAAATACAGTGTGTTTGTGCAGGGAATAAGCAAATATCACTCTAAACCTTCACACCACTAATTTGATGATAGATTTCCTGATTTATAACTACCTCTTTGAATCCTGTGTTAAATCACGTTCTCCATCACATTTCATGAACATGACAGAACTACTTTATAAATACGGAGCTGTGTTTTACAAAGTTATCTTGTGCCAGTAGTGTTTTAGAGAATCCAGTCTATTTTTCTTACAAGCAAATGGATTTTTATCAAAGCCACATTTATAGTTTCAGAGTTCGAAAATATACATCTGCATGGCATCTGCCACAAATAGTGATTTCAAATGTTTCTGAATTGGTTATTACATTATTAAAAGTTGTTTATAGCATAATTAAAAGTGTTGTTATGGAAGACTTTAATATTTGGTACCCTGACTCCCCTCACTATTGTTTGGTTCTCCTTTGATGATGACTCATCGGCCTCCAAGCCAGCTGACTTTTCGCTTGTTAGTTTTAGTGAGTCCTCAGTCCACAGTCCTGCTCTGACCTGACCTGACCTTTCAGTGCAATGCTCTCTTTGAGGTTTGAGTGGCTCTCTGTCATCTTTATCTTAACCTGGCACAGCATGTCTCCTTTCTGTGCAACCTCTCCTCAGAATTGCTGCCTCTCCCTGCAGAGGCTCACTAATCAAAGAGCTTTTCAAGAGATGTATTGTTTGTTTGTTGTTTGGCCATCAACATCTATAGTGAATACCACAGGTAGCTAAATATTTTATACATTGTTCTATTAATAAATCATAAATGACTCTTTTGTGTAATAGGAATCATCTTGAAATATACACTTCCTATAAAAAGTTTTTACCCCCTCAGATGTTTTACCCTTTTATTGCTTTACAAATCAATCATGATCAACAAAACTTGTCTTTTTTGACAAAAAAAAACCTAAAAACCCTTTATTGTCAAAGTAAAACCTGATTTTTACAACATAATGACAGTAAAATAAAAATGTTACATGAAATAGGTGACTGCACCCTAAATATTCACCCTTCAAGTCAATATTTTGTAGATTCATCACTGGCTGCAATCATAGCAAGGAATCTATGTGAATAGGTCTCAATAAGGCTTGCACATATGGACACTGTAGTTTTGCTCTGTTCCTTTTTTTTTTTTTTTTTTTTTTCTTTTCTTTCTCTGTCCGACTTTATATGATAAATTAATCAGTCGTCTTCCACCAGATACTCACAAAACATGGAGTAATGAGAAATTCCTCTACATTTTGGACTGATTTTGGCTGAGAAACAATGTTTAGTGCAGGTATACTCTATCTGGTGCTCAAATGTCCTGCAGTAGCAAATGCACCATCATAGAAATTTGTGCACTTCCTTGATTAGGCTTATGAGTTTCACCTGTGGATGTGTGAGGCAAAACAAGGACAGAAAACGAAGAAGGCTACGAAGAGGATGCACTTTGGTGTTTTTGGAAGAAAACCACTTGGAGCAAAAGGAAACATTATACTCTGAGGAGAACTGACCTTTTTAAATAAAAAATAAATAAATAAATAAACTGAAAATCTGTCACCGGGCTCCCTGCCCTGTCAGGTCCTGAATTGTTGGGACAACCATATGAAAAGCTGCTATCCAGAGGGCTAAGTAAAAGGAGGTCCAGGTGAACTAACCATTCCATTGTTTTCACATGCTTGCTTAAAAATGTCCCTATAGCCATTACAGTATGTCTAGGGATTTTCCCCAAACAAGTTAGTTATATTGTTTACATTGTTTTGCCATTATTCCACTTTTCACTGGTCCATAATAATGTTCTTCAGATGTAATCACTAAACTAATGTGAACCAAATCAAGACATTTTTGGACTTTAAGAGTTTGCCATTAATCATTTTATAAATTGTAAAATTTAATTTATCTTCTATAGTTTTGAATGCCTTAGAAGCAAGGTTTTCTATGGAGGTGGGACAAAAAACAGTAACAGGAAAGATTACCAAAGCATAAGGATGCAATTTGCACATGTAATAGTAATTTTCCAGACACTTATATATAGGATTACCATAACCGTGACCAAACTTTATCAAAAGCATTTCGGATTGTTTATATTCGCGTACGAATATTTAACCAAAGAGAAATATTTTGGATTTAGAAACTACACACTAAAAACTTTTTAGGCCTCAACAAAGCTTTGAAATTTATTTATATATTCAGTTATTAATTAATTTATTTCATTTTTAAAAAATGTTTACTTTTGTCTGTTTTTTCACTTTTTTTCTTTTACCTGACTTTGCCTTTGGACTATGATAGCAGCTGTTTGTTGCTGTTGCTGCTCAGGTGTCAGATGTTTAGGGGTGGAGTCCTGTGGATGGAGGACTGCTCTGTTCCTTCTCAATAAGGCTTGCACATCTGGACACTGTAGTTTTGCTCCATTTGTCCTTGCAAAAACAAGTTTCCAAAATACAAGGAAAACTGTTTATAGCGTGACTGAATAAATTTATAGATAAAATCAATCTGTTAATAGACAGTCAATAATGATCATGTTATTTTTAAAAAAAATAGAAAGTATTGGTATCAGGGAAATTGTGTTAAATTGGTTAAAGACTTAAGAAACAGGCTCAGTTTGTTCAATCCGGTGATCAAACATCCAATTTTTCAAACATTACTTCTGGTGTCCCTCAGGGTTATGTGTAGGGCCCTGTTTTGCTCACTAAAGGACATCTGTAAGGCCTAAGAAAAGTTTAAGTTTATATTATTTGCTGATGACATCCTTTGTTTAAGGGACAGTCTACAAAAGCTCTTAGAGGTCAATACATCTGAAATAAGAAAATGAAAATCCTGGTTTGACATGAATAAACCATCTTTAAATCTTACCCAAACAAAATTTGTTTTTTGGGAATGGGAAAAGTAAGATACAACTAAAATTTAAGCTATATAATATTGATATAGAGGGAGGGAATAAGATCAGATTTCTAGGTGTGTTGTTGGATCATAGGATTTGTTGGAAACCTTGTATTAACTATGTAAAATCTAAAACTTACAAGAAGCATTGTAAGTAGTAAGCAGTAGTTGGGAAGTTGAGGCACCTCTTGAATTATGAATCACTGTCCAAACTTTACTTCTCATTGGTATTTCCATATATGACTAACTGTGCAAAGATTTGAGGTAATATGTATAGAAGTAATTCACAGCCTTCATAACAGGCGTGGCTGGTCTATATGGGCAAATGGGGCAACAATCCCACCTAAAAAAAGTCATTCATCCCATAAAGTAGTTCCATGTAGTACATGTGACCAGAAGCATTTGTCAGTAGATTTAACATGTCACTCTGTCAGCAGTGATTGGGACTGCAGAGCAACAACATTAGAGTCTAATTGGGGTATAGAATATTCCACCATGTGGCCACATTTTGTTGATTTTAGCTAAGTGATACAACCACTACAAATGTTACAAGTCATCTGATGCTGTCGACTGTGGGAATGTTGGGCAGCATGGAGCCTGCATGTGAATACTTTTTAACCCACTGTATGTCAGTTTTTGTGTGTGCTTATTACTGGAAGGAAATAAATGATGTGCATGTAAGCAACAAGTAAGAATGCTGATCTGTGCAAACAGCTGTCTGTTTTTAATTTTATGCATTTAAAATTCATGACATTCCTGTTTTAGGAGGGCCAGTCTTTTAACCTCTGTCTCAACTAATTGTTAAACCGGAGTGTTTTTGTGAGATGTGTGGCATGAGACTGGTACAGCCTCAATCTGCGGAGGGGAGAAAGAAAGCGACAGTGTTGTGCATAAAAGAAAGCATCTTTTATCCTGTCATTTCCCAAAGAAAATGTAACACAAGCTGTCAGTGTTGTGTTCCTAAATTCCTAGTAATTTAGAAAACAAATGTATGTTTTTGAAATCAGATGTCATGAAGCTTACTGATTTAATCAGTTATAGAACTGTAACAATGGTAAGTAATAAAACCTTACCAGGTAATTTTACAAAAACTATTCAGTGACAGAAGGTTGTGGTTTGAGAGGTGAACTCAACTTCAAAATACAACATGCCCATTTAACCTTGAAAAATGAGTATCTTAATCTGTGGAGTGAAATTATGGAACAAATTAGACATCCAATTTAAACAAATTAACAATTCAATTCAGTTTATTCCTATAGCACCAATTCACAACAAACGTTGTCTCGAGGCACTTTAGGAAAAAAAGTCATGTCAATTCAATCACACAACTGATCCTAGTTAGTAAACAGTGCAGTAGGTTTTATTCAAGAGAGTTAAAAAAGTTTTCTGAGACCCAGCAGATGGCATCGATTCATTCAGTTCAAAAGCACATACAAGAAGCATACAGTTGAAACTGTATATTTACATAAACTGAATAAAAATACACACATTTTTTTTTCTCACTGAAGTTAAATCAGACCAAAGTTCTTTTGTTTTAGGTCAGTTAGAATTAACAAAATTATTTCTATTTGCTAAATGCCAGAAAACATAGTGAGAACATTTTTTTTTTTTTTTTTAAGTTTTTTCAAATTCAGAAGTTCACATATACATTTGGTCAGTATCAGGGATAATTGTCTTTTAAATTGTATGACTTGGGTTAAACTTTTGGGTGTCCTTCCACAATCCTCTGATAGGTTAACTGACACATTTAAGTTAATTGGAGGCTTACCTGTGGATGTATTTTAAGGCCACATCTGGAACACACTGCTCTCTTGTTTGACATGACTGGAAAGTCAAAAGAAATCAGCCAAAATATCAGGAAGAGAATTATAAAGCTGCACCAGTCTGGTTCATCATTGGAAATAATTTCCAGATGCTTGAAGGTGTCTCTTTTGTCTGTTCAAACAATTATAGCAAGTATTGACATGATGGCAATGCCCCCCCCCATCATACAGCTCAGGAAAGAGATGGGTTATGTATCTCAGAGACAAACGTGTGCAGATCGACCCCAGAACAAAAGCCAAAGATCTGGTGAAGATGCTGGCTGAAGCTGGTAAGACAGTATCATTATCACCAGTGAAAAATGTCTTGTACTGACATGGGCTGAAAGGCTTCTTCCTCAGTGAGGACTTCAAAAGAAACAAAGAAAAAAAAGAGACAGACTGCTGTTTCCAAATACATACAGGGACAAAACCTTCATTTCTGGAGACATATCCTGTGGTCTGATGAAACTACGGTGGAACTGTTTGGTCATAATGACCATCGTTACATTTGGAGGAAAAATGGGGATGCTTGTTCTATCCTAACTGTGAAGTATGGGGGTGGCAGCATGATGTTATGGAGCTGGTTCACTGTAGGATGAACTGTTAGATTTCATAAAATAGACGGCATTATGAGGAAAGAACATTATGTAGAAATATAGGAGCAACATCTAAAGACGTCAGCCAGGAAGTTAAACCTTGGGTGCAGATTGGCCTTCCAAATGAACACTGACCCTAAGCATACTGCCAAAGTGGTTCTAAAGTGGCTTAAGGACAACAAAGTCAATGTTTTGGTGTGGCTATCACAAAGCCCTGATCTCAATCCTATGGGTAGATCTGAGAAGGCGTGTGTGAGTGAAGCGACCTACAGACCTGACTCAGTTCCACCAGTTCTGTCAGGAGGAATGGGTCAGAACTCCAGCAAACTATTGAGAGAAACTTGTGGAAGGAAACCCAAAAAGTTCATGCCAAGTCATACAGTTTGAAAGAAAATTATCCCTGATACTGACCAAATGTATGTAAACATTTGATTTTGAAGAAAGTTACAAAAAAATCTTGAAAAAATGTTCTCGCTAAGTTTTCTGGCATTTAGCAAAAATATAAATTTGGTCATTCTAACTATCCTAAAACAAGACAACTTTGGTCTAATTTAACTTCAGACAATGAGAAAAAAATGTGTATGTGTCTTTTCATTCGGTGTATGTAAGTATCTGGTTTTAACTGTAAGTTCAGCAGGTATAAGTAGGAAGCCAGGTTACATTAGGTTGAAGCATATTGTTTGTTAAAGCTATTAGTTATTAATATGTGTATGTATGCATGTGTGTGTATTTGTAGGGCTACAGATTGATTTATGTTGCATATTGACGTAATAGATCTTTAATGGTAACATATTCAATATTGGTAATATACATTTCTATATTTCTATATAATGACTGTTGTATAACATACAACAGTCATTTATTAGTAAATGGCATATTTATTGTAGTAATGTTGAGGACTTAGTGTACATTGTATTGTATGAAGTTTAGTGACTATGTACCATTGCTCATTGAAAATTAAATATTTTTATTATATACAGGGACATGTAATATGGAAATGAATTATAGGGCAATAAGGGTGAGGGAGTTATTAAGTTTATTCTTATGCCTGGTCCTTTTCAAACCTATTTTTCTACATCTTGTTTGTTTTTGTTAATTCTTTTTTTACTGGTTTTATTTATTTTGAACAAAATTTCAAATAACAATAAAAGAAATTAATAAACATTTATTCATTGATTGACTGATTCATTCTAACTCTTCAGTCCTTGTCAGGTTGTGTGGGGATTGGTTGTGAACAGCCCCTTTCAAGTCCAGCTACAAATTCTATATCAGATTAAAGTCTGGTCTTTGACTGGGCCACTCCAGAATATCTATCTTGTTGTTCTCAAATAATTTAATTTATCTTTAGCTGGATGCTTTGGGTCTTTGTCTTGCTGAAAAATAAATGTTCTTCAAAGCTGTAGTTCTCTTTCAGATGAAAACTAATTGTCCTCTGGGATTTCTCTATATTTGGCTGCATTTATTTTACCTTCTACTTTTACAAGACTTCCAGGGCCTGCTGCCGAGAAGCATACCCACAGCATGATGCTGCTGTTACATGTTTCAAACTAGTGGAAACAATTGTAACAAACGTTGTTTGAGTTTGATGCCTTCTGCTTCAACCTTCAGTGAGGTCTTGGATTCTAGGGAGGGGGTGGCGGTCTGGCACGGTTTTGTTGTTGAGGAGCCGATAATCAACACAGAGTCGTAAGGACCCATCTTTCTTCCTTCCGCATATGACAGAGGCTGCATATGGTGACTGAGACTTCACAATCCACCCTTTAACCAGAAGTTCCTGAATGTACTCTTTCACCTCTTTGTAGAGTGGCTTTGGAATGGCTGCGTGGGCTCTTTAGACTGGGATGTCGTCCTTAGTCCTGATCTCCATCTGTAGGGAAGGGATGCATCCAATGTCATCACTGTTGTGGGAGAAGGCTCCACACTCCTCATAGAGCACTTCCTTTACCACCTGTTGTTCAGGACTTAGGTGACTGATATTGACAGGAGGAAGCCAGGACTCAGGTGGAGAAATGCTGAGGGATGTAACACCATTAACCTTAACTGCAGCCACTTCTTTTTAACGTGACCCTGGAGTGTCGGTCTCCAAGACCTTTATGACATGCTGGATGGTTCCCAGGGGAGTTCTCCTTGGTAGGGTGACCTCATGTTTTGAGTGATTGGAGATGGGCACTTTAACATATGGTCACCTGGAATCATTGACTTTTAAAAGGCCTTCCCCAACACCCAGGTGTCCTAAGGCAGTGCTCCCCTCAGCAAGCTCATATAGGACGAAAGGGTCAGAGGTGTTAAAGTTTGGGGGTACCCTGCACCACACGTGAACTGTTCTGCCAGGGGGGATAATAGTATGATCTCTACCCACTCTTATTGTGACTGGATCATCGTATGTCCTGGGCGGCACCTGGATGAAACTCACCATGGCCTCCACCTCCTCCTTCTCTATCCCAAATGCATTGCGGAGGAAACTGACCACTCTGGTAACTGCCTCACCTGAGGACTCCTTCCTTCTGATAACCTCCTCTAGTACATTGGCTCCGAGAAGGGGCTGGGGCAGTGGCAGCTGGCTGACAAGGAAAGGAGCCTGTATGGTCAGGTTAGGGTCATCATTTCCTGCGAGGTTGACAGTGAGCTCAACCCATCCACTGTATGGTACTGCATGGTCAGTAACTGCATAGGCACCAAGTTCCTCCTCCAATAGCTCAGAAAGGGATCTCACTGTATAATTTGAGATGTGAGTGGCAGCCCACTCTTGGTCAATTACACTCACTTGCGACCCTGAATCAAATAGGGCTGTAATTGGTTAGCCACTAAGAAGGCATTTCAGCAGGCTTTTCTTTCCAACTAGGGGTGCTTTATAGGTGACTGTTCTCTAGCTGATAGGTGTGTGTGGCTTCTGATGTTGCCTCTGTTTGGGGCGTCTTGTTATTTTACTTGAAGCTTGACCTATTGCTCGGGACTGGAACTGCTCGCTGGTCTCTGGGTGTCCCTCAACAGAGACAGAGTCCCGTTTCCCTGCACCTTGACTCACTTCAAACACCCCACTGCTCTGTGCCCTGCTTCTCCACATGCAAAGCAGTGGTTACACTCCTGTGAGTTCTGCTCAGTACACCTCGGGCAACGAGTCATGCTGCCCCTCACCTGAGCTGCGGGTTGCCTTAACAGAGGTTGTGGTGGCAAACTGGAGGGTGGCTGGTAGGGAGGACGTGGATGAATATGGGCTGGCATAGTTAGAGGTTGAGACCCTTGAGTGTTAGCTGCATGCTGATCCATCAATAAAGCCACCATCTGAGTCAAGGCCTCAACTTGAGCACTGAGCTCTCTTATAGTCTGGAGATTTTTACTGTCTGCTAGTATCTTGTGACTTGTTGTTGTGATCACCTCCCGTTTCAACTTTGGTACTGTGTGCTTGTGTTGTCTTTTTTCTAGGGAATTGGCCCAGTTGGCGTTGGTGCTCATTCTCATCGCTCATGATTTTTATGACTTGGCTGAGGATTTCCTCATCTGTAACTTGGCTGCTTGCAATTAGAGCCCTCAGTCTCTGTCAGAGGTCTGCATGTTTCATCCCCAAACCCTGATATATGGTATGGAAAAAGACTTTTTGGATGGTCCTGTGGTCATATGTGATGTCCATACTGGTGTGTTGAGTTTGGAAAAGGAGTTTCTGTTTTAGCCCAATCATGCGGTACAGGAACTGCTGGGGTGGTTCTTGGTCTGATTCCCTGGCGCACATCAATTCCTGGAACATTTCAGTCAATGCTTTCTCACTGAGGTGGGACCTGAGGAAGCCTTTGAGCTCAGATACAGTGATTGAGTCTTTGTTTATGAGCATATTTTTAAAGGCTCCTGGTTTTATGATCCTCAACACCCCCCTGACCATTTCTGCCTCCGTGAAACCCTCTTTCACTCCCTCATCGATTTGTTTACTGACGTAATTTAGGTCAGAGTTCTGATCTCCAACCTGAGCACCATGTACTTTGAAGTCTTTGCGCTGTACATAGGAGAGGTCCTTCAGACACACGGGTTGATCTGGGATCATTTGTGGGATGCTGTACAACTCTGACTCACCTTGACGGGGAGAAATTGTGATTGGTGGGGTCACAATGGATTCATACTGTCAAAGTTTCTCACCCAGTTCTTCATACACCTGTTTCAGTTCTTCTACAGACTGCATTTCTGTGCTGGGTTGAGTCATGAAGTGGGGTTGAGGCTGCATGAGTGTACTGTTAGAGTGAGGATGGAGCTGTGATGTGGGATGCTTGATTGTTGTAGACTTGGTGTGACTAGGTGTAATATGTGCACAAACATCATCCAATATACCAGCTTCAGAATTATCAGTAGCATAGGCATTCATTAGCTTATAGATCAAGTAATTCAAATCCAGCAACCGACCCATACCTTTGTCTTCCAGTCTGAGTAAGGCATCAGACTGCAAGTTAGAAATGACAAAGTCCATGCAGCTTTCTTCATCATTTGGGTACAGTTCCTTTCCATGCTGGCTATTGGTAGCAATGTCTTTTGCCACCTGATAGATGTCGTCGCTTTAGAGTTTGAACAGTTGTTTCTTGATGTTCCATACTAACTCTTTGCGAGTCACTGCCATGGTATTTGGCTCTACCATGGCTCAGCCTTCTGGTAAGTAACACACCAGGCCTCAGGACCAGCAATTTGGTTCCACTTTAGCTAGTGTACGTTGTCCTCTGTATCAGTGATGTGGCTCAGCTACAACTAGCATACGTTGTCCTCTTGATCAGCAACATGGCTCCTTGGCGATCAGCATGTGTTGACCTCAGGATCAGCAGTGAGGTTCCAGTGGACAATGGCAATTCCTTGCCACTCTGGTCTCCCACCCTGGACACCCACGGTTTGACTCCTGGCCTTCAGAAGTGTACTGTCACCTTCATCACATGGTTCTGGTATCTCTGGATCTTCTCCCGATGGTTTTGATGAGGAGAGATACCAGACGAGCCCCCACAGTTTGTTACACGTTTCAAACTAGTGGAAACAATTTTAACAAATGTTGTTTGAGTTTGACGCCTTCTGCTTCAACCTTCCTCTGGAAACACGAATTAATAACATTCGTGAATGAAGGAGAGGGCTGCCATCTTCTTCCCCAAACTGTCTCTTTATTACAAATTCTCAAAATTATGAACTCATACAATAAACATTCCTCAGTGAATGTCCCAGTGTCCTTTTGTTATTCTAAGACATCCATGAAGCCTCTACTTCAGTGGGCAGCATCAATTCCCATCGAGCATGACAGCATCCAAGGAAATTTCACAGATAAATTTAAAGATCATGAATTTACATGAAAAAAACACCTCTTTCTCAAGTGCCATAGTATTCTGAGAATACACATTAAACAGTGTGATAACACATATTTCAAGATCATGTTTTTACATTAAAAAAAACTCTCAAGTGCAACAATATTCTAAGCATACACATGGCTTTACCATTTCCCTCAAAGTGTAATAATACTAAAAGAATTAATCATGTTACTACATGTATTATTAAATATGGACGTATTCAAATGACCATGTACACTTTAAGCACTCTTGGGCTTTGGATAACTGTACGACTGACTGTAGAACTAAACAGTAAAACCGATTACCCAGTGTGGAAGACTGTAAATCATATAATAAATCTTTAAACTTTGATTAAAATATAACTGGTCGTATGTAAAGCTGAAAGTAACTTTAAAACTTCTTCACGTTAAACATCCTTCCTTTTAACACTGATAACCACAAAACACATATCAGGATACCACCGTAACCTTAATAAAGTTGGATCGGGGATTGTAACACAACTTGCAGATACACGCAACAATCTCTATAAATATTAAATGGCCGTCGGCACCAAAAGCTCGCCAGCCGCGATAATAAAAGAAACCGCTCTGTCTCATGCCTAAATATGTGACCGCGAAATCATTAAGATTAAGGATATAACTCATCACTTTACACTTTAGGAGGAACAGTTTTCACCAGCTTCACACATTACTAACCTGGAAACACGAATTAATAACATCAGTGAATAAAGGAGAGGACAGCCATCTTCTTCCCCAAACTCTGTCTGAGGAGAGAGGGGGAGGGCTCCTCATTTTAGACGTCCTGGTGAAACAGTGTCTGCATTTTGGTTCCGCCTTTTTCCCTTTTTAATTTAACACTGTATTTCAGTCAGTTTTAGTCTCAAAAATAAAATATTGAAATTGTGTTTGCCCCTTGCTGGTAACAATAAAATTATGTCGTGACTCTTTTAAGCAGATTTTCTTGGCTAGGAATAAACAAGCAGTGATTAAAGACACCCACTCTAAGGTGTATCACACTGTCACCACCATGCTTCAAAGTGGGAATGGTGGGTTTGTGAAGATGTACAGTTTTTGATGTCCGTCTAACATAGCGCCATGTCTGATGGCCAAAAAGCTCCATTTTGGTCTCATTAGACTAAAGAACTTTCTTCCACTTGACCATGTTGTTTCTCACATGCCTTTTGGCAAACTTGAGTCACAGGTGTCCTGGTGGCCTCTCTCAGTAATCCTCCTTCTTGCACGGTCACTCAGTTAGTGTAGATGGTCTGATCTAGGCAGATTTTTACAAGTGCTTTATTCCTTCCATTTTGCCTTAGAAACTTTTTTGTATCATTCCCTGACTTATACTTTTCAGTAAGCTTTTCTCTGAGTTGCTTGGAGTGTTCTTTTGTCCTCACGCTTTAATGGCTTCCAGGAATACCAATTAAACAGTGAATGGACCTTCCAGTCACAGGTGTCTTTATATTACAATCATCACTAGCACCAATTGCCTGGACCTCTGTTGAATTAGGTCAGTCACTTTAAAGGTGGTGAATATTTATGCAATCTCTTATTCTATGTTACACATTTTACTTAGATGTCAAAATGTTGTTGAAATCACTTTTCACTTTGAAATTAAAGGGTTTTTTTTGTTTGTTTTGTTTTGTTTTTGTCTAAAAAGCCAAATGTTGTTAATCGTGGTTAATTTGTAAAAGTAATAAAAGGGTAAAACATCCAAAGGGGTGATACTTCTTGTAGGCACAAAACATGACTGTTTGAAGTTATCAATGCTAATGATTATTAACATTTATAAAGCTCTAGGTTAAAAAGGGTTAAAAACAAATGTTATTTGCACAATCATGCAATTACTACAATTTTTACCTGTCTGTTGTGATTACAGTAAGTTTTTAAAACAATGGAAAAACTCATTCAAAACTTTCATGGTCACACATAATTTCAATTCCTCTGCACAAGCAAAGTAAAAAATATTGAGGAAAGTTTAGTTTACATGATGATCAAAATCATAGAGTTGCTCACATAGTTCTGGCTTTTTTAGGGCTAGAACGCAAGATATAATGCCTCACAATTTGTTCAGAATGAGGCAGTTTTCAAATCTGCCTGGTTGCTTTGTTTTTATGTAGTGGAAATGTATTTTCTATGCATTGCACATAATGTATCTTTTGAAAATGTGAATAAATTAAATATAAACATATGAATATGTATAATGATCACAACTGCTTTGAAAATGTCTTTTTAGACAAAGATATAAGATACAAATGTTCAGCACCATATGTCAGAAGACTATGCTTTACTATGACATCAGTTCACTTTGGCTTGAGTAACCAGGTCATAAGACATATCTGCTTGCCGGTCTCTGGGTGTCCCTTAACAGAGACCGAGTCCTGTTTCCCTGCACCTTGACTCACTTCAAACACCCCACTGCTCTGTGCCCTGCTTTTCCACATGCAAAGCTACCCAGGAAATAAAATACACTTTCAACTTGCTGTAAGCAGCTTTTACAAGGCCACTGTTAATGAGTTTGAGAACTTCATTTGATTTCTAATGTTTAAGCTCATGGAAATAGCATTTACTTATACAGTACAACAATCTTGTATGCACTGTATGTGTAAACGGAAACAGGGCAGCAGTGTTTGTCCAGTTAAGCATATGAATCCATCCAGTTTATCTTTCTTTAAATCACAGTTCATGTACTTTCAACAAGTCCCATCTTTTTCATATAAGGTCCTCTTTCCCCTTCCTAAATTATTCAGGTAATTTTCAGTGAAATTAAACCAAACATGAGACAACAAGGACAGGTGAAGATAAAAAGACTGGAACAACATTGAACTTACCAAATCACTTTTCAGCTCACCAGCTGAAACTGTATACTAAGATGCTGGATGAATGGCTTAGGCTACATTCACACTGCAGCCTGAAGTCACCCAAATCCATTTTTTTTTTTTGCCCTTATGCGACCTGTATCTGATCTTTTCATGACAGTCTGAGCAACACAGATCTGATTTTTACAAATATGACCCAGGTCACTTGGATACGGGGTCCTAAATCCGATAAGTATCTCTACGGCCAGGTGGCAAACATCTGACCTGTATGTCATTGATTTCAACAAACGTCACTATTCTGCATCCTGATACAAGGAAGCAGGAAGAACAACAACAACAACAACAACAAGAACAACAACAACCATGGCGGATGATGATACAGAGAGCAGTCACTGGAGAGCGTTGTTAATGTGCTGGCTCTGGTTTGACAACTTTAAAATCATAAGATATGCTCCACCATTACCATCCATGTTTACTTCCACAAACACTGAGCACGCTCTCTACATGTGACGTTATTGCATCCTCTAATACACATGCGAGACACTTTCAGGTTGTTTGCAGTTCACACAGGAGATCACATACAAGTTGCATATATTTGGAAATGTGAACGACAACACGAAAAAAAATTGGATTTCATAAAACATTGGACCTGAGCATTAAGACCTCCAGTATGAACGTAGCCTTTGTCATGTAAATCTAATTCTTCCTCCTACTGTCAACATAGTGAGTGACTGTGAAGTAAACATAAAATTAAATAAGTTTACCTTAATGTATGCTGTGAAAACATATTTATTTACCCCTTTACGAATTTCCTGTGTTCGTCACACTAAAATTCAAATCAAAGTTTAATATCAAAAGGTAAAGATAGCATGAACAAATGAAATACTGTTTTCAGAAGGGGATTTCATTTAATGGCAGTTTTTTCTCAGGTGGGTTACAACTCAGAGGTGTCGGTGGCTCAGGTAGTTTGTGCTGTGACCAGTGGGTTGCTGGTTTGAATCCCTGCTAAATCCATCTTAGCTGTGTCCTTAGGCAAGACACTTGGCGCTTCTGTCAGTCTGCCCCAGGGCAGCTGTGGCCTGGGGCAGACTGGCCACAGCTGCCCCAACACCATCACCACATAAATGTGTGTATAATGAGTGAATCACTGAATATAGTGTGATGCGCTTTGGAATCCTCTGGACTAGATAAAGTGCTATACATAAACAGGCCATTTACAAAGAGTTTGTACAGTTATTTTGCAGGTCAGACATTTCTCAGGAGGCAAGATAAGTTTAAAGTATTTATTTACAATACAGTGAATAAATTAGTGGATGTCATCGGTCTGGAAGGGATCTGGAGCTGCAGGGGAACCGGGAATGCTGGGGACATAGTGAAGAGAGGTGAGACTTTGAATAGTGAATGTGGAGATGATTGACAGGTAACAGAGCTTACTATGAAGATGATGGTCTGCCAGGGAGAGGTGTGGAGTCAGATGAGATGACTCTGTGTGGGGATGAACCAGAGGGGATGTTTAGTTAGTAGGAGCAATGGAGTTTTAGAGATGTGGAGGTTTGGAGTTTGTGAGCATTGAATATGTTGAAGGATGGACAGGTGATGTAGAGAACAATGAAGGAGGAGGAAGAGGAGCATTGAGATGCCAGCTGTAGGTTGAGAAAACACTGTTGTTTTACTGGGGTGGGAGGGAGGGGTTGTAGATGACTTGAAAGGAAAACAAGAAGTTGCTCAATGGTCAGGTCCAGGCTGCCAGTGGAGGTAACTTTGAAGGAGCACAGAGGAAGTAAGTAACAGAGCGGGAAAATCCACAAGGAAATACAGAGAGAACTCAGAGCAGAGGACTTGTGATTTACTACTATAGGTTAACACTCAAGCACCAAAGGTCTGGCAGCAGGCTCTTCTTAACCTCTGGCTTGATGAGGCTGAGTTGCAGGTGTGCTGCCACACACCTGCCAAGAATCACCCTCCAGCTGGGAGCTGCAGGACCAGCTGCTCCATGAGGCACTCTGGTGGAGAACTAAGAGGACTGAAGGAAGAAAAGAAGCCCCACACTGACTCTCAACCCTGACTCCTAACATTATTAGGAATAGGTAGATAGCTTTTCCCCTTAAGAATTTAAAATCTGCATTACTTATTTTGTCAAGTTATCTTGGATTTTTTTTTTTTTTTTTTTTTTTTTTTTTTTTTTTTTTTTTTTTTTGATGATCTGAAACATTTCTGTGTGGAATCCTACTGCAGAAATAAGAAAAACAAAATTAAGGTATAGAAACTGTTTTTGGGGTAAGAACTGAAAAGGAGAGGAATGAGCTTTGAAGCTTATACAGTAAAAATTGGGGGAAAAATGGAAAATATTCAGCAGAAAAACTGCAACTTTGCTGCTCAAATTATTAACCTTAATTTAATTTCTTTTGTTGCTCAGCCTCTTGTGCATGTGTGTATTTCATCTTGTACAAATTTTCGCCTCATTCTTCCTTTTCCTTTTGTATTTCTGCAGTAGGTTGAAATTTTAAAAATCTTCCATCACTGTCAGGTGTATCATAGCAACACTGGCAGTGCTTTACGGTAGTCGCCATGCCTGGCACACATACTGAGGGTCGCTTGAACAGGATGAGATAAATTATGCTTTTATAGGATCCACTTCAGACTGAATTATTTGTGCAGAATTCAAGTCCACAAGTTTGGGTGGATGAGGATGTGAGTAATAAAATTCGAGGACTAGTTGTAAAACTCAGTATTTTAAGTTAACACATTTATCATAATGAAAGGGAAATATAGCTTTTAGAGGTTAAGGTTGGATAAATTGGAATAAAAGGTTGCCTGGTTCCGACCACGTCAACAAAAATGACATGATTTGATATGTTGTACAGCATAAGGATCAGGGACTTGGTGTCATTAAGTCAAAGATGAACTCCTCTGTATAACAAAGTATGCTAGGGCCAAATGGGAGACCATAAGCATTTTAGGACCATGTCAGGTTTTTAGGGTCTTTTGTATTTTGCTTTGCTTTGGTGAGAGAAACAAGGATTGAAATACATGACCAGAGAACAAGAGACTGGAAGAAGAACTCTGAATTCCAGAATGCACACCATTAACCTATTTTCATGACAGCTCTCAGGAAGGATGAGTTTCACACCCGGAATCTCTGTGACATGACAGAGCTCCAAAACTGTGCATGCAGCAGCATTTAATTTTTTGGGCCAGCACCTTGATCTCGCTGGCCCAGTGTACGACTGCATCTTTGAAGAAAAATATGGATCCAAGCTACAATAAAATCTGGTGTTTGTGTAACCGATAACTGTACCCCAGCCAAAAATAAGACTGGCCATTGGCTGACTGAACTTCTGCAGAAAGATTCTGAGATTCGATTCTCAAAGTATAGATCAGTTTGTCTTTGATTATGTCCACAAAGTGGTTTTCCCCACTGCTTGAACAAGATGGCATTGAAACGAACGAACTTACCAGTCTATGGCACAACTGCCTACTCAAGCTAATAGACAGAGCGTGACCACCAAGCAAACCAGTTGGCCCATTGGACTTGCTTCACTGTTCACTAGAAAAGAAAGGTCACACACTCATACTGTGTTATGAATGTGTGCCTAGGCAGAAAAAATAAGTTTAGGATAAAGCAACTGAAATATGGTTTATTTCATTTTATTTGCTTTATTGTGCTTTAAATTGTTTGAGCTAGAGCAGGCACTGAACCACTCATTTGGAGTATTGGTACAATAGGCCAGTGTTTTTGAAAGTGTCGGCAGTGCCCCAGCCAAAAGCTATTGCTATTTGGGGAGCCATGGCATCAAAAAGTTTGGGAACCCCTGCTATAGGCTATATTTTGGAAAGCTGATGACTGGTAAAAAAAGTAACTTTATTACGGTAACATGAGTTTATTTTGTTTTATCTGTGTTTTCTCTTCCTCTCCTATCACCAACCCACATAAATATATGCCTTCAAAGTCCTTAGAAAAAGGCAAGATAGTAGTTGTTCATCCTGGCTGCTAATGCTGAAGCCCTCCAAAAGCTAAAGCTGCAATTATTTCTGCTGTGTTTAAAACATACCTTATTTTGTTCACGCCACAATCGGTCAAAACACACATAATATTTGTATTAGTGGTACTGAAAGGATTTAGAGGGATTCCTTAAAAAGTGTTGCTCTTGTTTCTGAGCTTGACTGTGAATCTTATTGTCTAACATCAAGCTCTAATTTGTTGTCTCCCGCTACCTTCCTAGTTGTCTCTTTACCTGCTTGGTTTGCTCTTCTTCGTGTCTTCCACTCAATAACTCGGGGCTTAAAGGAAAACATATTTGTAAGCATGGAAAACTATTCAGGAAGAAAAGGTACTACTTGTGAGATTAACTACAGATCCTGTCACATTCTTACTTTAACTGAAGACATTATTTACTGTTCCTTTTAATCTTCCTCTCTATTTGACATAGCTGCATCTGTCCCTCTCTTTTGGCTCCATGCTCTTCTCCTCTTCCTGTTCTCATCCTTCTTAGTTGCATCTCTCTCCATAATAACAACTTGACTGAAATAAAATTCTTAAATAGTTAAATTGCTCACATGACCCAAGCCTTTGCTGAACTTGCATCAGAGATAATCTAAACTATTTACATTGCTATGGTTTCTTGCCTTTTTCACCAACTTTTTGTGTGGCATCATTAATCCTTTAGGTCCCTCCTTATGTCTTCCCTCCATCTCTTCGTGTTCCCTTCTCTGTCTCTGCTTCATCTCTTTCCAAAATAATTGTTTCTGCAATATATTATCCAGCATTAGAAAGCTCCATCTTTCCTATAGAGGACTTTATTGTCAATAAAAATTGAAAGAAATAAATAGCTCTATAAATTAATTAGCATGGAAAATATTTCATCCAAAAAATAAAAAAAATAAGAACTTTCACAACTTAGATCTCGGATCTTGATGTTGACCAATAAGAGAGAAGCTGACTATGAATGCCCACCCTCCAGGCTCCTACCTATCCTTCCCCCATTGACACTTTACCTCCTAAAATGGAACAGAAAGAAAATCAAGAGACCATTAGGAAAAAGAGAAAGAAATCTGTAAATAAATGGACAAAGGAGAAAGCAGGAGAGCAGAAAATATTAGAGAAAATAAATCAATGTATGATTAAAAAAGTGACAGGAACTAAAAATTATTAAACACAGAGTATGAAAAAAATTAAATATTAGGTAAAATAATTAAATAAAAAAGGAAACTGATAAAACAAAGATTGGACATAAAAGGACAAATTTAATTATAGTAATAATGTTAAATTAATACTTTTGAAAATTATAAACATTACTTTATGCCACACTGAATGATCAAATAAGTTATAAGTTCTTATTTTTTTATTTATTGTATTCTATTTTTGCCACATGAATTACTTTAACAAGCCATTTATTTCTAAGGATTATGTTACATCATGTCATAATGTTGTTCTCTCAGCAAAAACATACCTGGAGTGTTGCTTTGATTGTTTCATGCATGTTTGAGAAATCCTTTAATCTTCCATGGCAGCCATTCTGGGGAGCCAAAATGCTTGATCTCATCAAGTGTCGCCTTTTCGACGCACCTCCTCCTTGTAGTTGCAGTGTCCAAGCTGAGCTTCTGTCTCACAGAGCACATCTCCCCAGCGCCTTCCCCACTCAGCTCCTTCAGACTAGCGCCAGCAGCAATTAGCAAACACCTGGTGGAACTATGAGTCTGCTGGGCTTCTAATATGGTAAGAATGTTGTTAAAGGCTTAAAGGGGCAGTATAATGCATTTTCCAGGCACATAGAAACATTTTATAGCATAATCAAGTAACCATGTTTTCTTCAGTTGTTACAAAAATTCTTTAAATATCAAATATGACTTAAAAGAAATTTGACTTCGTGATTTAACGCCTTTAAATTGGGCCTCTGTGTCTTTAAAAACTGCTCCTTTTTCCTGAAATTCTGAATTCAGGAAGTCACCATACCAACGCTTCTCAATTAACCCTTTAACAACGTTTTTATCAGCATTTCACTGAGAAGTAGCTCTTATAATGAGCTCAGCAGATGCGCAGTTCCACCAGGTGTATGCTAATTACTGCTGGCTAATCTGAAGGAGCTGAGTGGGGAAGTTGCAGTTGGAGAGGTGTTCTGTGAGGCGGAAGCTCGGAAACTTAGAAACTGCACCTCTGAAGAGGAGCTGGGTCTTTAAGATGGAGCTAGGTCCATTCAGGCATTTTGCACAAGGATTTGTCAAACATGGATTAAAGAATGAAGGCAACACTCCAGGTATGTTTTTGATGAGGGAATAACATTATAACATGATGTAAAGCTAAAAAAAAAGTCAATTTTACATAAGGTGGAGTGCCAGAAAGAGTAGGAGCTTCTTAAAGAGACAGAGGCCCAATTTCAAGGTGTTAAACTGCAGAGTCAACTTTCTTTTAAGTCATGTTTGAGATGACTGGTTGAACTGTTAATGTGTTCTTGCAGTAATTCTGGCTAACTGGCCTCTACTGGGCAGGTTCACCAGCAGGCCCTACAACATGTTTTTTTCCAGTTGTGTATAATCCCTAAACTCCTAGAATATGCCTTGTAACCCTTTTCAGATTGATAGTGGTCAATGACTATTTTTGAAACTGGTTTTTAGGTTTTAACTTTAGTAGATGATATGTCGCTTTAGGTGATCTTTCAGCCTACTTTATGCCATCAGAGAGGTCTAAAATTAGATAAAAATCACACCAGGGATTGGCTTGTAAAATTGAGCTCAGTGTTCTAAAAATTTTGCTTTGTTAGAGTTAATTCATGATTTAACATTGGGACAAAGACTTTTCCATACAGGGGCATGTCGGTTTGGAGAGCTTTTCTTCCTTTAATGAATGAAATCATCATTTGAAAACTGCTTTATCAATTTACTCTTATCTTTTGCCAAGAATAATTTCAAATGATCTGAAACACTTAAGTGCAACCAAAAAGCAAAACCACAAGAAATTTGTAAGGGAGCAAATACTTTTTCACAGCTCTGAGAAAACTGCCATAGTTTTTAGTTGTGCCATCTTTCTGGTTTTACAGTAGCTGTATTTTGACTTTAGAATCCAATCAGCACTCTAACTCTGCCCAGCACTTTCTTATTCCCAAAGGAAAGAATCCTTCTTTTAATGTTGGACACTTCATGAGTGTTTCTCATTAAAATTTACCAAGTAAATGTAGACTGCAAGGACATGTCTCTGACTTCTCTGCTTTCACCTTCATGACTGAGCCGACACATTTAGCACACTATTGGGAAGCCTTGGAAAATATTAAAATCATTAGATGTCAGTTTCAGCACCTTCTCACAGAGGGTTCACGGACATCTCGAACTCCTCAAGCAGCCAGCAGGGCTGCAGATGTGTACTTATGTTGTTATAATGGCCCTCATATTATGCTTGAGGAGCACTGGAAACTTCAAAAGAAGGTATGATAAATGCCAAAAACACAAAAGTTCCTGTTATGTACTTCTTTATTTCCAATGCTAGTGCTCATTGTTTCGGTTCCATTACAGTGTTTTCTAAATTCTGAGTACTCAGCCTTGACACTACACAGAAAAAGGTGTAGAACCTCCCAACACAAACACTGTAGACTGGTTGTGACAGGTGTAATTCACCTATTATCGGAAAGCAATGTATCATATTCAAATTTACACATCTCTGAAGAGCCACAAATCTGCAAGTTTGTGTTTAAGCAAGCGTCTTTGCCACTGGCAGGCAAACAAGGTGGAGAGTACATCAGTGTGGAGCAGAGGGACTAGCATTATCCAAAGAAGGTCTCCAGCTGCATAAGGCATGATACCAGAGGGGGCGATTATCTGTCCCCAAAAGGGCCAACCCCACTCAAAGCCGTGACCAGCTTCTTGGCAAAGACAAACTATTCGGATATAGCCCTGCAGAGGGTTGAAGAGCTTTAGAAGCAAACCGATTCACAACACCAGAGGGCTTTTTCACAGCTTCTTTTGAAGCTGCTGTAAATTAATTTGCATTTTGAGCCTGCACCCCATAACGGTCAACTGAGAGGTTGCACCCAAGCAGTCATTGGTATTTATTATTAGCTCAGTTCATTAAAATATACTCTGGGTACCCTGCTTGTAAACTTCTTCAGTAATTGGATGACTCTATCATCACATACTAATTTCACAGAGAGAAAAACAGCAAAACAAACCAAGTCATTTGGAAGCTTTTTATCAGAGCTTAAAGTTCTGAGACTCAATAAGTTCTGCCCCAGTTTCCACAATTGGCTATGTTTCTCTGCTACTTTTTTACATACTTCTTTCAAAAGAAAACTTTTCACTCATTTTGACACATTTTGATGTTTAGCACCCAGTTACTTTCATCATGAAGTAGTTTCATCCAAAATGTCAGGATTTCCATGTAAACAGGGAAGTAAGACAGATAGTGAAAATGGAATCTGTGAGTGTGGGTGGCAAATTGGCAACTTAAGATAAGCTGGAAATGTCCTTATTCTAATGAAAATGGCTGTCCTTTATCTAGTGTTGTAGTTTGTTCAGTTTACCCAAGGAAAGCTATACTTAGACAATGACCATTTTTGCATTTGATACAAAAATAACCCCAAAAATATTTGAGTTGTAGCTTGAATGACAAAAGATTTAAAGCTATTTGATTAGCAATGAGAATATTAAAGTAGATTTTCTGAACCTAACTGTGTTTCATTGTAACAATGATAACTGATCAATACTGATGATGAAAAACCCTCAGCGAGCACACTGTTACTATGTCTGGTATATCAAGCATGAAGAACTAATTACATCACGTTTCACCGTGAAAGTGCCTTCAGCATTTGCTGTACAACAAACAGCTCTTGGCCCATACATGGTTCCAAAAAATAAGAAGAGGCCACATTGATTAACTCATGATAAACCTAATAAATGAGGATGATAGAGGCTGTAACAAACAAGTATTACCAAGTAGAATCCTAAAAATATTTGATGCGACTGTTATACAGATGTGAGGCACATTGTGTAGATCAACTACAGTTTATGTGAGCAAAGACAAGAGGAGAGTAAAGCTGATGTAAATAGCCAGGCAAAGGCAGGTTACAAATGTTTGCCAATGACATAATTAGCATGCTAATTGTGATTGGCTTCATAAGCAATAAATGTAGATTCATGTGAGAGAAATGAGGATACTACATGAAAATGTTTTTTTGTTTGTTTTTTTTATAGATGTTTAGATATATGGACATTTAAAATCAATTTTAATATATTCTGAAATTTTCAAGTGGTATAAACATTAAAAATTTAGGAAAAGTGATTTTAAAATACTTTAAAATATATAATAAAAAATATAATTTCTGAGAAATTAATTATTAAACACCCACACATTTATTCCCACTTAAAGTTACACTTAGGTGTATTAAATGATGTAAACATTGTTACTAAGCATTTTGAAGTACATTTGCTCACCCATGTCACTGTTCGAAATTTTTTTTTACAAGTGAAGGACATTTTAAATAACTGGCTGTCCAAGCAAGTTCACTCTGAAAGCAGAATGCAAGCTGCTAAAAGAAGTTTGCAAATACTGTACATTGTCATCACAGGACCTACATCAGGTTCTTTCTACTGTTGATATGCCACTACAACCAGAAAGAGACTAAACAGGTTTAACTTTCCTGGGAGGTGTGCAAGAAGGAAACCGTCTCTCAGCCAAACTCAAGTTTGCTAAACTGAATACAAACAAAGACCAGAACTTTTGCAATGTTCTTTGTACTGCTGAATCTAAAATTTAATTATTTGGATCACAGAATAAAGGGCATGTTTGAAACAACAGACAATTGTACAATTTGTTTGTTGGTTCAGATGTAACTAATCACTTTATGGTAGAATGGAGAGACAGAAACATGTCAAAGAGTAAAAGAGCATAAAAAAAGAATATGTGGATGATGTTTGCAGAAGCTTCTACGTTATGAGCATCAAATGTGTCATATTTTTGGATACATCTTACAGTTGCAGATATCAGAATAACCCTGATTGCTCCTGTTAGTTTCAGCATTTTGGATGTGCTATTCAGGAACAAACCCAGGGCTGTTTTTTTTTTTTTTTTTGTCTTACTCCAGCCCTTGCTTTACTAGTAGAGCTTCATTGTTTTTTATTTGAATACGTTTTCATAAGGTACTGTAATTCATTATAATTCATAGCTGGAGGGCTGTGCACTTGTATTGCATTATTTCCAGCAAGACATATGTTATAGTGGATTGATGGAACCAACATCAGACTGATGACTGTAGAGCAGTAATGAACCACTAAAGCAACACAAACAATCTAATCAGCTGCTGGAATGTCACAATGAATTTCTAGTTGTTAATACAACTAAATCAAGTAATAGAATAGGAACATAACAGAACAAACCACTGTGGCAAAAAACGAACAAACAAAAAAATAATTAAGTTGGTGTTTAAATGATCTAAAATTTTCGGTGACAGTGGTTTAGGAGGTTGGGATTTGTCCTGTAACCAGTGGGTTGCCAGTTTATACCCCTGCTCTGTCATTATATCATTGGGCAATACACTTATCTCACCTGGCCTACTGGTGTTGGTCAGAGGACCCGTTGGTGCAGAATGTTCTTTCCAATGATACCTCCATCATAGTACAACATCTGTAACTCATTTGCGAGGCCAAGTTTGAGCACAACTATCAGACAGATAATAAAATCTTTTTTTCTTTGAGTTTCAGCTAAAAATCTGCCATCTAAGTCACAATATCTAGACTGTATTTCATTGTAGTTTGAAATGTGAATTCTAAAGAGTCTATAATGAACTAAAAAAATCCCAAACAAAAAAAGTAAATAACAAAAAAAGCAAATGTATGTAAACAACACTTCAAATATTATTATTAAAATAGTAAACTATTAAAATGTTTACATCTGGTCCTAAACTCTTTCTAAATATATTTCATTTATATTATAAAAATTAGATTTTGGATGTAGCCATCAGCTTCCCGATTTCTTAATTAAACTTGAATTTTTTCATAGTAGGAAATAGCATTTAGAATGACAAAAGAACCTGTCAGTTTTGTAGGTGGATTGTATGGTACAAGATTTATTTGTACACATAACAAATTGGCTGATTTGGTAGAGAGGGAGTACAATTGTTTGTTTTTGGAATATGAACAAAAATACTTACAGTTTGGAGCATAACGTCAAACTTTTGTTTCACATATTCAAAGGAGTGGATGAAAGTATGAACTTGTCAATATTCCCACTCCTTGTCCAACTACCTAATCTTATATTTATTACATGTATAATACATACATATGACAAATAAACCCATATTTAATAGTTAACCCATCAATATAATATCTATGAAGTTTTAATTACAATGGATGAACAAATTTCCTTAGTTCAATATTTAAATTATTCCACAGTTGGACTCCAGTTACTGATACACAAAAGGTTTTTTTCTAGAAGTTCTGAATTTGGATATTTATTTCCCTCTTAGCTTATAATTTGCTCCTTTGTCTTTAAACAATTTTTGAATGTTTTCCGGTATTCATTTATTTTTGGCTTTGTAAAGAATTAGACCTTTCTGTAGTTTCATTATGTCAATAAATTTTATTCATTTACATTATATCAATTTAGATCTGTATGACTGAATTTTTTTTTTTTTTTTTGCAAAGTGCCTCAGGACAACATTTGTTGTGAACTGGCACTATATAAACAAACTGAATTGAATTGAATTTTACAAATAGTGTGTTATTGTTTTCCAAATATACCACTTTATAGATTATTCTTATGGCTCTTTTTTGTAGTATTGTTAATGCCTGTAATGTAGTTTAGTAGTTATTGCCCCAGATCTCTGCAAAATAACTTAAATGGGGTAAGAATAGTGAACAGTAGAGTATATGCAATGCTTTTTGTTCTATGACCGACTTGGCTTTATTTAATACGGCAATAAATTTTGAAACTTTACTTTGCTCATATCTGATGTGCTGTTTCTAATTCAGTTTATCTTCAATGACACCTAGAAATTTGTTTTCATGAACTTGTTCAGTATCTACCCCATATATTTGTATTTCTCTATGTGATCAACAATTCCCAAATAACATTATTTTTGTTTTTGTTAAGTTTAAGGACATCTTATTTTCAACAAACCATATTTTAAGTTTGTTAATTTCATCAGTTACATCCTTTAACAGTTGTTCCACGTCATCTCCAACACAAAAATGATTGTATTATCGGCAAATAGTATAATTTTCATTGTTTCAGGTACAATACATTGGTCATTTACATAAATTATTAACACTTTGGGACCCAGGACTGTTCCCTGAGGAACCCCACAAACAATGTCCAAACATCCAGAACAAACATCCCCCAATAATACATTTACTTTTGTCACTGCTTCCCACCCTCAATGTCCCTGTGTCTGTAGGAAAATACAACCTGCAGCCATGTCTTCTTTTCCTTCATATTTTCTTTTTCAGGACACAGAGCTGGGCACATTCAGTGTGGATGCTGCCCGATATAAATGCAATTAAAGGAAATGTGATTTAATTTCATTTTAATTTTTTTGAGCTGCAATTTTGGAACAATCCAGCTCCTTTTTTACAGAATGTCAGGTATTTTTCACTTACTGGTACAAAATTAGTCTTGTAAAGGATCAAAGTTAATGTTGCGTGAAAACATGCATGTGACAGCACAATGTGTCCATACTGCAGGGGGCACATCTTATAGCAGATGATCGTCTCTGTGGAAAAGTGTCCATTCATCCTTGACTGACACAACAATCCATCATGTGGTTTATCAGAGTTAAGTCCAAATGGCAACTCTGTGAGAGTCCTACAGCTGTCTGTTATGTAAAGAAATTGCCATCACCTGTGAAAGTGGAGCTGGACTCCTAAAAGAACTCAGGAAAAGCTGACCTTTAAAACTGCCAAACTTTGCAGAACAGATGAACTGTTGCTCCAAATTCAGTGAAGACATTCCACCCCAATCTGTCACTAGTGTTTGGTGTCCTTTCATTTCTGAAAGAATAAAAACACCCCTGTACTATAAATATGCATATTTGTATCTCATTAGACTTCTTGATTTAAAGAAAAACCGGTCCTGCTTATTAAAACGTTTCAAATTAAAAAGGAATTTTAGGAGCTACCCAATCAGTCTCTAAAAATCCACTAACTTTAAATGCAGGTATAAAATTGGTCAAGGTTATAGTACTAACAGGACCAAGCTGTGTTTGGACTGGACCTGATACTAACATTTTGAAGCAATATGGGTGAAATAACGAGACAAATCAGCTTCCCTTTCCCAGAACCTTTGATTTTTCAGACAGCTTGTCAGCTGTATTTTCTGTTGTTTGTAGTGGCCATTTTCCAGCTCTATACAGCAAAAGTCTAAGTTTCATTTAGAGACTTAGACTGTTGTCTGTAGTCTGGCAGTAATATCATAAAATGGACATTTTTCTGTTTTGTGAATTTTCAGCAAAATCCAGGGAATGAGAGGAAAAGCTTTCACAGCAATGACTGAAAGACTGAGGCAAGCTTAGCCATAGACTACATTTAAAAATTGGCTCCTGTTGGTACACTGCATCTTCCAAGCTGTTCTCTTTGCAGTGCTCATTTTGATAACGCTATTAGAAAGAAAAACATAAAAGATAATACTTTATTTTGTTCCCAAATATGAGAAAAGTCCTCTGCCTTATTTGGACTGAACCCCTACACCAAAACTGAGACTGAAGGAAACAAAACACTTTCAACAAAATACTGATATCTCAGTGCTTATATAATTTTGACTTTATCTTATGTTACCAGTTACACTTGCAACTTGCAACTACTTTGCAAAAGTTTTCATAACTCTTAAACCATTTTACATTTTGTCTCATTACAACAACTTCAGTGTATTTAATTGGGGTTTAAGGTGTGAGACCAACACAAAATAGCATATTAGTGTAGTGTGGCAGTGTATTGATATGTGTGTGGAAGGACAGTGTTACATGGTTTCCAACACTTTTTACAAATAAGAATCTGAAATGTGTGGCATGTGTATTCAGCCCCCTGGAGTCAACACTTTGCAGAACCACTCTTGAAGTATACTGCTACGCACATCTAGAGGCTAACATTTTTACCCATTGGTAAAATATTTACAGCTCAGTCAGACTTGACAGAGCATATGAATTTAAAGTATTGCCACATATACAATAAAAAAGCTTATTTTTTCTTATTTTAATTTTTATAGTTATTTCTATCCGTGATGCTGTAGCTACTGTGAAGCACTCTGGTCAGCTGACGTTGTTGTTCATGTCCTACATAAATAAACTTTGAACTGAATTGATTTAGACATGTTCTCAATCGGATTTAGGTCTGTGACTTGGACTAGACCATTCTAAGAAATTGAGATGCTTTGACCAAACTATTTATTCAGCTCCTGCTGTATGCTTTAAGGTTGTTATCCTGCTGGAAGGTCCCAGTCTTCTGGTTTTTGTGGTCTTTAACAGGTTTTCTCCCAGGATTCCCGTATTTATCTTCATCCATCTTCCAATCGACTCTGTCCAGCTCGCTAAAGAAAGCATCCCCACAACATGCTTCATTCATCATTTTTTACTGTGGGCATAGTTTGTTCAGGGTAATGAGGGGTATTAGTTTTCCACCAGACAAAGCATTTTGCATGTAGGCCAGAAATGTCAGTTTTGGTCTGATATGACTATATCGCCTTCATTCACATTTATCGCTTATGTAGCTTGTCCCACACAGATTTCCTATTGTGTTTTTTTTTAAGAGCGTTTTTCTTCTTGTAACCCTCCCATTGAAGCCAGATCTACTGAGTGCATGCTTAAATGTTGTCCTGTCAGCAGATTCTCCACCAAAACTGCAGTTCTGCTACAGTTACCATTAGTGTTCAGGCTGCTTCTCTGGTTAATGCTCACCTTGCTAGGCCAGCCCAAGTAGACAGATGATCATTTCTTGGTAGGTTTGTAGTTGTACCATACTCTTCAAATTTTTAGAGATGTGAGATGTTCACAGACACTTGTTTTAGAACCTAACTCTGCTTTACACATCTAGACATCTTTCTACCTGACCTATCTGCTGTGTTCATTGGTCTTCATGATGCCGTTTGTTTTCCAGTGCTCTCTTACAAACCTCTGAAGCCACGAACAGAACTACATTTATCTATATATGTAGTTACATGCAGTTGGACCCTATTAATTATTCTGGTGATGTCTAAAATCAGTTGGTTGCTCTGAATATTATTTAGAAAGGTCAGATTAAAAGTTGCTGAATAAGTGTGCATTCGATACTTTTCGTATTTCTATTTGCTAAAAAAAAACCCTGAAAACCTTTCATAATTTTCTGTCTACCTAACAGCATACACTACCTTGTGGTTGTAACATCAAAAAAATGTGGAAAAGTTCAGAGGTTTGACCACTTTTTCAAGGCACTGTATGTTTTATTGTGGACTCTTGGTTACAGCATTTCACAATCTGACTGCAAAAAGATGTGGGTTTAACATTACTATGTCACTTGTATTTCAGTTGATAAATATCTGGAAATTTTAAAGTTTTCACTCATTTCAGGGTATCGTATAAAATAAATATATGCTTGTTTTTTTTTTTAATTCAGGACCATTAACATTGCTATGCTTTTCTAAAGAGATTTTTGAAAATTAAGAAATTTTAATGCAGATAAGAAGAACTGCAATCTTTTTGCCTTGCTTAACATGGAAAAATATTAGCATTTTCTACTCCTGAAAAGTACATTGGCAGAAAATGCAACAAATTACATAAAATCATGGCAAAAGACAAGATTGATTTTAAATATAGTAACTGGAAAAATACCTTAGAATATCGATATTACTGGAATATGTCTAGTGTGAATATACTTATCCAAATAAGATCATTTTACTGGATCATCATGAAAGGAAGCATAGCGCTGTGCACACGCCATGCTTTTTATGCGAGGGGGGGACAGCAGGGTGAAAAACAGACCTGCACTGGGTTCCACAGTTTACAAATAACTGCCTGTACAGTATGTGTGTAAGAAAACACAATTCAGCAGTAAGACAACAAATGAAAACCTATGAGTTTATTCTATTTTTATGTTGCTAATGAGATGGAAAAAAGCACTTGAGTTGTGGCACTATAAATCAGCTTTTAAAAGCAACCATCTTTCTCATGTATGTAATTTTTTTAAGTGAAGGAATTTAAAGTGTGATGAAGATAAAAATCAAATCAAATAATTAATAATCTGATTGGTGTAAAGTGAAACCTTGCAGTTCCAGTTTTGTATAATTGACTATACAGAGAAAGTTGATGATACTAAATCCTTCTAGTCTCACTTGGATCGACTGCTGAAGTTCGGGGTATCATTTGGCTCCATCTCCAATCAGTACACACTGAACACCAAGGTACACATGCACACTCTGTGAATATAGTGCTATGGTTGAGGCTGCAGGAGTCTGCACACCCTGCACAGAACATAAAATATCTGTAATAAGGACATCATTCAGTATTAAAGTTTTATATTCAATATCAGTCAAAATTTTTAATTGCAGCAAAAGGACAATCTTTATTTACCTGTATTTTATTATGTACCTTGGAAACAGTATAGTAGCTTTTGTTAGGGTTGAGTAACACAGTGAGAAGGTGTACCAGGGTATCCAAAAAAGCAGCAGTATCACTTTGAATACATCATTAAAACCTGCTGCAAGCTTGCTGTAGCTTCAGCAAATATAGTCTTAAATATGTTCATTCATTTTTGGATTTGAGCGGTGTATTTCCGATTAAGTCTTCTTCTGCCATTGTCTCGATAGCAATGGCTTGTGTTTAGTGACTTGAGTGAGTGTGATTCGTGAGTGTGATTCATGAGTGTGAACAATCAGACTGCCGTGATAGCACACCAACTTGCTCCAATGCATGGCTACCATTGCACAGTTATGTCCAGCAATAAACTTTTCATTCTCTTATTAAAATAAAGAACTAAATTTGTCTTTTCTTACAGGATTTCTTTAAATTACAAACCTCATTTTTGTCTCAAAACAAAAAGATGCTACTGTATTTATAGCTTGTGATAGCTTCACACTAAAACCTGAAATTATCTGTCAACAGGAGGTAGCCTCTTAAAGACTAATGCGGCTGAGAAAGAAGGGAAAACAAGAAGCAGCACAAACACTGTTTAGTCGCTATGGGAGTGCATGTATTATATGGGGGGTGTAATAATACCTTTTTCATTCTGCATCCATTCAATGCAAATTTTGGACCAAGGCTGTAACTGCAAGGCTGCAAGGTTTGTAGCTTGTTCAAAAGGAGAGGGATGTTGCTCAAGCTAAAATCCAGCAGGGAAGATGTTTAGGAAAGGAGAACTCTGTTAGAGACAAACATTTTGACTGCTATATATATTCAAAGCAGCACCGTCTCCTAGTTATAGAGGATGGAACACTGATTAAGATTTTAAAAGTGAAAGCAATGAAAAAAGGAAGGGTTATGTAAAAATTAAAGAGGAAAATTAATTGAAAACATGTTATTTGTCAAAAAAAAAAAAAAACCTTTGAAAACTTTTGTAAAGTAGTCCAACATTAATACGATCAAACCTCTGAATGAACCACATGGTTCATATCTGTGAGACTGGCATTAGCAATTTGTGGATAAAGACTAGTAAGATTGATTTTACCTGCCTGCAGCTAGCACTCTGCTCTGGGGGCTAAAGTCAGTGGCCAAGTCACAAATAATGAAGTTGTCTCATTATTTCAGAAACCCTGGCCCAAAATAACCTGTAGGATAAAGGCTGTTGAAGTCTCCTTTTTGTTTTCTAGCTTGAAGGCTTGAATCTATGGATGGTGTAAATATAATATAAGCTGTATATACACTGTTGTCATGGCAGTACATGTGTATGCTGAGAAATAAAAATGTGTTTTTGAAAAGATTAAAACTGATTCTTTGATAACAAAGGATCTAACAGTTAATTTTGGTCAATTTTCTGGAAAATCAATTTCATAACCAATCTTGATAATATACACTTACTTTTAACTTCATAAAAATGTCTATTTTTTTCCATTTCCATTTCTTCCTACTTTTTCCATTTGCCACATATAAAAGAATCCAACCATGAATGCTGGCCTACATCTCCCAACTTGTTTATTTGTTCTGCTTCAAATGCAATTTTTCTGTCTAAACAAGCATAAAATGCATAGTTTGTATTCCTGTAACAGAGTGAATCTCTTCCACCCCCCCAACATACCTGATAGCCAGACAAATATAAAAATCAAAATGTTAAATGATAGAGTTTGTGTTCCTATTTTGCAAGCAATGGATTTGCTGTGGGTATACTGGTTAAAACTGGGGAAAATGGGCAGACCCATTGTGTATATATAAACCTATATGTGGCAGTAGAACCTAACCATTAGAGCTGGGTCCTACTGCTTATCCTGCCATTGCCCAATGACCATGACGACTCCATGGGTGCTCAGCAAAGTGCAGGTCATTTTCAGTGTATCACTAAATCCTTTAGGAAGGTGTTTTTGGGTTTCATCTTCTTTTGGGGAACCCAGTTCCTCCTGCAAGCATTTGTATTTTAGAGATTTTCTTGCTTATCTCTGTCAGAAGATGAAGTTATTCCAATTGGAAGTTGATAAGAGGCACACATCTGATATTTTGATCTAATTCTAATCCAGGGAAGGCAATCAAAGTTATATTGAAGCAAAAAATGAACACAGAAAAGGCAAGATTAGGATGCTGTTGGTTGCCCAGATGAATATCAGCAATGATGAAGTAGCAGTAAGAAAGTGAAATTTACACTGCACATTTTTTTTTTAAAGAAACCTTACGTCTGATGCAATGCATTGTTTTATACAAATGAGTTTTATTTCAATTAAGCTTTCCCTCAGCTTTAGCTTTAGTGTCCCTTTAGTGAACTCTTCCTCAGCAGTCTCCAATATCTGTTTTGATTTTCTTTAAATTGTGGGAATTTCTTTCTTTGTTTTTATTTTTCTTTCTTTTGTTTCCCCTGCTGGAAAAAACTGCTTAGTCATGAAAATATTGTTCCACCCCCTACATAGAAAATATTTCATTGAAGGCATTTGGTTACCCTGTGTAATTTTCATTGGAGAAACATTTTACTCTTGGTAATTTAGTCAAAACGGGTTTCAAATGTGGCCCTGAAAAGTGCACACAACCTTCTAAGATCCTTTCACTATTTTGGTGTGATTTTACTGCTGTAAAATTAAACAGAATTACAAACAAATCTGTTAGGATGAAAATAGAATAAATGCAGTAATCTGGTGTGTATGCCCTTAAACTGATTTGTTCTTAAAATATATTTCGATTCAAGTTCAATATTCAGTCTCAGTGAGCTCCAACTTGCAATCAATCACAGTGAATCTGATGTACCTGAAATGAACCTGTCCTAGTAGGATTTTCCTACCGTTTTCTCATTTGAATGTTTTTAGCTGTACAAATGTGAGTCAGCAGAAGAGCACAAAAAATGTCACAGCATTGTGTATATATAGATCAGTTTAGTGCAAAGGAGAATATGGTCAAACATGCATGATTACAGAAAGCTGATTAAAACTTAATAAATTAAGATGCTGTCAGATAGAGCTGTCAAGTGCTGGTTGTAATCTGCTGTGTATCTCCTGTTTTCTCCTTATGTTTTGGGTTTCTGTGTCTCTATGGGAAGCATATTCATCTTGCAATTGAATGTTGTGGGTTCCATTTCAGCTTCCCACCACTGCATGACAATCCGCCATTGGGGAAGCCATTAAACCCAAAATCGCCTACTGATTTCTGTATTAGTGTATGGATCTGTGTATCGAGAGTATAGCTGGTTGAATGTGGCTCTTGTGTAATTGGGCTTTAAGTAGTCAGTTTTACTACAAAAGTGCTACATATATATTAATTTTTAAGACTGCAAAACTAAATCCATTGAAAGAAAACATTGAGGCCTGGCTAAAGTCTCTGAAGCTCCTGTGGGATAGTGTGTTATATGGTTTGATAAAACTAATCTTTATTCTCATCCTTCATAAAATTGCATATTACAAAAATAACACCCTCCCCATAGTGAAACATTGTGGTGGGTGCATCATTCTATGGGACTACTTTTGTTCAGGTGATGAGTTTTTGTAGAGGTGGATAAAATCAGGAGCAATTCTAAATATCAGTCAGATTAGACCCAAAAGTGAAAGAACAAGACAACCTCAGCGAGTCCAAGCATACAGTAATAGAGTAATTACTTTCCCCCTCACCTCCTCAGGATGTTTTATTCCACCACAGATATTCTCTGGCTTCAGATTTTAAATTGTGGGTCTCTATAGTAACAATCACCTTTGATGTTTACTCTCAAAAGCAGCGTTTAACATATTCTAACTCCTGTTATCAGTGCTGTTTGATAACATAACCTGAAATGGAGTATCAGTCCTGCACCACTTTGGGCATTGTGGTCTGGTCAATGCTGAAATTGTTGAACTTTGACTGTGGTGCACTACCTGAGCCACTTGTGTAGACAACAGAGACAGAATTTCTATCAGAATGCTCAGACAAAGTAGAAAGCAGCTGGTCCATGTGGAAACAGAGCTTCTTACTACTCTCTGAATAACAGTTTTATATTTTTCTCTAAGCGTTATGTTCTCTTTCTCTTAGTTTCACTATAAGTTTAGTTATGATGTTGGTCCTAGCATTAGAAAAGCTGCAGCTTTGCTGATAAAATGTAATCATTATCTACCTGTCACAGTGCATCTGGAACGTATTCACAGTGCTTCACTTTTTTCCACTTTTGTTATGATACAGCCTTATTCCAAATTGTGTTAAATAATCTTTCCTCAAAATCCTACACACAAATACTCTATTATGACAACGTGGGAAAATGTATGAGATTTTCTGTAAATTTGTTAAAAATAGACCCCCCCCCAAAAAAAAAAAAAAAAAAAAAAAATCAAATTTATCTTATTATTTACAGCCTTTCCTTAATACTTTATTGATCCACCTTCTGCAGCAATTACAGCCTCAAGTCTTTTTGAATATGATACCACAAGCTTAGCACATAAACACAGCATATCTTTAGGCAGTTTCACCCATTCTTCTTTGCAGTACTTTTCAACCTCCATCAGGTCGGATGGTAGACATCTGTGCTGCCATTTTCAGATCTCTCTAGAGATGTTCAATCAGATTCAAGTCTGAACCCTGGCTTGGCCACTCCGGATATTCATAGAGTGGTTCTGAAGCCACTCCTTTGAAATCTTGGCCATGTGCTTTGGGTCGCTGTCCTGCTGAAAAATTAATCGTCGCCCCAGTCTGAGGTTTAGAGTGCTCTGGAGCAGGTTTTCATCCAGGATGTCTCTGTATATTGCTGCATTCATCTTTCTCTCTATCCTGACTAGTTGGCCAGTTCCTGCTGCTGTAAAACATCCCCATACCATGATGCTGCCACCACCCTGCATCACTATGGGGATGGTAATAATTCCTGGTTTCCTTCAAACATGATGCTTGACAATCTTTGTCTCATCAAACCAGAGAATTTTGTTTCTCATGGTCTGAGAGTCCTTCAGGTGCCTTTTGACAAACTCCAGACAGGCTGCCATGTGTCTTTTATTAAGGAGTGGCTTTTGTCTGGCCATTCCACCATACAGGCCTGATTGGTCGATTGGTGCAGAGATGGTTTTCCTTTTGGAATGTTCTCCTCTCTCCACAGAGGAACGGTGGAGCTCTGACATAGTCAGGGAGGTGACCAAGAAGCCTGTGGTCACTAAGGTCCTTCTCCTTTGATAACTCTGTTTAGACGGCCAGCCAGCTTCAGGAAGAGTCCTACTGGTTCCAAACTTTTTCCATTTACCAATGATGGAGGCCACTGACCTCATTGGGACCTTTAAACCAGCAGAAATGTTTTTGGATCCTTCCCCATATTTGTAACTCAAGACAATGCTGTCTCGGAGGTCTACAGACAATTCCTTTGATGTCATGCTTGGTGTTTGCGCTCTGACATCCACTGTCAACTGTAAACATTTTCCCACATTGTCATAATGGGGTACTTGTGTGTAGAATTTTGAGGAAAGACGTTATTTAATACAATTTAGAACAAGTTTGTAACATAACAAAATGTGGAAAAAGTGAAGTGCTGTGAATACTTTCTGGATGCACTGTATTTAGAAAACTCTGCCTGTTTTGTGCTGTGGATGGACAGACCAGCTATTGATATTTTAAGTTTAGCTCCACAGAGTCCATCACATTCTCCAGGGGCAAAGACAGTAAAAGCCGATTTTAGTGTGCAAGCTCTCTGCCACCAACAAAACACACAAGGGAGCGCTACGTAGCTCATAGAGCATTATGCGCTGCATTTACTTGCAATGGAACATGTGATATTTACTCATTTTAAACACTAGTTCTGGTGGCATACGGGTTTACATTCCACAGTGTAATGAAATGTATTAATTTTTAATGTTATTTATTCTGTAATTAGTTAACCCAACTTGCTGTTAAAGTCCCAGTACTACTTTTAAGCTAGTGGTATGTTTAACTTGTCACTTATTAATTATAAAGTGTAACACATTAAGAAAAATAGCAGAAATCTGTCTCATAACATTTACATGGAGCTACTATTTCTTAATACATAAGGCAAAGTGTTTTTTATAATTCTGGGTCAAATTTAAAAAAAAATTAAATTGATATTTTCATTTGCAAATGCAACCTGGCAACAGTTATGACTCTATCTTCGGGTCTTGTATCTCAGAAGCCATCCTGAAAATGATATGGATATCTGCAGTATTTTAACCAGCTGGAGAAGTTGTCCTTGCTTTTAAACTCCAATTATTCTTTTGTGTTTTTTTACAATAAAGAAGTTAGGGAAGCATATAAAATCCTGACTGTATTATGGTCCTATATTTCCTCATATTAATATTAGCATTTGGAAAGATGCATGAATCTCAGTGTACAAGGTGTTTGCCCAAAACTGGTATAACTGAGTCACAGATTAAAAATGTGCATATCTGAAATGTGTTGATCTGCAAAAGTCAGAAAATAAATACTTGATACATGTAAGAAGTTCTAACAAATGTGTTTTATTGCTGAAACAAGAATGTAAGACTGCATGTCTGATGTAAAAAAACGAATTCCCTTGAGATGATGCACTATCAGATAAGTGAACAGGGAGAAGAGAATGCGACTGAAGATGAAAGATGAAGATAATAAGGAGAAAAAGTCTGCTGCTCTCAGATACTAAGAGGTTCCATCATCTGGACATATGAATGATTTGTCCAGATGATTTGTTAATTCTTCCTAAAACACAAAAGATAATGATGTGCAATGAATTGCAGAGCTTTAAAAAACTAGATTAAACATCTACTTTTTTCACTTAGGGTGCTAACATATGACGTTCTGATATGTAGCACAAATTCTGAAGCCTTTGTTTCAGTTCTACTTTTCATTTGGAGACCTGCTTCATAAGAACACATCATGACTTTATCAAGAGTTTTACATAAAATATAAAGAAAATATTCATGCTTGTTCACTGTATAATATATAAAATAGGATTTTCTGATTTATCATTAATAACATTTTGAACAACAATTATATTTTCTGCCCATGTTTCTTATATAATATGATTTGGTGATCGTGTTTATGTTTTGCTATTTGTGCCACCGTTTTTTCCCATAACCAGCCTCTTATTTCCAGTATTTTTCTCATGGTGCAGTATGACTGATTGATGATAAGGGCTGATTGCATCCATCATGTCTGGCAAGGGAAGAGTGTCAATTCTCCCCCCTGAGCCAGTGATTGAACATGGTGGGGGAGCAAATGTAAAACCAGTTGAGATTCAGTGAAGCATAGCAAGATATTGCCACTCAAGTAGCTCTTTGCTACCTGAGTGGCAATATCATGATTTACATTCAGAAAAGATATATGCCTGGTCTGGGTATTTCCATCCTACCTTGTTTTTCCCTGGCTATATATTTCTTGTGTTTATATTTAAATTTTTCAGAAAAACTGTGCAATTTAGTGTTTTTTAAACTGAAGGGAACTGAGTTGTGCTGTGATGCTGCAATTTTTGTTAGAGACTAAAATCCCAATGGGACTCTTTTCTCAGCTACTTGGGGATTTTCTCACCTCAGATGTTAAAATATTTATTTTTTCAGTTTGCGGTCGCACAGGGCCCAAAGCCTCGTTTCTTTGTCTAGTTTACAGTTAGCTGAAGCACACAGTCGAGTTTTATGGCTTTTTGTTACAAAGCTGAGGGCGGGTCTGAATCTGACCCCCCTCCTCTTTTGTTCTGTCACTCCACCGCTTTCATCTCAAAGGGGGTGGTGTCCATCCTGTTTTATGACACTCTCCCCTATGGTTTTCCAGATCTGATTTTTCCTGTTTTTTTTGCTTAGTTAATTAGTTTGAAGTCAGTTTTTCAGCATTCTATTTTATTTTGTCATAGTTTGTTCATTAATCTGATTTGATTCCCATTTTTATTATTAAACATTCCTTTTTGTCTTTCATCAGTAGCTAGATTGGATGCCAGTAGTTAAAGAAAGAGGTTATTTGTGGAATAATTCAGCTGTAATGTTGAGCTATTGTGTTAATAAATTATCATACTTGATTAGAAATAAGTGTGTCAGTGATCATTGCTCGTTGTGTGAACAGTTTCTTCTGCCAGTGGTTCTGGACACATTCCTTCACGAGAGACTGATTGAGTTTGACTTTTGATTCCAGAAAATCTGGTGGTGCCCTGATTCAGTGAAAGAAATTTCAGTTTTATTAATAATATCATTGATGATAATGATTTTGACCAATTTTCTGGAAACATAGTTATAATGTCAGACAGTGAGGTTGGAGGAGAAGGTTTGCCCCACAGCCTCTACTCAAATTTATAAGTTGTTTTATATGATTAAGGTCAAGACTCTGTCCAGGCCAGTCAAATTCCTAAACACCAAACTCACTCATCCATGTCATGAAGAAGTTTGCTTTATCCACTGCTGCAAAGTCATCTTCAAACAAGATATGCCCATCCTCAAACTGTTCCCACAAAATTGGAAATAGGCATGGGCCAGTTACTGGTTTCAAGGTATACCATGAAATGAAAAAGTTACGGTTTCAAAACCACTAACATTTTCCGTCATACTGTTCCTGCAGTGTAAGCGATTTTTATGTCTGATTAGAAATAAAGTAGAGGGAGCATCACCAATCACTATTTAATAAAAAACTAATTCAAGGTGGAGTTTATGCTGTCTTGAAATAAACAAGCTACTTTTAGCATCACCATGTTACTCTACCATATTGTATTGGTGTTTGATTAATTTTAAGTGAAAGGTGAAAGTACTGAGTGCCTCTGTAGTTTTACCTGAGCAGCTCTTCAGCTGAACGTGCATTTCGTATACAGGCATTCATACTTGTGATTTCTGTCATTTCTGTGTGTATACAATAGATAGATAGATAGATAGATAGATAGATAGATAGATAGATAGATAGATAGATAGATAGATAGATAGATAGATTCTTCTTTATGTCAAACTCCACCTCAGAATCTAAAACACAATATTCCCAGAAGATGACCGTTGTCGCTCAGTATAACCTGATTTGTCTTAGCTATAAAAGCAGTGAAAAAAGTTATCCTACTAGATCTAAATTTGATCAGTATAACTTGATTGTGTTTTGTGCCAAAAAAAATCAAGTAATCAAGTATAAACACGCACGCAGGAGGGGAATGAAATTTCAGCATCAAGCCTGTGATCTAAAAACAGATTCAAAAGACAATTAAAGTTGACTATGGTGATAGGCTAATTTGAAATTCCAGTTAAATTTACATGTCTGTCCTAACTGTTTTATTAGAACAGCGGTGACTCTAGCAGTAACAGGTCATGTCAAAGGGCGAAGATTACCCCACAATTCACCAAACATTTAAAGCTGCAGACGGTAACTTGTATAAAAAATGTTTTTTACATATCTTTTAAAACTGTCACTATGTCATGACAGCATAATATGAGCCAGATAATCATAAAAAAATCAAGCTCCTCCCCCTTCTCCCAGTACACAAGAGTGATTGACAGGGCTAAGACCTTCCTCCTGGCTCTGATTGGTTGTTTCTGACTGGGAGTGGTACAGTTCTGCAGATGACAATAGTAGCACTGGGAGAAGGTGAAGGAGCTTGATACTTTTCAGATTATCTGTCTCATGCCATACTGTCACAACATAGTGACAATTTTAACAAATATGTAAAAAACATAGTTTTTATAAAAGTTACATACTGGAGCTTTAAGGAGTAAATTGCCTATGCATTCACAAAACATGCTAAAGAAAAGGCAAAATAACATATTTTAGAGCTGTAATCATAATACCGTGATACTGATGTTATCATAGGGTTATCATACTGTCATAATTTCATACTGACCCCTGCCTAGTTGGAACCATGGAATTTTCCAAAATATCTTGAGGTCCATTTCCAGTATGCTGAAGTGCTGATAGTGTCTTTTGCTGACACTGAGGGGCTGAGCCTAACTTCTGAAAAACACAATATCATCATAATCCTCTCTGCACCAAAATTTATTGGATTGTCAGACAGAGCAAAATGATTCCATAGAACATGTCTCCATTGCTCTGGAGTCTAGTCTCAGAGAGCTTTACAACATTGCATCCAAGGCATTACATTGCAGTGATGTAAGGATACAGCTTCTCAGTGATGGAGATCCTTTCCATTGGGTTTTCTATGCACTGTTCTTGAGTTAATTTGAATACCACATGGGGTTTGGAGGTTTGTAGCTATGGACTCTGCAGAAAGTTAGTGACCCCTGTAAGCCATGCTCCTCAGCGTCTGCTGACTCTGCTCTGGGATTTTTACAACCACTTCCTCTTTGTTATAACCTCAAAACATACAAATCTGTTTACTGCAATGCTGTTGTGGATATTATGTTTTTGTAAGGAGGTGGGATTTTCCTGAAGGCAAGTTGTTTTTCATTTACACAAAATCTTTAGACAGCTTCAAATAAGAGTCATTGCAGTAAGATAGAAGCAGCTATAATTACACAATTAATCAATCGTATTGTTTTGCAGATGCACCACATAATGCAGACAGACCAGATGGATTGCCTAATTTTCTACAACAAGAGAATTCTGAAATCCATTGGAGAACTTCAAATGCCTTTTTAAGACATCATCAGTTGACGTACGACTGCAAAGCACTGATCAATAGGTAATTTAGCTATGGAGAATATGAAAAAGAGACATCGGCTTTAATTATGTGCTTCAAGCACCATTTGTTACTGACACTATCTGTGAGAGACAAAAATAAAATGAGCCTCTCATTTAACTGTGTTAATTCAAAAAAAAAACCCAAAACAAAACAGACAATCCAGAATTGGTGATTATCTAATACTAACAGTGACCATAGATAACTTAAATTAAAACAGTTTTTGTTTGAAATGATCTGTGCTTCAGTTTCTCCAAAGATTCTTCAGCCTCACATCTCTGCTTAAAAGATTAGGGCTCCCTTTGTCCTGACTTATTGCATTGCTTACCACCATCCTTAACCATTCTTGTATGTGATGAACATCCTACACTGTAATCACCCTGTCTGCCTTCAATGATAAGGCTGCTTCTCTTAAATGTTGCACCCTATTTTTACCTCAATTTCAAATCTTCTCTCTTCTGATTGCATGCCCACGGTAAATGTACTGCAGTCCAGATTTACCCTTTAAAAAAGGCTGGTTAAAACTCCCTCATCCTGCCACAGAGCAGCTATAATTTTGAATCTGTTGCAAACATTGCAGCGACTCAAAACGCAAAGATGCTAGACCATCTTATACAAGTGGTTGAGGTTGTTTTAACACACCACACTATATAACTGATCAAAGATATTTATCGTAATGTTTCAGTATTTCAAGAACTCATTTTAAGGTCATACACTGTGGTATAGTTCCAAAACTATTGGTGTACAAGCGGGGTATAGTTACACTTTAAAGAAATGTGCTGTTACTGAATATACTGTGATATTGCTTGGTGAAACAACAATTCACAGCTCAACAGTATCTTGACAGTAAAACTGTAAAGTTTTAAATCTAAAATCTAACTAGGATTAGTGCTGGGTGGCTTTTAGTTGGATGCATGGCAAGCTTCACATTAGCTTTTTAATACATCCTGATTTTGTTTATTGAAAAGCTTTTATGAAATACAGGTGGCACAAAATGCAGCAGCTAAAGTCTTTATCATTCCTCATAAGGGCAGCACCTCCCAAGATGGCTGCAGTCTCAACCACCTGTCTAAGCTCAGGTTTTTGCAATCTGTATCCTGTCAGGGATAAAGTATGAAATATGATTTTTTTTTTTTTCCTCATGGACAGGCTGTACTAAAATGTAATTTCCCCCCTGGGGGACTAATAAAGGTATAAAGGTAAGGTAAGGGTAAAATAAATCATTTTAGTGTCTTTTCTTTATTAACTAAATAATTTTACAAATGATTTTAATATTGAGTTTTAAAGCCTGCTCTTGTCTTTCACCAAAGCCTAACTCCTAAAACCAAATGACCTTGGTTGAAAACTGATGTACTCAGCTAAGCAGAGCTTTTACAGTTATACCACCAAATCTTTACTTTAACTCCCTGAAGAGATCTAACTGGCTAACTCACTTTCCTCTTTAAAATCCCTTTTCAACACAGTTCAATTTAATTCAGTTCATTTATATTGCAGCAGTTCACAACAACGTTATCGCACTTTATAAAACCGACACTTCTAAATAAAGAAAAAACTTCTGTTGTAAAAGTTTTAACCTTTTTGGAAGTATGAGGTGTAAAACTGCCGTAACAGATCATGATCTGTGTGGCAGGACGAAAGCAAAGTCACAAAAATACAAATTTGCACTAAATTGAAGTAGAAATTGCTGTAAATCATCATAATATAAATTTCACTGTATTAATATTTCATGATTTAGTAATTTATCCAAATTTAATGGAATTTAAAAATTGTTTATTTTGTCCACTTGACTGCAATAACATAAACTGTGATTAAATAATTATAAGGTGTCAAAACCTGAATTAGATTAATCTTTTCACTCTCATCCTACCAGTAATAAAACATATTAATAATTACCTTTTTATGTTTAGATTTTTTCTTTGTACTTTTTTCCATCTAGTAGTATGTAAATTTGAAGTTAATGAAAACAAAACAAACAAAAAACAACAGATTATTGCTTTGTCTTCTCCCATTATTATTCCAGCCAGTAATGGCTAGTGATAAATCATGTTAGGATCTCTGCACCACTGATTATCATGAGAGAAGTTTTCAAGGACTAAATTATAATACTTGAGGAAAGTAGAACAGATTTTAATATTTTATTATTCAAACACAAAGTTGACACCATAAATCATGGCATGAGCCAACTTTGGAAGTAAACTGAAGGATTGGTTATTCAAAGATCGCTTTAAAGTAGATTATGCATAGCTAATTTACAACTAAGGTTAAAAGTAATGACATTATTTCATGATTAAACACCATCTTGCAGCACAAACCTTTGTAATGGTGATAAATACTAGTTTAAAGCAATGTGGAACTAAAAATTATTGTTGTATCTGAATTACACGTTATTTTTTATAGATTTAAAAATGGTGAAGTCTTTAAAAAATTCCTGAAACAAAAATTTGTCTATATGGTTTTAACAAAGAGACCATTCCTTCTGGCCAAACAGAGGTGCATTTTAATTGCTTTGAAAAACCTCACTAATATTAGGGATTCTAAACGTCAAACTTAGTTTAGTTCATGAGTCAATCCAGGGACAAAACCCAAGCTGCAGGTAAATGAAGCATACGTTAAATAAATAAATATTTGTGACACCTGCAGTTGATGTTGTAAGTGCCATTTTATATGACACCCAGTAGTAGTTTTGCAGCTACCTGGGTAGAAACAGAGCACTGAAAGTATTTTTGTACAATTCAGAAAAAAACCCTTTATCTTTATTCAAGACGACAGATTGACACCATACCTGCACTTACACTGGTATTTTTAGAAATGTCGCTTTTTCGATCTGCTTTGTTTTTGTTCTGCAAACTGGAGAACTGTTTTCACTGTGACAATGTTCCATGTTTACAAGAGCCAGTGCCTCTGGAGAGGTAAACAGGGTGAGTAGGTGGCTTGAGACATTCATTCTATTGTCTTCAAGGACAGTTTATAACAATGAAGAGGAAAAGTAAAATGAACCAAATCTCTATCAGTTTAAGTGTTAGAACAGGGCTACACCTCTTTCGCTCACCATAAATCTGATAAGACTGCAGGGGGTTCAACCTGTAACCATCTGAGCTGGCAGCCAGATGCAGGTGTTTCTATTGTACCTCACCACTTGTAGAAACAGTATACTGGGGATTGTTTTTGACCTAAATCTAGCTGCAAACTTTTTAAATGGGATGATTAATCAGTGAAGAGTAAGTGGAAAAATGTACATTTTCCAGTCTCACCTGTTTATTTTATTTTATTTTTTGTACATTTTCAAATGAGAATTCAAAAGAAACAACTCAACACTTACAAATAAACATTAATATCATTTAAAAAAAAAATTACCCAGTACAGCCATCCTTCTTCTTAACAGTCAGAATCAGAATTCCTTTATTGTCATTGTGCAAGAACACACAACAGAATTTAAAAATAGCAACTCTCAAAGACAGTGAAAATACATCAATAAATAAATTTAAATAAATATGAAAAAAAAAAATTAGAAACAGAAACAGGATGTTACAAAAATGATGATCCAGATTTATATGAATTTGCAGTGTTCAGGGCAACAACAGCTCTTGGGTAGAAACTGTTTTTGAGTCTGTTTGTTTTTGTCTTTATTGCCCTGAAACGCCTCCCTGAGGGTAAGAGTTTGAAGGGGCGGTGGCTGGCGTGTGATGGGTCCCTGATGATGCTGTGGGCTCTCTACGGAGGCAGCGGGTCCTGTAGATCTCCTCCAGAGATGGAAGAGGGCAGCCAATTAGTCTCTGGGCAGTATTTATGACCCTCTGGAGCTGCTTCCTCTCTGCTACAGTACAGCTGGAGAACCACAGCGAGATGCCATGGCTTAACACCGACTCCACAGAACAGAATTAAATTTCTGCCACTGATGACTTAACAATATAATCAACAAACACAAGTATTTCCTCAATACAGAGCACCATTAGGTGGTATTCCATACTTCTAGCATGTAGAAGATCACTGACCATCAGGAATAAGGTTGTGACACCTATCAATGTGCCAAATACAAGAATAACAGGGTTAATTTCAAAGGAAACTTCTATGCAAAAAATGCATGCATTGCAATTATTCTTGAAATATGACATTCTTTACACTTTCCCACCCATTTCAGTTAATTTATCAACTACAGAGCAACATCAGTAAGATACACAGTCATTGGTCCCTGTGGGAATGCAAACATTGGGCCAATAAAAAGAGCACTGAAGCAAATAATCTCTGTTAAAATTAGAATAAGATATGATTCTAATTTAAAATGTAAAAGGCTAGTTCATATATCCAGCAGTCATTAATTGATAGGGAGGGTAGGCTGATTTAGAGGAACCAATTAACATTTTTGAACTGTGGGAGGAAGCAGGAACACCCTGAGAGAACCTACTCATGCATTAGGATTACATGCAAACTCCATGCAGAAAGCCCCCAGACTTATCCAGAACCTTCTTAGTACTAAATAATCAGAGACCATGCAGCTCTGAAATAATAATATTGTAACTTAATTTCAGTTCATTTATATTACTAATTTATATACAGACCAATTTGAATGTAATTCTGATCAAATTCTGTTGATCATATTACCTCACTAGCATAATGTACACCTTGTTGGTAGGTGATGGTCTGAGCTTTGCTACATGGTGCATTATTCTGCAGTTAATAGAAGATGGGTAAACTGTGATTATAAAGGCTTGGATGTAGTCATTAAAATTTAGGTAGGCTGTAGTGTTTGAATGCATCTCTTTCACTATTAAAAAAGATCACTTAACTGAGTTTAAATTAACTTCCTTCGAATCCTTTACCTCTGTCTGGTGTACTAATCTGGTCTATTCAGGTTCAGAGTGTTACAACAATCAGTTTGCTCTCTTTTCTCCTTTAGTTTCTAATATCATCAAGGCATTGTCGTCCACACATCTACCACTTGGTGGATATTTGCTCTTTTTTGCACCATTCTCTACTGAACTGCAGAAATGGCTGTGTGTACATATTACAGTAGATCAACACTTTTTGATATACTCAGACAAGTCCACTGGCACCAACAACAGTGACATGTTTAAAGTCACTTATTCCTCTTTCTTCCCTACCCTGGTGCACATTACCATCTTTCTGAGAAGGCATGTGAAACCAGTAGAGAGAAACACCTCCCCGGTAACAGCAAAAAAAAATGTCAAGCAGAACCAGATTCAGTACAAGCAACTATCTGCTGGGACCAACTGGATTTTGAGGTTCATGTTAGGTTAGGTTTCCAGTATAAGTGAACCAAGAACAATAACAAGCTGAACGAAGGTAAGATGTGAACCATTTTCCTAACACTGAAAATGTCAAACTGAAGTTATCTGAATAAACCCCTAAACCTGCTTTATAGAACAGGCCCAGAGACTTTGTTTTTTTTTACCCAGAAACTTAATTTTCTGCTGTTTTAGCTGATGTTTTAGCTGCACTTAATCTACTACTCATAGTTACACATTAACAAAATAATAAAAAAAAGTTTTCTAAAAGTTAATTATGCTGTTGGCAGTTTGAACTAAAGATGAACACTGTAATTTCTGTAACATTAGATTTTGTGAAAGCTCTGTTGTAGTGCTTAAATTACAGAGCTGTAGCACCAGAGTGGCCACACAGTGTTTGAGAAAAGCTTTTTGACAATTAGCAGCTTGGTTGAAAAAAATAAGTATTTAATTAGATAAAGGATTTTATTCAATGTTTATGTTGGTGGTGACCAGCACTTTTACTCTAATACAGTCACTACACATTAGCAGTAGGAATTAAATAAAAGCAAACAAAAACATTTCCCATGTTTGTCTTTTCTAAACTGCCTGAATCGTTCATTAATGTTTTCCATGAACTTTAAATTTGACATTTTGCACTAATATGTTTATGACTCTCTTATCAGACTTAGCTAACAGTTGCATCTTAAAGTGCATGTTGTAGAAGTTAGTGACAAACATTATGTCCTGTGCAGTTTTTAATAAAACCTTGACAAAATTATACAGTTATCAGCCCACTGTGAGTTCTCGTTCTTGGACTCAATCTGTAACATAACACTGAAATATTTTAAAAATGAACAGTTGAATGTAGTTGAAATGGCCATAATGTAAAATATCTTGCAGCCAAATACTTTGGGGAAAAGGTTTGGTAATTAGCATAACTTCCACATATTCACTGCAAAACATTTCACAGGCCCTCAGACATTTATCCTGTTTTACATTGGAAATGTATCTTGTTCCTTGGCAGTGAGATTCATTTTACATTATTCACATACTCTCTTTCTCATCTTCCTGTGTCCTGTTTTCCAAGAACTGTGAGCAGTCTGCCAATGTAAAACTAAATATAACCATTTATTTAATAACTAATACAAGATTCATTAGCAAAGAAAGACTAATAAATGACTAGTGTCTCGATCCAGGGGTGTGTCCAGATAGTGAACAAGGTAGGTATAAAGGAACAACCACATTTTAGGTGCTTTTCCACTGGCAAGTCTCACTCTAACTGGTAAATGTGAGATTCAGTTCTACCCCAGTTGTGTGCATCTCCATTACGGTCTGTTCCTCACTATTGTGCAGGGATGGAGGTCTTGAGACCCAGTCTTGGGCTAAGTCTCAGTCTCAGATTGTTTTGCCTCTGTCTTGGTCTCATTCAACAAATTGGGTCAAGACCAGTTCGAGACGCAATAGTTTTTGTCAAAATTATGAAAGCTTAACTCCCTTTTATCTTCACCCACAGACACAACAATGGTAATTAAAAGCAGTGATCAGAGTGCAGCTGTGTCCCACCATCTCAGAAAAGACATAATGTTATTAGTGCTAATGACCACGAAATCTTGTTACATGTGATTGTTTACAAAACCAGACGGCATTTGGTCCTTTGGTTTAAAAGAAGGTGTCTGCATGTTCACATGTGGTGCGGTCTAGCTTTTGCTGAAGAAACACTGACTACAGAAAATTATTAAATTTGCTTTTTGAAAACATTAAAAATGTTAAGACAGGAAAGTAAAGGGGAAAGCAAAAACACAGGGCCACCTGTAAGTTTTGCCCACCACCAGGATTAATGATATGTGAAGTGAGCAGGACATCTAGTTTTACTAGACATCTCTAGCAGACACAAGGAAAAGTAAGTAGTAATCCCAAAAATATGCATAACACCCAGTTTCAACAGCTAAATAATAATAAAAATGTAAATAGACGCTAAACCCCCATCACTGCTCTCGTGCAAAGCTCACTTATTAAGAAGCCGATGAAGAGAAAAAAATAAGGCTCACCAAGCCAAAAACATATATTCAGTCATACCTTCGATGTTTCATGGTCCTAATCCATGTTAGAGAAATATTAGCACTTGGCTGGCGTGATCTGTTGTCTCTGTGTCATCCCTGTTGGCTTTGTGATTTTTTTTTTTTTTTTTTTTTTTTTTTTTGTAAAATCCACGGATTCTATTGGTGCTCATGATTTTGGAATTCCCCTGTGAGCCAATTTCCATGCCTGCATGGAATAATGATATTTAAATGCCTAATAATTTATTATGTCCAGCATATGTGTTTTTTCACATCTGATATGCTGGTGAATTGCTCTTATTTAGATGATCATAAGAGGAAAGAGGTTTGTTTTTTTTTTTTGTTTTTTTTAATGTGACAAAGCTTTATCAGCCTAATCTCTCAGTTTTTTTAAAAATGTATCATACAACTATGTAGCAACTATGTAAGCTGATTATTTCAGTTTAAAAAATGTATGGCTGCATTTAATAACATAAGTAGTCATTTATCATTAATTTAATACCAAGAAGTGGTTTTGGTTGAGTAATTAACCGTTTTTCGATTAATTTTTGCATTTTGTGGTGTACAAAAAGCAATGTCCTGAAATATTTGTCGACGTTCTAAACCAGTGGTCTCAAACTGTATTCCTCGAGGGCCAGAGTTCTGTAACTTTTAGAAGTGTCCCTTGTTCTACGTGCTTGAATTAAATGGTGAAACTGCCTCAGTAGCAAGCAGTCAAGCTCCACAGATCTCTGCTAATGAGTTCATATTGGAGCCAGGTGTGCTGAAGCAGAGAGACATCTAAAAGTTACAGGACTCTGGCCCTTGAGGAATGCAGTTTGAGGCCACTGTTCTAAACATTTGGCCTCGGTCTCAGAAGGTCTGGTCTTGATCTTGGTCTCAGAAGAAGCAGTCTTGACTCCATCCATGCTATTGTGGGTGTGCATATGGGAACGTGGGCTGCCCAAGAGTGCGCAGAAGTTGTGGATAACTCTCTGATGATGTTTGCAGCAACACTCAGCAATGGAGAACCTTGAAGTTGTGGTTCAACTCAAATAAACCCAGATATTTCATTTTGTCTTATTTAAATTCACTGCTGGCCCAAACATTATGAAAAGAAAAAAAATTAGATCAGCTGATTATCATGCTATAGATATATCTATATTCTGGCACTTTATTATTTTTTTAAACGTAGAACATTTTGGATTTATGTAATGCAGTCAAAAGATGTAAAACAATATCCACGCATTAATTAAAAAAAAAAAAAAAAAAAAAAAAAAAAAAAAAAAAAAAAAAAAAAAAAAAAAAAAAAAAAAAAAAAAAAAAAAAAAAAAGATCCCAAACAAAACATAAAATGCACATTGCGCCACACTAAATTTATGTCATTCACCGGCGCAAACTGTAGCTCCAAAAGAACGTTGACCACAGCTGCACCGTTTCTCGCTTCCCCATTGCTGACCGTTCTTCAGAGAGACATGCTGCTTGCAGGGCTGCTAAATCACGGTCATCCGCTCTAAAATTTAACGAATGTGCTCCTGGCGCTGCTCATGATGAAACTCATAATTACGCTCCTCCACACTTTGTAACTTTCTGATGGCAGACAGCATGTCCGCTGGTCCACTGCTATACTATACGACGAATATTTGTTTGGAGTTTGCAGTGACGTATATTATAGGCCAATATACTAATGCAGTCTGCTGTTAATCAAACCGCTTCTGTGCAATACGCGGCGCAGCTTGTACTACCGCTGAGGTGAGTACGAAACACTGATAACAGCCGCTCAGAGCCGTGCTCGATCTGCTAATGAAGATTAATCTGGCAGGGGCGCATTGAGGCTGAACTGGTTAGAGGCGCTCACTGGTGAAGCGATACTATCAGCTGGAGATCAACATAAATTTTCCAGCGTCACAAACATCTAACGAAGCACATCTTCATTTTGGTTACAATTTTAAAAACCCAGAAAGCAGCTTTTAACTACAAATAAGTAGCACTGGGTTGCAGTGCAGTGTGGTTTATGTGCAGTGGGAAAAAAAAAACGTAATATCTCAGAAATCATCAGAAAACAACACATCAATTTGAAACAAATAAATGAGCCACCTCAGCAGCCTTAAAGCCAGTGCTAGTGTTTGATCAGATGGTTTAGGCTTTACCACCATAGTTTTCACATCTGCATTAAACCATAACTATGCTCCTCAGAAAGTTGTTACAGCTGTAAATTGCTGCAAACAGCTATTTTATGAGAATTTTGAACTTAGCCAACAAGCAGCCAAATCAACAGACTTCTATCTCACAGCATAGGTTTAACAGAATAAACCTAAAATGTGATGCCTAATACTTTAATGTTGACTAAACATTGCAGACATGCTGGCAAATGTGACAGCTGCTTGTTTTAGAGCTGTTTATGTTCTGAAAAGAAATGAAAGGAGCCTTAAATTTGACTGAACAGATGGTAGTCTGTAGCTCCTTCTCTATCCCTGTCTACGAGGTGTGAAGTTTTATGGGTTGAGTAAAAAACTAAATAGTTTAAATTTAAATAGTTTAAATTTAGTGAAATCACTGAAAATCCTGTACTTTTGTAATTTCTCTTCAAGTTTAATCTAATACTAATCATTTCATCATAGCTTTGCCAGTAAAAAATGTCAGCACATATTAATTAATTTAGTGTTGTTTAAGTCAACTCAACTATGCCTCAAATGACAGTTATTGTGTCTCATCATGTAAAAGTTACTTTCAGTTGATTATGAAGTATTATGGTCAGTCTTAGTTTTCACAGTATGGTTTAAAGGCTGGCATATTTTGTGTGTTCATTGTGAATTGAAAATTGAAAACTGTTTGACAGAATAATTTCATTTTGAGTCAGACTTCCTTTGTTTTAGTAAAGTTTGTAGAACAAATATATATTGTAAAAAAAAAAAAAAAAAAAAAAAAAAAAAAAAAAAAAAAAAAAAAAAAAAAAAAAAAAAAAAAAAAAAAAAGGTAAATCAGAATAACTGCTTAATGTAAACAAATAGCAGTATGAATTGTGATTATCTTGAGTTATGTGATAAAATCCTGACACGCCACTAAAAGTTCTTGGACCTATTGGACTGAAAAATATCCTAAATCCACCCAAATCCATTTACTTGTTATAAGACTGACCAGTACACATGCTGGCAACACAAGACTGTAACCAGAATAATAAATAATCCAAAATAAGGTCTCAAACAGGTAAACAGGTGGATCAATGATCAGAATATGTTTAAAAAAGCCGAGTAAATCAAGAAATGATCAGTGCTGTGGGAAGATGGGTGAAACATTAAAAGAAAGACTTTAGTGGAAGAGGGTATTTAAGTTTAAGAAATTTAGGGAGGTGTGAGCATGAACGCCAACTGGAGCACTTCTGGTGTTCTGACATAACTACAGCCAAGTAAGGTCCCAGTTCTGCCTTTAATGCATACTGTTTGCAGCATTTATGTCTATAAAGATCTGAGGCTTTGTGACTAAATGCTTTCTGGTGCTGGTTTTTCCCTCCCCAGGCTCCCTGAATCCAAATCATCCGAAACATCTTTAGCATACAGATGAACTCTGTTGAGAGCTGGCAGAGTGCTGTGTAGAAATCTCAGCAGAACCTGGGTCTCTCAGGTCCTCTACCATTTCTCCACACTCTTAAGCGATAACAGCAACAGACAATGTTCATGCCTCATTTCATTTCATTATCGTGTCCCCTTCGCCTCATCGCCTCAGTTCCTGGACCAGCCTTTTATCTCAGCATGTAAGCAATCACTCATGGACAGCAAACATAATGGAAGAGGGGGAGGATTGTCTAATCAAAGGTTTGTGATACCAATTTAATGTTTTAGAAAGAGAACTCCAAAGAAGAAGCACCCACTAACTCTGCATAATACTGTGTAGGTGGCTGCGATCTCAGCAAGGCTAACTGCTCATAATTAGAAAGTTTTAGCATGCATTCTATGCCAATAGCATTCTAAGAGTTATTTGTGGATTCATAATAATAAAAAAAAAAAACAACTAAAGCTTCTGTGTGGTTTACATTCAAAGTTACTCATAGGTTAGTTTGAAATAACTGGCTCATTGCATGAAGCGTGGCTTCAGTGAAGGGAGAAAGAGAATCTATCAGTGGGCACTGTGACCTGTGAAGGTCATTCTTTTCTCATCTTTTCATATCTCTTCATTTGGTGTATTAGCTGAGTGATCACCTGGTCTGATGGACCAAGGGAAGATAAATGTTGCACAGCTCAGATTTACAGTCATTTGAGAATGCAACTCCATCTTATGGAAAAAAGATTTTCTCAACATATCAGAGGAAAAGAACATTTTGAACAGTGTTCTCAGACACCCTTATTTTTCAGTTAAGTCTGCAAACCAGCACAAAAAGTATGAGAATTTATGTGCAAATACATGATTATGCTAATTTAAGGTATAAAATATTTTTTGTGCTGTGCAACAAAAGTAGGCACAACAAAAGCGGGGGTGGGACTGAAGACTAAACTTTGTGCAAGCCATCTGCTGTTTCATGAAGCCTTTATAAAACCTCTTGACGTATAATGAAGGTTTGCCATAAATTCAACCTGGCAGACTCTCTCCAGCTTACCTGCATTATCCATCACTGGGTCCATGGCTCTACTGCTGCCAATTAGCGTCCAAGCTTCCGGATATAGGGCTCACAATCCATGGTTCCACCTGCTCACTAGCCAAGTTTCATCCCACCGCCACCTCGTCTCCACCCTCGTCCTCTCAGGTTCCTTTGGGCTCCCTTTCTCCAACCTCTGCTCCACCATCAGGTCTGGGCTCCGGGGGAAATACACATTGAGCTTCATTCAAGCTCAATGTGATTTTCAGCATACTCGTCTTCTGCTGGGTTCCAAGAGCCAAAAAACTTTAAGTCACTAAAACTCTCTAATTGTCTCTATCTCTCTGTGTGAGTCGCTCCAGGTTGAATTGTAGTTATGCAATTTCTGGTTGATCTGGTGATCTATGGAAAACTAAATGTTGCTGTTTTCTGCAGAAGATAGGTGCACATAGGATTGTGCTATACATATGTATATCTAGGGTTTACTCTACATATCTTTATAATATTAGGTTCCCATGGATGTGTAAATTTGTCAAGAGCCATTATCAAGTGATCCATCCACTGGTACTGGTAAAATTTATTTTCTTATTTCTAATCAAGTTTTATGTCTATATCATCATAACATTACACAAAACATTTGCATTGCTATTTTTTCCTGCCTAATAGTCCTTTAAGTAGTGTTTCAGAATACCCCCATCCCAAACACAAAAATGGACACCAAACTTTAGAAAACGAACTTGCTCTAATTATGATAGCCATAGGTTAAAAGATGGAAACTGCTAAGTTTGCTGGTGATGTCAGCTCAGAAATCCTGTTGTAATCTGTTGGTAAAAACTGGAGCAAGAGAAAGAACTGAGGGGGTAGAGAGGTGGTAAATAGTTTGAATTTATATGGCATTTTAATAGTCATATTGACCATTATTTAAAATTGATTTTTTTTTTTTTTTTTTGTTGTTAAAGCTTTATATCATGTCATAATGTTATTCCCTCATCAAAAACATACCTGGAGTGTTGTTTTGATTCTTACATGGATGTTTGAGGAATACATGATTCTCCTATGGCAGCCATTCAGGGATGTCTAAATGCTTGTTCTCACAAAGCGCTACCTATTTACACAAAGCTTCTTCTCGGGGCTGCAGTTCCCAGCTGAGCTTCTGCGTCACAGAAGACCCCTCCCCCGCACAGTTTATTATACAAACTACTTCTCAGTCCAACACTCCTAAGAATGGTTGTAAATGGCATAGTGGACGAATATTATTGTGATGAAGTGCTGAAGTGTCAGAAACAGTAGGATCTTTTTAAATAGACAGAGGCCAGTTTCAAGACAGTAAATTGAGACAAAATTCTTTTAAGTTATGTTTAATATATACCGCTTTTTAATATCAACTGAAGGTAACAGTTACTTTATTGTGCTATAAAATAGCACTATGTAGCTGAAAAATACATATTACCCAATGTTTAAAGGGAGCAAAAGCCATTGTAAATAGATGGTCTTAGTTTTAAAAACAGCTAATGAAGATGTCTGTCTAATGTGTATTGGGAGACCCAACAGAGAAAAAGCCCAGTCCCTTCTGAACTTACAGCTAGTTCTAGGTGCACTCAGCTAATTAACAGATCTGAGAGACCAGGAAGGTTTGTAAGAGTATAACAGCTCAGAGAGATATGGAGGAGCAAGAGTATTTAAAGATTTGAAAACAAAACAAAAAAAAAAAAAAAAAAAAAAAAAAAAAAAAAAAGGATTCTAAGATGAATTTGCAGCAAATGCAATGATTTTAAAACAGGTGTGATGTGGTCAAAGTTTCTTGTGGCAGTTAAAAGACATGCTGCCGCATTTTGTCCCATCTGCAAGTGCACAGCAGAACCATTAATTCTAGCACACAGTGCATTTCTGTCATCCAGCCAAGTGGTATCAAAAGCATGGACTATTGTTTTGAAAAGATCCCGTAGATGATAACTTAGCCAATTCCCTCAAGTGAAAAAAAAAAAAAAAAAAAAAGTTTTCATCACTGCCTTAATCTGGCTATTAAATTTAAGGTCAATATCAATTTTGACTCCAAAATTTGTAAATGTTGGCTTTATAAAGTCAGTGAGGGAAGCAAGATCAAGGGAGGGTAGAGGTGGAGGCACCGCCAAAAACCATAACCTTGGTTTTCTTCTCTTCTTGAGTTTTATCAAGAAGTTTAAGGAGATTCAAACCTGAACCTTGTCAAGCCAGTCCAGTAAATGACGGACCGAAGAGGCATCCTTTCTGCTGAGAGGCAGTTAAATCTCTGTATCATCTGCATAACAGTAGAAGTATATACCAGGCTTTCTAAAGGTGGAAACGACAGGAGGCAGGTCAAGAGAGAATAAAAGGGGACCTAAGATTAGGCCCTGAGGAACGTCAGGTGAAAGGTAGGGCATGTGAGGATAAAGCTTTACCAAGGCTGACACAGAACATACACCCAGGCAAATAGGACCTGAACCATTCCAGAGCCATACCCATTACACCCACCCACTGCTCTAAACAAGAGATTAGAACACCATGGTCCACTGTATCAAATGTGACTGTCAAGTCTAAAACCACAAGAACAACACAGTTACCAGAATCAGTTGCTAAATAAATATTAAAAATTATCAAAAAGGGTAGACTCAGTGCTTTGCAAAGTTTTAGACTGACTGAAAAACCTCAAGAATATTGTGTTGTTCTAGAAAGTCTATCAGTTGAGTGTACATTACTTTCTCAAGCACTTTTGAGATCAAAGGCAGTTTAACAATGGGTCTACAGTTACCCAGCACTTTGAGATCTAAATTAGGTTTGTAAGCAATGGTTGTACCATAACATTTTTAAATGTTGCAGGGAAGATACCAAAGGGTTAAACTACTGTTCGCAAATGCTAGAATGAATCCCCACAGCAAGGAAGAACACCTCTTTGAAAAAACGTGGATGAACCGGATCAGTATGAGAACCTGAAGGTTTCATCTGGCCAACAATCTTCAGCAGCCAGGATAAGGTTATTGTCTTAAATTTATCAGAAGTGGCAGGCGGAGAGACGTAGACTGATAGGTCATATATAGCGAGCATATTAGAGGCCCTTATAGAGGCAACTTTGTTGATAAAAAAAAGTGAAGAACATCTTCACAGATAACAGGAGAATCTTCAAAATAAGACTGAGGGACCCGAAGAACTAAATCAGTGACATTAAAAAGAACCCTTGGGATATACTGGTTTTCCAAAACAAGATCAGAAATATATTGACTTTTGGCCTCTTTTACAGTTTTCAGAAATTGACGACATCTGGCTCTTAGAATAGAAAACCAAGTCTGTAGTTCATCATTCTTCCATTTATGCTCAGCTTTACAGCATCGATGCCTGGCATCCTGAGTCAGGTCATGCTGTCAGGGCGCAAGTTTGGCTTTAGACTGCCTGATTTTCAAAGAAACCACCAGATCTAAAACAGACCGGCAAGCTGAATGAAGCCAAAGAAAGGGAAAGGAAGAAAGGAGGCAGAAGGAGACAGAATGCAGCATTAAACACGTCTTTGAATAGTAAATATTCAATCATCTTCCACTAATTACAGAATGCCGTGGGTGAGAGCCCACATCATGTAATATATTATTCGTGTGGCACAGCAGATGTACAGCGGCCCAGAGGACAGCACTTCAAGGGGTCACAGAAGGTTGTCGGCTGCCCTCTCCTCACAATGGAGGAGCAGCACAGTCCCCAGTGCCTCAAAAAAAGCACATATCATAAAGGACATTTCTCAGCTTGGATACCCACTATTCGAACTGCTCCCATCAGGGAGATGCTACAGAATTTTAAAAACAAAGACTAGTAGACTATAGAACAGTTGTATTGCACTGCAGTCACTATACAAACAGCTGCCAGAACATGACATTTTACATTTTTTAGGAGATTTGTGCAACACTTGTATGTATGCTGTATTTTTATTCATCTGTTTTTATTACTAACTAGATAACACTTTAAGTTCGCTGAATGTGCTACAGTGATGGTAAAGATAACTGAAACCACTGAAATTGAAATGTAGGATTCTCATGTCCCAGGCCCAAGCAAGAGTATCTGCTGACCTTATAAAATACATCAGCAAACTGAGAAGTACACTGGTGGAAGTGTTAGAAGTTGGCAATCAGACAGCTCCGGTATGTCAAGTCAACATGAGCTCATCATAATGTGTCCTGGAGAACTCAATTTAAACCAGAATAATCTGGAATCACAGACTGCTCTGCCAAAAAGTAAACATACACTCTTATTTTCAGTTGAGTCAAAAGGCATTTTATTCTAAAAGTCAATTTTTAAGTAACACTGGCATTGGATGATCACAAATTAACAATTTATCTGCTATGTTGTAGTTATACAACTTTTTACAGACATACAGATAGAGATTCCATTACTATAAATTGCCCAGATAACTTATCATGAGTGTTTGTCTTAAGGAACTGTAATGGACCAAGCAAGTAAGACACAAAGAACAGAGATATATATTTTTGAAAAGGGATTGTTCATTTACCTCCAAATTGCAAAAAAAAAAAAAACAAACAAACATACAGAAACCAAATTATGTCATAGAGCCTTTAAAGCAAGTCATGCAACTTAACATAACTGAAAACTTACTAGTCAAGAGGAACCCTCAGCACCACCAATCAATAAGAACAAGCATTTAACAAAGCAGAACATTTAAAACCTATCTAAATGTATGCACAAGAAATAGAACTGTTGTATTTCAACTGTCAAAATCCTGTTGTGGCAGATGACTGCTCATACTGAGCCAGGTTCTGTTGGAGGTTTCTTTCTGTTAAAAGGGAGTTTTTCCTCTTCACTGTCGCTACATGCATGCTCAGTATGAGGGATTTCTGTAAAGTCAACGACTTAATGCAAGCAATTTCCCACTGTTGCTACGTGCTTGTCCAGTAAAAGTGAATAGCAAGCTTTTTAAACTAATTTAAATAATAAACTGAGCTTAATGCACTGATCGATAACTAGGATTAATTGGAAAGTATGTGTGATTGAACTGAAATTACTTTTTGTAAAGTTCCGAGACGATATTTGTTGTGAATTGACGCTATATAAGTAGACTGAACTGAGACAAACATTTAATATGTACGTAAAGCTTGTCATATTTGTGTTTATGAACAAAAAATAACATTTAATGATAGCTATTAGAACTCAGATCTCAGATTTGAATTTCAAAGGATTTTCGAACAGGTCGTCACAGACAGAAGCACTGACTTACATTTGATAGTTTCCCAAAACAGCTTTATAAGTTCACTAAAAATGTCCACATGAATTGATGTTCCTCGTTGGTAAATGAGTCATAAATCTAAGTTTTCTTACATTTCTGTTTTACCCATTTAAATACTTTGAGTATTTAAGGTAGGCTTGTACAAATAAGGCAGGAAGTCAGAAACTTCAGTCATATGTTCATATATTTGACTAAAAGATTTATAAAGACAATCCAACCGTTGTGATTTGTCATTGCCATTATTCTTGTAAAAGGGGGCATTAGTCGTTTTATTAATTCAATGGCATATTTACAGAGCATACAGACATCTTTGCCATCATTTGTCTTAACATTTCTTTCTTGAAACACTTCAAATCTGTGTGGAATCTGTCTTTACTGAACAATTACTGAATTATTAGGAAAAAAAAAAAAGCAGAAAAAAATTCTTTTGAACAGTGCTGTGAAATTAATCTGGCATCCAGTGAAAGTCATGTGAAGAGGTCACTGTTTAAGGCAGACATTCCATCCCCTCCACTGTTCTGAGAGTTCTGGACTAATAGCCATCACTGCAGCTTTTGTTCATATTGGTTCTTTTTGTTTGTTTGTTTTTTTTGCTTTTATGAGTCACACTTATCATCAGTAACTTTAACTTTGTAAGCAACTAAGGTCAGCTCAGTCAATGATTATGATTCAGTGGCTGTGTTTGGAAACGATCAAGAGAGCAAGATTATCGGCCTGCAGGATTGATGGAAGTTATGAATTATTAGGTGGAGGGAAAAGTAATATCGGAAAACTGGGCACTGAAGACCTACAGGAGAAATGACCAATGACTGCAGTGCTGCAGAATAAAACAGACATTCATATGATTTATAAGGTTAAGGGAAAACCCTGGAGAAAGACCAAGGCTTATGTAATTAGGGCTGGCTAGTCAAGTCCAGCCTTTTCACAACAATTGGCCACTTATAAGTTCTTCAGTCAAGGAGAAGACTGCTCCACTCTGCTTTCTGGTATAGCAAGTCTAGAACAAAAACTTCTCGCCTTATAACAGCTAGATTCTGCCAGAACAGTTAGCATCTCATTTGTTAAGACAGTAGTAAAAGGTGAGTAAATTAAATTTATAATGATTCATTGAGACATCTTAGAGAATAGCAAGAGACATCAGGAACTGCTTAATCGAGCTCAGGTTGAACATAGCAACCAAAGTCCAGGAAGTTGTTCTATATTCAGTTGCCTAAAATACTAACGTTATTCACATTAAAGAATCTATTTCTATACCTTTGTAGGTTCACTAATACCATGCAAAGTTACTGTCAGCTGTAGAATTTATGATTATTAGCGTTTTCATTTGCTTATATGCTTCAGAGATTGTCTACTCTATTAATTTTCACTCTCTCCAAGTCAAGTAATGCACACATACACAGAAACCTAAATGAAATGAGTCTATAAATTATGCATTCAATAATTAATTTTATTTATATATATATATATATATATATATATATATATATATATATATATATATATATATATATATATATATATATATATATATATATATATGAAAACTTTGATAGTGACAGTTTCAAAATGTCTTCTATATGTATGTTTTCACCTATTCTTTCACACTGTCTCTGAATCGTTTTGTTCTGGGAGCCTCTTTCTGTACTCAATTGGATTCAACGCATGTGATGGATTGGGCCATTCTAATGTCTTAATCTTCTGTCTTTAAAACCAATTGAATTTTCTTGTGTGTATTCCAGGGTACTATCTTACTGAAAAATCCACCTTTCCTTTACATTCACATTCTTATTGAGAATCTTACAATACCTTTCTCCTTTAATTCTATGAAGCCTGGCAGTACCTTGTGTAGACAAACACCCCTATAAGGAATAATGTTCTCCCCTCCTGTCTTAGAGCATCACCGTGATGAAAAGGACAGACAAACAGGCATGCACACACTCACTCCTAATGGCAGTTTAGATGATTAGATGAATATAGCGCCAACACACAAACTCTACTAGTATATAGACAGACTCCTGGTGAAAACAATTTTTGCCTCCTTGCAGCCCTGTTAGAGATCTCTTCAGGTTATTTTAGTTGACTCCCATGATATAAACCTTGTGAGGAACACCTGGTTGTGGCTGGTTTATAGTGAAATGATATTCTCTCTGCTTCCAAGCTATTGCCCCAACTGCAGGTTTCTTGGCTTTCGCCATCTTTTCCCACATAGTTTTGTTCAAGCGTTTATCAGCTTCCCCCCCCCCCCCCCCCACGGTCTTTATCCAGCAGCGTGAATAAAACCTGGTGTATGTATAAGTTGTAAAAGCCATTTGATGGCATTATTAGAAAATTGATGACACTGATTTAGAATGTAAATTATTCAGCCAAGAAGGTTTTTTTCCAATAGGAAATGTGAGACAAGCATCTCTATATAAAGTGATGAAAGGTAAGGGTAATCAATTTTGAGAAAAAGATTATTTTTTTATAAATAAAAGTTGAAAATTGTTTAGTCAGGAGAAACATGTTGGTAAAAATCAAAGTTTACAGTTAACATAAATCTGCCTGGGGTATGCATCGTTTTGGACTTAACTGTATCTCATCCATAACTATTGGCCCACAAGCCCAAGTACAATTTGGTTAGAGGAATTTGGAGAGGCCATGCTGGGCTCATGGCAAGGCTACAACTTAATCACACCCACACAACATTGGCAGGTCTCAAAATAATTTAATAGAACACTTTGAGGCCCAGCTGCTATGTGTTGATGTGTGCTGCCTTTAATCTGTCTGTGGCCAGAAGGTTCTCACCAAGCAGCTGAAAGGAATCATCTGTAAGATAACGTCAGACCTTCTTATGAGGGGTTGACCGGTTTAAAAAAAAAAAAAAAAAAACAAAAAAAAACCCCAAATAATAAAGAACACTTTAGCGTGTTGGAGGTTAATAATGCAACAATAGACTTTACAGATGTCACTTTTACAGATTTGAAACTAATTTGTGGACAGTTTTAATCCAGAAAAGTGATGCAGACCCCTTTTTACTTTGTGTCTCTTATTCTTGTAGAACTTTTTTCGTCACATTATATAAAAAAAAAAAAAAAAAAAAAAAAAAAAAAAAAAAAAAAAAAAGGGAGACTTTGTGGAAGCTCTCCTCAGACACATTAAGACAGGGTGAATGATCTAAGAAGGGCCCTATATAAATAATGAATTCAGCTGTGGTTATGGCTGTGAAGTAGGCGCTTAAGTAGGGCTCTGTGTCTGCTTCTGACATGACAGATTTGCATGGTTCCTCTCTGGATTCCAGCTTCTGAAGAGCTTACCCATAGTTTCTGTAAATCTGTAGTAATCACATTCAAGCTTCAGGTCACTCCTTTAAAAAACTTGCAGAACTTATGTTGTTCCAAATACATTTGAAGTGATACTTAAGGCCTCAGAAAAGTTTGTTTTTCATATTTTAGCTCCGTCACTGTGCAGCTGCTATGTCCCTGTTAGGTTTTCTTACATGTAACCCACCTATAACCATCCGAAGAAGGTAAGGGCCCTTGAGTCAGTGAAACCCATCAACTTAACTTTCATCTAATATTTCTAATAAACATAACCTACAACTTCTTGATCTAGTTTTGTGTTTAGACCTATCTTGAGTTTCATTTAACTCAGAGTAATAGGACACTTGTACTTTGTTTCACCCAATAATATGGCTCTGTATAGGAATAATAAATTATGAATATAATGTAAAGCAAAATACAGGCAATATTTAAAAACAAAAAACACCCCAAACAAACATCACACAGGACTGAAGTTTAGAACTCCTGGAACATATATTAAAACAAATAATTAATTCACAGTTATACAACAATGTTTCATTCTTTTGATTTCACAAAATTTATATGAAATCAAGTGGGCCTACACTTCAATGTTCACCTAAGCTAGCAAATAATTAAGATATATAGTCCAATAAAATAAAATAAAACCCCCATTGCAGGCCTGATCTGATGGTGAAGTGTGGAAATGGAATACCTCCCCCCAAAAAGTCTGGAACCCTTTGGAATTTCACCTGTCCTTTAGTCCTAGATGGAAGGAAGATAAATGTGCTTGATGTTGTCAGCTCCTTTAGCAGTCTCTCGGTCCACAGGAATCACCAGGCAGCAGAAAAGTCCAGCAAAGATGCAGTCCCCGAGCACAGTCATACAGCAGGTAAAATTAGTATTGAACACAAAACAATTTTTCATGGTACACATATTTCTAAAGGTGCTATTGACTTTAATTTTCACCTGGTGTTGGTAACAACCCAAGTAATCTATACGTAAGGGGAAAAAAAAAACAAAAAAAAAAAAAAAGAAAAAAAAACAAACAAAAAAAACCCCACCACCCTAAAACAACCAAGTTGAGAAATTAAGTTATGTGTAATAACACAGGGAAAAATTATTGAACACAGAGAAAGGGAGGTGGAAAAAGACGTGGAAAGCCAAGACACCAGCTGAATTCTATTCGTGATCAGAAAGCCATCCTGCCCCTTGTGAGTGCAAATGAATGTCAGCTGTTTCAGTCCAAACTAGGGGAAAAAAAAAAAAAAAAAAGTGTCATTACAAAGGTATCAAACAAGGAAGATCTTATGATGGGTAAAAGCAAAGAACTCTCTCAAGACCTTCACAACCTTATTGTTGCAAAACAGTCTGATGGCTTTGGTTACAGAAGGATTTCTAAACTTCAGCGTTCCAGTGATCACTGTTAGGGCCATAATCCAGAAGTGGAATGAACATTCGACCATAAACCGGCCACAACCAGGTGCTCCTTGCAAGATTTGAGGCGTGAAAAGAATTATCAGAAGAGTTGTCCAAGAGCCAAGAACCACTTGTGGAGAGCTTCAGAAACACCTGGAATTAGCAGGTCCAATTGTTTCAAAGAAAACAAAAAGCAATGTACTCAATGGCCTGTATGCATGCTCACCATGCAAGACTCCATTTTTGAAGAAAAAGCACTGGCAAGTTAAACAAAAAAACAACAACAACAAAAAAAAATCCGATAGTTTTGAATGTTGAATGTTGTCGCCACGCAACTGGTGTGCGCCTTATAAAGAATCAAGTGCATCCGTTCATTTCACTGTTCAGTCTCAGCAGGCAAGTCTATAAGGCAACCCTGTTCACCTGTGCTCACATATTGAACTCTGTTTAGACAGAGAACTTCAGCTGAAAAGCTTCCCCTAAGACACCACTGGTAGGAAATGGACAATATTATTCAAAGTTTACAGTCATATTCATATTTAATTCAGAAAACTAAACTCACTAAAATTTACTGATTGTTTGATGCAATGTTTGTGTTTGAATACATATTAGTATGCATAGTTTGCAACATAATTTACCCATTTCATTCACTGTTAAAGGTAAATTATTAAAAGCATAGCTTAGTTCATCTTAACTTTAAATAATTAATTGAATTGTTTCTGATGATTAAGATTTCTCTCATCTTTTTGTAGGTTATCAACCTACTTATGTTGCCTACTCAGTGTTACATCTGTTGGACTGTTGGTCAGAGCCATCTAAAAAGAAAAGACAAACAAGTGTGACTGAGTTGAGCTGTTCCTGCATCTCTTTGCTTCAAAGAGATGCAGGAAATTTACTGCTACACCCAGTAAAGTTATCTGAAGAAAAATGTCATATTAACCTGCTGTAAGGAAGCAAGCCTTTTCAAGTTTGGGTAAAAGCTGAAGTGGCTTGAGAGAGTAAAAACTTGACAAGTACGGATCATTTGAGAATGTGCAAGGGGAATGGTAGTTGAACATATTTTCTCTTTCACAAGGACAAGGAGGACACCTGCCAGGTTAAAATAGCGTTTTGCTTTTATTTTTGCATACCTTTGGCTTTGTATCTGCAAATTGTGTAAAATGTTGCAGAGTTCTGTATTTTGGGAGTCTTTATTTGTCCTTTTTTGTGCCGTCAAGTCCCATTTAAAGTTTTTGAATATACTGTCTTTGCAATTTTATTTAAAAGTTTTACAAAAATGTGGAACTATTTTCTATTTGTACTGTAAATTGATAACTTCATGTATTGGATGGAAAAAATATATTTATGGTTGAGACAAGTTAACAGCAGCATTCATAGAAATTTGGCAAAAATTTGTTTTATGTTTCCACTTTAACAAAAAAAAAAAAAATAAAAAAAAAATAAAAAAATATGTTGCTAACTTTTAATGCTCCCAGGCTCGAATAATACTCCAACCACTCAAAAATTTTAACTTGCCAATAGGTTGACACCAATTTACTTTTCTCTGATTTGTTCTCAAAAAAAAAATAAAATAAAAAAAAAAATAAATAAATAAATAAATTATATATATATATATATATATATATATATATATATATATATATATATATATATATATATTATTAAAAGGGCATTGATTTCAAATAAATATTTACAGTGCATATATTTGATCTTTTATGGCAATCTTTAAAAGCGCTTGTGCACCGGACAAATTCCAAATCAAAGACTAATATAGAGACACTAAAGACATGGCCAATAACTTGTGTCATGATGTGTAGTGGTAGTTGTGGACCCAAATACAGAGAGGCAGAGAGTAGTTTTTTGAAGATTTAGTAAAAATGATGAATAAACAAAAATACAACAAAAAAAAAAAAAAAGAAAAAAAAAAAAAAAAAAACTTTCCACAGGGAATGCAGGACACCAGAGTAGAACCCAAAACAGGAATCCAGGGAGCTAAAACAGCAGAGTACAACAGGGAAGAAAATGGATAAGGAACCAGCAAGGAGTGAGAGCAGGAAAGGAGCTTAAATACTGGGAGTGTGAATGCTGAAACAATGGACTGGGGCTGATTGGCTAACAGTTTGCAGGTGTGAGGAAGGAGGGCTGATGCGAGACTGAGGAGAAAAGGAGAATGGCAGCAGGTAGAGTAAACAAGGGAGCATAAATAAATATATTTAAACTCGAATAACTAAGAAAGGACTGTACTAAAGTTAAACAGAAACAAGGCAGATCCAATCAACATAAGAAACACAGGATAATAATAATCAAAAACTAGAATCAGAAGAATTAACCTCGAAACAACCCCAAACCACCCACGTTCTGACAGTGTTTTTTTTTTTTTTTTTTTTTTTTTTTTTTTTTCAAATGTGGGAGGAAGCTGGAGTACCCAGAGAGAACTCTTTTAGGAACAGAGAGAACACACAAATTCCATGCAAGGAGATGGGGGGTTCAAAACCAGGACCTTCTTTTTTTTCTAGTAATCAAACAGTGCATTAAGCTCAGTTTATTATTCAAATTAGTTTAAAACATTTTATATCTAAGGAAACCCAGCAGATTGCATTAAGTCATTGACTTGCAGCATTCCTCCTCCTGGACGAGCATGTAGTGACCATAGACAATCATTTGCATTGTATCGTTGATTTTACAGCAATCCCTCATACCGAGCATGCCTGTAGCAACAGTGGAGATGGAAAAACTCCCCTTTAAGAGGAAGAAACCTTCAGCAGAACCTGGCTCAGTATGACAGAGCAGAATGCTAAAAGAAGAAACAGAAGAGCTGATGTAGAAGTACAGTCTATATTAATGAAAAATAAAAAGTCAATCGTAGGAGAGGGACAACATTTAGTTCTTGGCAGCATCATGTCAGCCAATGCCCCCCTCCAGGAAGGTACCACCGCTAAACAGAATGCAAGACCAGAAGTAGCTTCTATGGAAAAAAACAACAACAAAAAAACCCAGGACCTTTTTGCTGCAAGGTAACAGTGTCAACTACTCCTTATCCTTGCAGCCATGAATTACACATACATATGACTAAAAAAGAAAAAAAAGTTGTACCTCTAAATTGTACAGTGTAATTTACATTTGTTCAAGAAGGGTTATTGACCCTTATTGTTGGAGCCCATCATTCCTTCTTTGTTTTTTGCTTTTCTGTACATCTGAAGTTAAGCTTTAATAAATCCATTATGTTTTTTTAAACTGCACACTTTAAGAAGAGAGTGTTAAAGAATTCACTCACAGCTCCTTGAGAACATCACAGGTTAATTGTAGCCTGAGTTGAGTTAATGGTGCTGTGATTTATTTAAAAGATTTGAATTGCTCTGATGTTCTGATGTCAGCCATCTGCTGAGAGACGTAGCTACATTTATGAACAAAGTCTGTCAAACTGCAGGCCTCCCCTGCTACACCCAGTAAATTTATCTGAAGAAAAATGTCATATTAACCTGCTGTAAGGCCCTCAGTCAAAGTAATCTTTTTCATAATTCTTCTCCTGAAGTTGTCTCTTTTGTCTGATTTTCTCTACTGGGAGAAAAAAAAATTAAGCATGCTTTATTAGTACAGTTTTCTTTCAGTTCCTATTTCACAAAGCCACAGTGATAGAGAAAATATTAACATCTCTCACTCCCTCCTCTTTCTCCTTCATCTGTGACTTCAGTTAATGCTGTTTACAAAAATTTGACACTGATAAATAAAACTTTAAATTAATTCAAAGGATTTCTGTGACCATTTTGACTATTGAATAGTGGAAGATTTTATATGAAATCACTGTTTTTACCCTAAATATACTGTTTTTTACTACTGTAGCTATAACCAAAGTTGTTCTCACTCTGTTTCTTATCTTGTTACAAACACTATATGTCCAAATGTAATGGGTCCCTTATCCTCACACACGTTGAGTGGTATCCCATTCTTAATCCATAGGGTTTAATAAGATGTCAGCCCACCCACTGCAGTTAAAAAAAATCTCAATGTTATAGCTGCAATGTGTATTTATGGGACTGATGTTGAACAAGAAGGTCTAACTTTGCAGTCTCTACTCCCAGAGGTGTTCTACCAGGTTGATGGTAGGCCTCTGTTCAGGCCAGTCTAGTTCAACACCAGACTTGCTTATCCATGGTTTTATGGACCTAGCTTTATGGACTGTTGAACAGTGTTGATGGAAGAGGAAGAGACTGTTTCCAAAGTATTCCAGTAGTTTGCTGCATGAATTTGTCCAAAATGTCTTGGTATGCTGCAGCATTAAGTGTTCCTTTCACTGGAACAGAGGGACTGAGCTCATCTCCTGGAAAACAGCTCCATACCATAATTCTCTCTGCATCAAACTTTACACTTGCAGCTGCTTAGCCATGGAAAACTATTCCATGAAGCTCTCTACGTACTGTTCTTGAGCTAATCTGAAGTTCAAGAAAAGTTTAGAGGTATGAAGTTGTTGACTCTGCTGAAGGATGGCAACTTATGTACTCTATTCATCACATTACCTGCTGATCCTGCTTTGTGGTTTTTACATAGCCTACCACTTCAAGGCTGAGTTACTGGCATTCTCAGTTGTTTATACTTGATTTGTAATACTAAAAATAGTTGACTATGGAACATTTAGCAGTGAGGAAAATTCCTGATTGAACTTATGGCACAGTTGTCATCCTATCATTGTACTACCCTTGAGTTTACTGAGCTTCTGAGAATAACCCATTCATTCACAAATTTCTGTAGAACCAGTCTGCATACCTCGATGCTTGATTTTCTTGATTGGCATGGAAGTAATTGGAACACATGAATTCAATGATTCAGAAGGATATGTGAAGAAATCTGGCAATATGGACCATCTAAAAAATTTTTAATTGAAATTTAAGCATAAAAAAACATCTAATTTTATGACATATTACGTGAGGTCACGTCAACTCATTTTGGTATATGGTGTAAAACACAGTGTTTCACTACCTCAGGAAAGAATTGATTGCTTTTGTATGTTTTCCTATCTTGGAAAAAAGTTCAAGACTTTAAACAGAGTCAAGAAGTTCTCAAAAGTAGTAAAATAATTATTTGCAGAATTCACCACAGAATGGGTCAAACTGTCCTGCAGTTGGAGCCACTTTAAGCATTCAACATGTTAAGGTCAGGATATCTTCAATGACAGACATAGTACAGCATGTCAGAATATTCTGCAAAATCTGACTGTAACCTTCCTCAATTAACCTTCAAGAACTATAACAGGACTGTTAATCCCTGGTGTTTCTGCAGGGATAAACATGTGCCTAAACAACAAGTCAGACAGCATTAATGATCAGGATAAAGACACAGATTTACAGTTCCTTTTTTCTCTTCACAAAGTATTTGCATTTCTAGGTTTTGATACCTTGCCAGAACAACATCAACACTGACTCTTGCACACCGCTGAAGTTATTTAAAGCACCAACATTGATTATTGATATAAAACAGTATCCACACATCTAGCCATCCATTCATCCTTTATCTAAAACCCATTTAATTCTTGCAAGGTTGCACAGAGGTTGTTGCGTGTTTGGGAGTTGTGAAGGTGGGTGCCCATCTCCAGGAGTCTTTGGGCGTGAAGCAGGACACACCATGAACAGCACACCAGTCTGGCACAAGGAACACAGAGGACAAACGACCGGAGGTGACTAGAAACTAGTTACATTTGCTCAGTTACATTCACTTGAGTAACATTTTTGGAAAAACAAATTAGTCCTAGGAGTAGTATTACTACACCTCCCTTTATAGTTTTACTTGAGTATTATTATTATGAAGTATCATTACTCTTACTAAAGTAAAATTTCTGTATTCTCTGCCAGAATTTGGAGTAAATCCAAATTCTGAAACCTCAACCTTTGGCTCATGGGTTGGCTTCAACATTGGTGGAGCTCTCCGGTCTGGTTGAGGCTCAGTTCTACTCTTAAAACCTCGATGGTTCGTCCTTCATGATCTTTTCTCCTGATGGGAACACGAAGACTGTCCCCGAAACACAACCCCTGAATGATAGCAAGTGCTTCTAATTTATGCTTTTTGGGCTCGATGCCTATGTGACTTTTTGTACGAACTGTTAAAATCACCCTCCTTTATTGGAAAATTCCACTTTCCACTCTCTCACGATCAACTTCCCCTTTTCACTCATGCCACAGAGTCATCTTCTGTCTCTTACAACTGATTAATACATTTTATACATTTTCAATCAAAACAACATTTAAATGACAAAGACTAACCTTGTACATCAAATTACTTCCCAATTATTGGTATCATTTATTCAACATCATTCATTGTTGATATTTGTAACATTCAATTCCCCACAGTTATGAAAAATCATATTTTTGTTAACTTGCTTACAATTTTAACTGGTCAGTTATATAGTCTTTACAGCTTTGGATCAACTTTCCATCATTACAGGTTTTCCCTGATTATTACTTTTTACTTAGATACAGAAACAAAAAGATTAAAGTACAGTTTATAAGACAGAACAGCTGTGTGCATTCATTGCTTGTACTAAAGTCTGATCCTACTGGTTTTAGATATTTCTTTGTATTACTAATTTTATAGTTCGACTTCTAAAAGCCTAATCACGGACTGGTCCTGCAAACTACTCCCTACCTAAAAGGGCCTAGAACCTAGAAAACTGTTCCTTTTAATGATCATAGTCTTATGTTACATCTTGGCAATTAAATCTAGATGACTAATTTTACTAATCCCTTGTTAAATGTGAATTTCCTGCATAGAAGAAATGAAAAGTGCATTTATTTAATGCCAACAAAAATCATAAAACCCAAAAGTTATATTAAAACTATCTAATGATGAAATCTGGCCTTATTTCTTACACTTGTCCCCACCCTGGGATTGCGGCGTCTCATATCTCTTTAATACGGCAATAGACAATCACAGTTCTTCTCTATATCCTCTAATCAAATTTAAGAAAGAAAGATTTTCAATGACTGTTCAAAAGATTATAATCTACATTAATCTAGAAATAATAAAACTTCCTAATTGTTCATTATCAAGGATAAATAAATAGTATTTAATTCTAAAACATGATGAGAGTGTTTTATCTTAGAGAACACACACCCATACATACTTCCCCAAATACTCTGCCTTCAGGAAGCTCCAACTTTCTCAATGCCCCATTGCTATGGAGACTCACTGGTCTAAGGCACCTGAAGTTCCCCTTTTTGTGATTTTATAATCTCCTGTTCATTTTCATTCAAGATTCACACACATCAAAGCAGCTGAATACCTACTCATTAACTGCACTGCAATATTATCTTACTGTTAGTTCTTTTAGTTCATTGGGGGCGGGGGATAGAGAGATATGTCGAATCTCAGGTATTTCAACAGAATTTATTAACAAAATAGACCAACCTTACAGATGGATTTTTCCGCAAATAACCTCTTTCTTTAATTACTGGTGTGCAACCTATTTACTGATGAAAGGACAAAAAAGGAATATATGTTGAATAATAAAAATGTGAATCAAATCAGATTAATGAACAAACTTTGACAAAATGAAATGGAATACTGAAAAACTGACTTCAAACTAACTAACTAAACAAGAAAAACAGGGAAAATCAGATCTGCAGAACCATATATGTAGTACAGTGGTTAGGTGAAGAAAGCAAAAAAGAAGGGGGGCTCAGATCACTGTCCAGATTCAGACCTGCCTTCAGCTTTGTAACAAAGACCCATAAACTTGACTGTATGGTTCAGCTAGCTATAAACTAGACAAAGAAATGTGCTTTTGGGTCTTGTACAACCACAAACTGGATAGGTATGGGAGATCAAGAAAAGAAGAGAAGGGAGGAAGTAAGAGCAAGAGGCACAGAGGAAAAGAATGTCAGCAGCTCTGTTTTCAGTTATTCTGGATCCAGACAATCTATAACATGTGGCAATCTTAGATCAACACAGCAACAAAATATCAAAAAAAAATATCACAGTGTACAATCTGCAAAGCATTAGCAAACATGAAACAGAAAGGTAATTAACAACTGCCTTATTTTAAGCACCTAATTCAGCCCAGATGAACGGTTTACTTACGAGTCAGTAGGTTGTTGAAAATAATGAAAAAGAGAGAAAAAAAACTTGTCCTCGATTGGCAGGCAGGTGCATGAGTGAGCTGGCATCCCAGCTGAGGGTTCTCGGCAGAACCAGTTGTCCTGCTGGTTGAAATGAAAAACTAAAAACATACATGTCTGTCGACAGATGCAGAGACCTGCAAGGGCTCTGGGAATAGACGTCCAAAGATTTTGTATGTCTAAAAAACTTAAAAGCTGGATACACCAACAGCTTTTTTAAAGTTCTCCAGATAAGACTTCAAAGGTTCCAAAAGTCCTTTTTTATGACCAGCAAGTTAGAAGGAAACATGCGCAGCGCTGTTGTGTCTCCATTGGAGGTTGGCTCCAAAAGATGAGGCTTTGAGATTCAGGTCCTGATTTGTAGAGTTCTTATCTGATCAGATAAGGTCAGGGTTTTATGGTGGGGGTGGTTTGCATAACTTAAATTGTCAATGTATTCTTGTCTTTAGACATTTTAGACGAAAATGCTTTTTTGTAGTTTTGTGTGTAAATTAATTATTCAAGTGGCCTTGGTGGTCTCAGCAGTATGAAGCTGTTGATGAAAACTAGTAGTAATATATATAAAAAGAGTTCTACTGTCCATAAAATATGGGCATACCTCAGAGCTCTTCATAAATGTGCATCAATGTTGTCTTTGCAATACTCATTCTTTCACTTCTTTCTCTCCACTCCATCCAGTAAAGTCCTGAATCTGCAGCTGACTCCAAACAAGCTTTCTGCATGATACAGATTAAGGTTATATATTGTCACTGTTATGAATTTGAAAGTCTCGGTAAAGACTAGGAGTCATTAAGTTTCCAAAAAGGTGAGGATCTGAGGATAGGTATTAAAGACTTAGCCAGAATTAAAAATGTAAATGGGTTCACCACTCTGTGAAACTCTGTAAGCAAAACCACAGTTTAATTATCAAATTTTTAACCTAGTATCAAATACCAAACCGTCATGGCTAAGTTAGCTAGAAGTTTTGAGGATCAACAAAGATGTTATTGTCAGGAGACCACAAATGATTATGTTCACAATCTTTTAACTTTTTCCAAACTGTGAATGTAAAATATTTTAATGGGATCCAGAGCCGAGAGAGACACTTCCTTCCCTGGGGATATGTTACTAAACAGCTATGGCAAATCGCTGCATGCAGCATGACATAAAGTAATGAATACAAATCTGGAAATATGTGTATCTGTTGTCCCATATGTATAGGTTGGCTCTTTTCTCTGGCAACTTTCAGTATTCCCTTGCAGTCATGCTGGAGTAGAATTACACAAGAGAGATCTGGGTCACTCTTTTATCCCAATCCAACACTGAAAGGTGCTGTACTCACCCTACCTGCTCCTTAAGAGCTGTCTGACACAGTCATAGGTTATTTTCTGTTTATATATATATATATATATATATATATATATATATATATATATATATATATATATATATATATATATATATATATATATAGTTATTTTTGTCAAAATATTATTTTGACTGCAATCAGTGTTCTATTCTAGTGTTCTGTAAGCTTCATCGTACTTGTACGTTCACTGTTCATGAACAAATTGTGGGAGATTTCTATAAAACAGAAACAATAACTAGAAAATTTCTGAAGAAATTTAAAAAGGACCTGCCAAAGTTTGCATGTTCCTGAGATCCTAGCCAAAGGTGCTGTGCCTGAGTTTTTCTCTATGTGCATCAGGGTAATTATCATAAAGCAACAATGCTAAGGTTAGCTAAAATGCTGTCAATGTATCACTGGCATGTTCGCTAACAGTGACTTAGTCCACTCAGTATGCAAACGGTAGTGTATGAGCTAGAATTAACCAAAAATGCTAAAGTTAACTTAAATGTAGTCAGTAGCACATGTGGTATCACTAGCATGCTGACGAACTTGGACTTATCCCATTTAATATGCAGATATTGTTGTACAGGCTGAAATTAGGTAAAATGCTAAGGTTAAATGCTGTCTGTAGCATGTAGGGTATCACTAGCATGCTGACCTATATTGACTTAATCCATTAAGTATGCTAAACGTAGCTTATACATATAAAATGGGCTACAATGCTTATTTTAGCTGTAAGGCTAACGTTAGCATGAGGGCTATCACTAGCATGTAAAGTGACTAGAATGTTGACACTACCAGTATCACTACCAGATATCACTATGATATTGACTAACATGGATTTATTCCATTTAATATGCAAACATTGGTGCATAAGCTAAAATTAGCTCAACTGCTAAGTGTAGCTAAAATCCTATCAGTAGCATGTGGGCTATCACCATTATGTTGACTAGCAATAACTCAATCCATTTAGTATGCTAAACTTAGCTATTAATTCAAAAAAGGCTAAAATGCTCATTTTAGTAAAAAGGCTAATGTTAGCATGAGGGTGATCACCAGCATGTTAAGTGACTAGCATGTTGAAACTATCAGTCCAATGTGGGTTATCATCAGTATGTTGACAAACACTGAATTATTCCATTTAGTATGTAAAGATTATGCTTTTATATAAAACTAAGCTAAAATGCTAATGTTAGCTTAAATTCTACCATTAGTCTATGGGCTATTACTAGCATGTTGACCAACTATCATGTTGCCACTACCACAAGAATGAGTGCTATAATGTGCATGGATCTTTTGTCCTAAGCCAACATCCCAATGTACTCTTTACTCAGCCTGAAATCTAGTGTAGGTAAGGAACTATGAGGCTTTTATTTTGAAATTTTCAGTAAGCTTGATTTTAAAAGGCCAAACCAATCCCCATGTATTCTTTACTCAGTCTGAAATCTAGTGTAGGTAAGGAACTATGAGGCTTTTATTTTGAAATTTTCAGTAAGCTTCATTTTAAAAGGCCAAACCAATCCCATGTGTAACACTGGTTGGCTTAAACCAATCATATAGAGCCCAAAGCTATAATTACCTGCTGTATAAAATATGAAGGCTTTTATTTTGTAGGGTATGTGTACGTCTTATTTTGAAAGTCCAGTGTGGTTGTCAGTTTGGGGGGTCAACAACATTAAACCCAACATTCAAATTTTTTTAGGTCTGGACTGAGAGCCCTCCTCATCACTCCAGGACTCCAGGGCTCAGATCTTGAGGGCTATACATCCACTGTTCTGTCTTATATGTAGTTCTGCACTGAAGCTGTCCTACCCACTACAACTGTCAAGGTTTTTCCTAATCAGAAGTCATGGATGAATGGAACTGTGCGGTCCCTGCTCATAGCCCATGATGCTGCCTACAGGTCATCTGACAGGCTGGCCTACAGTAATGCCTGAAGAGATCTGAAAAAAGGAATACGACTAGCAAAACATAGGTACAGGTGACGCATTGAGGAACAGTTCAATACCAACGACCCACGGAACATGTGGAGAGGACTCAAGACTATAGCAGACTACAAGAGCATCAGGCAGCAGGTCAGTTGGAATTGCCCTCTTCCTGATCCATTGAACAGTTTTTTTTCTCTAGATTTGACACCCTTAGTGGCAGAGGAAGCAATGCACCCATCCACCTAGAGAAGCAACATAAGCCCCTAATCCTCCAGCTCAACCAGGTGACTTCTTCTCTGAAGAAGATTAACCCCAACAAAGCCGCAGGACCAGGCAAGGTGTTGGGAAGGACTCTGAGCTCATGTGCTGACCAGTTGGCAGGGGTCTTTTTAGGCATTTTTAATCTGTCCCTGCAGTTTTCCACTGTCCCTGTCTGCCTCTCAATACTGGCACACCACAGGGTTGTATGCTTAGTCCGGTTTTCTTTACACTGTTCACCCACGACTGTGCAGCCATCCACTCCTCTAACAGGGTTCTAAAGTTTGCAGATGATACCACCATAGTGGGTCTGATAACAAACAATGATGAGACCCTCTACAGAGAGGAGATCCAGCACCTGTCCCAGTGGTGTTCATTGAACATCCTGGTGCTCAACACCAGTAAGACCAAGGAGGTCATAGTGGACTACAGAAGGTCCAGGAGGACAGAGCACACACCTTTTATCATTCAAGGGGAGGTGGTAGAGTTCATGAACAACATCAAATTCCTGGGTATCTACATCACCTTGGACCTGACCTGGTCACTGCACACCACTTTTCTGATGAGGAAAGCCCAACAAAGACTCTTCTTCCTCAGGAAACTGAATAGGGCTGGACTCCCTGCCCAGATGCTCAAAAATTTCTCTAGAGCCATGATTAAGAGCATCCTCGGCCTCAGTATGACTGTGTGGTATGGCAACTGCACAGTCCAGGACAAAAATGACTTGGCCCAGGTGGTGAAAACTGCCTAGTGGATTGTGGGGGGTCAGTTACTGAACCTGGACTTAATATATGCTGGCAGACTGCAAAGGGAGGCCAGTCATATTGCTGCTGATCCCAGCCACCCAGGACACAAACTATTTGTACCGCTGCCACCTGGGAAATGGTACAGGAATATAAAGACCACAACCACGTGGCTAAGGAACAGTTTTTTCCCAAGAGCTGTGAAATCCATCTGTTCATCTTCCATCCTCTTTGCCTCCATGCAGATACACTCACACCCATTCACTACACCTTAAGGAGTGATTGAGACTTCAGCAACAGATATATGTTTTATTATTTTATTTATTTACTTATTACTGAGGGTAACACTGCAATTTCATTATGTTCCAGAAACATAATGACAAATAAAAAATCTTATGTCTTGTGTCAAGTATCATTGTTGATATTGAACTTAATTAATTTTAAAAGGCCAAACTAATCCCATATGTAACAGTGTCTAATCAGTGCCTGATCCTAAAGCTGATGTGATCAACTTAGTGTAAGTTTGTGTGCGTGCATGTATGGGTGTTTGTCTGTGGGTGTGGGTGTGCGTGCGTGTCTGTTATTTTGAATTTGATTGTCAGTCACGTCTCATGAGTCTTGTCAACTAAGTTCTTTTGGTCTTCGGCTGTCTTGCCTATGGACAGGACCGGGGTCCTTATAGAATCTATGACATAGATCTAGCTGGCCCACTAAGTGTTTTGTTGCTATGGTAATTAATGTCCCTCTGCCAACTGACATGTTAGTGACACACAAACACCTGCTGATAGAATTCTATCTGTCTGAGGAAACCAGTCTGACAGAAAAAACCTTTCCGAAGAGCTCTTTCCTGTTCAGGAACTGTAAGAGGTGTCAGAAAAGTTCTTGAAGCATGAGCAAGGGCCGTCTTTCGTCTTAGACAGGCCCGCGATTCACATCCGTACCTCATTCACAATGAAAGTACACATGAAAGAAAGATGGTGTGCGAAAGGTGGTCAGATCATGAAACTGGGAGGAAAATGAATGGCACAAGGTCCCCCTCATCCTCTGACAACAGTGTGCTCTGAAGCACTCTGACATAAAACCATCAGCTCAAGAGGAATTTCAAAAACATTCTGTGAAAGCCAACGGGTGGTGCGATATTATGACCATATATATAATGCCAATAGAACGATATTTGTAGGCCTGATGGCAAGTTGAAAAATAATCTGGGGTCAGAAAGCCCCTTGGTCCCACATGCTAACTCAGCTGCAGTTAATTTCAGTTACACTCTAAAATCATGATTTTTCCTAAAACTTTGGGTCGCTTGTGGGTCGCTTGTGGAAAAACTGTAACCAGTATCAACATAGTGTCTTCATTTCTGAACAGAGCACGGATGTATGTACACATTGAAAGTCGAATGGTGTTTCTAGTTGAAACCACGATGACATAGTAAATCTTCAAAAATAGTGTTTTTTTAGAATCTCTGCAAGACCTCACTCCATTGACTTGCATGGGAGTTTTTTTGCAGCGGGGGGCGGTTGGCTATTTATGTCGCCAAGGTAACTCGAAACGCCAACATGTCATGTGTAATAGCAGATATCTCAAGATCGAGCAGCACAGTTCGATGTATATATTTTGGGGGTGCATGCCACGGTTTGGGCCACATTAATGGTGAAAGCAGTTTAGAGTTGGAGAGTAATAAGTGCCTCCATGCATTGCATGGGAGGCATTGCATTGCTTTGCAGTGCATTGCATTGCACTGCTCTCCTATGCATTGCTATGGCAGGCCCCAATAATAATAATGTTCATAAAAACTGGGGACTAGTTTGTTTTTCTCTTAAGGGATGGCTCAGAATTTTTGAAGTAAGGTTCTTTAAAGCTGTTGTTATTAATATATTACTTAGCTTTAGTAGACTAATGTCATTCAGCGTTAGTTTTAGTACAGGTGTTGTAAAAGTGAAGAGACCAACAGAGCGTTGGAAGGCTAACAACTAGCTGGGGACCCCTGTTGAGCTGATTATTGTGACTTCACACAAACTGAGGATGACATAGGTATACAACACTATATTAGCATATATTAATCCTTTACACTTCACCCCATTATTTAACTGTATAGAAAGGGCCACCCATTTTAGTTGATCTTTGTTATTTAAAACAACTCAAGCTGAATTTTTTCTGCCCAAGAGTACATCATAATAAGCGTCTTATTAGGATTCTGTATTTGTGTTTGTGTCTATGTGCGGTGTGTGAGTGAGGTCTTACCTTTCAGAAGATGTCTGATGGAGATGTGGTACATCTGCTGCTGCCTTCTCACCTGAGGGCAACCATCAATGGTTTGCTGAGGTTCTTAAGGAGCTGTTGGACTACCAGTCAGACACCAGTTAAGCTCTCTGTTGTTTCCTGGTCTTCCTGGGCTCCTCCTCTTTGTTGATCTGCTCTACCTAACAGTAAGGAAACAAACTCCAACTTGGAAGGACCATCTTTGTCTGTGGTCTCACATCAGAGAGACATCACTTTCCGTCCAGATGCTGCTGCAGTCCTGAAGCTCTTCTCCAGTGCATATTTCTAGTTCCTTTTGTAAATAAACATTTAAACTTTTACCGTGAGTCTGTGGTCAGTTCTCCATGTAGGTCTGAAAACTCCCTCATGACAAAATCATCAGGCCAGGCTGTACAAAATCAGCCCAAGCAACTGATCCAGACCAATCTTCCTTAATAGCGTGACACAATGCTACGTTAATTTCACTCTGTGAACAATAAAATGACACTGTCCAACATCTTAAACAATTTGCTGGAATTGTTTACAGGAACTAACCTGTAAAATTTCTCCTCATTCTCCGCCTCCACCCACGTCCGGTACTGCCCCTCGTCTGGCAGTGATGCTGCCCATGCCAATCCATTTCTGACAGGTTTCCTCCCCTCCACCTGAGAGCTTCTAAGGAGAAATCAGTATTTGCAGTGGGTTCTTGCTTAAACAAACGCTTGTTTTTCGCCAATCTCACTCTTTCCCAGATGATGCTGCTAAACTATCCTATATAAATGGAATTTAAAATGATCTGAAGCCGAATATGATTTCTGTATAATCCTCTACAGTTTACTTGATGATTTTCTGAAAGATTTCAAACTGACTTTACTGTAAGACCCAGATTACCTCAAAATTCTGGAGGTCTTTCTCTGCACCACTCACTCATTAACTTCTTACTTTCCCTCCAGACACTGCAGCAGTCCTGAAGTTCTTCTCCAGTGCACTCTTCTTGTTTCTTTTGTAAATAGACCTTTAAGCTTTTACTGTGAGTCTGTGATCAATTGTACATGTGGGTCAGAAAACTCCCTCCGATCATGACAGGTAATTTATGTAAAAGTAGTAAATCTCTGTCTTTCATAAGAAAAATTATCTGCTTCATATCAATTAGCTACCATTTCATAATTACTGCTATGGTTAGTGACACAGATCATCTCTAAGCAATGCAGATTAAAGTGCAGAGCACTGTCAAGGTTCTGGGTTTGCTGTAGGGCAGACAGGTGGGGCAGAGGTTCAGGAAACAGGGCCAGGTGAATCCAATCCAAACTGCTCTGGGGCTTCATTAACCAGACTCTCTCTCTTTATCTGTAACAATGTCCAGGGGTCCTGGATGGCCTTAACAGACAGCCCACAGCCAGCCACTGTGCAACCAGGAAAAAGTGCTGGCTGCTAACCAGCACCAGCTCATTGTGTATATTAAATGCTTTGTTGTTTGAACCAGAGATGCCCTCCAAGCCAAGTATCTCTGGACCACAAGAACTTAGGTCAGAGTTTTTGTAGTAAAATTATTTGAAAAATATATGCTTTGCAAAAAGGCACCAAAGCTGCCTCTTTGTGTGTTCATGGAGAGAAACCAACAGAGCAGTTTTTAAAAAAAATTTATGGGATCTGTCATTATTTAAATTGATGCCTCCTTAAACATAGTCACATACCCAGAACAACAAAAATCCATAGCTTAACATATTAGACTGTTTCGAAATATAAACACAGTATGAAAGAAATTTACATTTTGCAACACACAAAAGTTTCTCACTCAAACAATACGAGACCCCCAAGCATGCAAGAGTTAAAAAGAACATCTCAGTTTCCTTTTTTGTGCACATACAGAGTTAGAAATATAAGTTTGACGTTACTATTGCTGCAAGTTGCCTGGGTTTACTGAAAATCACACATCACCTACACACTTTAACCTGATGATCTTGGTGTGTGGGTGTGTGTTTGTGAGAGCTGCTGGGGTTTTAAAGAGCTGCATAATGACCAGTCTTCACCTAATGATCACCCTTTGTGGCAAAGTGCGGCCTCCATGTGTATTTTCCTTGTTACACTTCTGTCCTTTGTGGAAAGTTATTTTGGATTACCTCAGCTCAGCTGACTCAGCTGGAGTTTTTAGACCAACACCAGATCTTTTGAGCCCTCATAGTCGATCTCTGCTGGAAGACACACCTGCTCCATGGTCATGGCCGTCCTCTGTAGCTCCATGTCTTCAGTAGTTGGCTACATGCCTCTCCAAACACTCTGTTCAGTCACCCCCTAGATCTCAAGACTCACTCTACTCTGTTCTTGGGTACTTCCTGTTTAAATTATTTGCACTAAACAAGAATCCCTACTGGAACCCAAGACCTATATTCTATGTCTCCATCCATAACCTACTAGCAGGATAAATTTTACCTCCAACTTTCTCCTTCAACAGTTATACATTATCCAGACTTCAAAAATAATAACCTTCAACAATATCCATTGCTCCACCTAAACACTACTCTGTTCCACTGAAAAACTGTGGACGTCCAAACTTCCTCAAGCTGTGCATTATTACCATCATTCCTCTGTAAATAAATCTTTCACTGTTTTTATTCTGAGCCTCCTTAGTGTTTATCAGTTTAGTTCAGTTTTTTATTGCGCTTTAATTGTGATTGAGACTAAACAATATTTTTACAAGTTGCACCTTATACTGCAGTTGGCAACCTGTGTATTTGAACTAAGGGAAGGAAAACAGGGGGTGGTCTCTGCTAGGCTGTCTATTCCAGACATCAGACAGGCTGTTAAATCTGTTAAAACTGTTAAATCAATTATTTTGCTGCCTGTTTAAACAAGATGGAACATACAGGTCCTCTTTTTCAAGGGCAAGTTGCCATACCAAGCAATGTTAAAACAGACTCAGTAAAAGATTATAAAAAAAAACAAAAAAACAAAAAAAACAATCATCAGTGTTTTATCAATGCTAAAAGGAGTCAACCATCTTAGAAAATATAACCTTTGCAGTCCCATCTTGCAAACTGCTGCAGTGGGTTGGTTGGAATTTGAGAGAATTGTCATTGATTGCTCCCAGATACCTGTATCTGCTGTCCACAGTTTCCACTAGAGATCCCTTGATTATTGTTGGTACAGGTGGCTGGGGCATTTTCCTGAAGTCTATGTATGACCATGCCCTTTGTTTTATTGATAATAAACTTCAGGTAATGTTCATTACACCACTTCACAAAGATGTCAAGAAAATGTCCATGCTGAATTGCTCCAACATGCAGCAGACTGACTATAACAGTGTCATCTGCTAGCCCGAGGAGGTGCTTGTTTTTATCAGCACTCTTGAAGTCAGTTGTGTATAAAATATGCCAAAAGGGGATAGGACACACCAATGAGTTGGCCCTTTGGATGACAGCTGTTTCCTGGATAGGACACCAGTCACCTTTACTGCCTGTTAAAACTGCCTTACAACATGTTTAAAAGGCTAAAATCCATTTCACCAAGTCAACATCAAGATTAAAAAAGTGCAGGAGTTTGTTCACCAAGATATGAGATTGAATCATATGAAAAGCTGATGTAAAATCCACAAATAAAAGCCTTTCATGTGTTTTTGTGCTCTCAAGATGCTTGAGCAGATAATTAAAAAGTGCAACAGTTGCATGTTTCACTCCTCTGTGTGCCTGGTAAGCAAACTTCAATGGGTCAAATTGGCCCTGTACTTAATCATTCAGAAGGACTTTGGCCAGTTGCTCAAAGCATTTCATAACAATAGAGGTCAAAGCCAGAGCTTGGGAACCCAATGTAAAAAATATCACACAGTTGTTCTGCATAGACTGTCATCCTGTCAGGTCCTGGGCTTTTCCTGATGTTACATTTGTGGAACACAGACCTGACTGACTGAACACTGATGGCAGGCTCAGAGAAAACAGGGCAATTGTTCATTGCTCTAAAAAGAAAATTATGTAAGTTTTTAAAATTCCATTAATTATTAAAATTGAGACAAAAATCATTCATAACATTTGCAAGCTCCAACTGATCCTGAAAAATCATACTTTTTTATGTAGCACATCCCTCAATGCTTCATTTAACCAGGTTTACTGTTTGGAAAAACTTTGACCTGTTTTGTGGCAATCATTGAGTCTTATAGCAGGAGATCACCCCAACTCTCTTGTTAAGGTATTCAGAATCATTAAAAACCACTTAGCTGGTCCTCTCTAGGGCTCTCTTTAATTCCTCCTCAGAATTTTTTGTCTACTCTCCTGGTAGTAACTTAGAATAGAGCTTTGTTTAAAAGGATTTTCAATAGGATTTGTGTTAAAAAAAATAAATAGAGGACTAGTGGTTAAATATTTCAAATTGTTATGTCTCAAGTGTCTTAGAACATTCCTCTCTAACAATGATAATATTGTATGCCAATATTGTTCTCTAGAAAGTTCAGAGCTGGGATACACAAATTAAGGACAACTGACACATATCAGGAGTAGCTTCAAAAATGGGTTAAGCTGACCAGGCACCCTGCTCAGATTAACTGTCATGACATGTCATGTCATCCACTTTTACCATGTCACCGACATACACATAGTTGTTTGGTTGCCAAGTTGAAAATGTGCCAAAAAATGAATAAAGTTAGTGATTGTGTCTTAAGTTAAGTTTATTTGTATGGCATATTTCAGCAGCAAGGCCGTGCAAAATGCTTCACATCATAAAAACATCAATCAAGTATACAGCAAAATCATCAAAAACCTCAAAATCATTGAGTAAAATTATCGAGCAAATACACATGAAAATCATCAAAATCATAGGGAAAATATCAATGCATCAAAATCATAGGGATCATCAAGCAAATATCAAGCAAATATAGTTCAAAAATACTGATCAATGATCCACTTACTTTATTTAACTGATTTACATTCAAACTTCCACCCTTTGGAGAACCAAGCTTGTCTTATCCAGATTTGTTTACAGATATATGGTCCAGGCTACTAATCAAAAGACAACTCTAAACAGGTGGGTTTTCAACCTTGATTTAAAGGAATTTAGTGCTTCGGCTGTTTTGCAGTTTTGTGGGAGTTTGTTCCAAATTAGTGGTGCATAAAAACTGAAGGCTGCATGAACCATGTTTGGTTCTGGTTCTGAGGATGCAGAGTAGACCAGAAACAGAAGACCTGAGTGGTATGGAAGGTTGATACAACGACAACAGGTCTTTAATGTATTTTGGTGCTAAGCCATTCAGTGATTTATAACCTAAGAAAAGTATTTTAAAGTCTATTCTCTGAGATACAGGGACCCAGTGTAAGCACTTTAGAACTGGCGTGATGTGCTCTATTTTCTTGGTCTTAGTGAGAACACGAGCAGCAGAATTTTGGATCAGCTGCAGCTGTCTGATTGATTTTTTTAGGCAGACCTGTTAAGATAAACACATGGATGAGTTTCTCTCGATCTTGTTAAGACATTAGTCCTGTAATCTTAGAAATGTTCTTTGGGTGATAGAAGGTAGACTTCGCAACTGTTTTTTTATGTGTCTCTGAAGGTTCAGGTCTGAGTCCATCATTACATCCAGATTTCGGACCTGATCAGTAGTTTTTAGCTGTAATAACTGAAGCTACGCGCTGACTCTAGATCATTCCTCTTTAGGTCCAAAGATAATGATTTCAGTTCAGAGTCACCTGGTAACATCGTAATGTAGAGCTGTGTATCATCTGCGTAGTCATGGTAACTAATCTTATTATTTGTTATAATCTGAGCTAGTGGGAGCATGTAGATATTAAATAGGAGGGGTCCCAGGATTGAACATTTAGGTACTCCACATGTGACTTTTGTCCGGTCCAATGAGAAGTTGCCTATTAACACAAAGAAATACCTGTTCTTTAGGTAGGATTAAAACCAATTAAATAACGTACCAGAGAGTTCGATCCAGCACTCCAGTTACTTTAATAATATATCAAGGTCAACAGTGTCAATTGCTGCACTGAGGTCCAACAGAACCAACACTGTGGTTATGGTTAGGACAGTCTGTATTTGTGTGGATATCATTAAACACTTTGACTAGGATGTCTCAGTGCTGTGGTGAGCACGGAAACCGGACTGAAAGACGTCAAAGCGGTTTGCCATTATTAAGAAGTTATTTCACTGTCGAAACACAGCTTTTTCAATAATTTTGCTGAAGAATGGAAGGTTAGAGATTGGCCTGTAATTCTGCAATAGTGATTTATCTAAATTGTTCTTTTTAAACAGTGGTTTGATAACTGCTGTTTTTAGAGCCTGGGGGAAAACACCTGATAAGAGGGAAGAGTTTACTATTTGAATCAGATCAGGTGCAATGACAGGCAGAACTTTCTTAAGGAAGGTTGTAGGAGACAGCAGGAGGATGAGTTTAATTGTTTTAAAATCTCTTCTAAGTTTTCATGGTTGAGTTGGTAAAATTCAGCCATTTTCTCTGCATTTGTTGTGTTTGGGCATAGCATTGTTTGGGCATAGCATTGTTATTGGATTTGGTGTGGATATGCAGATTAATCCTCTAATTTTTTAAATGTTCTCTTTAAAAAAGTTGGCAAATTCATTGCTGGCCTTGGTAGAGTGGAGTTCTGGTGGTAAAATCACAGGAGTGTTTGTCAACCTGTCAACTGTGGCAAACAGGACACAAGCATTGTTGATCTTTTTGGTTATGATTTCCACAAAAAATGTTTCCCTTGGATGTTTTCATGATAAATGATAGCTTCGCAACCTTTCTTTGTAGATTTCATAGTAAACATGAAGTTGGGTGTTACACCATTTACATTCAGCCCTTCGACAAAAGCTTCTTTCACTTCTTACAAATGGAATATTTATCCACGAAAATTTCTACCTGCCAGAGACAATTTTCACTTTAACAGGAGCAATGAAATTAGTGATATCTGAAATTTTAGAAGAGAAGTTATATACCAGTTAATTTCCTGGTTTACAGCATGGAAGTGAGGTGGAGGAGAAGATTTGATTAAAAGTTTCAACTGTGTTGTCTGTAAGAGAACGTTTTGTAATAATATCTATTTAAGTAAGTGAGTCAACAGAGATTGTACTTTCAAAAACAACAGAGAAATGATCCGACAGAGCGACATAAATTACAGAGACCTTGGAGATATTTACACCCTTGCTGGTGATCAAATCCAGAGTGTGTCCTCTATCGTGTCGGCTGTTTAACATGCTGAGTCAACCCAAAGTTTTTAAATACATCATTCATCTTTTTTGCCTGTCTGTCTATTGTGTTGTCAACATGGATGTTAAAGTCTCCCATAATTATTAAACAATGATAATCAATGCATATCATAGCTACCAGCTCGCTAAAGTCATTGAAAAAATTTACCACATATTTTGGGATTTTGTATAGTTATTGTCAAAGTTCGTTTGTGGCCTTTTACTTCAGTTCCCAGATATTCAAAAGAGTCAAAATTGCCCAGGGAAACCTTTTTACAGTTTAGTGAATAATGAGATATTGCAGCAACCCCTCTGCCCTTCTTATTCTTTCTATTCTCACTTAAAAAATTGTAATTAGGGGATGCTGATTCAATGAGTACAAGTGTTTCATTGTTGTCATCCAACCATGTTTCTGTGAGAAACATAACGTCAATATTATGTTCAGTAATGAAGTCATTAACTAAAAGTCCTTTTGCAGATAGTGATGTTATATTTAGCAGAGTCAGTTTAAGTGGATAATTCTACAGCTTGAGGTTGATTAAGACAAGGGATTAATCTGAGATTTGATTTTGGATCATTGTATTTCCTTGCTACTTTTCTATTAGTAATTCTGACAGGGATGCTCCTGTATCTTACTGCCAGGTGGTCAGACGCTTTCTAGAGACGGCCAGGTTTACTAATGTCTGGACTCCCATCTCAGACTTTAGAAATACAGAGTCTATTTTGATCTGATTGTTTTGATAACCCAAATCCGATAACTTGGAACTTAAAAGGTTTGCTTTTTGGGAAATTAAAAGGGAAGTTCCTAGCAGTACCAGGTGGTCCATTTTCTCACTGGACTTGAGAAACATCAGTTCTGGTGACGAATTTTCTGAGCTATTCTGTGTTCCAGTACTGTCTTGGCTCTGAGAAGGCGGGTCCTCCGATAACTAGTCTTGGCTCCCAGTAGGTGTTGATGGGGTGGGGGGCTCCATTTCTAGCTGGAGTAGATGGCTGCTAATCGGTTTGTTTTGGAACATTGTGCATCTGCTGGGTTTGTGCTTGTTCTTCTACTATCTTTGCTGGGGCAGTGATGTCATTGTTTACATTGTCCTGTGTTTGGAGAGATGGCCTTCTGTTGTTAATAGCAATGAAGATATTGGCAGTAAAACTTTTTTTCCCCTCTTTATTTAGCCCGACTCCATCTTGTCTGAAGAGATGATAGCGCTCCCAGAAAACTTGTGATTGTCAATAAAGTTCACAGATTTGGAAGAGCATTCTTTAATAAGCCATCTATTAATCATAAATACTCTGCTGTAATTCTCATCTCCACGTCCAGCTTTCGGTATTCGTCCACTGATAAACACCTTCATTTTCAGATTTCCAACTATAAAAAGTCTATTTAGAAGATGACTAAAGTCATTTTTCAGATTTTCAGATTTTTGCTTGGACAGATCATTTGCTCCAATGTGAATTAATAGATTCTCAATGCTTGGGTGATCAGTGGTTAATGGGAGTATTTTCTCTGTTACATCAGACACAGTGTTATTTGGGAAGCAGTTTACCTTCGTTCTCTTTGTGCTACAAAGACAATCAATACCATTCATGGCTGAATCCCCGACAATAAGAACTTTTGGCATTAATTTTGGTTTCTGGGTCACCTTAGGAGGCGGTTGTGTTGGTCTTCTCTCATACCTCTTGTTGGTGTAAGCAACAGGTGAGCTGTGGAGGTTTTTATTTCCTGTTTGCTAACTCATAATGTTGCTCCTCTTGGTGTTAACCCAGTGAGCAAGTGTTCTATTTTGGAGGAAAACTCCTCCTTTGCTTCTTTGTCATCATTTCTGCCCAGGTCATGTTGTGGCAGACTCTTAAGAATTTCACCTACTTACCTGTCTCTCTGGTCCTTCTTCAAATCTCTCCTTGGAGCAGAGCTGGTCTCCTCAATTGCAATCAACTGTTCATTTGCTCATTATGACAAATGCCTACAGGAAGACCAGAATGTTCCACAGTTCTTTGCCAGATTGCCCCTCATCACTGGTTCACCTGTGTTTCCAGTGTCTCAGAAACTACCCGGACCCCTCTCTGTGTCTCCATGTTGGGGTCTGGCAGTTTTTTTTTTGCTCATTTCTTCACAGTTCATTATTTCATCCTCCAGATGGCATCATGGAGCATGGTGGATGGGTGGTTCAGCAGGTGCAGCCAATCAGCCTCATCAGGCATGGTGTACAAGAGAAGTTTGCTACCAGTCCTTCAACACCTGCATGTTGACCTTCATGGTAACATCAAGCTCTCTGTGTTTTCTTTGTTATGTGTTATTTCCCCTGTGTGAAGATTACTCACTTCTGTGCTCTCCACCCCAGGTTACTCTCGATGAGAAGTTGGATCCCACTCCAACTCAAACCTCTGGCTTCAGAAACCTACCTGCTAGATTTCCACAAGATCCCTGGCTCCTCTTCCTCGCACCTCCCCAGAAGATCGAACCATGTCCACCCTCCACTGTGCCCACTTGAACCATTCTGTCTTCCTCACCATCTGGACCCGCAAATAACCACCACAAACTCACCATCCTCCTGGACCCCTTTAATCCCTCCCTGGTGGAAATCATCCAACTCACCAGTAAGCATCTTTGAGTCAACACGTTGCAGTTCTCTCCATCATCATCTAACCACCTATCTGTCTTCTCAGAACCTCAGACGAGCTCCGTTCCCTGCACCAGACCCCGGATCACTGAACATTCATCTTGCCATATATATTCTTTCTTATTTATAAATAAACCTTTAACTTTCATTGGCCTCTTGAGAATGTTTCTGCATGTGGGTTAGACAACCATCTAAAACCATGACACTCCACTGATTATGTCCATCTGAAGGATCCTCTGCAGGTTTTCTTTGAGCAATGTTTATCCACCATCTAAAAGAAAATATTTACATTTGTGAGTATATCTGCAAGCATAGTTAAAATATCCATATATTTTATATGTATGCCAAATATATAAGTTGATTGAATGTCTGGTAATGTCTAGTTTAAAGAGTATTGTATCACTACTTAAGTATTATTAATTACTATACTATTACTGTATTATTAATTACTATAACACAGCAAAAATTCAATATTTCTGAATTCAAATACTTTTTAAGATACCCAGGGCCATTGCCAGCCATTTGGGTGCCCTAAGCACAAATGCCTTGTGGTGGTGAAATTAGCATGTTTAAAGTAAATTTTAGAACACCTCTATACCATAAAGTATATTTATGGTTCATATAGTTGTCCAAGGACTGGCGACCTGATCAGGGTGTACCCCGCCTCTCGCCTGATGACTGCTGGAGACAGGCACCAGCCCTCTCGCAACCCTTCAAGTATAAGTGGGTTTAGATAATGGATGTCCAATACATCATTGAAAATCTAGAGACATTTTAAATACACAGACAAAATTTTTTTGTCATTAGGTGACATTTAGAATTAAATGGTAGTCCTTCCTGTATACAAGACACCAGCAGACAAATGAAGTTACATATGTTTACATGGTAGAAATCAATGAGAGCTGATCATATATTAGTCTCTTCTCTCTCATTGTAACATTCTAAATGCCATCTGACTTCAACAACAAGGTATAGTGGAGGAGGAAGTGCTAGAGGTAGAGATAAACCTAGCCAGTCTAATCACCTGATCCATTCTGTATGATGAGTTCTTGAGCTCCTCTGTTTCATTTTAGAATTTTCTGAAGTAAAATCCTGTTTATTTTTTTCATGGTCTCAGGCGGTTGTCTTCATCAGAGGCCTGGTGTCTTTTTGAGAGTCTGGAATTAGGCCATGCACCTCATATTATGAAAATTAAGTGCAAGTCCAAACTGTTCCCTTAGGCATGCCTATTGTAAGGCCATTCAAGCTCTATTCAAGAAAGCAAAATTATTGATTATTTATTTTTATTTACAACATGAGTAGCTGTTTTTATATGCCCCTAAGCCTAAATACTAATCACTGAACTTTATGCATGAAACAATGGTGGCGCTGGAGGTAGGAGTTCATCCTGCTTCCTGCCTACATTGGGTCACCCGTTCAAGCCCCATGCCCCATCCATCTCTGTTGTTGTCTCCTTGGGCAAGACACTTCCCACCTTGCCTGCTGGTGGTGGGACTAAGGACAGATGGCACCAGTACAGCACCCTCACTTCTGTCAGACTGCCCCAGGGTAGCTGTGGCTACAATCAAGTGGCTTGTAATCATCACTGTGAATGTGTGCATGAATGGGAATGATTGATTTAATTGTAAATTGTCTTTGAGTGTCCTAATAAAGCGCTACATTCAAATTCAAAAACACTTTATTTATCCCAAAGGGAAATTAAATGTTGATGTAACTCATTTAATTAAGGAGTGATTTACAGTTAGTCAGTTACATGAGTCTTATTTCATTTCATTTCGAGTTTTGCTCAAGACGTCTGATTAACCTATCAGGCCACTGCTATCTGATCATAAAGAATGATCAGATAGCAGTGTGCTAATAGCACTGTTGTACTGATGCAACAGGGAGGATTGTTCCAGATATTAGAGAAGGCAAAAAGTGCTCCATATGTAAGTCAGGTTTTTGTTGTTGGGGTTAGGGTTGTTGTTACTTTTAATTAATATTAACTCCAGTTAACCCACATGTGGAGGGGTAATTAACTCATCTGTGGTTAACACTGTGTGCTCAGTTCGTCTGAAGCCCTCTGGGTCCACACACTGTCCTAATTCATACCAACCAATCAGTTCCAAGCAAGTTTAATTAAAACTTGCTGTTGAAAAAAAGACTTGCTGCTTCAACATTCAACACTTAAATTACTTGTTCACAGTTTTGAATGAAACAGAATTTCTTTGATAAGGCCTCATTCAGCTTTTCTGCATATACGTTAAAGACTGTTTCTGCTCTTCTGTGGGACAAATGTTCCTGAATTTTTAGAAAATGACTGCATTTAAGAGTCATCTGTAGCAGCTGCTTGGTTGTGAGAGGGTTGACCTGTTGTGTGCAGATGCCAGACAATAACTGTTTCAGTGTCAAAGTGCAAGTGAGGTAAATGACTCACAAACATCTGCTGTTGAGCTTTCCTCCTTATTCTGTCGCCTGGTCATTGTTTTTTTCCTCTCAAGTCAGACTTCTACACTCAGTTTTTGATGCAACAATAACAAACAATTCAGTCAGATGTCTGAAAGGGGTGATATTTTTAGGGGTCAGCACTCAACATGCTTTATAACATTATTATAGGCTACTGAAAAACAAAATAAAGAACGTGCTGAACTGTTTTTACATGTCAGCACTCTAAAAGTCTGCAAAACAGGCATGTTGACATGGTTTCAGTTTAGTTCAGCTCTACATGTTGCTGTCTGTTCAGTGGATAGGGCAAATTCACCAAGGATCTAGAAATAAACACTGCTAATGAGATTTTTGACTGAAGCTTTATACATATGTGAAACAAATTTACAATTCTTTTTAATTAGACTCTTAAATATGGTCGTTAAAGTGAATGAACCTACAAGAACAAAAACACTTGAAAGTCTTGGTAACATCAAATTGGATTGTTTTCTCGAATATACATTTTGCCTACAGATGTGTTTGTAATACGTTGCTAAAGGATGGATGACATTTGACAGGGTTTCTGTCTCCAACTTAAAAGCTAGATCTTAACTATCGCAAGTAGATCCATAAGCAGTGTTAATTGTTGAAAAAGCTGGATCAGAAAGAAGACATGGTGAAAGTCATGCAGTCACTCAGTCACTGTTCCAGTTGTTTTTTCTTCCTATAACTAAGAAACTATTCTAAATGCATCCTGCATGTCTTGCTTCACAGGACTCTGACATGTTGCAGTATTTAAATCCTAATATAGAACATATGAAAAAGTTATTGATAACATGGGAATTTCAAGCACAGGCTGCTTTGTGCACAAGCTTCTATTGATTGTGCACAAGGGACTCATTTCGCAGTGCAAAATCACAGAAACTGTAGCTCCTGAGAGGAAGACAGTTGCTATTGCAGGTATTAGATGCAATATCAGAAAATATTCAGACGTGAGTTGGACTGATATGTATCTGGGGCAGATAACCTTGATTGGGAAATGCTAAATGAATAAAACATTGCGATACTATTATTTGTATGGCTCCTTTTTCATGGAATGTGGCAGGCACTGTGCACAACTTCCAAACCTATTTTCTTGTTCGTGTTGCATGATAGAAGAGTGGGACTGAGATGAGCAATGCGTGGAGCACAGCATGCTGCTGAGCATGCTGTCTTGGGGTCATGTTAAAGTTTTTTTTATCTTCAGCCATGATCTGAAAGCCTCTGATCGGAAAGGATTGTGCATTCAAAATTCATGTCTGTGTGTTTGTGCAGAGATTACTGTGAGGTGATTACATCAAATTTCTCAAACTTAAAGTTGTTTTTTTCGGTTTTGTTTTGTTTTTTTTCTTTGTCTCAGATAAGCATGGTAGTGATTTTTCAAGGATCTGTAGGATTTTAAACTCCATTTGTTCATCTTGGTCTCTTTGTAGCATCTTATGTTCTGTGGTTTACTAGTAGTTCACTCCTTTTTTCAATACCTTTGCTTCCTAGTCCCTCTCATCTGTTCCTTTCCTCACCTGTGTAGAATTCATTAACTAAGTTTAAATACTCCTTGGGGCAGTTACTCCTTTGTCAGATCCTCTGTTGTTCTCAGCCTGCTGTCACCAGTCTGATCTGACTTCTTAATGCTGATATTAAAATCATTTATTCACAATGCTCCTGCTATCCTCCTTTGCATTTGGGTCCTCAACAACACCACCACATGACAGATTGCTGAGATTCCTAAGCTATCTCAACTTGATTGAAGCCTTTTTGTTTCAGAATTATATGTGCAAAAATATTAACTATATTTCATTTTCACTTTTGTTTCCGCTCTGTCTTCTCAAACCCCCAGTTGGTCGTGGCTGATGGCCGCTTATACTGAGCCAGGTTCTGCTGGAGATTTCTTCCTTTTAAAAGGGTAGTTTTTCTTCTCCACTGTTGCTACATGCATGCTCGGTATGAGGGATTGCTGTAAAGTCAACGGCACAATGCGATGCGGTCACTGCATGCTCGTCTAGGTGGAGTGAATGCTGCAAGTCAATGACTCAATGCAATCTGCTAGGTTTCCTTAGAAACTATTTGAAGTACTTCGAATAATTAATTGAGCTTACTGTACTGTTTGACAACTAGGATCGATTGGAATGTATGTATGATTGAACTTTCTTTTTTTAATTTTTTTTTTGGACAGTGTCTTGGGACATTTGTTGTGAATTGGTGCTATATAAATAAACTAAATTGAACTGAATTTAGGAAGTATCTTGTCTTGTGTTGGTCTTTCACATAAAATCCTGGAGAGATATATTAAAGCTTGTAGTTTTAATGTGACAACATTTTGGGAAAATGAATACTTTTGCAAGCCACCATATCATAAATGACTATATGTCTATCACTGATCACTTACCTTCAGCTGTATGTAATTTAGGATTCAGAAACCTTTTAAAAAGGTTTTCTAAGGTCAGTTGGAAACTGCAGTTTGTATTGAAAGCAAAATCTTTTTCTTCTTTTATTTCTTCACTCCATTTTGACTTGACTTTATCTCAAATGCATGTTATCATGTTGTGCTTCAGTTGTTCAAAATGGCTGAAGAAAACACAGCGTGGCTTCTCAGCTCACATAAAGCCAGTTTTAATGGCTTCCATCAGAGTTTCCTTGAAAGAGAGAAGGGTCAGGCTTTTTTGTCAGGCTCAGATATACCTATTTGACAAAAAAAGCCTGACCTCTAGGGCCAGCAGAGAGAAGAAAGATGAGAAAACTGATTTACAGCAGTGACAATTAAAGAAGTCTTGTCAGTTTGTAAAAGGTTGCTTCAAAAAAGGACCAAAAAATGTCCCTAGGTTAGACTATTATTGTTGACAAATTCTTCAGCTAAAACACACAAACATTCACATTTTACTTTACTGATCTGTACTTCAGAGCAAAAAAATAACCCCACCCCCATGATTTTGCAAAAATCTATAGACCCTGTGTATCTAAGATGCCAACTGTAGCACATCAGTTTGGAGTTCTGCAGAAGTTACAAAATGGTGTCCTTTCTCAAGAAATATCTATAAAAAATCCTGCTGTTGCAGCAGATTCATCAACTAAATATATGTTGATACATTCAAGATGGTTCAATGCTATCATTGTTCTTTCCACCAAATTCTGGTCCTATCTGAATTTGCTGCTGAAATTAAGACTCATTGGAACAGGCAGCTTTTTTCTGATCTGTTATTGTGTTGGTGAGCCTGACTACTCTGCATTTGTTGGTTGCAGTGAGTTATAGAATTACTGTTACCTGGCATTTAAAGCCAGTTTACTATTTTCCTGCAACCTCTGGCATCAACAAGGTAATTGCTGCTTGGATCATTTTCAGGCCATTCTCTGTAAACCACAGAGGATTGTGTATGAACATGAAAGCAGACAAGCTTGTCTGGGACCACAACCATGCCACGCTCAAAATATCTAAAATTTCTGTTCTTCCCTATTCGGATGTTGAGCACTAAGGAAAGTTGTCTTCATCACAGCATTAATCCATTCAGTTGCTGCCATGTGATTGCATGGCTTACTATTTGTGTTATCAAGCAATTGGACATGTGAACAAAATTTTTGGTATCCCTCTGTTAATGACCGAAAAACCCACAATGGTCACCAAAATAACTTGAAACTGACAAAAGTAATAATAAATAAAACTTGACTGAAAAACCAAAGAAAATCAGACATTGCTTTTGAATTGTGGTTCAACAGAATCATTAAACAAATGAAACAGGCGTGGACACAAATGATGGTACCTGTAACCTTTTGTTGCACAACTTTGGTGTACAATCACTGCAGTAAAGTGATTTATGCAACTGTCAGTGAGACCTCTGCACCTGTCCACAGGTATTTTGGCCCACTTCTCATGGGCAAACTGCTCCAGTTGTCTCAGGTTTGAAGGGTACCTTCTCCAGAAAGCATGTTACAAGTCCTTCCACAAATGTTCAAGAGGATTTAGATTATAGCTCACATAAGGCCAGTTGAGAATAGTCCAATGTTTTGCTCTTAACTGTTCTTGGTTGATTTTAGCTGTTTGTTTTGGGTCATTATCCTGTTGAAAGACCCATGACCTGTAACTGAGACCAAGCCTTCTAACACTAGGCAGCACATTTCCCTCCAGAATGCCTTGATAGTCTTTAGATTTCATCGTTCCCTGCACAGATTCAAAACACACTATGCCAGATGCAGCAAAGCAGCCCCAAAACATAATTGAGCCTCCTCCATGTTTCATTGTAGGGACGGTATTCTTTTCTTGGTATGGTTCATTCTTGTACATGTGAATGTAGAGCTGATACGCCTTGCCAAAAAGCTCTATTATCTCACATGTCCAAAGGGCATTCTTCTAGAAGCTTTGTGACTTGTCAATATGCATTGTGGCAAATTTCAGTCTTGCTTTTTATGACTTCTTTATGACCTTTTGGGACAATAAAGTATTTTTCAACTGAATTGCTACCTTTCATTGTTAAACCATTATATCTAATGGTTATAGATTAATTTGACAAACTACAAAGAAATATTTCATCCTTTAGTCACAAACATTCAAAATCAACAGATATGAGGATAAAGTTGTGCATGTGATTATTTTAGGACAGAGTTGGGTATATGGATATAACTGCATAAAATGGAAATACTAAAGCACAAACATGTCAAAATGTTTAGCAAATGGCTTTTCTTTATGGTTTACTATTCAAAATTTCAGAATAAAAAACTGACATTGTGGAGATCTCACTATTTTCATTCCTCACTTTTAGCACCAGATTGTAATCTTAAAAACAGAGAAATTATGCACATGTGAACTTGCCATCATGGAGCACTCCACAATGATGGTCAAATTCAATTTTAAGCCTAAATCTCTCTCTCTGTTGAGGTGATGGACCTGTCCAATTGACAAATGACAGTCCTCTTGCTTCTTCATGTCTCTTAAGCTCATCTGCTGTCTCCGTCTGTCTCCCAGCTCCATCCTGAAGTCTTTCCCATCTTTAAATAGGCCTGAGAAACTGAGAATTGTACAGAAATGTGTAAGATAAACAAGGCATTCAAAAAGTGCTTATACAATAATTTTTAAATATCTTAGGTTTCACTTCATAAAGACCATTAAGTTAATTGCCGAGCTTTCACAATGATCATCCAGCTCAGGATGAAGATGATGTTCCATCACACTGATCATGAGAACACTTTGTGTACGACAGATCCAAACCTGGCCATATAGTGCTTTGATTGCTGGTGGAGCCAAGCCAAAAAGAAACAAATTAAGTATGAACGTGTTTGTATAAATGTTTTTTTTTTCATTATTATCATTTTTCATATTTTCAAAAATGTCTTGTAGTTACTAATTCATTTTACTGTTACTGTATTGACAGACTGATGTTCGATAAGATTGTTGAAACTGTGTTTCCACAGCAACAACATTAAACTTTACAATAGCAAAGTTAATATATAAACTCAATATACACTTAAAAAGAACGAAGAATTCAGACATCAGCATCAGTCCTTCCTCATCTGTACTGCTGTTAACTGCCGGCAGGTAATGTTACCTGGTAGGAGGAGTGACAGGTTTGTCTCAGCCATCAGCTGAGTTTACAACATTGTGACAAATTTGAGATTATAGACCAGTCTATAATGTAGACAACTTTCAATTTCTTGTTTTTTTTTAACATCTGGACATATTAAAATATTGCTTTCTACATGTTTATGCTTATAAGCCAGATGCATTTATAAAATATGGCTTTGTTACTTGTAATGGCTTTATTTAATGTAACGTTACCTACAGTAATGGGCATAACTGTCACTGACTCTATCTAGACCAGGTTTGAAGTGTTCAAGTACAGTAGCTTTTAAAATAGAGCAGATTAAGATGCTCCAGATAATGAAAAATAAAGTGGAATTTCCATTTTTCAGCTTCCTAAATTGGATGCTAAGATCAGAAGCCAACCATAGCTTTGTGCTTTGTAAAGGTTTCAGTGAAACATCAGTAGTGGTGTTGATATGTCTGTTTTTATTGTTACTGTGCAGCAGAGGTGTGCAGAGATATTTGGAGGTGCAGGTGCTCAAAGTTAACAGGGGGCTCATAGAATAAGATTTTAAAACACCTAATAACAGATTTTAGAATTTAACATCATGTCATACTATATCATCCCTTAATTTCTCCTTTGCAGGACAATAAAGGCTGTTTCTATTCTATCATGGTCATCAGATGAGGACAATGCAAAGGTAGTCTATGTTTTACCTGATTGGTACAATGTTGCTGCTGAGGGGTTGTTGCTCTTGCTGCTAGTGCTGGTAGGTAGGGTTGTGTTGATCTGAGTCTGTAGGCATTAGAAATAGCATTGTTGCTGGTTGCTGATTAAACAAGTGTTATTAAAAACACTATGAAATCTGCAGTGTCTCACGAAATAAACCCTAATGATTGACTGGTTAACCTCCACAGCAACTCAGATGCAGACTGCTTTGAAGATCTAAATAGCTCAGAGGGGCTAACTACATTTCTGTAGTATTCTTTGCACCTCAGAGATCTAGATTTGTAAGATGGAGATTTAAAACATATTCATGAGCTTTTGTCCTTCCCAAGAGCTTGAGAAATTCATCCATGTGTTTATCTTTAGTCTCATTGATTACTGCAATAGTGTCTTCCCAGACCTGCCTAAAATGTCAATCAGACAGCTGTAGAATGCTGCTGCTCGCATTCTCGCTAAAACTAGAAAAACCTTATGTCATATGAGATGGTTTTAATTAAAATCAATAGCAGGCCTACATTTTTCTTTACAAAAAGGTCAATTTAAAAAAAAAAAAAAAAAAATCATATCCATATTTTAATAATTGGAGGGTTCTGTCCCCCCTCTACCATGGTTAAGGAACAGTGCACACACAGCATGATCATTTCACTTCACAAAGTGCATCTCTGAGCATAGGTTAAAAGTCATGTGACTGACAGCAGCCAGATCAATTTATTCAGCTTTTATATATATATATATATATATATATATATATATATATATATATATATATATATATATATATATATATATAGTTACATGTTATTTTTGAGGGGCATAGACCTCTACACATGCACACACACACAAAGAAAAAAAAGAAAGGCTCAACATAGGGCACTTGGGGCATCAAGGAGGAAAGTGGCAGGTGCTCAAGCCCCCTCTGCACATGTCTTCTGTGCAGCCATTAGAAACAATAATACAACATCTTTATGGAATGACACACTGCTAAGTATTCTTACACAATGTTGACAGCACTCTTACAGTTTTCTGAAGATGGTTCACCTTCATTAGCCAGGGTACTAGTTAACATAGCAACCACCTGCCTAGCGGCAATTTATAACTGTGCCTGTTATACAGACATAAACAGATAAAAAGACAGGCCAATTAGCTAGTTAGCTTATGTCAAGTTTACAACTATAGGCTGCTGGGAGATAGTGGCAGCCATGTAAAGTAAGTTACTAAAATATTTTTAACTAAATATCGAGCCAAAGAAATGATAATTTGTGTTATACCGAGAACATTATGCATAATGAAACTCAACTTACCACCTGTTGGTCTGTTACACAGCTACTTTGCCCTCCTGATTGACTTCTGATTCTTCTTCGTCTTCCTAGTAAGACGGCCAATCAGAGGACAGGGACTGCAGCCAATCATGTGTAGTGATAGAAAGCTGATTCGATCCTCCCACCGACTGCCAAAAACCTGAACCACGAGCGAGCAGCAGGAGCCGGCGAGCGAGCAGAGACATTCTGCATGCGCAAGCAGAGAAGCTCTCCGCGAGCGAGCAAGCTCAAGTGAGTGGAGATATTCTGGGTGCGCGAGTGGCGAAATCGTGTGCACGCGTGTTTGAATCTCTTTCTACGCTTGTGTGCATCTCCCTTCCGCTCACAGATCAATTCTGTGCGCGCGCGGGATATTATTTACACTCACCAGTTTTGGCATGATAATGTCACCATACACACCATGTGGCCAAACAGCACGGTGACTACTTGTCCTCCTTTAAGTGGCCTTTAAGTGAAGAGACCTGTAATGCTGATTGGAGGACACCCATTAGTTTAACATGTCCCTATGATTAGGTTATTTTAAATGTTTTCAAGAGGTAGCATCATTTTTGTCCAGGCCTGTTTCATTAGTTTATTTTGTATGATTCTGTTGAACCACATTTCAAAAGCAATGTCTGATTTTCATTGGTTTATTTTCAGTCAAGTTTTATTTATTACTTTTGTCAGTTTCAAGTTATTTCGGTGACCATTGTGGGTTTTTCGGTCCTTAACAGAGGGATGCCAAAAATTTTGTCAACGTGTAAAACATTTGTACTGAATAATATATCCTACAGAGTCCCGCTGCTCACAGCAGGACTTTGTTTTGACTGATGGCGGCCTTGTGGCTAATCACATGAGGAAAAGATCATACCATTATGTGAAAACAGAGAGAGGAACAGACGCGACAGTCAGGTGAAGAATCTGTGTCTCCTCAGACAGTAGACAGCGATAAGGAGAGTGGGTGGAAAAAAACCATAAATATAACTGACACCTGTAAATAAAGCAGCATCTGGCTGCAGTTTAAACATATTATGTAATATATAATATAATAATATATTATTATTATTATTATTATTATTATTATTATTATTATTATGGTGCTGTTTGTAATTTGTTTGTAGTCTTTTGTTAATGTGTTTTTGTGTTCAATAAAAATTAGGTTTGATTAAAAAATTACACTAAAAAATAATGCCTACTTTTGTAACAAAACAAATTCATTAAATTGGACAAGTATAAGGCTACTCATAACAACAATAAATGCAAAATGATTTATCAACATACACAACATTCATATTTGCCAAGCTAAGGTAAAATATGAGGCTATAGATGATAAGTTAAGAGCCATTTGGAAGCAGAAACTTCCACTGACTTTACTTTGATAGTCATGCCCCAAAGGCCAGCTCTCTGAAAAGAGCTGAACTTCCCATCACTACTGGAGATATTTTGGACAAAGAGTAGGAACAGAGAGAAGGAAATCTAAATTTGAAAGCCTTTCTTCAAGGGATGCACGGTATTATCAGTGTGATCAATCACGGTATTAACATAAAATGTCAGTGTAGGCCGTAACCAGTGATTACATCAGTGGAATAACATCTATTCTTTTTTTATATTGGCATGAAAATGTTTTGCATACCACATCCCACCTCTTAATTCTTATTGGGGATATGAGATCATACCACAGTGATAAAGTGTGAACATTTTCTGAATGTTAGTCACTGGTGAGTGACAAAATTGCAGCAGAAAGAACGAACTTCAGTGAAAGTGTTCATTATTAAACTGAAGGTTCATGCCATCCAGTGCAACACTGGCTCATTTACACAAATATTTATTTATTGTAAATATCTTGAAAAATTAATTGTTTTTGAAAAACCGCAACACTCTGTGACACAGATACATCAGTCTGTGCCAGCAGAACACGCCTGAGGAAGATAAAAGCACTGCTGCTTTTTCTGTTTAATGGCATGTCTTGACAGAGCAATATAGAATATTACCAGCCTTGTGCCTTAATGAGGGGATCTGAACGGGCTTAATGAGGGAACACTTTCTCTGTGTACAAATAAATAGATTCCTTGGAGATGCATTCATTCGATTCACAAGTTCTCAGAGACTCTCCGCCCTTTCCCTACCCACAGCTGTGCTCCTCAACCGGGCACATTGTGAGGTGTTGTCACAGCTTTTAATCTTGATATTATTAGATGTGAATGCATTGTAATGAATTGCAACAATACAGACCAGGATGAATGAAAATAGAGTGGCACAGCTTTTTATCTGCATTACCAGCCTGTTGGGATCATAGTTCCAGTTGAAACCAGATATTGTATACACTTTAAAAAAAAGACACAATGGTTTCTCTCACTTCCTTCACACAGAGTGTTGCTTCCTCTTGATGCCATCGATTTTGTAGAGTGAACCTGTCCCTCCTGCACAACATGATGCTGCTAAAAAACTATTTTTATACATGGTGCATAGCTTTTAGCTATTTTTTTTTAATTTCATATTTTATATTGTTTTTCATTGTGAGTTGTTTATTGCAATTTACAGTGTTTTTCTTTGTTGCTGTGACACATTAATTTTCCCATTGTGGGATTAATAAAGTCTATCTATCTATCTATCTATCTATCTATCTATCTATCTATCTATCTATCTATCTATCTATCTTGATACTTCACAGCTAGGATGGTGTTCTCAGACATGCAAGACTTTCCCCTTTTCCTACAAAGATAACAGTGGCCATCATTAGCAAACCCTTTCAATTTTGTTCATCAGATCCCATTAGGTGCTGCCAAAAATGAAGGTTCCTGTCCTGGACTGTATTTGCAAACTCTAATCAGTGTTTTTATTTTACTTTTAGGGCACAGGCTACTCCCGCTCTAAGTTGTTCTTTAAATCGTGTATACAGCACTAACTTCACAATGAATATTGCTGCCTGAACCAGCTTCAGGCAGCATCTTCACAAGCTCTTTTGCTTTTCTTCTAGGGCTGATTTGCACATTTCACACCAAAACACCTCTGAAACCTCAAAAAACCTCTGATACACAGACCCAACACCTTTCTGTATAGTTTGATGGCTGGATATTCTGATATTGCTTATACTTGCATCTGTTTTTATGTTTGAAGAGATGAACCTAGTGCTTTCAAGCATTGAAAACTGTACCAAAAGATGCATCACCATTTTGGGGGTTAAATATTCTCCTCTTGACAGCTTGGCAAATTTCATTTGAAAATAAATCTTGATCTATTCTAAACATAGAGACAAAAGTTGGCATTAATTAATGGTCACACAAAAATAAAAAGGTTATCTGTCTTTTTATACAATGTATGCAAATATGTGGGTTTAAGTGTAAATAAATGCCTCTTTGCTATATCTTTAGTACAGTACATCAAGAAGCATTGAGGTTCCGCACAAACCTTCAAAATACTACTACTACTGAGACTTTTTGTAAACTCAACTTTGGCATATTTTAATTTCTAAGACTATTTTTGCTTTCTCTATTCTTCTATATATATGACATCCTTATCCTACGAAACATTGACCTATGTATGTTCATAAGACTTAGACTGATGTACTTTTTGGTTTGTCATACTCATTAATTTGTTGTTAGAAACAAGCAATGTGTAAAATTTGGGTTTATTTAACTGTGTGTAATAGTTTATTACTGTTTAGGATGCTGTCTGTCTGGACCAGAAAGAGATTTGAAATCTCACTGGTTTTCCTTTCCTGCTTTGATAATAGTGTAAATCACTAGAGAAGTGGTTGCATTTAGCTTTATGTAAGTCATACAGTGGTATTCTCCTCCACAGAAGGTATATATTTTCAGTGGAAATGAACATGAAGCCCCCTCTGCACGTCTTCTGACATGAAACCATCATCCCTCCCGACCAGCATCCTCACAACATTCTACAGAGCTGAAGCTCTTATGAAACATTGTCTGAATGATGGATTTCCTGTCAGTACTGGACACAAAAAAATAGGTCCATGCCTTTTATTTCAGTAGATTAGATTGGGTCAAGAGTGTGTTTACTGGTCTCTGTAAAAAGGCAGTTAGTTTATTCAAGATGCTGGTGCCACAGTCCTGACCAACACCAGGAGAATTTTGTAATATTCCAGGTATTAAATCAATGTGCTGGCTCCCTGTTTATCAAAGAATAGACTTTTAAATTCTAATATTGCCTATAAAGCACTAAATGGTCCCAAATTATCTTTGGAGCTGATATGTGCTGAAAATGTTGATTCCTTAAAATCAGGACCAACAATTTTGTGTTTACAGCAGCTTTTGACTAAACAGTCAACTTAATGAACTGTTACGTTTGTGTAGCAGTGTGAGATTGAAGGCTAGACCTGGGTGGGATATAAATTTAAAATTAAACTTCAATCTAAAGTCAGGTTTAAACTTCCTTTTATTGTCTGTATTTTAACATTTACTTATTTTATGCAATGCTTTTACTTCTAGGATTTTTTTAAACTCTCCTTTGATTTCTGCTAAAGGACTTTGGATTGCCTTGTGTGTGAATGGTGCTATTTAAATAAACTCCCATTACCTTGCCTATAATCATAAATGCTTACCACTAATGTCTAATGGAGTGGCAGAATTATTCTATTCCTTAATGGGAAACATCAATCATCCTTTCGCACATATGGTACATATGACCCATTCCACACATACTGCATATCCTAAAGCCATGACATATGAGCCAAAACATCACATCAACACATTTTTATCCAATTCCTCAGCTTTATGATGATGTTTGATTGGCATGCTACAAATGCTGTAATTCACAAATGTCAGATGTCAATTGTCAAATATTTTACATTGTATTCCAATCAGGTTAACAGCCTGAGTTTTTCTTTGTTTTGTTGAATTCTTCTTTAATCATCTATAGTTACATTTAAAATGTGTTTGTGGTCACTGGCCTGTTTAGAGATCCAAGAATAACTAAGTTCACTTTACTTCCAGACAGCATGACACTTTTCTTCGAGGATTTTATAGTTCTTGACTTATTTGATGATATCTGATATGTAATATGGGATTCCATACTCCAGGAAAACAAAGTAGCCATAGAAAACCACAAAGACCACTATTTGAAGTCTTTACTGGTGCTCAAGGTGTTCAGAGAATTTTCAATGCTTATTTCTTCCAACTCCAGATTTTTATTAGTTCACAGAAAAATAACCAAAACATATATGGCTTGTCTCAAGAGTTGATTAGTGATTAGGGACATTTAACATGTGTTCAAATAATGTAGTGGCTTATGTTTCAAAATCATTATTTAATTAATACATCCTGTTGTGTCAAGAGAAACTTGACTGAGGCCATCTAGTCATTCTGTGGCCATTTAAAAAAAAAAAAAAAAGACTATGCAACTAATTATATTCTCATCTACTGTATATCTCTTAAATTGAACATCTTTTAGTGCTAATGGAAGGCAGATGTTTCTTTCAGTAAGTCTCTGGATACAACCTTGTCTTTGATATGTTGCTGATAGAAAGCAAATATGTTGATATACACCTGATCAGAAAGCAGTAAAAACTCTATTGGCAGAATAACATTTTGAGGCACATATAACATCTGTCACAGTGTTTTCATAAACTGTGGTGTTCAAACTGGGCACTTAGGAAAAGTGTGTTAGCAAGAAGTTGAATACATTTATATATGATTTGAAAACATTTGTGTTGTCAGATGTGATTAGATGTTGTCAGATGTGTAGAGTTTAGAGAAGTGTCTTTTACAAAATATTAATTATTGATATTTTTACAACACATAATTGGAATATATATATTTTTTAAAAATGAACCAAAACTGCAGTTGGGACAAAATAATTTAGCTTTTGTCCATATTACATTCCCTTATTATTACCCCCAGCTGGTTAAAAGTGAACCCTTAAAACAAGCTCATGACAAACATTCATATTGGTCTCATTCTGGAATAAAGAAAAAAAAATCTAAAATATATGAATACTCAATAATATACAGGAAATCTAACACAGCATTTAATGCAATTGTTCAAATAAGCTTTTTACAGCAGAACATTCTGTGATTTTTGTATCAAACTTCAGAATGGGACCCTCATACATATATTTTTCTTGAAACTAAACAGGACACAAAAATAACTACTTAAATAAAGGCAAAAGACTACGACTAAAATACTTATAAAAACCCGAAACACACAGAGACCAGCAATGATGCTCTTAAGTTCAATCACTTCAAGAGGTCCACTCAAAAATTTTCAGGAACAGAAATTCACAGAGAGACCTCTTGATGCCCTGGGGTAGTTGGGGCTCTCAAGGCCCCAGGCTTTGAAGGAGAAAACTATGAGAGAGGCAGAGGAAGTAATGGAAATAATGATGTGATACTGAGAATAAAGACGGTAAAGAGGGAAAGAATGATGATGGCAATGAGGATGTTGATTCTGTTTGTGCACAGAGGAGGATGATATTAGCAATGGATGAGATGGCGCAAGGGAGGATCCTGATGTTGACGGTGTGCTTGTGTAGTAGTGCTGGAGCAGGGTTGGAACCTCACCAGACACATCCTGTGCCACGCAAGGTGATTGACAGGTCACTACACCTCAAGGGTTGTCAAAATAATTGATAAGTAGAGATAATTGCTACAAAAATACTCATTTGCATCAAAATCAACATGTACTCAACAATTCTGTTTCCTCAAGTTGTCTCCCTTCTTCAGACAGTGCTGTAATAAGACTCACCCCCTCCCCTCCTTGCTGAGGCTCACTTGAACATTCATGACAGAGAATAAAACAATGAAGCCGCTCCTGGAATTTTAAAGGTCCTCAGCCTTTTTAGGGCTTGCCTCTGACTCATGTCCTTGATCACCGACAAGGGAGTCCAAATGGGCTCGCCTGACTCTCAAGGCCCAGCTTTCTGGTCTTCAGACCTTCCTCCAGAGACTTGCTATTAGACTGTGTCAGCTCCAGGGCCAGTCTTCTGCACTCCAAGGTGTTCCTCCACCATTCATGTTGCTCTCCCAAGCTCCATTGAGGGCTCTTCTTGGGTCCATGTTGCTCTTACAAGCTCTGTCCAGGACTTCAGCTGTTTCAAGGTTATTCTCCAGAGCCCCTCCATGGGCTCCCACAGCCCCAACACTGATCTCCAGGATTCCTCTGTGGATTTCATTGTCCTCTGGACCAGCCTCAAGAGCTTCCTTGTGAATTCCAGCATCCACAGGGCTAACTTCAATAGTTTCCCCATGGGTTCTAGTGTCCACTGGGCCAGCCATCTAAGCTCCTTCATGGGTTTCAGCAGCTACTGGACCAATCATCTGAGCTCCTCTGTCCTCTGTAGGTTCTAGCATTCACTGGACCAGTCTCCTAAGCACCTCTATGGGTTGCTGTGTCCACTGGATGAGTCTCCTGAGCACCTCTGTGGGTTGCAGTGTCCACTGGATGAGTATCCTTTATTCCTCCACACATTTTCACCTGTTCGGCATCTTGACAAGACTCCTTGTGGGTTCTCCCGGTCTCCTGGTCAGCCTTCTGAGAAGATCCTCCATGGGTTCTCCAGTCCTCCTGGTCAGCCTGCAGACAAGGCTCTCTGTGTGTTCTCCTGGTCTTCTAGATAACCTCCAGATCTCCTTTGCCTCCACCAGCCTCTAGGGCTTCTTCACCGCTGCTTTCCCAGCCACCTTCCACAACTGCTCAATCAAAAACCCCAGCCATTCCAGCATGGTAGTCTGAGCCTCCTTTGCTGGATCCTACCCCTGACAGAACATTTTACTTCCTCAGAATGACCTCCGGATCACCTGGTAGTAATCTGTGCATCTTTGAGATGACCTCCAGGTTGTCCACCACAATGATCTGCCTCCTTGGGATAAGCTCTGGGTCATCCATCTGAACTTTTGTTTTTTGTTTTCATGCTCTCCTTCTGAGGGTTCCTTCACCTGCCCAGTTTGAGTTGTTTTTTTGTTTTTCTTTTTTAAGATTGTTGAGAGTTGAAAGTTGCTCTGTGGGGTACAGGGGTACTGTCATTATCCTTGACTGTTTGGGTTTTGGTTTTCATTTGTGTTTTTATCACTTCTAAGTTGTTTAATATTGTTAAGAAGGTCTTGCCATATGAATTTATCCCTTTCTGTTTAGTTTCTTACTTATTTCTTGTGATCGTCCCTTCCCTCTTCCCTGTGCATTTTGGTTTGTTCTCTTATTGTTAGTGTTACACCTTTTCCCTTGGTTTTTAGTTCTGTTTTGTTTCTAGTTCAGCTCCTTTTGTGTTAATTGGCCTCCGTACCCCAGGCTTCCTGTTTGTTCTCTGCCTTAGCTCTTCAGTTAGTTAAATGTGTGTCATGTGTTGTTGTGGCATAGGATCCAGGGGCAGACAGGAGGATGAGAGATTCCTATTAAATGATTTATTGAAAATAAGGCTTATAAAATGCTGAATGCCAACACGAGAAAAACTGGAGAACAATGTCAAGAACAATGAATAGACTGAAGTATGGTGAGGAAACAAGGCAATAGCAGGACAGGGAAACAGACATCACAGGTAAAGGTTGAATCTGGTAAGGGATGAAGGAATCTAATTGGCATACGACTCATGGGGAGGTGATCAGTGACATGCACACCATTTGAATTTAATCAACAGAAGCACTGCAGCTGTGAAAAGACATGAACTGGGGAACCAAAAAAAGAACAGTTAACACAAAAATGAATGCACTGCATCTTAACAGGACAAACTAACACTAAAAAAAGAATCCACCCCAATATTCGAGGAACAGAACACAAGTAAAAACCAAGAATCTCAAAATAAAAAGTAAACCATGTGTTGAATACTGTGACAAAACCAAATAATATTCACAACCACAAAATAATCCTCATGCAAAACCAAAGGAACAATAAAAAGACAAAGACCCACAAATCATGATAATGATTAGGATGCCTAAGAGGACAGAGACGGAAACAATTAAATTCAGTGTGATTGTTTTTCATACTTTCATAAAACTTGTGGATTATCATCCATTCTGTTAACATCCATCATCAGTCAGTGGTCATCATCCATTCTACAGTTATTTGGTTGTTTTCTCTTAGTCACTTTACAATCACTCACTTTTGTCCTTTAGACCATCAAAACAGTTTAATAAAATGCATCATAGCACCTGAAACAAATAATTAAATTGCTTGTACTGGAGCAAGAAGGGAGGGTGTGAGCTTGTCCAATGTAATTTTTAAACCTACCTAAGCTATCGTAAACTGACAGAGACGCAGTCCAAGACCCAAACCCTCACAAGATTCTTTATGCATATAAACCAAATGAAATCTGTCAGTTAAATATGACCTAATCCAACCTAACATTGTTCACTTCTATATAATATATTTAAGTCTGTAAAATAAGAAATATGGAGACAATCAGAGTATCTGAGGACACAAAAATATCACCTGCAAATTTAACCAGTGATATTGTCCCTGATCACAATCTTTAATATTTGATTGAAACTTCAGACAAATGAATGCTTTGCAAACAGAGCTGAGTGGTATGAAAAGAAAGACAATTTCAGAAAAAGTTGGGATTGGATGTAGATCTGTATTTTTCCTGATAATTCTATATTAACAGTAGGTTATTTAAATAAAGGTTTATTTCAGCAACTGTACAAGTTTGAGGTTCCATGCTATTTAATAATTAGAGACTGGTCGGTTTCAAAATAATCAAACGGGGGAAAAAAATCTTAATCATGAAAATGGTATCACCAGTAGTCTTAGAGTTTTGGAGATATCTTCACACAGCCAGAGCAGGTTATTTCATATGTTTTGAAATTGTTAATGACACTTAACATTTGCTCCATCATGCTGATGATCATGAGTCCTTGGTGCTACTCTGTTAACCTGATTTAGGCCATGAGAAAACTGATTAATGTCATGATTTTTATCTGAAGTAAATCATTTATTGCTAATAACAGAGGTTAAGAGATGTTGGCATAATTACCAGCACAGTGATCATGTTTTCCTAACGTCCTAATCTAAATGGGTTTCCAGTCAGTACTGAATCTCATTGGCTGACGGTTAGTATAAATGATGTACTCCTGGTGGACACTGCCAATGTATTAACTGAGATCTATACAGCTGTTTGTTTTGAGAAAATGGTGAAACCTTGAAAAGACATACCACTTCATGCCTTTTTCCACATGGAGCGATTATAGCAATAATATCAATTACATAACTATCTTTTAATACCTTTATGCACGAGAAGGTATTCTATAATTCTGAGTTATGATGAATGCAGATAAAACAATATCTCTCTTTTAAATAACTGATCACAGTATGCAATGTATTAATGTTCAGGAGCCATTGCACTCTTTCTTTGTCTTTTTGCCCCCCTCATGGTCACATCATCATATCATCTTCCTGCTCATATTCCTGCCTGCAGCTGCTATCAAACAAGCTCCATCCCCTGCAGACTCTCCCTTTAAAATAACAGTGCTTTTAAGATCCAGCTTGTATCACATTTCACAGATTGATCTAAAGCTCTTCTTTGACTTGACCTACTTGAAGAGCAAAACTGGAGCTATCTCTGACCTGCTAATTAGACTGGAATGTCATCTCTTCTCTTGTCATCATGAGCTCTTCATTCTTTGATTTATTAATTACAAAAAGAGCTCCAGCCTTCATATGTAAATCAGAGTCAAAGATCTAAAACCCATCCATCCAGGTTATTGCTATCACATCTGCATCATGCTGTGTGGCTTTCTGTATCAGACCAATCAGTGGCAGATACTGCACCTTTCACTCAGGAATCATCATGTGGTCACAGCATGACTCTGGTCTGGCTCAACCGTTTCCAGTGTGGAAAAATAGGAATTTGATAATAATGCTGACAGAAAGCATGTAATTATGAGGACTAAATCCAGCAGGTTGGATAAGATTGGCCACAGTATCAGCTGTGCAGAAGATTACAGGGCAGATGACAAGTACCAGATGATTTAAAGGCTCCAGTTGAAGCGTTTCATATTGATGAGGCTGAAAATAGACAATTTGACAACTCCACATTTGGCTGTGTATTATTTCCAATTTGGTATTCAGATTTAATTGTATTAGCATAAATGGCATGGAGCCAGAGAACAGCTTGTATTTGTATTCACAACACAGTGGCCAAAATGCAAAACACAGGCTGTCAGGGTGAGCATGACAACCAGGCCGAACTTTCAAAAATATTTCCTGAAAATGTGACAGGAGTATTCAACAGAGTTCAGGACAAAAGCATGGTAATACAATAAATTATAGATTGCTCAAAGCTGACTCTTAAACTGGGCTAAGCATCTAAAGAATTCAGAGCAGACACAATGCTGACAGGTTTGCATTATTCATGTCTCTCTCTCTCTCTCACACACACACACACAGACACACACACATGAACACGCATTTACACATTTCTCTGAATCGTCAGCAACATAGTTGAAACAGATGGATGAAAACTTTTGTTATTACTAAAGACCAGGTGATACATCGAAAGAATTATTCATTTAAATAGGAACCAGCCACACTAACATCACCTCCATGTCAACTACACTTTTACAAGGCTGTCTGAAGATTCTTGCAGCAAGAAATTCACTGTGAAATAAGTAAAAGGCAATAATGAGTTTCTGTTTTTTATAGTGTTAGACTATGAAGTGATCATTCTGTGCTTTAGGAGGAAAAGTAATCTTTAGAGACAAAGTAAAGTTGACACATAACTGAAGTACTTACCACTTATTAGAAGGTTTTCATTACCAACAAAGCAACTACAAGGAGGAAATCTCTTATCTTGTGAAGCTGAGTTTAGTTTTAATTGAAAATTAAAAGTTTGGGGTTTGATTAATAAAAAACATTTTAAAGGGTGTGCCTTAAGAAAAACCTACTTAAAACATTAAATGTTTTAAAATACTTGTTAATATGTCTTAAGGGTGTTTCTTTTTTTTTCTCTCTAAAGATGTAAACTGAGAAAATAAGTGACTCCATAGCATATGAAAGCTTTTTTTTTTTTTTTTTAAATTAATCAACTATTTTATAGATTATGGAAACATATTCTTATGAAGATGAGTATTAAGGAGAGAAATCAGAGAAAGTGAATAACCTAATATGTTTGCCTTGTTAAATACCAAAAAAAATTATTTCTCATTAATCTCTTGGGTTCTCTTGCTTGGACTGATCTTGGTTTTGATTATCCTCTTGTTTGCTATCACCAACCTGAGTAATGCTGTTGTATTGTTTCTTCTTGGTATTCTCTCCCTCTGCTCACCAGCAAGACAAGTGGTGTCCTGGTTAGCCAGAGTTTCCACTTCCTTTAAAGTGACTTAGGAGGGCCTCTCAAACAGAATTTTACCCCAAAAACTGACATCACTGCATCATTATTTTGGCTGGTTTGTGCACAGCTCAATATTTGTAAGGTTGATGTTCATATGTGCTGCTTGGTAAAACAGGAAGAATGCTGTGAGCAAACTTTAAAGTTAAAATAGTGGAATTGTCTTTTATTACATTGTTTTAAATGTACTTCCATCACTTGATGTCTGCTTGTAGAATATTGGTAATGTTACAGAGAAAAACACCACTACCACTGTGGCTGCCAGAAATGAGTTAGTGCAGAAATTGCATACTTCAAATGCAAACAGCCACACAGTTTTACCTCAACAGCTTGTTTTTTTAAGTTGCTTTTTTTTTAGTTCATAGTAAAATTTGCAAGTAATAGCTACCCTTTGTGGCTTTGTTCGGATGAAGGGATACTTCTAAAAAGAAATTTGTAGACTATATATGCTTGCCTTGCTTCTGCGGAACACTTTCAAATGGTGCAGCACAATTTAAAACAAATCGGTAGGTGCATTGTCAGTTAAAGTGCAACCAATTGTTTGGGAGGTCAAGAAGAGAAGGCATCAGCTTGTGCATAAACTAGTACTTTTTCTCTTATCCAGAAGCATGTTTGTTAAGTATGGATGCTTCTGATCTTTGCAGATAGTCAGAAACAGAAAAAGCTATTGGTATGTCAAACTCCTGAGACAAGTGAGCACAATAATAACATCAACGGTAAGATATCTGCAGTTATTTTTTCAAAAACATCTTATTTTATCTCCCCTCTCTATTATGACTTAATTATTAATTTTAAGTGTGCAACAAGCTAGCAATGTGGCATACGTAGCTTTTGTTCCAAAATATGGATGGAATAAACACTCATTCAAATAACTATTAAATAAGAATATAAATAATTGATAGAAAAGAAAAAGAACACAAGAAATATGGTAACATTTAGTCAGCAAATAGAAGAGAGTAGAGCAAGTGTAAACTTCCCAGCTGGGGAGAAGCACACAAAATGACAAATTGTGCACAGGATTGTGCTGGTTGCTGAGAGACACAGGAAAACTGAGTTTCTCAGGTTGCAGTTTAGTTGCTAACTATACCTTTTAGGATTTTAAGAGAAGGCTCTAGTATTATAATCAGTTAAATTAATTAATGGCTTATTTGAGGGTATAGAATGACTCAACTTTAGGAAATTAGAACCTCAGTATGACAAAGTCAAAAAGATCAGCAAAGACAGTTTTAAGATACTTTACAGACAGCATTTACATGTTACATAACTTATCAAACCTACTAAAACCAACTGAAAGCATCAAACTTAGGCAAGGGTGGCCATTTAAAAGGTTATCAAATTAAACCTATCATAATAAACCTTTTCTTTCAAGACTTTATTTGAAATAAGACATACACATAAACATACATAGACTACACTCAAAATGAAACAGCTGACTAAAAGATTTGATACTGATATAGTCACATTCAATAAATTAGAATAAGCATTCTGATGAGGCTCACTGTTTGTCAGGTTAAAAAGTATCTTTTGATAATAGCAACTTTTATGCAGGTATTAAACATACTTTTTACAAAGCCCACATTTTCTGTATTGAAAACATTAATCTTAAATATCATGTTTTCATTAACTGGAAGCAGAAAACCATGAGAATTAACTTAAATAAAGGCTTGAAAACATCAGCCTGCATGTACAGTCCCCTCTAAAAATATTGGAAGAGCAAGGCAAATTCCATTGTTTTTGTTGTACACTGAAGACATCTGGACTTGAGATCAAAAAAAGAGCATGACATAAGAGTTCCGAATGTCAGCTTTTATTTCCTCATATTTACATGTAGGTGTGTAAAACAACTTAGGATATATCACTGTTTGTATTACACCACAACATTTTTAGGGGAGCAAAAGTAAAGGAATAAATAATCTTAAAGTGAATAACACTTAATATTTGGTGGCATAAGCCTTGCTTGCAATGACTGCTTCAAACCTGTGACCCATTGACATCAAACTGTTGCATTCTTCATTTGTGATGCTGTTCCAGGATTTTACAACAGTTTCTTTCAGTTCTTTCTCCCATCAGTATACCCATCAGTATATATCCCATCAGTATACCTTTCAGGAAGTGAAATGCATGCTCTATTGTATTAAGTTCAGGTGACTGACTTGGCTAGTCTAAAACCTTACCACTTTTTCCCCTGACGAAGTCTTTTGTTTTGTGTGACCCAAGGCAGTGTGCTTTGAGTCATTGTCCTGCTGCATGATAAAATTCTCCCAATTAGTTTAGATGCATTTCTCTGTAAACTGGTAGACAAAATGTTTCTGTACACCTCGGAACTCATTCTGCTGCTACCATCAGTTACATCATCAATAAATACAAATGAGCATGTTCTAGAAATGGCCATGCAAGCCCAAGCCATGACATTACCTTCATGATGCTTCACAGATGAGCTTGCGTGCTTTGGATCATATCCAGTTAACTTTCCACACTAAAATGATCAGAAACGCCTGAAAAAGCATACCCAAACTGAATCAGCTGCTTTTCTTGAACCCTTTGGAGTACATGCAAAAGCTTGGTCTCTTTGTAAAGATATCGAGCTACATTTTCAATTTTTGCAGTAAGAAATGTTTTAACTATAATTACTTTGTAGCTGTTAAGTTTGTAACACAAAAAAAATTGAAAATTGTTTACCTCACCTGGATTTTTCTTCTGTATTGTCATGTAACTACACAGTGAGTATTAGAGGTATGGAGTGGAAAATAAAAGAAAACTGTAGAATTAAGTATTTTTACTATGTATTTCAAGCTTGATCAAAATAGCACAAAAAAATGACTTTTCTGGACATGTTTTGTATGTTAATGTCAGGCGTTATTCAAATGGTGTCATTTGGAGTCTTCTAACGGCACCATTTGGAAAATGCCTGACATCCAAACTTCAAATGGCTGTAACTCATCAATGCTTCAACGTTTTAGGGCTCTCCTGAAAGGTAATGATCAGAGGAATACTTTGCTATATACAAATTCACTGATAGTATGACAAAAGTATAATTATAAACAAAATAAAATAGTAATTGTGGGCTGGGGTGGCATTATATCTAGCTTCTCAACACCTTGTCATCTATCTGCAGCTGGAGTTGATGCTTCTCCCTGTGTTCTGCTCCTGTTGGCCTTTGTCTCTGCTCCAAAGCTCCCCCTGCTGTTTGCCCATCACTTTGCCCCTGTTGCAGAGAAATTTCCCCATCATGGGATAATAAAGGATATTTCTATTCTTCTATTCTATTCTCCTGCCCCGTGCACTTACAGATGTCTAATCCTCTTCATCTGATGAAGAACTGTTCTCCACAATCTGTTTGGCTGGATCCCAAATAATGATCAGATGTTGTCCTAATTTGTAAAAGTAAAATGTTAGGCCTTTAGGCCTTTATTCACAAAAATCCTAGTCTGTTTTCAGCGATTGCCTTAACTCCCAAAACAAATAAATGGTACATCTAAAATTACAGTAAATGTAAACTCTACATATTCACATAGAATAAAAACATAGTGTTCTCCAAATAGTTCTTCTCTCATACTCAACTTACAACAGGTGTTGTAAACGCCAACAATTACCCCTACATACACAAAACAACTTACCCAAAGCCCACCACAAAGCAAAGCATTTCTATCTTTCAACAGCAAATAACAACATAAAAACTTTTAGTAAAACTTCAGACACTTACTGGTCATCTCCAGCAAAAAAAAAAAAAAAAACAACAAAAAACGGGTTGACTCATCTGTGAGCAAGTCCACAGCCTCCTCATAGGGTCTGCTGTGCTGTTTTTCCTCTCCAAAAACTTGATGACGCGATCCCACTGGATAACAGTAAACAAAACTCGAAGCCGTTCTAAGCCTCATCTAGTCCTTTTACCAGGTGAAGCGGACAATAGAAAGGCGTGAAAGCTCCATCTCAACCTAGAATAAACCTCCCCTTCACCCAAACACCGAAACACTTTCATATGTAAAACACCCAGACACACACACACACACAATGTATGATGCAGCGCATGGTGATATTTTCTGTGTAATTGTGTGTGTAAGGCACACCATTAGATAAATATTTCCATCTAAGTGGCATCTTATACAAAGACAAGCTAAGAATAAAAAGTTACATTTACTGTAACCTCCTGTAACAGCTATTCGTTCGTGGAATTCTGCAGCCATAAAAACCAGTCAAATCAGCGACAAAGTCCACTAATGAATAATAATCCACTCTTGTGAGTTATTTTGTCCCATTGTTGAAGAACTATATCCTGTTTTTGACACATTCTGACAATCTTTTGATGAGAAAAAGTCCAGCTTGCGCATGAAGACACACACACTCCTATTTCCTGCTTGGTTTTATGTGCTGGGAGCACAGAATACACAGGCAGCTTGTGAAGTCATGTTAAAACAAACCCCAAAACAAACCTACGTGTCAGAAATTTTATTGGCTATAGAACTGCTGTTTTATATTTAGAGTCAGAGTTGAATGGACAGAAAGATTAGAGAAAGATTGGGACATGTGTAAAGAAGCTACATGATGCTTTCTAGATGTTATTGGCTCTGGAAAACCCATTCCTTAACATAATTGGTGGAATGAGGTGTCAATCAACATGGGACGGTCTAGTCTTTAAAAAAAAAAAAAAGGTTGCAATGGCGATGCACAGCCCCAGTGTGACAATATAGGGCTGCAAATTCAGAAACACGACATGTACTGCAGACGGGACATCATGGGGCGTGGCCAGTTGACAGGATAATCAGTTCCTTTTTTCTCCACACTTTGGCCTTTCCATCTCTTTGGTAGAGATTAATCTTGGTCTCATCAGTCCATAAGAATGTGTTCCAGAACTTTTGCGGCTCATCTCTGTACTTCTTTGCAAATTTCAATCTGGTCTTCCAATTCTTACCACTAATAAGTGGTTTGCATGTTTGGGTATGGCCTCTATGTTTCTGCTCTTGTAGTCTTCGAACAGTGAATTGTGATACCTTCACCCATGCACTGTGGAGATCATTAGTGATGTCACTTACTGATGTTTTGTGGATTTTCTTCACAGTTCTCACAATATTTCTATCATGAGCTACTGTTGTTTTCCTTGGCCGACCTGTTTGATGTCTGTTGCTCAGTACACCAGTAGTTTCTTCCTTTTTCAGGACATTCCAAATTGTTGTGCTTGCTATGTCCAATGTTTGTCCAGTGGCTCTGATTGATTTTCCTTCTTTTCTCAGGTTCAAAATGGCTGTCTTTTCTCCCATTGACAGCTCTCTGGTCTTCATGTTGGTTCATCCTCTTTAACAAGGAATACCTATGTTAAGGTTTAAACACAGGCCAAAAAGTAGACAAGTCATGGTGAGCTATTTAATTTTTGAACAATCAACATTAAAGACAACATCTGGTCAACAAGAAACACCTATCAGTCACATGTTGCAGTGGTTTTGCTCACTTGAAAAATGGGTAGGTTCAAACACAGGGTGGTATGCCCTGAGTTGTTTAACACATCTACATGTAAATACCGGGAAATAAAAGCTAACATTCTGAACTCTTGTCTAATGCTCATTTTTATGTCTTAAACCCAAATGTTTTCAGTGTGCAGAAAACAGAAATAAATTTGCCTTGCCTTTCCAATACTTTCGGAGGGGAGTGTATTTATTTATTTATATAATGTGTTTCACTTGGTAAATGCAGTTACTGACATAAAATAACTTTTTAAATAATATTTTAATTTATTGAATATGACTGTATTATGCAAGGGATTTAGGCAAAAACAAAAAAGAAAAACAATAACTTTACATATAGTATATATCTGAAAAATATATGATGATTAGGCATAATATATATATATATATATATATATATATATATATATATATATATATATATATATATATATATATATATATATATATATATATATATATATCAATTAGTCTCATTTCCATACAACTTAAGCTATACACACAAATTATGAATAATTTTTGTTTTACTAAAGATTTCAAGACTTTTAATCATAATAAAACAGGTGCTCTGTTGATTTTTTTCTGTTTTACACCAATGACATTTACCTACAACAAACTTAGATCTGGAAAAAATAACTGCTTTGAAGGACAAATGCTAATACTGTTTCAAAATGGATTTTCCTATACTAAGGGAGAAAATTTGAAATGGTCAAAATTCACTTTTTTACCATTTCAGAAGAAAAGGTCTGTATTATTTATTGGATGAAAATATTTCAAAAAATGTTCGCTCCATCAATTGATATTCTTTTGGTTTAGGGTTTGCTGTGAAGAAGAAGTAAACATACATGGATGACAACGTTTCATGTTTTTCTTTGGGTGTTGCCAACATTATTTGCAGTCAGGTGGAGTAAGTCAAAAACCTTGTGGCTTATGAATGTCCAGGGGGGCAAAGAAAAAAGAAATCACACTGGATCCAAAGTTGCAGAACTCTAAATTTTATATATATTTTTCCATAAAAGACCATTACATTTTTGACAGCCAAGAGACAAGGATTCCTCTTTCCTAAACCACCATCAGGAGATAGATATCCTGTTCAGACCACCCAGATTCTAAAGCATTACATTCTATACCCCAGGAGTGGGAACAAAATTCACACTTACTTTATACACATACACACATTGTATTGACTAAATTAAATCACAAGAAAACATTATTTTCATAGAGTATTTACTTTCAACTTTAACAACTAGAGTTCTGAACCAAACAATGATCTAAACCTAAACACAGTCCAAGCCATCCCCCTTCCCTCCAGTCAATGTGGTTTTTCCTGTCGAGGCTGATTTTGTTTTATGTTTTATTAATGATTTCAAGACTTTCAATCATAATAAAACAGGTGCTCTGTTGATTTTTTTCTGTTTTACACCAGTGACATTTGATTCTGATATTGAGACTAACAACACCAGTTTCATGAACAGGTGACCTCAGAGCAAAGGAGAAAGTGAAGAGAAAAAAACACAACATCCTAAATTAATGAACCAGGTGTAACTCTGAAAAAAAAACTTATAGTGTGTTCACATCTTAATTTAACAGCCCAATGGATAAAATCTAAAATACTCTACCCTTTGGGGATAGTATAACTACAAGGTACTAAAAAGAAGAGCCACCGCATGTGACCACATTGAAGTGACACTTTCCTTACTTTCTAGCTAATATGCTTTTAAAAACAAAGACTTGCGCTCATGTGTTTTCTCATTGAGAGTTTGATAGGAGGATCAGTGGCACTCTCGTGTGCCAGATAAACAGCTTGTTAACTTAACCTAGCTCAAAGGTAACAGGAGAAACAGCTCGCCTGTGCAAAGAGAAGCCCGTCCACCCACCAGCTCTCTGAAGCTCACTAATCACCACACTGCTTTGCTTCCTTCTATCCACACAAACCCAGAGTGCGAAAAACAACATCTTACCAGTTGATAGAGGTTATGTATCCAAAGATTTCTTACACAGGAGTAGTTGCTAGGCGACCAGCTTCAGGCAGACACTATACCACCCTTACAATTCAAAGTTTTGCTTTAATCAATGACTGGGTATTCTTTACCATTCATAAAGTTTTGACTCACAGCACCGAGACCTGAACACCCACCGCTCAGTCACCCTGGAGTATGTCATTGCTGCCTTTTCTGTCTGATGGTTCCTACCAAGATGGACTGAACAGGTGACTGGATAAACTTTCTGCAGCCAATTTAGTCTTCCAGACATCTGCTCACTGGAGCAGCAGTGCCAGCTTCTTCCAAGACATTTCGCACATGAGCAGAGCAGCTTGGATTCAGCCTGCCATCACTGGCATATGTGGGTCAGGAAGGATACAAGAAAATAGAGTGGTGAAAATAGAGTGGTGCTGAGGAAATGGGAAAGATAAGTTGTGTGAAATTAACCTTCAAATCATTGTTCCTATAAAATAAGAAAAAACTGAAAAGTCTTTGTGACAGCTTTAACAAGATGAAAAAACATTTCCCTTGTCTTTTTTCTTTCTTTTTTCTCATTTAAATATTACAGATCACAAAATAAATGTTATTATTAGACAAAAATAATGTGAGTGAATAGTAAAAGCAGCTTGATAATTTAATTTAAAAAAAAAGAAAAATACTTTTCCTAACCAACCTGGTCTTGTGTGATAAAGTAATAAAACTAAATCTAGTAACTGGTTCTACCACCCTTGATTTGATGTGATTAAGAATTTGAGGTAACTAGCAATTCGTATTCGAAAATTTTTGGTAATCTTTTTCTCTGCAGAATTGTTTTAAATTCAGCCATATTGCAGGATTTGTGAGCAATGCCTACCTGTTCAAGGTCATGCCATACAGCATCTCAATTAGTTTTAAGTGCAGACTTTGTCTATGCCACTCCAGAACCCTCATTTAGATTTTTTTTATATTTCTTTGTTGAGCCATTCAGACAATGACTTGATAGTCTGCCCTGCAACATAACTCAGGTGTGCTTGAGCTTAAAGTCACAAACTGAGTGTCAAACATTCTCCTTCAGGATTATCTGCCAGAGAGCAGAATTCATGGTTCCATCAATTACAAATCGACCAGATCCTGAAGGAGCAAAGCATCTGTATCATAAAACCACCACCATGTTTGACTACTTGTGTAGGCCACATGTAGTGGGACACACATCTTCTAAAAAGCTCCACTTTTGTCTCATCAGTCTACAAAGAGGTCTGAGAGATAATTTGTGTTGGTGTTGAAACTCTCACATGATACTCTATTGTTGCCCAGTCTCTTTCTTATTGTTAAATCATAAACGCTGACCTCACTTGAGGCAAGTTAAACTTGAACTGCTTTAGATGGCAGAGATAAGCACCAGCCTCTTGGCAACCAAGTAACTGGGTATAGGTAATGTTGTTCAGGGAAGATTCGCCACTCTTCCATATTATTTTCTGTATTTGTGAATGATGATGACTTTCATTGTGGTTCGCTGGAACCCTAGAGCCTTAAAAATGGTTTTGTAATCTTTTCCAGACTGATAGACCTCTGTGACATTGGTTCTCATCAGATTTGAGCATGATGTGTTGCTTTTAAGATTTTTTTTAGCCTACTTCATGTTGTCAGAGAGGTATTATTTAAGCAATTTCTTGATTCTGCAGGTCTGGCAGCCTGGTTGTGGTAAGTAAGACTGAATCAAAAACATGTAGTTAAACAGTTATTTCATGATCTCACAAAAGAGGTTGTTATATATTTATTTTTTACATAGGCCTAGTTCAGATTATCTCTCCATAATAAATGAAGTGATCAGTTGAAGAATAAATCTAGGAGGTTTAATCTGAAATTAAACTGTTTGGGTGATTGGAAACATTTAGGCTGTGACAAAAAGAAAAACAAACTAAAAAAAGACTAAATTTGTATGGGATATTATTTTTTTTGTTTTACGAAACTGTATATTTAGCATCTCATTGCCACATGCCTCTGTGTCCATAACCTTTCCTTCAATCAACTTTTCTTTGCATTAGATTCTACCAACTCAACTCCTCTTGCTTTCTTGATATCTTACCCACAGCTTACTTTAAAAATGTTTTGCCTGATATAGCATCGGATCTGATTCAAATAATAAACTCATCCCTATTAACAGTTGTTCTCCTCCAGGAAGCAAAAAAAACAAAACAAACAGCAGCTATCAAACCACTGCTAAAAAAGAACAATCTGGACAAGTTGCAACTGCAGAATTACAGGTTAATCTACAGCATTCCAGTCCTCACCACAGTGATTGAAAAAGCTGTGTTTCACTGGTTAAATAGCTTCTTAACAATGGCCAACTGCTTTGAGACCAGACCTGAACCACCAGAGACACATAAAGACAATTACAAAGTCAGCCTTTTATCACCAAAGAACATTTCCAGAGTTAAAGTACAAATATCCCAGAAAGATCTAGAGAGACTTTTCCATGCGTTTATCTTGTGTCCTCACAGGTCTATCTAAAAAGTCAGACAGCTGATCCAGAACACTGTTGCTCATGTTCTCTCTAAAACTAGGAAAACAAAGATCACCACCCCTGTTCTAAAGTCCTTACACTTATTCTGTGTAGCTCAGAGAATAGACTTTAAAATACTCTTGTTACTGTAGAAATCATTAAATGGCATAGCACCAAAATACATTAAAGATCTGATTCTGGTTCAAGTCTACTTTGCATCCCCAGAGTCAGAACCAAACATGGAGAAGCAGCATTCAGTTTTTATGCTCCTCTAATGTGGAACAAACTTTCTGTAAATATGCTAAAACACAGAGTTCCTTTAAAGCAATGCTAAAAACCCATTTGTTTAAAATTTGAGTAATCATAACTGGAACTTCATTAGACTTAGTATGAATTGCAACTTTTCATTATTTCTTTATTTTGCCACTGCAGTGTAATGTAATTATAAATTTTGTTTATTGTGTTATGTTTTATCATGTAAAGCACTTTTAATTGCCTTATTGCTGAATTGTACTACACAAATAAACTTGATGACGATGACGATGATGACATGGACTTTTTGGAGCTGTATGGTCATGTCATTAAAAGAGTGACGTTTTCCTTTGTTCTTGTTTCTCTTCCTGTGAAAGTAACACTTGCATCTACACAACATTATAAATGCTCACACAGTCGCCGTGCTGAGCATTACTTTGTATGGCCAGCATGCAGTGTCAGCTCAGGGGTCTCCTTTAATAAGGTTACAGTGTGGTTGCAGTAAGTAGATGAATAGGAAGTATTTGGAGGGTGCGGCTGTCACCTGGGTGCTCACATGCACCCATTATTATTGATGGAGGAAAGAAGGCCTGTTGACATACTGAAGCAAGTAGCTGTGACACACTTCCAGCTGACTGTGAGTAGGGAGAGCTGCACACTAAGCTACTATAACTCTACTTGAATGCTGGAGGTGCTGAACTGTGCAACAAAGGATCAGTTTAACACATCATGGAATCAATCTTTATTTGGGTTACTACTGTTGGCATTTTATAATGCATTTGGAAAAACTAATATCGCTACAAAATGGGATTCTTCACCTTGTTATACATAAGTGTGTCAGCAAATGATGCTTCTTCATTTTGTGAAGAACCCACTATTACTAAGCCTGATTCACACTAACCAAGTTTACAAGAAATGCAGATAAGTCCTTTCAGAACAGGTTTAATAACATGACTGGTGCTATTTTATTCTATTTAAAATATTTTTAATAGAAAGAAAGCTGTTGGATCATTGTTAATTCCATTAGATGTTAGATTAAAACATTTATTTGTACTGAGTTCCTGAGCCTGGAGTGTTTGGCATGCTGCTTAAAACAAATATTGTAGAATAACTGAAAGTTAAAGAAATCCTAACCAAAATGAAATATACATTTACTATAGAGAAATAATTAGCTTTTTTCCACAATATTTTTTATTAAAATCATATTTTATATTTGTATTTCTGCATTACAATTAATATATTCAAGTTATATCAAATGTTTATTTTGATTTTGGTGATTTTATGTAATCTAAATTGAGATTCCCATATTTAATAGACTTGCCCTATAGTTAAAAAAAATTATTTTTTGTCCTATTTTGTCCTTAGATCAGAAATTAAGAGCTTGTTTTCATCATCAGCCACTGCATGCCACACCATCCCTCTATTCTGCTTGTGATGTATTGTTGGAGACTAATCCTATTCCTGATAGCCAGCTTCTATTAGCCATCTGTAAAGTATATTCAATCATTTTTGAAAGTCGTGTCTGACCCTGACAGATGGTATTAAGCATATTGACTGAAAATTGCAAGTTGTACACCAAAGTGATAAAAAAAATTTTGAAAATGCTGAAATTTTTATTCAAAACTAACATTACTCTCATCCTTGACTAAGGCACATTTTTATTACATTTTATCTGGGATTATGATTTCTTTAGCTTATATCCAGCTACTAAGAACATAATGTCCATTAAAAGCAAGTTTGCAAAGAAAATGTAGATAAAAAACATGGGAAATCATAAACTTTCACACCTTCATCTTCCTAACATAACATAGTTGCACCTTCATCTTCTAACAATTTAGAATGTGACCTGAAGGAATAGCCTCTGAGTACAAATACTACCATATTTAGCTGCTTAGTCAACTCCACTGCTGAGATATAACCTAAAAAAATCTGTAGTGTATCTGTCCTTACACAGTAATAAAGCTGGCCATGTTTTATTGGAGGTCTTGATTCCTCATCTACATTATTTAAGATTCCACCCACAGCCAGTCCTCCAGCAACATCCCTAGTAATAAAGGTAGGATTTTAGATACAACTTTGTAATTTTTTCTGGTATATAACTGCTGATTTAAAAAAGCTGTTCAACTGCAACCTAGTTCCAGTCATCCATGTTTATTAATTCAATCTAAATCATTATGGAAAATACTTCACAGTTCTGTTTATAACAGATCAAGAATATTCAGAGTGCACTTCAGTCTTAACTTGTTTTTGCTGAATGATTCAAAAGAATAGCTAAATAAACATAATAACTAAAGTGCTTTCTTCCAAAGCAATGCAAAAATGCCTGCTAATTACCCTCAGGACTTTAAAAACCCAACAAGGTTCTTTTAATCAGGAGCTTGCCATTGTTTACCTAATTTTTGTTGACCCAAAGGTAGAAAACCCTCAGAGAAGGAAATTGTTCCTATAACAAGGTTTAGTTTACAATAATAAATTTGAATGTGTGAAGGAGCCAAAGAATTGGTTAGGAGTCTAAGAGGAAGTCTTGGGATAGGAGGATTCAATTCGGTTTAATAAAAAAAAAAAAAAAAAATAATAATAATAATAAAAAAAAAAAAAAATATATATATATATATATATATATATATATATATATATATATATATATATATATATATATATATATATATATATATATATATATATATATATATATGTTAATCCCAGAGGGAAAATTAATGTTGTAACTCATAATTTTCTACAAAGAGTTGTTGTAAATGTGGATGGCTATTGGCAGGAAGGATCTCCTGTAGCAGCCAGTATTGAAGTGAATTTGAACAAGCCTCTTACTGAAGACATTCTTTTGTTGTATAACAGTCTTGTGAAGTGGATGCTCATGGTTGTCCATCTTTTTCTTGATTTTATGAAGAATCCTTCTTTGCACCATCATCTCCAGAGATTCCAGAGTAGTCCACAGAACAGAACCAGCCTTCTTTAACAGGTTGTTCAGCCTTTTTAAGTCCCTGGCTCCGATGCTGCTTCCCCAACAGATGATGGCAGAAGACAGTACACTCTCCACAACAGACTTATTGAATATATGCTTGTTGGCTTACTCAGATGGGCCCTCAACCTCTTTTTCCACCTGTGCATAGCATTGCTCCATTGTAGAAAGTGACTTTGAAGCATAAGCTACTAGTCTCCAGCCTTCCGCCAACATCTGGAGAAGAACCCCTCCGAGTCCATATGATGAAGCATCTGTAGAAACTTAAGTGTATCTGTTCGGGTGATACGTGGCTGGTACTGGGAGTGAAGTCAATGTCTCTATTAGAGTTCTGAATCCTTTGTCCTGGTCCATGCCCCTGTACCAATTGCTTCTTTTAAACAAAAGATCACATGGGGTCATGTCCTTTTCAGGCAAATGGGGAATGAACAGCTTGGAACTGTTTGGTTTTGGGATGACCACCAAGCCGGCACACCAATCTGTAGATTGCTCCACCCGATGACAACCAGCTCCTCCATTCTGCAGAGTTCTTCTACTTTTCCTACTACAGGCAATAGAATTCTCTGGGGGCTTTGAGTGAGTATGGCAGTGCATTGTCTTTGAGTTTGATGTGGTATGTGTGCTACTTCTCACCTAGTTCATTGTAAAGTCTAGGATACGCTGTTTTTAGAGTGTCCATTGAAATAGAGTTCACACTCACCTACCAAGGGCTGTGATAACAAGCAATCCAAGCAGCAGCGTACTGAGGTTTTTAACAACATAGACCTTCTCTACTGTATGCTTCTCTCCATAGTTAAGCTTTGTGTATCCTGTAGTCTCCAGTGGTGTTTGACTAGGGCCTAACAGGGGTTTCACTAGTTTGTGAAGAACAGGCATTTTGGCACTGGGAAACAGTCTGTTCAAATCTGTCTGAGTCATTGTTGAGATGACTGCTCCAGTATCAACCTTCAATGTTATTATTGTGTCATTTACCTGTATGCAGTGATGTCTGTAATGCGCTACTTCGTAACATGTTACTCTTATCTGAACAGTTTTTTTTTTAGTAATGAGTAATCTACTTCTTCCAGTCCAATAATCAGATCAAAGTCACTGTGTGTTACAATTTTGGTCATTTCACTTAGTAAAAAGATATATTGTTGTTTCTTCTTGTGTCTGGTCTATGTGACAATTCAGTCACATTATCAGTATGAAGGCAACTCCATGCAGTAACACAAACGTAAACAATGGAGGAAGGAGAGAGATCACATTTTTTAGCTGGAAATACTGTCACTATTTTGAGTTTGTGTCAGGTAAAGATGACAATATCAAGGTTTGTTGCACTCTCTGTGCTGGCGACAAAGTGTTATTGTTACACTCTTGAAAATAGGGGAGACAAAATAACGAGTGATTTTCTGTACTTCTCTCATACTGCAGTTTAATACAATGAGTAGAGAGCCCAAAATCCCTCTAGTGGAGGAAGGAGCCACTACCAATCGATTCCAGAATAGGCGAGCTTATTGCTGATGTACAGATCGCAATTTCCTTGCATAAAATGATACAAACAATAAAACACCATGAAAAATAATAACTTTTCAAAATTGTTCTTACTGTATTTACATTGTTATTAGGCTTATGTCAACTTATGTGAATTAATATTTATTGTGAACCTTTTTTACTGTCAATTGTAAAGCTTTTTTTTTTTTTTTTTTTTTTAACAACTGCATAGTCTTTTAGTACTGCACACAGGGGGTATAATAATAGTCTTCCAACCTATCAAATTATCTAACTTCAAAAATATTACATCAAATTTGGAGAAACATTTGGCAAAGTCTTACTGAAAGAGCACGTCTCATCTGGTGGTGCTAAGCAGAGAGCTGCAGCTGAAATGTAGGAGGTCTATGGTCTATGTGTATGTGAGCAATAGGGTGGGAACATGTGATTATGTTTGTGAGGTTGTGTTTTGGGCTGGCTCACCCTGGTGGCTGCTTGCCAGGGCCTGAGTGCCCTGGCTTTGTCAGGCCAGCAGAGGCCTGACAAAGTCCTGAGGGCCCTCAGGGCCCTGAGGGCCCTCAGATCCACTCTGGCACTGCGAGTTGTCGACACAGCCTGTGGGCTCATTGCTGCAGCCCCCTGGGGTGTCTGCATTTTTCACTAGCGGGGGTGTAGGGGTCCGATACATAGTTGACTTGCCTTCGCTGTCGTTTTTATGTTGAGGTGGTTAACTTGTAATCTAACTTAGTTACTTTTAAAATCAAGTAATCAGTAAAATAACTAAGTTACTTTTTCAAAGAGTAATCAGAAATCAAGTTAGTTTTTCAAAGTAACTATGCCATCACTGCTTGTACATCAGCTGTCCATGTTTGCTTTTCTGTGATTATTGAGCCAAGGAAGAAACTTTCCTCCTCCTCCTTTGTTCTTTGCAGCTTTTTGCTGAATCTGCACACACACCGGTAATGTCCTTTCTTTCTTCAGAAATGACATTTTCCATCATTAGCAGGACAAGTGTTTGGGAGGAGAGACACCTCCACATTTTGTGTGTCATGTGCTTCTGTGTTTACTGTTGCTCTGTGGATGTGTTTAAACACTTTTATTTTTGATCTTATTTGGTTTCGTCAAACTACTGTCTGCTTATAAAGGGGTGGTATTATGTATTTTCTAGGCACAGCACTTCAAAGCACAAACAAGTAACTACGTTACCTTCAGTTGTTATAATAATACTGTATATATCAAACATAACTTAAAAGAAATTTGACTTTGCAATTTCATGCCTTGAAATTGGCCTCTGTCTCTTTAAGAAGCTCCTGCTCTTTCTGATACTTGCGTCAGAAGCATGTGCTCACAACAATAGACCAGTATGTTCTTAAGAGCGTTGAACTGAGAGGTAGTTCATGTGATAAACTCAGAAAACCTGCACTTTCACCAGGTTTTTGCTAATTGCTGCTGCCGCTAGGCTACAGGAGCTGTGTAGGGAAGGCAGGGAAGAGTGGTGCTTTGTGAGGCAGAGGCTCAGCTGTAAACTGCAGCTCCAAGGCAGAGCTTTGTAGAGATAGGCAGTGCTTTGTGAGAGCAAGCATTTAGGCACCCCTGAATGGCTGCCATGGGAGATTCAAGGATTTCTCAAACATGCATTAAAGAACCAACACAACACTACAGGTATATTTTTGATGAGGGAATAACATTATAACATGATTTAAAGCTTTAAAAAGTCGATTTTACATAATACCCCCTTCCTTTAACAACTCTATTGACCGAGCTGACACTTGTTTGCATTACACATGCTTCACATCTTAGAAAATTTAGTTACTTTTTAATCTCTTCCAGTTGTCTTATCATGCTTACAGCTTTCTCCAAGTCCAAATCTGTCTCCATTTGTAAAAATCTGAGAGTCTGATGTTCGCTAAGCCTGCTGAAATTCTGCCCCTTATTAATTCATCACAGAGTGGTCCATAATTGCAGTGTTCTGCTAATGCATGCAGGGCAGTAACGACTGCATCTATTGTTTCGTTTGGGCCTCTTTTGCACATATTGAATTTTGCGTGCTCATACACAACATTTTTCTTGACTATAAAAAAGTTTTGGAAGCCCTCGTTCACTTTTTCATACTGCTGCTGGTCTGGATCGTTTAATTCTAACCCTCTCAGTATGTCATCTGCTTCATCTCACAGGGAACTATGATGATACAATTCTTTCCAGATTTACTGAACTCTTTATTGAACTTACATGACATTACATACAGTGCCAGCCACATCTATTGGCACCCACCAGTATGTTAAAATAACTATTAAAAGCCATAGCAGAATTTTTTTAACATATGTAGCCATAGTTATCCACAACAGACGGACCATGAAACTGCCTCCTCAGCTACACACCACTTCTTTAGAAATAGTATTTAATAGTAGACAACCTCCACTAACCTTTCATGGTTCCGTACCTTATGCACATCATACGACCTCATGTAGGTAACATTCAAGACTCAAAGTGTTTTTCCATTATTATTCATGAACAACAAGGACCAACCCTGGCCACATTCTCAGGTGTGCACCACAGAACAGTAGGAAATATGGGAGCAGAAATTAACAACACAAAGCCACCATGAAGCCACAACAGTGAGCATAAAACCTTCGGGTCCCTTGTTATCTATAGCACTATAGGAAGTGAATATAGTGAAAGCCACAAATTTCCGACTCTGCATAACCATACTCGCATTTAATAAACCCTGTTAAATACGCCATCTAACTGAACTTTAATAAGCATCATCCGGTTCTTAACAAGTACTACCTGCTGTTCAAACAGTGTTTGTCCTGGTCAGTGGTAAGTGTTTAACATTTTATTTATTTTGGATTTTTACCACAGGAAAGGTTGTTCTGTTCTGTTTTACCCTTTATTTTCACAATGTTAAAGCCAGATTGATTAACAACCATTCCTGTTTTTCGTTTCAGTTTTCACAACAATAGTGATCCCTTTTAATTTTGGACCGAATTAAAGTTTGTTGGTTTTTTTTTTATTTTTTTTCAATAGATGTCCTTTAAGGCCCTTTGTGCTTAAACTAGACAATTTGGTTAAAAGTGAAGTTACCATTTGACAAATCCTTCCTTGCTCTTCACTGCTACCTCAAAAGCACTGTACTATCAAGGGAGGCTTTTGTTAATATTATCAATTTAAAATCAGTCTAAAAGAGATCCTGTAGTTGACACATCTGTGTTTGCTGTTGCACCAAAACAATATTAAATTAGGAATTGGTCAAACTTTCAGGACCACAGCTAAATAAGAAACCCAACACAGAACTTAAAATGTCAAAAGGAAAAAAAAAGAGAGAATTCCAGTGTTCCTGTTGATGTGTTTATCTATTTTAAGCTTTTTTTTTTTTTTTAAATAAAAGAATAAAACTTTTGTGATCCTTTGCAAGTTTGTGACATTGTAAGAGACATAGTCCAGGGTTACCAACTGTCTTGCATCTGGCATCCATCACAGGCTTTTCATCTCATTCTTTCTTTGCCAAGTCAAATCTTGCAGCAAATAAGGGACATGGTAGTACAGCAACATGACTGAATATTGTTAGTCATTCAGCAGTTTTGAGCATTTTTTGTTTGATGAGATGCTCTCTTTTTTGTTTGTCAGCCACAGAAAGATAAGATGATATAACCTTAGCAGTAAAAGAAAAAAGTTTTAGAGGGTAAATATAACTACTGCTCATTTCTACAGTTCACTGCACTACAAACCCTTGTGTCACTTCCTGTTCAGTGGAATTATGATTTTTTTGGGGGTGGACCTCAAAATATAGACAAGTATTAAAGATGACATTGAGCCTGGATTACTTCTTTCTAAGCTGAGTCTGTGGCATCAAATCCTTCCCCAAAATGAAACACCTCATGAAGAGATGTTACCTCACCCAGACAATTCCAAACAGAGGGATAATCTAGCCCCATATTAATATTCTTGTTTTTGCATTCACAGGAGGATAAATGAGACAGGAAAAATACTATGAGTTGAAACAGTAAATGGCCAGTATTTGTATAGCACTTTACCATATCAGAGGACTCTAAAGCACTTCACTCTAGACTCAGGCATTCACCCATTCATACACACACTGATGGTGGTAAGCTACATTGTCGCCACAGCTGTCCTGACATAAGCAAGGCTGCCATACAATCAGTGAGGCTGGACCCGCTGACCACCACTAGCAGGGAAGGTGGGTGAAGTGTCTTGGCCAAGGACACAACGACTGAGATGGATGGGGCCAAGGTTTGAATCCTCAACTCACTGGTTACAGGACAAATCCCTATCTCAAGAGCCACTGTTGCCCATAGCAAGTAGGTCATAAACAAAAACAAACACATGGTTTTAGGTTTAAGAATTTACATTATTGTCTAGCTATTTGTAACAATTCCAGTGATTGTATCTGTACTTCACTTCCTTTGTAAAAACACAAGAAACCTCTGCATGTCTCCCTCCCTCAAGTTCTTTCTTTTTCTTGAATTAGCCACAAGCAGGTTTTGTAGAAATTATTATTTTATTTTTATTTTATGTTTTTTTTTTTTTTGCAGGAAACATGTTTCTTTTTACATCAATTTACTGACATGGTTCACTGGCACCTTCAAGTGTCCCCCTTATCACACCTGGCTCCTTGTTAACACCTCTGGCTTTCCTGATTTGAGAAGTCATAGTGCAGAGTATGTGGAAACAGCCACAGCTGAAACTGTGCTGAGTTTAGTGCAGCCACACATGTTTGATTGTAGTTATATTGGGTTGGATGATATGCAGAGATGACAGTGTGCTCCTACAGGGCAGCCAAGTTTCTCTGTGTGACGCAGCTCTGCAGTAACAACCCGGAGACCCACAGCTTCCTACACTCTAGGGAACAGCTTGTTTACTGATGCACTGCCTCTCTGTGCCTTTGGTTGTGTTACACTGAGATTTAATTTTTTATTGTTCAAAGAGATCTGGTATTGCCATCAGGGCTTCTGTCTCATCACAGAAAGACATCAAAGGGAGAAAAAGCATTCCAGTGATTCGCACTTCTGGAAGAAACCAGCAATGTCTCTCGGGACGCTTTGGGAAAGTTTTCCTGATCTTGTTTTAACAGGCTGTGTGTGTGTGTGTGTGTGTGTGTGTGTGTGTGTGTGTGTGTGTGTGTGTGTGTGTGTGTGTGTGTGTACCACATAAACAAACTATACAAACAAATGGTCAAATCCCGTACAGCAGCAGTGTCAAAGTCAGCTCTCCAAGGCCAGTATCCTGCATGTTTTAGATGTTTCCCTGGTTCAGTACACCTGAATTAAATGAAAGCCTCATTACCAGGCCTCTCCAGAACAGATGACATACTGAGGAGTCAAAGCAGCTGTGTTGGAGCAAGGACATCGAAAACATGAAGGTCACCAGCCCTAGAGGGCAGAAGTTAGACACCCACATTGTACAGAATGCTGCAACCATTATTAAATGGTTCCAGGAAACCCCAGGTGTTGCTTTGCTAAATCTCAAAGACTGTAACCAAACTAACCATGTAGGAGCAGCCTGAAGACCAGTATTCATTTTTGAGAAGCTTCTCATAAAGGATGCCATGAGAATGAACCATAAGTATTTTTCATCAATGTGAAACTCTTTTTCCTACCCCAAAACAACACTGCAAAAATACAACTACTTTTCAACAGTCAGACATTTTAACTTATAATATGGGAAAAATGTCTTGTTCCAGTGGCAGATTATTTCACTTATAACTCGTACTTTGTCATCAATATTAAGGAATTTTTGACTTTAAACAAGCTCTTATATCATGCTGAAATGTTACTTGTAAATTCGTTTTGTCTTATTTCAAGTGTATTCAAGATATATGCACAAGATATGCACAAGAAAATAGACCAAAAATACTTAAGATTTTATGTTTTTGCAGTGTAAAAAAATGGAATTTAATTCCATCATTTGACCTTCTGATCAACCAAATCTACTTCTAGTCAAAACAAACAAACAAACAAACAAAAATAATGAACAGACTTGAGACATATTTGTCTGCTCATTGTTGTGCAGATATTTTTACTTTACATCTCAAACCCATTTTGATTATATTTTTGCCCTGGTCCAAATAATCAGCTTATCCTGCTCATAAGGAGTCCTTTCAGAATTAGGTGAGTGGCTTGTGCTTAGATAAAGGACAGAAGATGGATTGAAATCCTGCAGGAAGTACGTAGATGGACATAAGAGTGGTGCAAAGATATTTTCTCTGATAAATCCTGCTTCTGATGGTTTGGGACATCTGAAAAACCATTTATCTTGAGACAAAAGATGAGAGCCTCAGTGAGTCATGTATCATGCACAGTAAAGCCCCTGATACCATCCATGTGTGGGATTGCTCCCAATCCAAAGGACTGGATGTATTCCCAATTCTGCCCAAGAACACTGTTCTGAATAGAGAGTGAGATTAAAATGTCTTTTTGCCTCTTCTTCCAACACACCAGGAGCATTTGATGATTAACTGTGTGTTTTTCAGCATAACTGAGCAACATGTCACAGGACAAAAAACATAAGAAGACTCAAAGATCAGACTGCTGAAAATTTTGACCTGCAGTGAGGAATTCAGATTGTAACCTGATTGTGAACCTTTAATCAGTCTAAAAGCAGGTGGAGAAACAGAAATTAAAAAGACACGAATGGGTCATGTAATGGAAAAATTTCTGGTATGCCCATTCTTGGGTTTCAACAAAGTGCTCTGATCTTTTATTACACCACTCATTCTGTGACCCCTGTGTTTTAGTTATTTAGGGGGAACACATTCCAGTCTTTTCGCGAGGAGATCTGGTCACAAATGTCTCTGGGAGTAGTGCTGTGTGACCGAAGTGATGTTTCACAGCGGGGTACTCATAAATACCTTAAGAGACCTCTCACCCTATTTAGGGTGGAGGGCTTTTCTTCCTTCTCCTTTAAAGATAAGATGATTCCCACATACCAGTATAAATATCTGTCTGTGATTCTGGTTGGGGCTCTGTTTCTCTGACTTGTTCAGGGACAGAGACTTCAAACACTGTATGCCTTTGAATAAACTTATTAAGACAAAGTCCAGTCTTTCTCTTATTCAATAAGTTGTCTTCTCTCCCTTCTTTGAGTAAGAAAATCCACGACAGTCACCATCAGTCAGGATTTGCCCACCAGTTAATTTTCAGCTTTTCGGAAAGAACTACGTACAGAACAAATAAATAAGAAGGATGCAAACTGTAAACACTGATTCTTTTCATAGTTATGTCATAATTATTTGTGAATTATTGCCTTTTAAACTTAATGTTTAAGTCACAAAACATGACATTTGTATCATAACCCAAACCATTTAGCAAAAGCCAGGACTATACATACATTGAGGCATGAAACAGCAAAAACAGGCCAGGTGTGATAGTTATGAAGTGAAGACCAGGGATGAGATGAGAGCAGACTGAGACCTCAGAGATGTACAACAAAGGTGCCTTTACAAAGTGAGATTTTCATCTAGCCAGATAGTTTGAGCTAAAAAGTCAAAGTTTTAGACACCAAAAAGGTGAATCTCTTTGAGCTTGGATCGATCACTGGGGCAACATAGGCTAAATTAAAACCTGCTCTGGAGCAGTAAATTAGTTTAAACTGTTTCTAAGAAACTCTTTGTATTCATAACATCTTTCACTGCATATTTCAGAGAGAAAAAGAACTGAAGCAACAAACAAATATATTGTATATGTTTCTAACTTATTTTAACAAATTTAAATTCTTTTCACTGACAAACATGTAATAATGTAAATAACAACCTGCAACAGTGGCATTTTAATGGCCAGAGATGGCATTCAATAACATCTTGTTTTTTCACTTTTGACATAAATAATAGCCCAGTGGAGTACAATTATGACTACAAATCACTCTTGTTTTGTTTCATTTAACAAAATCAGATTATCTGTAGAAGGACAGAAAACACACAGAAACTGGGAGACACTCACACCAGGTTTCAGCTGTCCACTATGCCAACAACAAGCTGCATTAAAAATGTGCATAGTGTAGCACATCACATTGAATAAAATGGATTCCAAAATTTTTTTTTTTTTTTTTACCATTTAACATTACTGAGAAGTCAGACTGCAGATTTTAGTTTTGACGGAGGTTAAAAAATATACAGATTTGTCATATATATATGCACTAAGCTCATTTAATGTCACAACCTAAACTGCATTTCCATACCTAACAATTTCCTGCATCAGACCAATCAGTCCTAATTGTGACAAAGGTATTTTTGCTCCTCAATAATTACCATGAATTACAGCCTGCTAATCGTATAAATGAAGTGTTGCAATGATGATGCTTTTTTTTTTTTTTTTTTTTTTTTTTAAATTCAGCACATCATCTTCAGCGAATGTAAACACTTAAATGCTTGAGTTGAAATTATTAGATGATTTATTATTTGTGGTAAAAAAAAAAAAAAAAAAAAAAAAAAAAAATTAATTCAGGAGGTGGACCTCAAAAAGTGGCAGGTATCTCTGTGTGAGTATGGTAAATATATTTCCAATGAAGTTATTGATATGAAATTCACACTAGATGTTAGTATCAAACCTAGTAACTCTAATATAAAACAATTAAAAACAAGTAGTGGGGCTGCAGAGTGATGGAGCAGCCACTGATGCCTTCCAGCAAGTAGGTCCTGGTTCTGAATCCCAGTCTGGGGTCTTTCTGCATGGAGTTTGCCTGTCCTCCCTTTGCATTCGTGAGTTTCTCTGGGTACTCCTGTTTCCTCCTACAGTACCAAGACATGACTGTTAGATTAAATGGTCTCTCTAAATTGCCCTGATATGTGTGTGTGTGTGTGTGTGTGTGTGTGTGTGTGTGTGTGTGTGTGTGTGTGTATATGTGTGTGTGTGTGTGTGTGTGTGTGTGTGTGTGTGTGTAAGTGTTTCTCTGTGTTGCTCTGTGGTGGACTGGTGACCTGTTCAGTGTGTACCCCACCTCTCGCTCCATAACAGCTGGAGATAGGCACCAGACTCTGCAAGGATAAATAGGTATAGACAATGGAAGGATGGATGGACAAAAAAAATACGCACATAAAGCCCATAAATTATGTGTTAAGTTCTTACTAAGACCAGTAAAATAGAGCACATCACCCCAGTTCTAAAGTCCTTACACTGGCTCCCTGTAGCTCAGAGAATAGACTTTAAAATACTTCTGTTAGTTTACAAATCACTGAATGGTTTAGCACTGAAATACATTAAAGAGCTGTTGTCATTGTATCAACCTTCCAGACCATTCAGCTCTCCTGGGTCTAGTCCATTCTGCATCCCCAGAACCAGAACCAAATATGGAGAAGCAGCTTTCAGTTTTACTTTCAGAAAACTGCAAAACATACTGAGTTCCTTTAAATCAAGGCTAAAAACCCACCTGTTTAAAGCTGCCTTTGATTAGTAGTAAGTGGAACATTGATCAATATTTTCAAATTATATCTGCTTGATGAACTTCATGATTTTGATACCTTGATAATTGCTCAATGATTCTGATAATTTTGTTGTATATTTCCTTGATGATTTTGATTATTTTGATATATATTTGCTTGATGATTTTGATGCATACTTGATTGATGTTTTTATGATGTAAAGCCCTTTGAACAGCCTTGTGGCTGAAATGTGCTATACAAATAAACTTGACTTAAAATAAAATGACACAGAGAATAAGGGATGATCATGTAAAAAAATAAGCTGCGAAAAGACATACAAAGCTAAGAAGCTATCTGACGTTAGTATTAAGAAATCAGAAATAACAGTTTTTTAATTACTACAATTATTATTAGCTAGTTTGGTCTTAACCAATGGCCTCAAAATATTTTTTTGGCATATGTCTTGAAGGAACTTATGTCAAAAGGAACATGAATTATGACAAAGTAGCAAGAATAATCAGAGCAGTTGAAGTCCCAAGAACCATTCACAGAGAGCTTTGGAAAGACCTGAAATTACAGATAGAGTTCTTCCATGAAAATTTTAAGAAATGTATTCAGTCATGATGGCCTGTTTGCATACTCACTGCACAAAAAAGAAATGAAAGAACTAAAAGTCAGAGTGTATATATAAGACCTCCAGAAACTTCAACATTTGAAGACAGTTTTCTGGAAGAATGGGCCCAAATCATACTTGGAGCTACTTCTATCATACAAAAGATACTTTGAAACTGAGTTGATGGAAAAAGCCTTCTTTTCTAAGTGTTAAATTACTTTTAATGTGTCTATTCATTTCACATGTGCCATTCCACTTTATTACACATAACCTAATATTGATTTTGGCTTGATCCATTTGCACATATGGATTATTTAGATTGTATCAACATCTGGTACTATTTTCTCTCTCTCTCTCTCTCTCTCTCTCTCTCTCTCTCTCTCTCTCTCTCTCTATATATATATATATATATATATATATATATATATATATATATATATATATATATATATATATATATATATATATATATATATATATATATATATGACTACTATGACTACACACAAGTGACAGGGTTTCTTCTTGGTTTACTTCTTTTCATGCCAGAGATGATCAAACCTGCTTGTGTAGTTCCCACACAGTTTCACAGTTGCCTTTGATTTGTTTTCTGCTTTTGGTGTGTAGGGTGAAACTGTAGCTGACATTCCTCTCTGTGACGGCGTAAACACCTGAGAAAAGCAAAGATGCTTGTGAATAAGAACAGTAGCATTAGGGGTGGACATAGGAAAGTAACTGATTCAGACCTGTAGATGGATGTCAGAAATGCATCATAACTAACAAAAACGAGGTTTGATCCTCTTTGGCATTTCTACCATCAGCTGTGTTAATCTGTGCTGCTCTAAGCAAACGTGGCGATAAATTAAATCAAGCTTCATCTTGAGCAAATGCTGAATTACAGATAACCTTGTGTTTGACTCACTGAATGTGTCACTGTCTTGCTGCTGACTGTGTGATGAATTTCTATTACAAAGGTGCATTTGCTGTAATGAAGACAGCATTTATTTCGATATCTTGTACAGTCCTTCGTATAATCATCACTGATGATTTGGTAGTAGATAATCATACTCAGGTTAAAGCCATTTGTCTGAGCAGAGCTGTTATTGGCAATATCACACTTTTAGACATTTACAGTCACAACCATGCCTTGTGGGAATGGGATTTTGCTTTCTGCAGCATTAACAAATTGTAGGAGGTGATATATCAGATTAGAGATGTCCTCAGGCAGCCAGAGCACACATTAATCCTGTAATGACCCCCGTGCTAAGCTGAACATCATTATTTTTCACATGACATGGAGCAAAAGTTGGCACAGTGTTGGACTGCTCTATCAGGTGTTCAAATCTAAAATGTTATGCCTCAGTATGTCAGCTTGGAACACTGAGATCTGAGGGGTTTTTTTGTGGTTTTATAACCTCAAAGTGACAACTTTAAAAACATTTTACACCAAGTGGACAACAGGGCTGGGAGGAGAGGCCAGATAACTATAATATTGACTTTTAAAAATTATTACTTAAAATAAATATCTTACTGCATTAAAAATTCCAGCAATACTAACTTCTGATCAACAGTTCTTAAAAATAAAATAATTTAATTAGTAGAAGAAAGAAGGATAAAAAGCAAAGTAAAAGCCTAGTGGTTGAGCGTATAATTTATATCACCACACCTTGTTAAACTTTGTTAGATAAATCCACACAGAAAACCCAGCCTTGAAACCAACCCAGAGTCTTCTTGATGGGAAGTAACAGTGAGCGCCTGTGCCGCCATGCAACATGTGTAATTAAACCACACTGCCAACAACTACATATGGGGGAATAGATTTAAATTTGGTCAGGTCAGTGAGTCGTCCACATATTCCAGCATTATTACAAGTCACATATGTAGAGGTTATGAAGAATAGCCTATACATGAATAAGCAAATCAAATGTACTACTGTTCTCTATATACTGCCAAAGAACTGTTTTCTTTTGTTGTATAAGATCACATCAAAAAAGATCTGTAGAAGATCAATGTTGGGGTTTGTTCATATCAAGCTGTTTCCACATTCATGAACCACTGCTAACCTGAGAATGGTTATCAAATAAAGTCTAAATTGCATCCATCAACCTAGATTGGTAAAGTCAAGATATTTTTTTGAAGCTGTCTACAAACAGCCCAATAGGAAGAGTAACCAGTGTTTGTGTAAAAGGAACCAGCTGTAACATTAAGTCCAACACCAAGTGGGGAGAAGATCTCTGCAGCTGAACAAGAGGCACAGCACATGCAGTTGATCATCATAACTAAAGACAGACCGGATAGATCGGTAAGGACAGTAAAAAAAAAATCATAAGGTTTTAAATGTAAAATTACTTTCACCTTTTACGAAAAACAAACAGCAAAAATTATTCTACATTTTTATTATTATTATTATATTATTTGGTTTGTTCAGAATTCAATTTCTTCATTTTAGGCAAACAACACATGTAAAGAAGGTTTGGCAGCTATTTTTCTACACAAAAAATGATTATGTTGTTATTCCAAACAGCTGATTATGAGACATGATTGTAAATATCATGCATGAAAATTACATTAATGCAAAAAAAAAAAAAAAAAAAAAAATCCTTTATTAATCCCTGTAAGAAAGGCCAGGAGGATTTTTGCCAACAGATGAGTGAGAACATCTATGAATTCTTCAAAGGCAGTTTGGAAATTGCATATTTCCACATTTCCATATGTTTACCTCTGCATAATGCCATCACATCATTCAAGTAATCTGCAAGAATTTCACTGTGCAAAGAGCAAGGGAGGCAGACACACACGCTTATCCTGACATAACTTCACGTCCCATTCAATGATGTTCGATGTATTTGTGAGAAGATTTCATCAAAATAACATCTGGAACATCCTCATCCATAATCATGAGCAATGGCAAGTGACTAAAACAATGAAATGCCACAATACAACCACAGGTTTCTCCAACTAGAATCCAGCTAGAATATAAAACTATAAATGCAGAAAATAAATCTAAGAATCTGCATTTTCACAATATGTTGACACTACCTTGATTCTTGTTATAAAAACTTCTTCCGTACAGCCAACAAATATTACAGAGCCAGTTTATTTATTCTGCTTCACTGCATTTTAATGAGAGTTCACTCCTCATCTTGTCTGCACATTTTCATAGGTGTTGACATGTCTGATAGGTGGAGCTACTGACAGGAGCTTTTGCCAGGGGCAGCTGTACAGGATCATTACACTGAGTGAAGTCTCAAGAAATATCTTTCATGCAGCTGGATTGTTGTAGAACTCTGAACACTGCCAATGCCAGTGGTAAATCTGCTCTCAGAAAGCAGGATGGGAAATGGTGAAGGCCACTCATAAACACTTTGCAAGCACTTCTTGATGAAAGTGACAGACTTTGGAGAAAAAAAGCATCTTTGTCAAGGGAGAAATTCAAGCTGATGGAGGAGGAAAATGACGAAGCAAGAGCATCTTGAGGGATGTGTGAAATGAGTCATTGAGCTGGCACCATAAAGATATGAAACTCCATGGCTATTTCCACTAATCATTTTTTACAGATGCCCATCTGACGTGTGTACTTGAGGAACCACTACTTTCACAGTTTTTTCCCTGTAGCACTTATCTGTAACATTTGAAAGAAGAAAATATGCAATTCTAGTTACATGTGTCAAAACTGTAGTGTCACATTTTAAAAACATTCCAGTCTAGTGTGCCTGTTGTATACAAATTTCATTTATGTAGTTGTGATTTGATAGAGTTCTGATGATCTTCCTGTTGTGTCAAAACATTTAAAAAGAACCAATTCAAATTTGAAATTCCCCAGTTTAAACAAATTAAACTGGGGAAATTGATTTATCCACAGTTCTTATGAAAACATAGGGGGAGTTTTGAAAGAACTGAGGTTTGTGTTCCTTTTTGAAAAAAATGTTGGCTCTGTTTAAACATGACAGATGACAAAGTTGTGACTCATGTAAGTTAGAGAAATCTGAATTGTTATTTCAGCTGTACTTCACCTCTACAACAGTCAGAGAGCAGAAGTGACAGAATGTATTAGGTAGTTTCATTCCTCAGCTCATCTCTTTTGTACCTACAAACTCAAAGCAGCGTTAATTTCGACTGCATATTTCAGCTCAGGTGAAGGTATAGTCTTTCAACTAAAATGTAGTTGTTAGTTCAGTAACCTGTAGTTGTTTAAGTCAAAGTATAGTTTTATTTGATTAAATTTTGTTACTCACTGTAAATTAAGTAGATTAACAAATAAAGTCACAGAGGAATTATTATTTAAGGGCCTCTTACAAATTCTTAAATCATTCCATTGTACCAAGAGAACAATCTATTTATTCTAAGATGGAACAGAGTTAATGGTAGATTTTCTAACGCACTGATACTCAGAGCAGTTTTTAATTTTTAACAACATTATTTGGATTTGCTTTTTCAATACTTTTTTAAAAAGAATAAAAACAAATAAAATTGTTAAACAACTAAAATGAATAGATTTACTTTCAAAGATAATGTGTTTAATTTTTATCTGGCCTGTTCTACCTGAACAACAAACGTGTTTGAAATGGTACCATTTTGTCTGCAAATACAATGCTGCTGCAAAAAATTTCAGTTGAACTTTTTAAACATATTCAATAAGAAAGATCCAATATCATCAGACCAGAATCAGCTGAGGTTTCCTGTTACGGATCAGACAGAGAGAGGAAAAATCTTACCACCTTCTGTAATTAATGAATGTCCTAGCCATTTTTACTTTAAATCATGTTACTGGGTGAGAACCACTGTAACACCACACAAAAGGCGAGGTAGCTAATGGCTCCTAACACCATTTCTGCCAGCAGAAATGCAGAAAAATGACAGGAAATGTGAAAAAAGAGAGCAGTATTTACCAGGACCAGGAAACAAATAAGGGGTCAGTTGTCCTAGGAAGACTGAGATCTACACTGAGATCATCTCCATACAGCCCAACAGGCAGAGGAACTGCTAGTAGCTAACAATTGGATTAACCCAAAGCTGGTGTCTCTTCTTACCTGCCTTACATGCTCCTGCTCACTAACAACAGAAATAAAGTGCTGAAACTATTCACCACAATCTGTCAGTTTTGATTGTTAGGCCTTGAGCCTTAAGATGTTATTGCTATGTTTAAAGTGAAGAGATGGGGGATAGGTAGTCAATAACAGGTACCCATAAAGACAGGTAAGTGCCTGACTGCCTGAATTGTCCCCATGCACGTCTGGACACTGCAGTCACCAAACTCTTGCCTTCAGGGGGAAATGTTGCACATTTTTGCTGCTTAAAGTAGCAAGAGTTTGGCATTAACTGTTCTCTGTTTACAACTTTCATTCATCCCCACATACACTAGCGTTCATTATTACCAGGAAGAGCTGTGCTTACTTCAAGTTTACTGTGTAAGTTTAAAGTTCTCTGAGAAGTTAGAATTACTCATAAATGTGCTATTTCAGCATGTTTTTCCCAAACTCTGGTCACTGTTCTCTGTAATCTTCAGAGAGGAGCATGCTCCTAATAAACATCAACACTTCTTGGTCTTAATCTGAAGTTTAGTTTCAATCCTTCTACAAAAACAACTAACCAGTGGGTGATTTAAAGAAAAGAGTCACTTCACTTTTAACCCAATCTAACAAAAGAATTTGCCATATTGGCTCCCAGTGCAAAAACATTAAAGTTTCCACCCAAAATACATGTAAAGTGAGCAACTTTTTGCTATTGTCATGCTTTCAAGCGAAGCTGCTGAATAACATAATCATGGAGTATGCTGTCTGAAAAATAAAAATATTACTTATTAAGGTCACAAACTGTTAGCAAAAACAATGAAGATGCCAAAAAATTGTTGTTTGCCCCCAAACCTTAATCATTATTACTAATTAAGTCCAAGAGAGAACAGAACTTAATGAGCACTGGACACTACTGGCCCAAAAAGGCACAAAACTGGTAAATAAAAGATAATAATAAGTAGCTGTTAATAAGTACCAGCAATTTTCCCCAGTCTTGCCACAGATTCTCAGTTGGATTTAGGTCAGCACTTTGACTGGGTCACACTAACACATGAATAAGCTTTGATCTGAACCAGTCCAGTGTAGATTTGGCTTTATGCTTAGAATCATTGTCCTACTGGAAGACAAAACTCCATTCTGGCTTCTAACAGGTTTTCTTCCAAGATTCTTCTGTATTTAACTCCATCCATCTTCCCATCAACGAGGACCAGCTTCCGTGTCCATCTATCTATCCATCCATCCATCCATCCATTATCCATTGCGCTTATCCTTGTAGGGTTGTGAGGGGGGCTGGTGCCTATCTCCAGCTGCCATCGGACGAGAGGTGGGGTACACCCAGGACAGGTCGCCAGTCCATCACAGAGCTTCTGTGTCCCTGTTGATAAAAATATCCCCCTCAGCATGAAGCTGCCACCAATGTGTTACAATGAGGATGGTGTGTTCAGGATGTCAGTTTTCCGACTCAGACAGCATTTAACCTGTAGGCCAAAACATCTGATTTTGTCTGAATTTATCAGAGTGCCTTCCTCCGGTTGTTAAGTATGTCTCCTACATGGCTTCCAGCAAATTACACATGAATTTCACTTTCCATGTTCAGATGATGAGCTCTGTGAGAAGTTCAAAGGTTCAGACATAGTTCTATAACCCAATACTGCTTTTTTTGTTTGGTTATTTGCTTTTGTCTTCATGAAAGATTTATGTTGAGGTTAGATGATACACAGTTTGGCTCAAGTTACAATGTAGCTTCTGAAGGCCTTTCGCTGATATGGGTTTTATTTAGGGGTGACGGAGTAAAGACAATATTCATATACTACTTATCGGATTTTAATAGGAAATAATTTTAAATACAGCGCTTTATTCACTTTATCATAATCTGTCAAATGCATTTTTAATAAAATTCATTTATAGTTGTAACATGAAAGTATGAGAAATGGTTCAATGGGTATGAATGCAAGGAACTCTAAATGATTTAATTTGCAAGGAGGTTGAAAATCTAGAATCTAGGTGCTACAGTGTTTGACATGTTAACAGGTGCTATGTAATTTTCACAATAGGAAGCATACAGATGGTGGCCTGATACTGAAACTAATATGTATGCCAGAGCATGGAAACCCATTATGTCACTCTGATGCTGTATGGTACAGAAGACACCCTGTATGCTGAAGAGCTGCATGCTGAGGTACAGCCTAGTTATATGTAAACCCACAATCTGACATATGCCAAGCTACTCTGCCAGCTGTTGATGATGGAGTAAAATACAAGTATGAGACATCCTATGTATCAGGTGACCTTCACTCACTGTTTTGACTAACTGTCAGTTTCCATTGCTACACTCTAGAAAGCACAACTCATGCCCACCAGCACGGTACAAAAAGTGTCAGCTTCTTGTAAATTCTGTCATTTACATACCCATCTCTGTTCTGAATACATATCAAACAGGACAATTGCTTCTGATTACATATCTGATTGGTGGAGCTGATGTTTGTGTGTAGCTTTATGCAGTTTTTGTCTGTAAATATTTGCCCCCATATATTTATCCTAAACCTTTTCTTGAGCTACAGGAAATCAGCCAGAACTGCTGAACTATACAGTGTGTCAAGACAAGAAGAAAAATGCTTAAACAGTCAAATTTTCTTATGGATTAAAGAAAATGATCAAATACAAAGGTGGAAAAATATGACAGATTTAAAAAGACTTGATCCAAATGCATCACATTACCTCACAGTTAAACCTGCTGTTGCTGTGGGTGCAGCAATTAGGAAGTTCTGTGGTGATATAGATGCAGTGACTACAAAGACAGAATCAGGTGCTGTCAAATAGAACATGTTTAGTTAGTAACAAAAGATACATTTGATGCTTTGATTAGGGTAAGAATGCAAATAAAGTCCTGCTGTGCATGGTGTCTGATTGAAATTAAGCTTTTTCCATGGTTCATTAACTTACGTTTGCCTTGTTCACCTCCGTTGAGTAAAAAAAAACTGTTTACAATCATGTCAAGAAATGAGACAATCCTGTTAAATATTCAGTTTCTTCTTCCGAAATGTTCACATATTGATGTCTAATCTTTTTATTTCTGGAAAAGAAACCAATTTAAATACAGTTTTACAACCAGTTTCTCTCATTAGACAAACAATTTGAACAAAATATGTATCCAAACTGAAGAAAAAGTTAGGGTTATCATTTGCACTAACAACTAGTCTTACCCCTTTGGTTGAAATAACTTGAGAGAAAACCTTTTTGTTCATTCAGTGGTTTATAAACTACCAAAGGTATTTTAAAGTCTATTCTCTGAGCTACAGGGAGCCAGTGTAAGCACTTTAGAACTGGGTGATGTGCTCTATTTTTCCAGTTTTAGTGAGAATGCGAGCAACAGCATTCTGGATCAGCTGCAGTTGTGTGATTGATTTTTTAAGGCAGACCTGTTAAGACACTGTTCCAGTAATCAATGCGACTAAAGATAAACGCATGGATGAATTTCTCTAGATCTTGTTAGGACATTAGTCCCTTAATTCTAGAAATGTTCCCAGGTGATAAAAGGCCGACTTAGTAATTATCTTCATATGTCTCTGAAGGTTCATGTCTGAGTCCATCACTGCACCCAGATTTTGGGCCTGATCACTAGTTTCCAGCTGCAATAACTGAAGCTGCATCCTGACTTTAGATCATTCCTCTTAGATCTACAGATATTAACTTCAGTCTTGTTTCTGTTCAGCTGGAGAAAGTTATGGTACATCCATGCATTGATTTGTTCTAAGTATCTGTTCAGTGCTTGGATGGGTTTGAAGTCATCTGGCATTGATGCATTGATATTTGCTCAATGATTTTCATGTATACGTGACTGATGTTTTTAGGATGTGAAGCACTTTGAATTGCCTTGCTGCTGAAATGTGCTATACAAATAAACTTGACTTGGTGACACCATAATGTAGAGCTGTGTATTATCCGCGTAGTTACGGCAGCTAATCTTATTATTTGTTATAACCTGAGCCAGCGGGGCCTTGTAGATATTAAATTGAAGGGGTCCCAGTACTGAACCTTGGGGTACCCCACATGTGACTTCTGTCTGCACCAATGAGAAGTTACCTATTGACACATCTAGCACAGGTCCACTGAGCAATTTGCTTAGCTATCTTCTTTCATCATTCCCCCTCTGCTAATAGGTGACAAGCTTAGTTTAACGTTTTTATTTTAATTTACCTTTTCATTTCTGTCTTGAGTTGTGGTGTTTAGTCGAAACATTGTGATATTCTTCTCCCAAAAGTAGGAAACTTAACTGAAAGTCTTAGAATTTCATGATGCTTGACACAAATATTGCAACAAAAAAAAAAATCCCAAGCTTTCAAGGCTTCCAAGGTTTTGAAAAGTGTTAGTAATTCTTACCTGTAAATAATATGTCTGATATCATACAAAATGGCTTATTTCACCTTCTGCAATTGCCTGTTTATGAAAAAATCCATAATATTTTTCTGATAGAATTGCAGAACAATAGCATTGCCTGAAATTTGAATCTGAAATTCTGTAGTTGCTAAACTAAAGCATTAAACTTGTGTTTAAGTATGTTTTACTGTGTCACTATTAAAGCTGTAATCAAGACCCACTAAACCGAGACCAAATTAAGACGTAGACCAGACAAGATCAAGACCAAGAGAAGACCAAATCTTTGAGGGAAGTGAGGACAAGTTGAAGAACAAGACAAAAGCTACCAGAGACTATTTTTTAGACCATTGCTGTTATCATAACATAGTTGCTGCTGCAAATGTGGCAGCTCTCGAGACTTACTGGCTGCAGTGGTGCGCCTTACTTGTTCAGTTATTTGACACTGCCACAACATTTATGTAAACCCAGACTTGTGTGTAAGCAGACCCATAGCTACATCAACACACCCCATAATAAGTTTAACAGATGAACCAAACAATTTTGAGGAGCTCATATATCCAGTTAAACATTAACTGACCACATTAACTGACCACATTGGCAGAGTGAGTGGAGGCGACAGGCAGATGAGTTAACTCACTTTGCAATCTTATTTTCTGCATGTTTTACAGATAAAATAATCCTTATATTGGAAATGAAAAATGCTTTTTACTCTTGTTTTCTCATCCCTCTTGTCATCCTCGGCAAGTGGGGGCACAGGTAGCAGTGAGGATATTTTCCTAAAAAAATTGATTTGGTAGCATTTGAATAATTTAAACTAAGTTGAAGCAAAAAAAGAATTTTGCATCTGCGTTCTTGGTATTCAAAGTCATATGTACAGGACTTGGGATTTTTTTAAGACCAAGACTTTAAATATGCTGTATCAAGAACAAAGACCAGAACCAAAATTGTGTTTGGCACTTTGGGAGCACCATTCTCACATGTAACAAAATATTTAGCTACTTCGTCAGCTCCTCTACTACAGACAGAGAACTGAGATAAAAGTATAATTTAATTTCACTAGGTGTGTATTTGGCTGTTTTCAAGTTCCAAATACTATCACTTCTACAGCAACAGTGTTGGAAAAAAGGTGGATAAACTGGGATCTTACATTTAAAATACATGGCAATTAGAAGATAATAGCGTTTGTAAGTCCCATTAAATCAGCTTAATTAATTGATATGAAAGAACCACAATAACCCACTGTAATATCCACATGTGACACTATACCAGAGCAGTTTGTAGCAGTTTGTAGGTTGATGCATTTTCTCAGTCTGAAGCATTCAGTAGGGAATAATTACATTGGGGATGATAGTGAAGAATGTAATTGTAAGGAAAAGGCTTTTTTGTCTCAGCAAAAAGAGAGCTTCGGTTATGAGGAGGTGGTTTGATATGCCAGTGTCAGCTGGCTGTGGTGAAGAATCCCCAGTTGGGAGCTTAGCTCTCAATTAAATCCACAGCCGAGCACTTTGATGGTGGAGGGCTGCACTGTGAATTAGCCTCTGTGTGAAGCTTATGTAGCTCTGCCACTGGCTAAGTGCACTTCCAATGACCTCCTTCCTGTCCTTAAACAGAGACAGAGAAAATTAAAATGAAAATGCAGCAGTGTCAGTATAAAAAACTATCATAGAAGTCTGCAAAAGTGCAGAAAATTACAAGATCCTACATTCCTTTATCAAGTCTTAATACCGTATGTCTGAAAAATTGTCATCAATGAGTTAGCCTGACGGACCATTTTCTGCTATGATGAGACTCAGACACTCTGCTTGTAAAGTCATGGCAACAGAACATAACCTCCTCATCACAAAGTCGCAGATAGTCTGTGCTGTACTGTATTTCTACTTTCAGAGCCAATCCTTTAGCTCTGTGGGAGAAAACATCGCCATAGATGACCTTTGTAGTTCTTGTCAGAAATGTATTTTATCATAGCCAAGCCTTTGAAAACAGCATAACAAAATAATAGCGACTATCAAAGAGGTGAATGCTTTATTAAGGCACTGTTCTATTGATTTGTGCAAGACTTTTGCTGTATGTTGGTTCTTTATTGTTGGCCTTTGCAGGTGATCTGAGTTGGTTTTCAAATTACTTCTCTGCAGGAGGAGCCCACCTCTCCCTTTTCTCCCTGTATGAAAAGACATGCCAAACACTTCCAGCCTTAAATTACAACAGTTTGAACCTGGTTTGACAGGAAAACCTGAGGTAGACAAAAACACAAAAAACACAGTGCTTTTCACAATTCCTGTATTTGGTTTGAGCTGCTTTTGCGTCAGTCCCAGCATGACTTTCAAAAACATGAATTCTCAGCAGTCAGCATGCTGAAAGAACTCTGGAATAAAAAAAAAAAAAAAAAAAAAAAAAAAAAGAATTTTTAACATTGGAAAGGTATTTTATAAAGTATCCCTCAAAGCTATGACAATTTCCCAACTGATATATTTTTAAACTTAACGGAACAAAAAAACGAGAACGTAAGTAAAACCTAGCCCAGTGGAGTTTAATCATTTAGGGTTTTTTTTTTTTTTGTTTGTTTTTTGTTTTTTTGTTTTTTTTGCTTTGTTTTGAGCTGGTTGTTTCAGAGACATGCTGTTTAAATTCAGTTTGTTTTTTTCTTGTTGCTTTTAGTTTTTTTGTATTATACATTATAATTTAAGAACTGCCATGTGAAGATGTTGATTGTCTGTTTTTTTGTGTTTTGTTCTCTAATTACATAAAGATCATCTCAAGGTTCTTAATCCTTGTCCACATGAAAATAATTATGAGTTTTGGAACGTTTCCTAAAATCTTCTTGAGGAACACCACATTGTTTGTCATTTTTAGAAATATCATGAGTCATACAAAAATAAGGACCCAAAACAGTAATGTAACAATGACTGGCCTTTATGTGGTGATGTAAAGCAATCACTGAAATACATCAAAAACAACAGATGAACCATGAAGCTTGTTATTAAGGGGCAATTCATACCGCCTAATCCTGCTCAACCACAGAGGCAAACCATGTTTTGTTTCAATGTTCAATTTATGATTTGTTTTTCATCATGTACTTGTTGTTGTGAGCCCAGAACTGTAGATTTTATATCAAATAAAAATAAATAATTTCCTTTTTTTTAAAATTATAAATCTATGCAGGCCCGGTTTGGAACATAAAACCACAGACATCACTGTAATGAACAAAGTTATGTTAGAAAAACACCAGCACAATGCATTTATATCAAATAGCAATATCTGATTCAATGTATAAAGTCAAATAAATTTTAGCTGAATATAGTAACAAATAAACATTCATTTAATTTAATTCAGTTTATGTACATAGTGCCAATTCACAACAAATGTCGATAGGCACTTAACAAAAAAATTATTTCAATTCAATCATATATACATTCCAATTAATCCTAGTTATCAAACAGTAGAGTAACCTCAGTTAATTATTCAAAGTAGTTTAAAAAGTTTCTATCCAGCAGATTGAATTGACTTGCAGCATTCACTCCTCCTGGATGTATGTAATGACAGCAGAAAATCGCTTGCGTTGTGCCATTGGCTTTACAACAGTCCCTCATGTCAAGTATATGTAGCAACAGTGGAGAGGAAAAACCTCCCCTTTAACAGGAAGAAACCTCCAGCAGAATCCGGCTCAGTACAAGCAGACATTTGCCACGACTGACTGAAGGTTTGAGAAGACAGAGCAGAATGCACAAGAAAAAAATGAGCTGATATAGGATTATTTTCGATGTTCATGAAAGTAAAAGGTAATAGCAGGGGAGGGAGAATGATTAGTTGATGCCAGCATTATCTCAGCTGAAGCCCTCCTCCAGGAGGGTAATCACAGCCAAACAGAATGTCAGACCAGGTGTAACTTCTATGGAGAGAAAAATAACTGAGAGAAGACAAAAATTAACAGTTGAAATAACAGCAAATAATGCAAATTGGAGAGTAGTAGAAGAAGAAAGTGAGAAAAAGTAGTCAGTTTGTCCTCCAGTAGCCTAGCCTATGGCAGCATAACTACAGAGATAGCTCAGGATAACCTAAGCCAGTCAAACTATAAGTTTTATCAAAAAGGAAAGTTTTAAGCATATTCTTAAAAGTAGACAGGGTGTCCGCCTCATGGACTAAAACTGGGAGCTGGTTCCACAAGAGAGAAGCCTGATAACTAAAGGATATGCCTCCCATTCTACTTTTAGAAATTCTAGGAACCACCAGTAAATCTGCAGTCTGAGAGCGAAGAACTCTGTTAGGAACGTATGGAACAATCAGATGTCTGATGTATGATGGAGCTTGGTTATTAAGGGCTTTAAATGTGAGAATGAAACTTTTAAGTTCTATTTTGGATTTAACAGGGAGCCAATGAAGGGAAGCTAAAATAGGATAAATCTGATCTGTCTTTTTAATTTTCATCACAACTCTTGCTGGAGCATTTTAGATAAGCTGAAGGCTTTTAACTACATTCTGTGGACTTCCTGATAGTAAAAAATTACAGCAGTCCAGCCTTGAAGTAACAAATGAATGGACAAGTTTTTCAGCATAATTCCTGGACAGAATATTTTTAATTTGGCAATTTTCCATAGATGAAAGAAGGAAATTCTAGAAGTATGTTTAATATGGGACTTAAATGACACATCCTGGTCAAAAATAACACTGAGGTTCTTTATTTTATGATCAGAGGCCAATTTAATGCCATCCAGATAAAGTGATTGACTAAGCAGTGTCTCTTTCAGAGGTTCTGGTCCAAAAACAACCACTTATGTCTTGTCAGAATTTAAAAGAAGAAAATTCAGTGTCATCCAGGTTTTAATGTCCTCAAGGCATGCCTGTAATCTACCTAACGGATTGGATTCATCAGGATTTATGGATAGATATAGCTGAGTATCATCAGCATAACAGTGAAAATTTATCTCATGTTGTCTGATGATTTTTCCAATTGGAAGCATATATATATAGTAAAAAAATTGGTCCAAGCACAGAGCCCCTTGGTACTCCACAAGTAACCCTAGAGTGAGAAGAAGATTTATCGTTCACATGAACAAACTGGAATGTCTGACAGATAAGATTTAAACCAGCCTCGTGCTGTTCCTTTGATATCTACAACATGTTCAAGCCTTTCTAAGAGAATTATTGATTGAAATTTGAAAGAGACATTATTGATTTGAATTCTACTAATGTACAGCAATTTCTACCTTAACTTAGAGGAAATCGGAATGTTGAACTTTAGACTTAAATTGATCCCACAGTGGGGAAATTCACTTGTTATGGCATCATACACATAAGAATAAAGAGCAGGTGAATGACACACAGACAGTAGAATTAAATAAATGGGAGTACAAAGATATGGCTCTATCATCTAGCCACACCGATTGAGATGCACCTAAATTTACAATGTTATCATGTAAGCAAATCAGTAGCTCTATACATCTTATTCTTCTACATCATGCAGTTATATTCAGATGATTTCAACCTCTGTGTGTCACTCTTACATTCTCACTTGTGCTTTTCACTCCACAAGTGTTTCTAGGCTGTGATGTTGTTGCTCTATCCTTCTTTCTCCTCTTGATAATATTTGGTTCTGGCTGTATCTAATGTACATATCAAGCAAGGAATCCTTTAATATATTAAGATCTTCTCCTTTTTTGTGTTGTTTTCTTCCTCCTGTCTACTGGCTGGTCCTGAGAAAATAAACATGTTATTTAAAATGTAAATTCAAAAAGACTAAATTAAATTTTACAGGACTAAAAAGGATTTTAACTTAGCACAGTCACTACGTTTTAGAGAAAATGTGATTTTCCATGATGTGTTAATGTAACCATCTTAAAATGCCTCACCTTTATATATAATATACTGTATACTTAGGTCCCTGGGCTATTCCCCTGATAAGCCCTTACTAAAGTCCTGATTCAATGCATCAGCAACATGAATGCATCCAAGTGCATAAACACTTATATTTTGTCTCATTTTTAGTTTTTGAGGCACTCTTTGAACTTTCTTTTTTTACTCCTATGATCCAAACTCATGCATTTTAGCCTAGTTAGTGAATCAAACTAGACTCCATGAGGAAATGGTTGTTTGTGTTAGCCTGCTCTACTGGCTGTCCATCCAGCCTTTACCCCACCTCTCCTTGTGACTTGTGGGACATGCTCCTGTTTTCCTGTGACCATGAACAGGACAAAGTGGGTATGGAAAATGGATGGAAGGATGAATTACCTGACATAAAAAGCTGACATTTTACGATATAGTGCTTTCTATTTTATTACAAGCTGTGAGAATCTCACACACAACTGTTGTTTGTTTCCCTGCTACCATATAGACTGCATTTAAGCTGTACTTTTTTTCATCATGTTGAAAGTTCTTAGCATTTTCCAGTAAAAAACCCATTCAAACAGTCTCACCTAAATTTTTCTATGCCTTGAGTGCATTATTTTTAACACACATACACTCTGATACCAATTATCCTGTTCAGCATGTAGGCCAAGGTCACTTTTACATGTGAACTGAAAAGCTGAGAATTGAAACAGTAAGCTTCTGATAGGTGGATAGCTTTCATACCCCATAACCTCCAGGTGCTCATAAAAAGGCAATCTCTACATGTCAGCAGACTCTTGTAGTAGGAATTTCTGTCCAAATGTGTCCTTAAATTTTCTCATCTTATCTTTTTATGTTTGTAATAATCCTAATCAGTTTGATTTTTACTCATGTGCAATTCCACAAATGTTTGTCCTCAGAGTTAGATGAGGGACAAGTACAGATTCTTTACATATGATACATTTTTTTTACTGATGGAATGCAGAGATGGGTATAAATGTAAGTGGAAGGTCAGGTTCAAATGATGAAGAAAATTGAAGCTTTTGTGAGGAAGACTGCTCCTCTGCTGGCACCATTTTGAAAGTGTAATTGATCTCTTCGTCATTCCGAGGGCTGCAAAAACTGCTGTCAAATTCCCTTGTTCCTCTGAGATGTAAAAATGTCACTTTTGGCCCCAAAATGCCAAACGTTTCAGGAATAATAATTAAAAAAACAAGTAGATCTTGCTTAAAATGTTACATAATGAAGCCATCACCTTTCTCACCTCTTAGACAAGGCATTGCCAAATACATGATTGGGTTTAACTCAATAATTAACTCAACAAAACAAAACAAAACTTACAATACAATAATCCCTTTCAGTTGTGTGTGTTAAATGTAGGACTGATGGAAGGAGTAAAAACATTTTTGTTCAAAAGTTTACATTATTTTAGTATTTCCTCAGATTTGCATTAAAACTGTATGACTTGGGTCAAATGTTTGGGTTTCATTCGACAAACTTTTCTGAACAGCTTGGTGGAATTCTCCATTCCTCCTTTTAGAACTAATGAAACTGATTAAGGTTGGTGTTGGTTATTCTGAAAATGTAACTGGTTACAATTACTGTGTTTGAAATGTAAAACAGTGTAGCTATTTTCAATGACCTTATCAAGGTAATGCAACTAATTACATTTAGTTACTTTTTAATAGTTTTCCAACACATTTAGATTTATCATAGCCCTTACAGTAGCAGTTATACAGGCTTGTAGGCTTGTGGCAAGTGATCTAACAGACAAGAAGGTGGAGCTGTTAACTTTAGTTGCTATGTGACAGGTAGAGGTGTGATTTTTGGCTCTTGGATATTCATTTCAAAAGGTTATTTAAAAAGACTTATGTTTACATCTATTTATTTTAAAGAAGCCAGCCTGCAGTGTATAATTTTATCTTGGACAATATTGTACAGGAGAGGAATTAGCAAAGATGACTGAAGAAGGCACTGAGGGTTAAGAAAAGACTTAGACTGCTGCTGCAGCTGAGGGGGGGGGGGGAGTTCTGTGGTTCTAGTGGATGTCTGCAATGGGCGGACAGGCAAGAGTGATTTGACTTGCTACTAGTGATGGGATGTACTGCAGCAAGGCAGTCATACATCCACACAATTCAAGTTTAAAATAAAGAACTGATGGACTACATTTATAAGCCAAAACTTGTTCTAAACTGTTGACTCATCAAAGTAACCACCTTCAGCAAAGATAACAGCTGAAAACAATCTTGAAAATCTTTCCACAGAAAAAAAATACAAAAAATTGTCAGATGTGGAGACTTTGGTGGCCACTCTATGTTTTCAAGCTTATCATCTTGTTCTTTTTACCTAACGTAGTTCCAGCATAGTTTGGACTTTTGTGTTGGGTCATTACTTTGCTGTTGGATGAATCCCTGTCCAATTAGGCGCATACCAGATGGTATGCTTGGTAATGGTGCTGGATAATGCTGTGGTAGCCATTTTGGCTCAAGGGACCTCCCTCTCTGTACAAGTCAGTTACCCTGGATCCAGCAAAACAGTCCCACACCATCATGCTTCCTCGTCCATGTTTGACAGTTAATGTCCATTGGCAGTGATCCAGGACCAAGCAAGTCTCTTTCTTTATTTTGATGTTTTAGCAATGTTTTCTTGCAAGCTCAAAATCTTCTCTTCACTGTTGAAACTGAGACTTGCTTGCTACGCACTGCTTAACAGTTAAGCTGTGTTTTAAGCTGTTGTTCTGTGAGCCCTCTATCATGCAAGCTGTTATGTCTCTTAGAAACTTGACTTTGAGTCTACCAGATCCCTAATATCAGAATTTCATCCAGTTTAAGAGTCACTTTGGATGATGAAGGACTGTACTCTCAGACACCTTGACTTACTCTACAATTTCTCTGTAGGAAAGACTTACATCTTTAAGTGTTTTGATGATCTGTCCCTCTTCCATTATTAATTGCCTTTGTCTCACCATTTTTATGGAAACACACTACTTGCTGCAGTGCAAAACTGTACAAATACTGGTTATAAAGATACAGTATTTTCCAGAACTACTTTTCTACTGACAGAGTGAGTTGTTGGTTATCAAGACAAGGGAGGACACCTGTAAAAAATCTCTATTCCAGAGATCGCCTTTACTCTATGCAAAGATGGTGAGATTGACAGTGTCAAAGGCTGGTGAAATGTCCAACAACACTAAAACTGTAAATTCTCCAGTGTCTACAGCGGTGATGTCAGGTCATATCACATTCTCCAGTCTTTTGGACAGTTACAACTATGCATGGAGATATTCTTTTAGATAAAATGCATCTGTCTTTCAAACTTCAGACTCTGGATCTTACACTCAAATATGAAACACAACCAGTACTGGATGTATTGCATTGAGGCTATCAGTTCTTTGCCTTTTCATCAAAATCACTTTTGTTCTATATTTTTTCTCACTGTATCCTTCTACTTACTGATATCTTTACACAAGGAGAGTATTTTGATCCTTTGTAAGCGCTTTCTAAATACGTGCTTTAGCTAAGTCATGCAAATGACCAAATGTCAGGAAAATCCCACTAGAAAAACTAAACACTATTGCAGGTCTCTCAGATTCACAATATTTGATGGCTGATGTGAACTTAGGAAGACTGAATGCAGAGACAAAGAATAACTACAATGGAGTGCACATTTATGCACCCAGGCTTTTGTACCTTGTTATTTTTTATACTTGTATGACAACAGATTTGTTTGCTTTTCATTTGAGATTTGCAGGAAATATATATACAGTCATATCTAAAACAATTACAGTATTATTGAATAGTACTTTTATTTCAATAACTCAGTTCCCTAAGTGAAACACAGTATTTAGGCATACTGCTGTTTGCTAATGATTTTTTGTTTACAGCTAATGAAAACACAGCATTTAAGATTTGAATATTACATCAGACCATTAAAAAACATTTTAATATAGAAATGTGAGCTTAATGAATAGTATGTTTAATACCCGCTTATATAGAATATAGTTGGACACTGTGTCTGAAAATGATATACTATCATGTGTCAGTTAACATGTATAAGCCTTTAGGGCAATTCATAGAGCGGGTATATAATACTTTCAAAGTATGGAATTATTGTTTCTTTTCTCCACATCTTAATACATTTAGCCTCTATTGTTTGCTAGCATGTCTCTATGTGTGTATCTAATTACTGTTGTAGCTAGAGAAATGCAATCATGCTACAATAATGCACATTTTCTTTCAATAGAATGTATTGATCTTCATTTATTACTTGTGTTAAGGGTTTGGTGTGAACAAAGCTGTGGTCTCAGCACTGTTCCACAGTCTTTATTATATTTGCTTTCTGCAGGTTTCATTTTAAAAGAAGAATATGTGGTTTTGTGTGAGCAAACACAGCCATCCACTCAGCCACACACAGTTAATTGTAGCAGATGAACCTCAGCTCCATCTTGTTCAGCTTTGTGATTTTTAGCCAAGGTCGTTCCATTTCCTCTCTCTTTCTCTCTCGCTCTCTCTCTCTCTCTCTCTCTCTCTCTCTCTCTCTCTCTCTCTCTCTCTCTCTCTCTCTCAGTAATCTAAGATGGTGAAAGCCCAAGTATGACACACTGTGCATTTCTCTGTGTTTGACAGGATGACCCAGTGGGCAAGGAAAAGCTTCTACAACTGGAGGAAGGATGTGACCGACGTGATATTATGACAAATCTCCCTTAAAAACGGGAGCATACTTGCAATATATTACAGTGCCAGGATGATGCCTTGTGGCCCTATATGGTTCCAGCACCTGCGCCCCCCACCATCTCCATTACGTGCCTCAGGATATGACTCCTTCTTCAACAACGACTTGTGAATATGATGGCATTTCAGTAACAGAACTGCTGTTGTATTTCTTTTTAAGACAGTAAACAGGTGTAGAAGTCGTTCAAGACAGACTTCAGACATTATAATTATGAAATATTAAAAAAACAATAATGGTTTTGCCCTATTTAATGTTAAATGCTGATTTTGGTTTTTCTCATTATTGTGCTCATCAGTTACAAACTTTAGATCATATATCATTATATAAAGGCATCTGGGTTGGTGAAAACCAAAGATAATAAAAGGGGATATTTTGTGTCCATTTTGGCTTGAAGTGGATAATGATAAGAACTCATAGATCCAGGTGACTCAGTCAAGGATTATGTATTTAATTTCCACTCTTTAATATTTCCAGTTACTAATTACGTCGGTCCCCTCCATGGGCTGCCACCTTACCATGGTGGAGGGGTTTGAGTGTCCCATTGATCCTAGGAGCTATGTTGTCTGGGGCTTTATGTCCCTGGTAAGGTCACCCAAGGCAAACAGGTCAGACAAAGTGCAGTCCAAAGACCCCTTATGTTGAGAAGTACCTTTGGAAGCAGTGTTCCTTTACCCAAACGTGGCTCTCTAAGGCTCCACTCTGGAGCAAGGCCTTGAGGTGGAACACGCCGGCGAGTGGCTGGTGGATAGGCTTTCACCCATGGAGCCTGGCCAGGCACAACCTGAAGAGGAAATGTGGGTCCCCCTTTCCATGGGCTCACCACAAGTGGGAGGGGCCAAAGGGGTTGGGTGCAATGTGGGATGGGTGGTGGGAATTTTGGCAGTCTGATGCTTGGCAACAGAAGCTGGCTCGGGACGTGGATTGTCACCTCTCCAGTAGGGAAGGAGCCAGAGTTGGTGTGCAAGACGGAGAGGTTCTGGCTAGAAATAGTTGGACTCCCCTTGACACACGCTGAAACCAGTCTCCTTGAAAGGGGTTGGACACTCATCCACTCTGGAGTTGCCCCTGGTGAGAGGGCTGAGTGGGAGTGGGCATACTTGTTCCCCCCCATCTTGGTGCCTGTATGTTGGGGTTTACCCCAGTGAATGAGAGGGTAGCCTCTTTCAGCCTATGTGTGGGAGGGACAGGTTCTGACTCTTGTTTGTGCTTATGCGCCAAGCAGCAGATTAGTTTACCCACCCTTTTTGGAGTCCTTGGAGGGGTCGCTAGAGAGTGCCCCTCCTGGGGACTTCCTTGATCTGCTAGGGGACTTTAACGCTCACATGGGCAATGACAGCGAGACCTAGAGGGGTGTGGTTGGGAGGAATGGCCCTCCCGTCTGAACCTGAGTGGTGTTTTGTTATTGGACTTCTGTGCTCATCATGGATTGTCCATAACGAACACCATGTTCAAGCATAAGGGTGTCCATATGTGCTCTTGGCACCAGGATACCCTAGGCTGCAGTTTGATGATTGACTTTGTTGTCGTCTCATTTGATCTGTGGCTGCATGTCTTGGACACTCAGGTTGAAGAGGGGGGTGGAGCTTTCCACTGACCACTACCTGATGGTGAGTTGGCTCAGATGGTGGGGGAGGATGATGGTCATACCTGGCAGACCTAAACATATTGTGAGAGTCTGCTGGGAATGCCTAGCAGAGTCTCCAGTGAGAGAGAGCTTCAACTCCTGCCTCTGGAAGTACACATTCCAGGTGGGGAGACATTGAGCCATGTCCATTGCTGAGGTGGCTTACCAGAGCTGCGGTCGCATGGTTGTTGGTGCCTATCACTGTGGCAACCCTCGAACCAGCTGGTGGACACCAGCTGTCAGGCTGAAGAAGGAGTCCTATCAGGTCTTTTTGGCCTATGGGACTCCGGAAGCAGCTGATGGGTACTGGTGGTCCAAGCAGTGTTTGCCAAGCCAAAAACTCAGGCGTGGGAGATATTCAAAGAGGCCATGGAAAAGGACCTCCGTCCAACTTCGAGGTGATTCTGGTCCACCATTCGGGATCTTGCTGGGGGTTTGGAGGGGGCACCACCAGCACTGTATATAGTGAAGATGGTATGATATTGATCTCAACTTGGGACATCATGGGTCAGTGTGCAGAGTACTTTAAAGACCTCCTAAATCCCACCAGCACATCTTCCACTGAGAAAGCAGAGCCTGGAGACCTTGGGTCAGGCTCTCCAATCTCCAGTGCTGAGGTAGGGCCCCAGGAGTGGATGAGATTTGCCTGGAGTTCCTTAAGGCTCTGGATGTTGTGGGGTTGCGTTGGTTGACGCAACTCTGCAATATCACGTGGACATTGGGGGCAGTTCGACTGGATTGGCAGGGGATGGCAGGGTGACTGGGGTAAGGTAAGGTCTAGTCAGTGGTTCTGGAGAGGAGGGTCCGTCAGATAGTCGAAGAGCAGGAAGAGCAGTGTGGTTTTCATCCTGGCCGTGGAACACTGGACAAGCTCTACACCCTCAGCAGGGTCCTGGAAGGTGCATGGGAGTTCGCCAAACCAGTCTACATGTGACCAAGACACATGTAGACCAAGACCATGGTCTACATGACCATGTAGTCTACCCTTTTCTTGAGCTGGAAAAGGGTAGACTCCTCCGGGTTGAGGGAGAGGTCCTGCCCCAAGTGGAGGAGTTCAAGTATCTTGGGGTCTTGTTCACAAATGAGGGAAAAATGGAGCGGGAGATCGATAGACAGATTGGTGTTCGGGCATCTCCCACCAGGAGGAGACCCAGAGGAAGACCCAGGACACGCTGGAGGAACTATGTTTCTTGGCTGGCCTGGAAACACCTTGAGATTCTCCCGGAGGAGCTTGCCCAAGTGGCTGAGGAGAGGGAAGTCTGGTTCACCCTACTTAAGCTGCTGCCCCTGTGATCTGATCTGATAAGTGCAAGAAAATGGATGGATGGATAGATGGATGGATGGATGGATTACCTCTGTTCCACACACTTCCTCCCCTCACCATCATCTACAACAGTGTCTGAAATGGTCCTCACATATAGATAATGTTCAGAAGAAAGCCCAGAGATTGTACTTTCTGTGCAATCTCTGCTGGAGATTGCACAGAAAGGAGCAATGGGTCATCTTTTACACTGCTATTATTCACTATGTCCTGTGTTCGTCCATCACTCTGCAAACGAACAACTCGGTCTGCAGAGAGGATCATCAGAGCTGACCTTCCCTGCATTCAGGACATGTGCAGGTCTATGGACAGGAAAAGTGAAGCTAACATCTCTGCAGACTCCACACATCCTGGACACAACTTGTTTAGACTTTTACCTTGAGGTCGGCGCAGTAGAGTACCATTTGCAAAAACCAGCTGCCACAGAGACAGTTTCTTCCCCCAGGCTGAAACTGTCAGAGTGCCCTGCTCAGTACCATACATATTTGCACTAATTCAACTTTGTCTTCCTTGCTTGTAAAAACACTTATTTACAAGAAAGAAAAAAAAAAAAAACAAAGCGAAATATCCTGTTTGTGTGCACAAACATGATAAATAAAGGTGATTCTGATCTGACTTTTCATTCATCCAACCATTATTTTCTATAACAATAGAAAATAGATATAGCTACAGTATATCCATTTGCCCTGTATGGCACAAGGCAGTATGGGGTGTTGGTGGTTATCTTCAGTAGTCAGCAAGGAAGAGTTGGGGCTCTAGCAAAACTCACCAGCAAAACTCTGGACTAGGAAATTGCAACACATTTTTAAAGTCATTCAGCAGGAGAGACGAATGTCAGCTAGCACAAACAAAAGAGCAAGACCAAAAGACCAAGTGGAACATTACTTAGATTAAACCAAAGCTGCACTGAGAAGACAAGTATTTTCATTGATGATAGAGGAAGTCACATTGAAGTCCAATCACAGCAGCACAGAGAAGAAGCTTCCCTTTTGTAGTCCTCAGCAGGGACACAATTCTGTATGAACACCTGAGCCCACCAATCAGCAATCGTTTATGGTCTCGTCCTGAAACTGCAACTGACAGCAGCATGGAACAAAAACCTGGTCCTACTTCATAAAATGCTACGCACGAAAGCCAATGGCCAAAACACCAATGATAATAGAGTATGCAAAGATTATTCACATCTAAAAAGAAATGGTTTAGAGATTAACAATATTTATCTAGCAGAAATAATACAAATATAAATGGAAAACTGACTTCAAAGCATTTCAGCTTGTTTTTTTTGTTTCTATCGGTTTCTTAAGGTTTGAAAAACCCTTTTGTGGTTATTATTGAAACAAAGAAAACATTTTCTCTAAATATTCAAATCTATACCTGCTTGGGAGCTTTATTATATAATAGTTTACATTTCTTGAATATGTATATGCTTTTTGGTCTGTAAAGATAGAAGGCCAGAAAGAAAAGAGCAACAAATCTCACCAGAATGGGTTAATTCACCCTTTAAACGAACCAATGCTGCTGATCCTCACTGACAAGCCTACTACACATGTGTGGGCACATCTTATTCATGCACGATTCTTCACAGCTGCTCTAAGCTTTAGGCTTTTTGTTGATCTAATTCCCTATAAAAACTTGAGGTTTTAATTCACAGTTTATCATAGTTTCCACTTAATTTTTCTGTTCCCTGAAAAATGAAGATGTTTGTGAAGGTGTTTTTGATCACTGTCTTCTAAAACCTACAACCATCGCTGCATTCATTATGTGGGCTTAAAGCAGCTGATTCATTATACTCTGTTGATATCTCACTTGGGTATCTAATGTGGATGGTGCCAGTGTGGAATTCTAGTTAAAGACAGAAACTGGTTCTTTGTGGGAAATGTTTTTATTTATTCACTAGTTTCTTTGTGTTTCTTGTGCAATTTACACATCAGACTAACTAAAGCAGAGGAATATTTACAGCTGGGTTAAAAAGGATTAAACCACATATACTTTCTATATTTTTTCTGCTGTAAATAAACCACCTTTTGTTGTAAACCTTCAGAATAGCCAGAGTCTCTGAAGGTTGTTCAAAGTTTTTTCTTGCACTTTTGGACAAAAGGAAAGGACAAAAGTGGGATCAGATGTGACTTTATCTGACTTATCTTTCTCTGTTGAATGTTAATTTAAAGTAATGTCCTTAAGAAATAGGGCATAATCCAGCAAAGTCCTGACACAGGACTTTAGAGATGCATTATAAGCTTTATGCCGAGTTTTGAGCTGATAGGTCTTTGAGAATCACTTTGTTGGTGATAAACTGCAACTTTCTGACTTCAAGCTCAAGTTAGTTAATTTGTAAAAGTTGGTTAAATTGGTCTACAGCCATGAGTCATCAATTCACATTTCAACATGGACACCACAAACAACAGATAAACAAAGCATTAACACAGAAAATTGGAAGCAGAAATGAAGATTCAGTATGATCATGATTCAGTACCCAATGCTACAGCTTGTTCATATCAGTCATGGCTGCTGGACCACTGTTTTTTTAATCTTCTCCTTAGGACACAAAGCCTTCACCCAGATATTCAAATGTCCTGTGTAAGGGGTGGGAGTTGTCCATATTAGTCTCTAAAGAAATGTTTTAAAGACAAAAGATCTTTGCTTATTGGGTTAGAGTTAAGATGGATTATAACTGGCTTAACCAACAAACAAGCAAAAAAGCAAAAAGCTGTAAAACAGTGTAGGAACTGGGCTGAAAATGAGGTGACAGACAGAAAATGGCTAACAAAAACTTTTCAGAATGCCTATAAAATATTGTTTTAAATATGGTTCTTTTTAACCTCACCAAAGAGGTGAGGAAAGGCACTTTACATTTCTTTTTATATATACAGTAGTATATTCTTTGTATATTGAATAAAAAAACAACTGACACTTCAAGAGTTCAAATCTGGGAGCATATGGCAAAAAGAGGAATGTCAGGAAATGAATTAATTAAACCTAGATTGAAGTTAATCTTTGAGATTTTCGAAGTAATAAGTGGTTTCTTTCCCGAGGCAACGTTATAACCCTGTAGCACTCAGGTGCTGTGATATCTAATCTGTTCTACTCTGCTGCTGTTTCTCTCTCTGCTGTGCAGAATATTATTACTCGCTAAGCAATTTAAAGAGACGTCGAGACTAAAAGAACAAAGCAGCTGTTATCAACTGGCTACTCTTCAACCCTTTTTTTCCTCAGGTGACATCATCTGAAAAACCTTATCTTACTGCTAAAGGAGTCACATGGACAAGGATTACTTTAGAAAGACTGCTCTACCATAAAGAGATGAATTCATTCATGCAACTTTTAATTTTAATGTTAAAAGAGCCTTATGTCCACATGTAAAGAATTATGTTGGTTGGCCAGGCTTCATAGGAAGCAGGGGTGGTAAAAAAAAAAAAGAACATGTGCTCACAAGAGTCCATGACGAAAGAAAGGAAGCACTTTTTTCATGTCACTGAGGGAATGAGAGAATTGGCAGTAATGGTCAGGACAGAACTTACATTACAAATAACTATCATAAAGATTTGTATTGAATACATCCTTTATGTTTACAATCTGATACAGTTCTTTTCATCTTTGAGATGAATCAGTTAAAGGGATAAATTTTTCCGTCATCCTTTACAGTTAATAGTTGTGCAAAAAAAACCCTGAAACATTGGACCTGTATGAAGCAGTGCTATACCAGACATGGTTTCTCGCATATTGTGAGAGCTTATTCTTACAGTTTGGAAAAGAGTCTCAGTGTTTCATCATTAAGGTCCTGGAGCTTACTAAGAGAAAATTTTGTGTTTGTTTTTCTTTTTCAGTTTGGTGTATACAATGTTTGTGCCAGAGAGTTGTAGCCTAATTAGATGGTGAGATCAGGACATACATATTAAAATCCTACCGCTCAGTCCAGTTCAAGTGAAATCTGCATATATCAATGCCAAGTGGACCAGAGACCGCTGAGTTTTTTTTTTAAAAGGGTTTGGTTCGTTTGACACAGTGCAGTGGGAAAGTGAACTGCACCAGCTGAAAATGTAACAAATGTTGCAATTTTGGTCCCCAGTCGAACCGAGTCGACCCGACTAACAGATGTGAAAACACTCTACAACAAAATAAAAACAATTTTGTTTCATTTTATATTTTGATGTGTATATAAGAAATAGATTGTTTCTTATAGATATATTTGATTCTGGATATAATTGCTTACTTTGTAAATTATATCCTGAGAACGTCCCTTTCTTTTCCTGTAGCTTGCACTGTTTAACTCATTTGGCACAGCAGGCAGCCCATGGAGGGATGCTGCAGACCTTATTGCAGATGTTCCTGGTTTGACTTTCATCCAGAGCCTTTTCCTGCATATCATGGCTCTCTATAGAAAAAAAACCCAACTGTGACAGAAAAACTGGATACAAAGAGACTGTCAACACTGAGAGAATACCACAAAACACTAACCGTTAGCCACTAATGGCGCTGCAGCTGAAATCTACTCTGAAGCTTCTTATTGGTGGTAAAGGGCTATTTTACAGTTTTTTTTATAAATCTGTACAGTGCCCAGAATTTACTGAGATCAAGCCTGAACCAGTTAATTCTGGGCTCCACGTGAGTTGTTTAATACATAGTTTTACATTGATGAGTCTTTGTTGTGTTTCTGACAGTGCAAAAAATTAGCCTTTCCAATGTTTTTTTGGTATTAGGAACACAGTAGAGACAGATATAGAAAACATAATATACATGGACTAGTCGACCCTGGACAGGGTTATTCTACACTGCCTACAGGTCCAATAAAACATGGTTTGTTGTGAAAACAACACAAAAATATTTTTAAAATTTTATTCAAGAACCCAATATCATGTACTGGTTCATCTCAAGTAATTTAGTCCCTTTTAAATATACTAACCTAATATTGTAATACAGAGCCAGCTGTGTCATGAAGTTTTTAGGCTAACTATAAAAAATGTATATTGTCGTAATGTAATAAGCATCATGGAGTGGCAGCGGCTCAGGAAGTAAGGATCTGCCCCGTTACCAGCAGGTTGCCAGTTTGATCCCCTGCTCTGTCAGTGTCAGTCGTTGTGTGCTTGACCAGTACACTTCACCCGCCTTGTCTGCTGGAGGTGGTCAGAGGGCCTGGTGGAGCCAGTTGAATGACCTTGTGTCTGTTACTCTGCCCCAGTGCAACTGTAGCTACTTTGTAGTTTATCATCATCAGTGTATGAATGTGTGTAGGAATTTGATTGGTTGATTGTAGTGTAAAGCGCCTTGGAGTCCTCGAACTTGATAACATCCTATGCAAATGCTGGCTGTTTATTATGTTAGAACATTATTGCTAAAACATTAATGTGTGTATACCTGCAGCCAATATTTGTTATAATCCAAATAAGGATTTTTTTTTTGTTTGTGTGTTTTGTAGATTTTGTGCATTTAGCTCATTAGAACTAAACAGAATGAATGACATAGTTCTCATATTTATTCATCAATAAGATACACTCTGTCTTTCATTTAAAGTAGTTTTTTTGTAATGCTGTGTAAGTATAACTTATAACACCACTAGTTAGTTGTTATATTATTAGCTTTATTACATCCATAAAGGACAAGAATACTACCTTATCAGCATTTATTGTGTTACTGGCCATCAATAAACCCTGTACTCTTCCCCACCTAAAGATGTGTTTGAAGAACTTTTGAATCGAAAACAACCCGAAAAGCTTTATTACTTGGCATGTTCAATGCCAGGATATTTTGATGCTTTTATTTTCTCTTTTCTGCTTTTTGTTTTAACCAAAGCAGTTTAGTCAAACAACATGTGCTAGAATCACAGAGTCTTAGTGCTGACAGAAATATTCTTGTACCATCAGGCTGTCTATTCCACTGAGAGCACTGTTCACCAGAAATGAATAAATAAAATAAAAGCCTCATTATCAAAATGGAGAAGAATTTCTGTTTATTTAAAATAAGAGTAAGGTTTGCTGTGGCTCCATTTAATGGCTGTTCTGTAAATCCACCGCTGTTCTCATGTGCTTCAGACTGCATTGTATGTGACTCAAATGAACTGTTTCCATTTTCACTGGACAAATTTCTTTTAAAGGTTTTATGTGGAATGTGGAAATCAATGTAGAAAGAGATGAGAAATGAAAAGAAAAGAATAACTGCAGTCAGTTCATCTATTATTAAATATGTCAAATGAAACTATGGGATTGTGATGAGGTGTGAATGCACAGTGTGTTAGGAAAAGCCCTCACACTTTGGGAGCCTGTGAGATGAAAGCGTGCGGCAGGCATCAGGTGGAAGTGTAATGGTTTTAATGTTTGTTTTATGGCGCAGAAGAAAAAGTGCGAGCTGACAGCTCCACACTGTGCACTCAGCAGAGGGAGGCCAATGAAGATGCTGCTCCGCTCATTCTCATGGCTAATTCAGCTGTTCCATCCTGGAGAGCCCGATCGCTGTCGAGGAGCTGCGTAGATGTGACATGATTACTGAGATCTGGAAGAGCAAACATTTGATGCTGCTGGAGAAAATTGTTGTTTTTTTTGTTTTGTCTTTGGAAATAATTGGATAGCTGGAGGGCGTTCCATGCCTGCAACAATATTTAGATTTGTGTAGGAAATGAAAATCCACCCAAGGTTTAACATATGCAGCTTGTTATAAGGTGTTGCTGTGATTTATGAGGTCACAGTCCAGTGAGATGTAGAAACACTCACCCATAGCAGGAATAGCTGATTGCTGTAGGATTTTATTCTTCACCTATCTTCTTAAGTTGAACAGGACGACAGAGTGCCTTCCTGGATGTCTCCCTGCTGTGCTTCTTTTTGCCCAGTATCTTGTTTCCTTCTGTGTGCAATTGTTTGATTAGTTGATTCTCCCTTGAGCTGATTTCGCAGTTATAGAGCAAGTCTGAAATTTTCCAAAGGCTCTCTGTTAGAGCATAGCGACCATGTCTGCCAGAGAATGAAGTGAAAAGATTAATCAGGTCACAGCAGAAAAAGAGGAAACTTTTGTGAATACAAGATCTTGATTTTTCTAAAGTAATGTCATCTTGTCTTTTGAGAGGATAAAAAATAGTTCTGACTACCTCGGTGGATTCCTCTCTGTAATAGCTACCACTTTCTTGTTCCCCATGAAGACATATTTTTTGGGCAAACTGAAATAGCCGCATGATTTGAATGAAAGCATGAAAGAACTGAATTCGATTTTCAGGAGAACAATGAAGCAGAGAAGAACAGGATCGGCAGAGAAAGAAGAAACATTGGCTTTGGAAATGATCTCATAATCCATGCAATTAAAATGAAGTGGTTGACAATGTCATCAGACAGCTTTCTTTTCCTATTGTGAGCTTGCTGGTGTGCAGCTTCTTGCAGTGCGAGTCCCTTTGATCCTTTTATGACTTTCAGCTCAGTACAGATGAGGAGAATATTTAGGAACATTTATTCCAGTGACGACAGCTGTAGATAATTTGAAAAGTCAATTTGCATATCATGTGGGTAGGAGAAAATAACAAAGGTCATTTAAACTAAATCTAATTTCTTTTGTGGTTTTGGAATTCCAAGGCTTTTGTCCACTCCTCAGTTCTTAAATGTCCCACTGGACTTCTGTTTTCAGATCACCTGAATCTGTGACAACTTTCTGATGACAGTTTTTCTGGAATCCTCTCTCTGCTATCAAACCACAGAGCGAATCGTCCTCTGATGCAGACACTGTGGAGAATTTAATTCGGGAAACACAGGCACTGCTGAGAGTTTCATTCTCCCGGATGATGGATGAGTGGGACTTTTCGGATGCAAAGAACTCTCACATTTAGGCCTGAACACCTCTGCTGATAACGTCCTTGAGGAAAAGTTTTCCTTCACAATCAGTGTCCAACTAAGCAGAAAGCAGATGGAAGTAAGTTACAGTTCCATTTCCCGGCTGTAAAGAGATCTCCCCCTGAGTTTAAACATGGATGCAGTCATTAGATAGCTGTTTAAGGAACCCTTTTGTTGCAAATATTTATGCAGTCATCTTGGTTAAATCATGAAATCTTTTTATAGGAGTAACATTCCTTCTGTCAGAAGCACAAGAGACAAATTAAAGCAACTTCTTGAACGTCTCCTAGCAGTATTATATTGATGTCCTTCAACAGAAATGTTAATCTCTGTTCTACAGAGGAGGACAAATGATGTTTTATTCCCTGCTTCATGTTAGAATTTTAAACAAATTCAAAGTTACAGTGTGTCTGAGGAAGCTGACAGACACTTCAAAGAAACAACACAAAGGGAGTTACTTTTAAATCAGCTCATACCCTAGTTTCTATTTTAGAAATATTTGCAATGAATTGTTTTTCAGCCATTAATATGTGCAGTAACATCACACTTTTACATCAGCTTTTCTTAATTTTTAAAGATTATAACAAAAAATCCTGTCTAATTGCTAATTGTGATAAAATGAGATGTGACTCCTGTGTGATTCAGTTGTTTTTTCTGATTAACATTAGTTTTAAATTTTCCATAACTCCACACCACAGTCTGTTGTCTGTACAAGCAAGATCAAACAGCAGTTACATCGGGACACTGATTCAGTTCTTTTTAAAGATGCAGCATTTAGAAGACGTGATGAGAAAGCTTCCCGAGGTAGTTATCTGATGAATTTGTCTCATTCTCATTGCAAGACAAATTGAAATAGTATCTGGGTGAGTTAATTTTAATTCTTCTGATTAGATTAGTTCAGACGTTCTAGCTTTTTTTTTTTTTGTAAAGTGTTAAACTGAACACCATGCAGAGTCCTTCTGGCAGCACTGCAGGGGGTTCTCTAATGCTCACTTTGAGTGTAATGCTGTCTGAGTGTCAATCAGCATCTCTAAATCTCAGCCCCTGCTTGTGGTGTGAAAAGGATAAAGTGTTTCCTTTAGATCACTGAGGAGTGTTTTTTTTATGTGGAAGAGTTCAGGACTGAAAGGTAAAGATACTAACAGTTATCCCAGAGATGCAGCTGTTTTATCAGATCTTGCTGACAGACCTTGGAGGAGAAGAAACAACTTTACAGCTTATCTGTGTCCCTTCATTAAAGTATGGTTATAAGCAAACTGAGGCAGCCTCAGCGTAGAAGCTTTTCTCTGAGCTCAGGAGAGAAGTTCACAGAAGATGTGCTCTTCCTTCACTTTGGGATGAAGTAGATGGGGTGGTGCAGGCATCTGATGTGTGAAATGGACTGAAACTCCAAGGCTGAGCAGACATTTGTTGGAGGGATTGTCTCTCTGAGCTTGTTTAGAAGCAGCAGGAGATGAAAGATGCTAGAAACAATAGGATCCAGGCTTTACTTCTCTCTACCGCACTGGGATGGAATGGGATGTTAGATTTAATTAGTTGATGTAAGAAACTTGTATGTGATCATGGAAGCAATTGTGGTGCTTATGTATTGCACCGTTAGTCATTTATAACACATCTGAGATATATTATGTTCGACTTTTAAATGTACGTATACTATAAGAAAAATAGGTTAACATTTTTCAGTTTAAAAGGTGTTTATAAGATTTAGAATAATCTGTTACACCACTTAAACTCAATTCAGCAGAACACATGTGAAATGCTATATGTGGATCCACTGTTATGTAGTTAAACCCAAAAAGTTTAATGTTACTATGATCCTCCTATAAAAGAACATCAACCAATGTTCTAAGATGCTTTTAGGAAACAATTATACTGAAATCTTTAGTCCTCTTTTCCCACAGTACAGTAATTGGAACTGTGGGCATGCAGGTTTTTGCTGTTTTGGACAGTAAGAGTAAGGCCAGTTATACAAGCTGTTTTCATCTACAGAACATAAAAGCCAGGAAGGGGTATGGCAGAGGTAGAGAGAAAAGAGCAGAGTTTTCTCTCCTGCAAGAGCGCTCCGAGGACAAAATGGCTTATGTTAACATGAACCAGCAGAAGAGAAGTGGGACTTCGAAGCACAACTGGATAAATAATAGTTACAAATGATATGGATCATGGGAAATAAAATAAATCTTATGCAATCATCTAATTCTATTTTTTGTCAGAGCTGCATGGTGGTGGTGTTGCCATCTGTGTTTTACTGGCAGCAGGAAGGTCCTGGTTTTAAATCCTGACATGATTCATTTCAAGATTGAGTTTGCAAGTTCTCCCTGGTCATGAGTAGGTCCTCCCTGGGTACCCTGGCTGCAGCCCTTCCATGACCCTGTATGGATAAATATGTTCAAGCAGTGGGTGGATGGATGTTTATCCAAACATAAATGACTGATTGAAAATAAACAAATATGCCTTCTGTTTTGTTTTGGCTTATAAACCAAAGCATTATGGTTGTTATTCGGTACAACTTGGGTTATTATTCTCAGTTAACTTGTCTGACTCAAACAGATGCTAACAAGAAAATTATATAAACTTTCAGAATTATCTAAACTTTGTGGTGTGTGTTTATATAATAGAAAGCTATGAGATGCCTCAGACTGGATTCGCCATCAGCCCAAATCTAAATTCAGCATGTGCACAGGGAATAAAGTGACTGAAAGCAAAGGAACAATATGTGTCGGAGCCTGAGGGAAAAGCAGCTCAACAACACATGGAATTCTACTGAGCTACTTGGAATCTGTCTCGTCTTCTTGCCCCTGTTAGTTTCTCACGGTTCATGAGACGGTGTGAAATCTAATTTTAACTGACTATATGTTCTGTATTTCTGTATTTGCCTTGAAGGGCATGCTCAGCCGATATGATATTCTTCTCTATGATGCTGTAATAGTTAACAGCATGTTTTAACAGCATGACTCTTAGTGAGCATGTGCTGGTAATGCCAATGTCAGCTGAAGTTCAGAAGATGTAAAGGTACTCCATCCATCCATCCATGTAACACTGTAAAACAACCTAAAAGAACCAATGAACTAAGAAACACAAATCAACCAAACAGCAATAATAACCGAACCAATGAGCCCCAGCAACCAACAGACCCAGACCAACCAACTAACTAATCAATCTACAAATAAAACAGCCATCTCAGTTAACTCACCAACAAACTTTCAGAAAATAGCAAAAATTCTGAAACATTGAATTTGTTTTAAGCAATGCTAAAAACCTATTTATTTAGAGCTTGAGTAATCATAACTGGAATTTCATTAGTTTTAGTCTGAATTGCAACTTTTCATTACTTCTTTATTTTGCCACTGCCACTTCTGTTAGTTTATAAATCACTGAACGGCTTAGCACCAAAACACATTAAAGATTTGTTGCCATTGTATCAACCTTCCAGACCACTCAGGTCTTCTGGTTCTAGTCTACTCTGCATCCCCAGAACCAAAATCAAACATGGAGAAGCAGCATTCAGTTTTGATGCACCTCTAATCTGGAACAAACTCCCAGAAAACTGCAAAACAGCCAACACACAGAATTCCTTTAAATCAAGGCTAAAAACCCACCTGTTTAGAACTGCCTTTGACGAGTAGTAAGTGGAGCATTGATCAGTGTTTCATACTGTATTTGCTTGATGATATTTGCTTGATGATCTTTATGATTTTGATGCATGCATGTGTTGCTGAAGGCCTGAACAGAGCAGCTCTTTGGGATTCTGCAACACCTCTTCAACCTTAGCTTGACCCAAGAGAAACTACCACTGTTGTGGAATACATCTTGTCTGGTTCTGGTACCAAAGAAAACTCACCTATCAGTCATCAATGACTACAGACCCGCTGCCCTGACATCCCACATCATGAAGGTCCTGGAGAGACTCCTGTTGGCCCACCTGCATAAGCAATCCAGCACATATCAGGACTCCCTGCAGTTTGCTTATCGCATTGGAGTTGGAGTTGAAGACGCCATTATACACCTGCTTCAACAAACCCACTGTCATCTGGACAAAGCAAATAGCACTGTGAGGATCATGTTGTTTGATTTCTCCAGTGCATTTAACAGAATTCAGCCTGATTTGCTTCATCTGAAACTCCAGAAGACACAGGTGGAGGCCTCAACAATTGCCTGGATCCATGACTACCTGACAAACAGACCACAGTTTGTGAGACTTAAGGACTGTGTGTCTAACCAGGTGGTCAGCAACACGGGAGCACCACAGGGTACTGTACTCTCACCATTCCTTTTCACTCTGTACACAGACTCCTGTCATCTACAGAAATATTCAGATGACTCTGCAGTTGTTGGGTATATCAGAGATGGACAAGAAGCTGAGTACAGAGAGCTGGTGGACTGCTTTGTGGCATGGTTTGGAAACAATCATCTCATCCTGAATGTGAACAAAACTAAGGAGATGACTGTAGATTTCAGGAGAAACAGGGTCAGATCAAACCCTATTTACATCATGGGAGAAGAAGTGGAGGTGGTTGAGGAATACGAATACCTCGGTGTTCATCGAGATAACAGATGGGACTGGAGACTCAATAGTGAAGCCATCTACAAGAAAGGACAAACCAGACTGTACTTCCTGTGGAAGCTGAGATCCTTCAAGGTTTGCAGCAAGATGTTGTATGTCTTCTATGAGTCTGTTGTTGAGAGTGTCATCTCCTCTGCCATCATCTGTTGGGGCAGCAGCTTCAAGGCCAGGGACCTAAAAAGGCTCAACAACCTGATAAAGAAGGCTGGTTCTGTTCTGGGGAGGACTGTGGAACCTGTGGAGTTGATGATGCAAAAAAGGATTTAGCATAAAATCAAGAAAATTATGGACAACCCTGGACATACTCTTCATGAGACTGTCATTGGAAAACAGAGTCTCTTCAGTCAAAAGCTTCTTCAGTTTGGTTGTAAAACGAACCGCTACAGGAGATCTTTCCTGCCCACATTCATCATCATCTATAATAACTCCTTGACTAAATGAGTTACATCAACAATTTAATTTCAATTTGGGATAAATAAAGTATTTTGAATTTTTGAACTGAATTTGAATTTGAATTTAATTTGATCTCTGCTTGATTATTTTGATGATTTTCATGTATATTTGCTTGATGATCTTTCTTGTATACTTGCTCGATTGATTTTGGATGATTTTGCTATATACTTGATTGACATTTTATGATGTGAAACACTTTGAACTGCCTTGCTGCTGACAGTGCTTTTCAATAAACTTGATTTGACTTGACTTGACTTGGAAACTGAGCTATTAGCATGTCATGACAGTCATAAGACTGTCATACAGCAATGTTCTTCAGTCAGAGGCCTCTTCAGATATGTTGCAAGACTGACTTCAACCACAGATACTTCCTGCCCACAGCATCACCATCCTCAGCAACTCTTTGAAGATACTTGGATGATATGAGTTACAACAACATTTAATTTCCTCTTTGTTACACAGTATCTTTGAAATGAATTGAACTAAACTGAATCAAATTTAATTGAATTTAATTTAATTAAACCTGCCCAACTAATCCACTAAATAAACAACTAAAACATATATTTTTTAAATTTTAATTTTGCTATCAAAAAGAAGAACAATAAACAATAAAAATAAATGAATCACTAAGATTTATAAATATATATACAATTTGGTCTGCATAATCAACGAACGATACAAGAGTTCAACAATCTCTGCAATATTATTCTCATTATTGTGGCTTTTAGAAAATAGAAATAATTTTGGTAATTCTAACTGACCTAAAAAGAGAGAAGTTTGGTCTATTTTAACTCCAGCCAGTGAGAAAAAAAAGATGTATACATACATACATACATACATACATACATACATACATACATACATACATGTGTCTTTTTATTTGGTGTATGTCAGCTTCTGGTTTCAACTGCAATAAGCATTGACAAAGATTCAAATGTTTTCAACCTTATATAAAGATATGCGTACATCAAATAAAACACCAATGTATTATGAACATTTGTAGTCATGTCTATAATTTTATAAGAAATAAGAAAAAGAAAAATAATTAGAAATATTTTTGTTTGGTTTCTTAAAGGTACAGAAAAGAACATGAGGCTCATACATTTAAAACATTTCAGGTCTTCTACTCTGTGACTGCATAATGTTTCATAAAGTAAAAATTTTAAAACAGGTGAAAATGCAAATTAAATTTGCCACAGCATCTTCAACTTAATGAGCACCAAAGCAGCAAATTGGTTGGATGTACAGCTAGAATAAGTGATCATGTTTAGAAAAGGGAGTGTGTTAGATGGCTTTACCCCTCCAGTCATAAAAGAAACAGCAACCAGACATAAGAAATAAAAATAGCAATAAATAGTTATACATCACCCACAATATTCTCCCCAGGTGTTAGGTATAATATATAATCACATGATTTTTATTATGTAACTATGAATAATATAATAATTACGTGAGTGATTTCTTTTAGATAGACTTTGTTTAATGTTCCAAAGCTGTGTTTTATTGTCTTTAAATATTTGATTCTGTAGTGCTAACTAAACCTCACTAGTAAGCAAAAATGCTTTTAGGCTATAAATTTTGTGGCCTGCATCACCAGTTCCTGGTAATTGTCCCCATAAATTCTTATTAATCTGTGTTTAGGTGTGAAGGTTTCTAGAAGAAGAGGAGTAGATTTTACAGCAGTACAAATCTGTTTTGTACAAAGAGAGGAGGACGTTGAAAATTGCAGTTAAACCAACTGCTCAGTCAGGACACTCAGCCAATGGCCTCTGACCAACCAGTTTAGAGCTGACAAAAAAGGGAAGTGCATCAGTCAGCTGTTAAACACAACACACAGAGCAGCAGATTATTTGGGCAGCATGAGCAATCACAGACATCACTCCAAAAAAGACTGAGTGACCACAAATTGGCCATTGACATGGCTTGTCACAGCAAATCTTGGCAAGTCTGATAGAACAGACTGAGGGGAGCCTGCCAACACAGCCGGCATGCACAATGAAGGACTTTAGAAAAACAAAACTCCAAGAATACCACATTCTCTCACAGTAAAACAAAATAAGTTGGGTGAAACTCTTGTTGCTATGGAAGCAAAAGACACACCAATTTAACTATGGATGGAACAGTGATAAGCAAGATTCCCAAATCTGTTTGTCTAGTTAATTTATTCTTTGCTCCTCCTCTACTGCATCGGTCCTACCATATTTACATGTTCTTTGTAAAGACACACAGAACATTTTGTCCTTGTCGTCAAAAACTTTTTCTGTTCTCTAAATACTAGAGCAATGACAGAATTCAACCTTTTTGATGCTTTATTACTTTAAAATGTATTACTTAAGTTTACTTAAGGTCCAGAAGTTCCCACACAGTAACATCACCATCGTAACAATAAAATCAGCACCGTTTTAGAATTGTAGTCTGCCTATATAGGGTTGTAGTTTGGTAATAGCAGCAGAGGAAGTGAATGTAGCCATTCATCCATGTTGGCCACGCTTCCAAATATTGAGCAATTAAAGGTGGAGCAAGAGGAATGTTTAAGACATTTTATTGCTGGCAAAGATATCGTGGTCCTACTCCCCATGGGGTTGTTTACGTCGGACACAATTTCCAGTAAGCTTTATCAAGCTGCCACATTACCTATATTATGGCCAAACGTTAATGTTGGGTAAAATCAGATCCAGTCGTTTAAAACTTTAACAAAGTCCACGCCTCCAGCAAGCAAGCATTTCTAATAGCCAAGGGTCCAGAGAAAATCATAGAACAATGGATTGGTTTTAATGAGGCTACGTCATTTTGTGATATCAAGGAAAAGTAAATGTAAAAAACAGCCAAGATATCAGGAAGACAACTGTGGACCTCCACAAGTCTGGTTCATCCGATGGAACAGAAGGCTGAAGGTGCCACATTTATCTGTTAAAATAGCATGAAAAGGTCTAACTTTTATACCATTCAGGTAGGAGACAGGTTTTGTGTCCCAGAGATGAACATATATTTGTGCTTATCAACCCCCAGAAGCAAAAGACCTTGTGATGAGAATGGCCAAAGGAAGTCTCATCATACACAAAGAAATGAGTCCTGTCCCTGCACGGGTTGAAAAGGCGTTCAGCTAAAAAGAAGCCATTTCCACAAAAGCAACATAAAAGTCAGATTACAGTTTCCCAATGCACTCAAAAACATTAAAGGGATCCATGATTAGTTGTAATAACAGATTTTATTTGAGAAACATTTCTTTCAGATGTACAAACAATACAGTAAAAATACTGGTGGCTGTTTAGTTTTTATAAAATTAAATAAATATTGTCACACAGAAGTCGCCATGTTACGTATGCTGCAATGCATTCTGGGTCGGTGATGTATGCAAGGACCTACAGCATTAGCTAAGACTAGCCAGAACAGTAATTATTGCACAATAAGTAACATTCAGTCCTTTCAGTTTGAAGTGGAGCACACTGAAATAGAAGGGAATGCAGAAATGGTGAAAGGAAAAGAAGATGAGGAGGACCAATTGGAGGAAGAGAAGAGATTCGGCTGAACAAGCTGGTGTTTGTGCTTGTGATGTAAAATTTTATGATAAGGTAACACATTATTACTATGTTAATCTGCTGGTAATGTTAAACTATGTCTTGTTTCTAAGTACTTATGAATTCTCACCAAATGAACCTCTTTGGGTTACACACACACACACACACACACACACACACACACACACACACACACACACACACACACACACACACACACGCACACACTGTTGTTACCCACACACACTGCCACTGCAATGAAGACTGCTTGCTTACTAACTTTGTTCACATATAGAAATTCTCTAGCCAGAAAACAATGACTTAATAGAGGTTTTTATGCTCAATATGCTCAATATGCAACGTCCTGAATAGAAGGACCACTGCTCGGGATCCTCTTAGGGTCCATGAGCCATAGAATGAAAAACTATGAAGGGAAACTGCAACCACTTCACAAGTTCTGGAATGAATTAATGAAATTATGCCACTGAATTACACCAACTAAAAAGGTAGAGAATGTTCTAGCAAAAAATAGGTTCTAGAGTTAAGAGATTAAATGTTATTTTGAAATAGAGCTATCCTGATTAATTTTAAAGGTGTAAATAAATATTTTAAAACAAATTGAAAATGATTTTAGAGAAAGAAAATAAATAAAATGTTATCAATGGAAATTATTAAGAGATTCTGGAAAAGAGTCTCTTGACTTCCAAACATTCTGAAAACATCTGACACCTAGACAGTACAATTTATTTATTTATTTATTCCTTTTTTGAAGCACTACACTGGAATTACATATTAGTTTGGAAATAAACAAAATATTTTTAAGTGTTAAGTGTTAAAGATTATTAATACTGCAGTGTTTGTAACATTTTGGTATACCATATAATATTGTTTGCATTTAAATTGAACAGAAGAATACTCTTGTTAAATATAGCTGTAATAAATTTTAACTAAATGAGGGTAAAATACCTTTTGTTCTCCTTGAACTGGAGATCAATGTTATAATAAAATCTAAATTATTCTAAACTGGTGGTGAAGCAGCAAAAACATTGATCAGTTTGTTGCTTGATCCTAAAGTATGTTTGAGATATCTCTTTCGAATGTGTACACTTAACTTTAAACAGGATCCTAAAGATTATAGTTCAATTAAAACATTAAAATATATTGTTAAAAATACATTCTTAAAAAGAGATGGAGAAATTCCTGAAGATTCAGTAAATTTGATAATTGCAACTTCAGAAAAGAAACAAAATGAGGACTGACTCGAAAATTTTGACTGTGGTGAAATTTTGACTGACTCCAAGTTCAGACTATTTTGTGTTTCTGTTTTTGTCTGTTTCATGTTGGAGTGAATGAATATTTGTTTGTGTGTTTCATCATTTCAAATATGGAATTTATATGTTTTCTAGACTAAAGGTTCAAAACTAATTGATTGAAAACATTTCAGTTTACAAAGGAATATTGCCTTAAATGATTTGAGATGTTAGTTTGAATTCAGGATGGTCATTTTAATTTATAAAAAGAGAGATTTGAAACTTTGAAGTCCAGAAGAATAGTTTCACATTATTTTTTTCCTAACAGTCTGAGGGGACCATAGGACCACCTACAGTCCACCCATTTACTGCCAGTCAGACACTAACACCTCCTAGTTCCATCCACCTATTGGGTTGGTACCTGCCTTCAGTTTCCATGCCAACGCTCAATGTTATCACCCTCTCTTTGAGTTTCACAGACAGTTTAGGAAGAAAGAAAAAAAAAACTCTTGCTGTGGATACTAAAATGAATGTATGTTTATATAATAACTGAACAAACTGTAACATGAAAATGTAGTTGCCTGTACTGTGCTACTGAAGGTTAATAAAATAATTAAAGCATTTTTTAAAAGATTTTTTTAACTATACTGTAAATCCTAATTATTTTTTCTTACTTAAAAACAAAACAACCAACTCAATGCTTCCTGAACACTTGAACATTTTTTTACTAATAACATTCTTAAAAAAAATTACTTCACAGAAATAACTCGTGGTTTCTGTGATGAAGTAATGTTCAAGACAATGGTATAATATAATCATTTTGAGTAATAATAATTAATAATATAATAACAGTTTTGAGTCCTTTGACTTCAAAGAAAGTTAAGAGTTAAAAAATTCCTGTAAAACCATGAGTAAAGTCAACTGAACATAACTAAAACATGAGTAGAATTAATTCTGATAAAGAGTTTGAACTAAGTTAATTATAAGTTAAACATAGGAAAAATGCATAAATGTATATTCTGTGTTAAAAACTTAAGTAAAGAGATCAAGATTTAGGTTAGATAAATATACCAAAGATTTTAATAATGCTAACTGCAGGCTGTAAAAACAAAATTACAATGTGAACAAAATCAAAGGAAAACCAAAACTGGTTAACACAAATGACTAGTACAGCACATGGAGATATTTTACTAATGTAAATTAAAAATCTAAGTTCACATAAACTTAATTAACTACATGAAAATTAAAACTCAATCCAAAACTTTTCTAGCTTTTAATGTTGACCTATCCTATCCTACCCTATCTAACTCAAAGAAATTAAATGGCCAACAACTGTTTTATGATAACTTTATACATGCTTAATTTTGTTTCCAAATTAGATCTCAAAAAGTCAACAAGAAATGGTTTCAAAACATTATACAGCATTTCACTGGAGGCATAATAATGAAACAGAAATAATAATAGTTTGAACGTATTTATTAAAACTAGAGGGAAAGCAATAACAGCACTGACAAATATATTATCTGAATTCCTGATAAATATTTTTTTATTGATTATTTGTGTTACTCTAGGGGTGGGGTTTCTCCTTAGACAGTTGGAAAATCACATGTATAAACCACTTGCTGTTAAATAACGGTCCACTCTGCAATTGCTCAGAATAAACCGAAGACAAGGTTTGCTCACATCTACCTTTGGCTGCACACAATAACCTTCAGTTGTTGTGTTTTACCCAAACAGCTCAGATCTTCTCCCAGACATTTCATATTCTTCCTCTCATAATTCTTGTTCCCTGCACACCATAGGTAGACAAACACTTCTCTTAATTCTTCTCAAGCTCTTCTAGGAACTAGAAGTGTGACAGACCCCAGACCCTGTCCCATGTAGATTTATACTGGTGAAATATGTTCTTAAATCATGGCCACAGATCAGCAACACACCAAAACAAGGTTCTAATATTCCGGAAGATACAAAGTTCTGGACTGATAGTGAAGAGGTGATTTTATCCCTCCTTTCATAGGAGTAGGGAAAGTTATGCTGTATGTTGAAACCTTAAATTACAGCTTTGAATCCTTCTATGCTAATGTTGCTACCCTAGAAGATGTTAAAACTGAGTTAACTGCTTTGAGGCTTATCATCCTATAGAAGAAAATGGTCCTGCATTAATTGACAGCATCTACAAAAGGGTTGGTGTTATGATTTGCACTTCCTGCTTTACTTATATTCCAGCTAAAGACGGTAATGGTGGTGCTATTGCGCATGCACTGTCCAACCTAACAGCTCTTAGGGATGCACTTGATGCTGACCATGCTCCGCTTCCTGATTTGTTTACATGGCTCCCAAGTAACGGCTTGAAACAGCTCCTATTAAAGTTCCTCACACCTGTGCCTATTCTATAACTGTTCCTGATAGCACATTTGATTAATCAAAATTTCTTAATGGTCATCCTTTAAAGTACACTTTCCTCTCAAGTTCAACTTCTGACCAATTTGTGGACCCCACCAACCAGAGTGGAAATTTGAATTATTTTATTCGTTGTTTTTCTGCATTCTTTTCTTTGAAATTATAATTACTTTTAAATTATATATCATGCTTTGCTTAAAACAGAAATGCCTATGTTTCACAAAAATAAATGCCTATCATTTCTGTATATTCTTCAAAATGCACTCTAAAACAATGAAATTCAGTTTTACATGTTTTACTTAATCCTTATTTTTTTTATTTTACTTTTATATTTTACATTTTAATCAGGGGGGTATGAAATTACTTTTTTTACTTATAATTTTTTAAATAAAATGTTTTAATTAATATTTTAATCTGGGGATTAAAATTAAATGTTACTTGTGATTTTTATATGACATGGTTTTTACACTAATCAAGAAGATGAAACTTGCTGTTAATTGGGTGTTTTTATAACTGAGGTTTATTTAGAATTGAAGAGGATGAAATAAATTTAAAATTGAGTTTTTGGGAGGTTTTTTTTTTTTTTGTTATTTTCTTTCATTCATTTTCATTCATTCTCTTTCTTCCTTTCTTATTTTTAAAATAAGTTTTTGTGGTGTATTTGTCAGTGGTCATCTTCAAAGTGCTGGTGTGGTGATGCTTTCAGGAATAAAAGCTCTGCAGGCCAGACTACAGTGGAACAGTGAAGATTTTATTTTGAACTGCAGCCTAAATCAGAACAACCAAATCATGAGGAAATCTTGGCCCAATCCAAGAAAAATTCCCTCCTGATCTCTGGACACAGTCTCTTTTAAAGGGCCTTGAGCAACACATGTACAATACCATATTTAGCATTTCCAACATATATATCTTGCAGAATTTTACAACATGCACACTTTCCATTGTGATCAGGCACTACAGTTTATTTGAATCAGATGAGGCTACAATAAATTTTTAATTGTTGATTATAATATATTATATTAAAATCAAAGAGGATGATAACATTTGATTTAATTTGGTTTGTATAAGAGGATGAATTACTAGTACCTTAACTTAAATTTTACTTAGGTTTTCAAGATAATCCATTATTCAAGCAATTAGTAATATAATTTTCACACTGTTGTTTCCATAGTATTTACCTGCACTTACATGATTTCAAATTTCACCTTTATAGTTTCCTGAAAGATGACAAAGCATATTCATGATCATCTCTTTGGCAAGATAATTGCAAGATAGTTTTCCTACCTGATAGACAAAAACAATAACATATTACTGGTGGTTGGATGGATGGCTGCCAGTAGGTTTTTCGAATCTTGCGTATATGTTTTGTTTACATCTTGCAGGATAATGTATGTGTATCTATGTAACCTTTATTTAACCAGGTATCTCTCATTGAGATTACAAATCTGTTTTACAAGAATGTTTTATAATGTTTTAATTCTAAATCTGTAATGTCTGAAAATGAATGGGATATTTTTTCAGTTATCACAGTAAATGCTTGTAGTAATTTCCTTTAACATAATCACTGGGGATGGGATAAAATTTGATGTGTGATTAATATGAAATATTACATATTTTCCTATAATCAAAAGAGGGGAATGTGATGGAAATTGTTATTATAACGTAACACATTATTACTGTATTAATCTGTTGGTAATGTTATGCTATGTCTTTATTCTAAGTACTTATGAATTCTCATCAAACGAACCTGTTCGGTTTACACATACACACACACAAGGTTGGATGTTGTTTTCCTGCAACTGCATGGGAACTGTCTCTCCCATGCTTTGGATTCATTATCCTTCGTATAAAACCGATATGTTGACTCTGCCTGGCAGAGCTTTCTTTCAGAACTGCTACTCCGACTTGTTCATTACTGATTGTCTTAAGCTATCTGTATTGTACACAATATAACAATAAACTTGACTGAGTGATTTTCACCTAACAGTGCTTGGTAATTAATTTTTCTACAACAGTGCTACTGCTGCTGCTTGGAAAAGGCAGTCCTACAGTATGCTGCAAAGATCTCCACTTTTTAACTAAAGCTGTTTATGGTAAGCATCGGGATCAAAATATTTTCTTAAATATATTAGAATGTTGTGTTACAAAGACTTGAAAATGCTTCATTGTCACTTTAAACATCCAGTCATTATCTTCCAGTTTGTTTTGATTTCCTGTTAGCTCCAGCTAATAGTGTTAGCTCTAGCTAATGGTATTAGCTCTAGCTAATATAGTGAACAGTAGATTACAAGCCTGTTACACCTGTTAGTTTCAACATTTATTTTGTGTGTAACAGTAAATGGTTATACACAAAATGGTTGTGTTTTGTTTATGGACTCTACTCCACTTGACCCTACCCACGTCATGGACCCAGTATTACGTAGGTGAAAAAATGGCAACCACTGTATGTGAAAAATATACTAAAGATTTACAATTTTTCAAGTAATTACGAGTTTTTACGTGTCATAAACAACAGCGTTTAGGGAAAATTACAACATGTTTAGGCCAACAAGTTCAATTAGTCTTGAATCCCTTTAATATTTAGAGACATGTCCTGTGGTCCAATTAAACTAAACTAAAAACTGTTTGGTCATAATGACCATCATGGCATTTAGAGTGAAATGGAAGAAGCTTTCAAGTTATGGAACACCACATCCCAAGACATCGTTGAAAAAGATCAAGCTTGGGCACTGATGGACTGTCCAGACAGACAACGACCATAAGCATACCAGAAAGCTAGTTACAAAATACTTGTCACTTCAAAACAACAAAGTTATTGTTTTTGGAGTGACCATCACAAAGCTGTGATCTCATTCCATAGAAAATCTGTGGGCACAGGTGTGTGTGAGCAAGGTGACCTACAAACCTGAGACCGTTACACCAATTCTGTCTGGCTTCAGCTGTAGTTGTCAAGCTTTATGTTGTTTTTGATTTCAACTACTTTGATTGATAGATCATGCTGATGTTATTTAAAAAAATCCTAAAATATATATGTCACATTCATGTTGGTTTCAGGATGGATCAGTACTTTCCTCAACAGGATTACTGATCACAAAATGCTCTCCGGAGTGCCCTGCCTCAGACACATTCTTTTATTCAGTCAGATGTGGTGGAATCACCCCTCAAATTCCAAGTTACTGGTTTCTCAGCCAAAGTCAAACATCTTTTGCCCTATGTTAATTTTAGAATATACTGAAACCCAACTATTTATACATGGCTAAATGAGTGAAAGCAAAGGGCTCAGTCTGACTCCAGATTTGCTACATACTTAGGTGATGGCATAAAAGCTATACTTCAATTTTTCCTAAATCTGTTCTCCCTTGTGTACCCAGAAGTCTTGTTTGATTTTCAGATTTAGATTAAAAAAAAAAAAACATTTGCAGAATATTTTGCCTGTGGTTCAAACTAGGTTCTAAGAAAAAAATGTTTAAGCAACAATTAAAGAAATGATCTACATAGTTGTTGTGTTTGGTGACACACCAATATTGTGTGCTTGTTCACCTGAGGTGTTGGAAAAGAAGAGAAATCCCAAATGATGTTGAAACTAAAGGTGAAATGGAAATTTGTACTTTATCCTGGATGGATGCAACATCTAAAGAAAAAGCATATGTATTTTTAATATAAAGTTGTACAACTTCTCTCATAGAATCAGGTCACTATGTATAATTCACAAGTCATTACAGCGTTATCAGCTGGAGTTTCAATAAGTGTCAGATTTTAGGTCTTAAAATGTTTTTTTCCATGGTTTGAATTATTACAGCTCAAACATTATTTTGAAATATGTGAATATTTACTTCAGATTCAGATACCTGAATTTCTCCTCACTATTACCATATAGTTAGGAGGTTTTTAGGTTACCTTTATCCATACTTCTATAAACAAAATACGCAAAATGATTTCCATGCAGGCTGAAGAAAATGTACCTAATCACTCTACAGTACCTGGATTGGACCAGACTTTACACTGAAAATACAAAGATTGTTTAAAATGAGCTGTAAAGACAAACATTTAAATAGACAGAAAGAGAACAGTACCTTGTTTTCCTCAGATCATAAATATTAACGTTGATATGCATTCATTTTTATGCATTTACCCTTTCATATTATGCCTTATTACACTGTCTTTAGTGAAGCATGGATATTTTTGCTGGAAAAACATTTTGGACAGTTATTATGTTTGCCAGACTGAGTCCTGACAGGGTTAAGTTGACAGTAACAGGTTTTCTCAGCTGCCTGCACCAACTTAGCTTACTGAAAATATGCCTTCTATAAAAAGTGGGTATTTGCCAAAAATACCTAAATTCCTATCCCACATTTTGCTTCTATTCAGATAGGATGGTATAGTTATGGGCCATAATTAAGAACTGACAGAGTTAGTGAAATAGTGGAGGTTAGCAATGATGGTTAATGGTTTTGTCTCAGTTTTTGTGGGAACAATGTCTCTGGTTAAAGTTTAGCCTTTATGAGGAGAAGCTGTATGTTTCTGTTTTCCCCAGCTTTCTATCCAGGTCCAAAACACAGTAAGTACATCACATTCATCCGCTGTCTTTCAAAATAAAATTATCAGGTGCTACACTGTCAAATAACAAAACAGAAAGATAAAGTGTACAGTCATAATCAATCAATTTTTTAAAAAATTGTATTTATTTCAGTGACTCAATTCATTAGGTGAAGCACATTATACAGAATAATTCCACATAGACTAATTTTTCCAAGCCTTTGTTTCTGGTAATTATGATGATTTTCTGCTTGCAGCAAATGAAAACATGACATTTAAGATTAGAATATTACAACAGAACAATAAAAAATATTTCTTAATACAGAAATGTGGGCTCAATGAGAAATATATCAAAAAATCTGTTCAAAGGTTGTTTTCAAAAGGTACTTTTAGTCTGACAAACGAGGCTCATGGGAATTCAGATTCTAATATATTGAATAACTACTTCCAAACTCATTGGGTCAGCCTTCCAAATCAGTGAATTCAGTTGTTCCAATCACTTCTACCACTACAGTGTATGTATAACACCCAGCACCTAGGCTGCAGACTGCTTCTACAAACATTTGTAAAAAAAAACTGGGTCGCTCTCAGGAGCTTAGTGAATTCCAGTGAGGTACCATGAAACGATGTCATGTTACAAGAGGTAGAGTTGTGAGAAGTCCTCACTACTAAATGGTATTATTTTATTATAAGTGGAGGTGATTGGGAACGACAATAATCCAGAGTGGGATTATTGGATGCTGGGGCACATAGTTTTCAGAGGTCTCCAACCTCTTGTATGGTCAATGGCTACAGACCTCTAAATGTCATGTGACCTTCAGATTAGCTCAAGAATAGTGTGTAAAGAGCTTATTGGAATAGGATTCTATTGTGCAGCATCTATATTGAAGTTTAACATCATTCAGTGCAGTGTAAAGTGATGGATGGAGCAGTGTGAAGAACACCACAACTGGATTCTAGAGCAGAGAAGATTCCCTGGAATGTTGAATTACCATTCTCTAACTGACGGTCCAAAGGATGTGTCTGGATTTAACAGTTACCAGGAGAAGACTTGCCTGCATTGTGTCAAGTTACCAATGTGGTGTAGAAGGGTTTAAGGTATGGGTCTGTATTTTAAGAGTTGGTCTTAGCCCTGAGTTTGGTTAAAGGAAGTGTTAATGCCCGAGCATATTAAGATAGTTTGGGAAATGTTATGCTCCAGACTTTGTCACTGTGTACCAATAACAAAACTAAAGTGCATAAGAACATAATGTGGTGAAACTTGATGGGAGGGTCGTGACCTTAACTTGATACAACACATGTAGGAAAAGACTGTGAACCAATTCATCTCATGATGAACTCACAAATGTGCTTCTGGAAGAATGGTTAGAAATTCCCATAAACACACTCCAGAACTCAGTGAAAAGCTTTCCCAGAAGAGCTGAACTTGTAGCTGCAAAGGCTGGGCAAATGCCACAATGATTAGATGTCTTCAGAGTTCGTGTGTGTAGGGGAAAGTAAGCCAATCCTTACAATTTAATGTACATTGGGGGTAGAGACCACAGCTGTCTGCGAAAAGCTGAAATCCACAACATACTTCAGACCCCCTTTAAATGCATATTTACGTTTCACAGAAAAATCTGCAAATATGTGAGGGTCCACTCTATAGCATGCTAAAAACCAGGTAGGGGAGTCAGAAAACACATGGAACAAGGTGATCTGGTCAGATGAGAGCAAAATCAGTCTTTCTGGCCCACATACAAAGTCAAGTCATGTCAAGTTTATTGATATAACATATTTCAGCAGCAAGACAGTTCAAAGTGAACAAACACTATGTGCAGCAGAAAACTAACAATACACATCACCCTGAGCATACCAACCCACAGTTGACACATGGTGTTGGCATCATCCGATGAGGATGCTTTTCATCAGCAGGGACAGGGAAACTGGTCAGAGTTTATTGATGGACTCAAACAGCCTGTTTTACGTTAGAGGTGCTTCCTGAGATGGAGGTGCACTGTTTACGAGGACAATGACCCTAAACATACAGCCAAAGATGTTTAGATCAAAGCAAATTGACGTGTTAAAATGTCTCAGTCAAAGTGCAGACTTAAATACAATATTACACATTGTATACCCAAGTCATCAGACTTTTGTAGTTATTAGGAAAGAAAATAGAAAGAAAGATATTTATCATTTTCCTTTGCCTTTTAATTCATCATCCAGTCTTTGAGGGTAGCAGTCAATCGAAATCTCACATTTTTGCTGCAGATTGTGAGGACCTCTGTTGTGTTCACAGCCCTTTTCAGGTGACCCCACTGATTTTTTGAGATATTTAGTTCTGGACCCTGGCTCGACCTTTCCAGAACATGAACTTTACTCTTATGAAGTCATTGTTGTTGATTTGAATGTCCACCTGGATTCACTGTGATACTGAAAGATCAAATCCCCCCACATTTGGGCCAAAACTGACTGGTGTCTGGAACTATCCCTAACTTTTTGTAACACCTTCTTGTTTTCTCCAACAGTTGGTGAATCCCTTTTCTGTGCTATAGTGTGTATATGCATATATTACTGTGGAAATTTGGGGAATTCTTCTCCTGACTGATGCCTTTGTACAGTGAGATTATTTTGATCATTTGTAACTTTCTCTGCACATTATGGTCTTCGTTAAGGGATCAAATGAGTAAATGTCCGGAAAACTAAGCCAGTTCAACTTTTCTTTAAATTAATCAGATTCACTATATATGATGGCAGGTATGAATGCAAGAAAATGAGTGCCCCTTGAATTGTATATGACACACTGTAGGTTTCATTATGACTAAAGAGGATATAGTTTACTGTAACTCCAGGACCGTATTCTACTAGAAACTGACCTTTAGTCAGGTATTCAAATGTCAAACCTGAGCCACAAATGGTTCAAATGTGTTGGTTCTTTAAATAAAGCTTGAAGAAATAAGAAAGAAATGGACTTTAAGGTGCTGCTTGTCAGAATGAATGAATTCAGGTCCAGGCTGCTACACCCAGTTTGTTATCTTCTGATAGATTTTCTTAATGCACAGCCACAGCAGGAACCGCTGCTGTTCTCTGTGGATCTTTGCTATGGTTCTGTTTTTACAGCAATGATTGGGCAGCCCGGTTTTCTTGTTCTGCCAATAAAGCCTGGAACAGACACAGACGGGGGGAGGCAGGCAGGGAGAGAGGGGAGAGGGAGAGGGAGGTGGGCTGTACCTCACAGGGAGGAGGGAGGGTGTGCCATCATAGGAGAGGTCTGCTTCTCCACACCAGACTCCTGCCATCCCTCCGAGCTGGAGGAGCAAGCAGGACCCTGTGCGCAGCTTCCATCTCCGCGGACTCTCGGATAGATAACAGCGCAACACAGCCGGGAAGATGGATGTTCTGTTTCCTGCGGTTCTTCTTTGCACTGCGAGTGTCCTCGGCGGAGCATCAGCCGCGTCTCACTGTGAGTATGGCACCTGTCAGCGCCGCTTCTCCGCCGGCTGGAGCTGCTGATGCTGCCGCTGGCGGGGCTTTACGCCCGGTTGGAGGGGCGCCGTGACCGTGGCTGATGCTGCTGGTTGTCTTCTCTAGTTTCTGTTGTACATGTGAAAAAGTTGATGAGGATTAGTGGATGAAGGTCAAGCAAACAGGTTCGTTTTTGTTCCGCTGCTTCATGTTCTCTGAGCTGAACAAATTGCTGAGTGGCCACAGCTGGATGTTCTGCCGAGGTTCGGCTCCTGCATGAAAGCATCATCTCCAGACAGCCTGCAGCCCCTCACTGAACATTCACCCCAACATGTGCTGGCGGGTTGATCCCTCTGTTTAACTGCGGTATTAAGGCCTGACTGTGCTGAGACTTCTTGCTGAGGACTCTGATTTAACATTTAATATTTTAAAACAAACAAATAATTTTCTTTTTACTAAACTCCCTGCTCTAGTTATCCTGCCATGTTATAGTTGGCCTGCTTCTGTTGTTTGAAGTTTAATTTAGAATTATTGTTGGAAATAAATTTAGGACAATTATTTATGTGATGAGTGCTTGTTGATAAGTAAGGCCTACATTTTAAATGAGTTATATTTATTGGGCTGGTCTTTTAGCTAGAGTAGGAAAATTCAACTGAGGAATGGGAACCTTTAGAAACTTAAATTCACACAACACAGTCATCTTTCAAAATGCCATACAGATGAAAAAAACAGACTCTAGAGACTTTGAGTTCTCTGTCTTTTCTTTATTTTGTGAACATCTCATAAACCAGCAGGATGCTTTGGTGTAACAGTAAGGGTGAAACCAACCTCAAACTTTATGTCAGTTCCACAGTAAGCCCCATCTTAGACCTCTTTTCAAAGTGGTGAAAGGCAGCATCAGCGTCAGCTTGTTAGAAAAATGACATAAAGTTGTCCCGACAGACGTGATGTTGTTTATAAAAATTTTAAGACATTATATATTGAACATGTTATAAAAAATGTTGGGCTGTGTGCCTCTGCAAGATGTTTCTAGGAGGCTGTAATGAGAGTGAGTGTCTGCTTAAATGTAAAATGAGAGATTGTGTTTCCTGCAGCAATGTCATGTGCAAATTAAAATTTACACTTTTGGATTATCCGATCCAAAGAGATGGCTGAGTGGAAAACAGTCAACAGTTCTGTTAGTCGCTAGAAAAGAGAACAATTTATGATTAAAGTGTTGATTGGTACGGGATTGCAATGTTCAAAGATTCCGGACTCAAAAATCAAGAGTACATACATTTTTCCCAACCACAAGATCACTGCTCAAAGCAGCAGGACCAAAAGTCCTGGTTAAAAATGGACCAAAAGTTGGAACTTCAGTCAGTTGAACAAACTTACACACATTTTTGCTTCTATGCTGAGTTGTTTATTTAAACATATTTCAAGTCTGTTGTCTGAAATATTCTCAGATTTTGTTATCAGTTTCACTTGTTTTGGGGTTTGTTTGTTTGTTTTTTTTTTTTTTTTTGCTTTTTTTTATTTGTATCTGGCTTATTACAAACCAGCTCATGCACAGCAAATTCTTTCAGAACCTGTTCTTGGTCAGGAACTCGGTTCTTTTGGCTTGAAATGCACTAGGTGGGGCAACGGTGGCGATGGTGGTAGGAGTTAGTCCTGTAACCACTGGGTTTCCGATTCGAACCCCTGCTCCATGCTCAGTCATTGTGTCCTTGGACACTTCACCGACCTTGCCTGCTGGTGGTGGTCAGAGGGCCTGGTGGCACCGGTGCAATGCTTCTGTCAGACTGCTCCAGGGGAGCTATGGCTACAATGTAGCTTACCACCATCAACGTGTGGATGTGTGCGTGAATGGGTGAATGACTAAATGTGGTGTGAAGAGCATACAAGTAAAGGCCATTTACCAATTATTTTCCTAAAACCTCACATTTGGACTTGAGCTTGAACATCCAAAATGTGCTGAAAGCTTTGAAAAGTAAAATGCATTCTAATGCCAAAGTGTGATTTCATTTTTGTCCCAACCTTAAACTAGAACCTTCATAGTTTGACCATCAGTACTTTTGCTGTACTGTTGAGCTTTGTTTCAGAGTAACGTTGAGGTTGCTCATGATGACCAGTTCCACATTCAGTAGTTAGGTAATTATTCCCTGTCTGAGTTCTTGGTAAAAGTCTTTTGTTTGTAATTGAGCAGAATAACATTCTCTACCAGCCAGTGTATTGATTGAAACTGTAGAGCAGTTTGGGAAGTAGCTCTAGAGATGGGCTGGAAGAGATAAAGATGTCATGACTGGTTATCAGTATACAATGAGATAGGAAAAGAGTGTTGGGGTAGGGGAGGGGCATGTCTAATCATACTGAATGATACCCATGCTTGGGCTATGTGGAACTTGGAAGTAGTTTTATATAGGGTAACCATGACACAAGACTATTAAAATAAATCGAATTTTTCAACTGCAAAGCATCAAATTTTATTGGCTAAACTTGAACTTAGAAGCACTGGTATCAGGTATACCAAGGTTTTACAAAGTCCTGGTTTCAGAACCTCTAAAATTTTCCATCCCACCATTCTTTTCATTTAAGGTCCTTCTTAATGCCAGAGAAAAGGCTTGAGTAACCAGAACTTTTTTCAAGCTGTGGGGCATCAATTGGTGCAGCGCTGCCCCTCCCCCACTTGTTGCTGCACACTGCTAATCAGATGTCTTAAAGAAGGAGCTTACACTTTTCCCTCACATACACAACTTCTGCTGTTAAGATATTTTTCTGCTTACAAAAAACCCAGACAGCCATCATGTGAAAATGTAAAAAACATGGCAGTGCCAGCATCATGCTGCAGGGATGCTACCTGTGTCCTCTTATTAGGGTAACAGTTTTAAATATACTTATGGGGCGCAATAAGCAGGATATCTGCCAAGTAGCAGAGAATGTTTATTCTATGTTCTTGCTTTGTATCAAAATGTAAATAATAATACAATAATTTAGACTGTCACACAACAACAAAGTGTCTTCAGTTAAAGGCTTCTTCAGAGCCGCTGTAATACAGTCCGCCACAGGAGATACTTTCTGCCCACAGCCATCAGAATCTACAAAAATTCTTTGAAGAACCTTGAATAACAAGAGTTACAACAGCATTTAATTTCTCTTTGGCATTAATAAAGTATTTTTGAATTTGAATGTCATAGAAACCATTATTATAACTAATAATCAGTGTGTTCTTTTGGCACAAGTATAGATAATTTCAGCTTTGCCATTTTTATGCTTTATTTTATGTTTTAGACATTTGTTTGAAATTTCTGGTTAAATTTCATGACCTTCTCCCAACCTCTCTTTTGTTCATATGAGCATCATTGGTGCAATCATAACAAACAGCAACATGATCACATGCTTACAGAGGTTTTTGTGAAACTGAAGTGTTCTGTTGTATAGTTGGGTTGTAGCTTTCACTTTTCAAGACTAAAGTTGTAAATCTGACTGAGAACCATCCCAAGTAGTTGCTTCCATTTGACATCTGGTCCTTAAATGTCTGCCCTGATTCAAACAATTGAAAGGGTTTGAATTGGGGAATACAAAATATGCACATATGTAATATAAAATACTGCAGGTAAATTATTACTGCAAAATAAACTGGTTTGAGCTGAACTTGTGAATATGTTTAAATAGAATAACTCTTTACAGCCTAATACAAATGATAATCATCAAAAAATTCAGAGCAAAGAATCTGAAACATTGTCTGGATTTGTTTTTCATCATAATTGATACAATAGGCTTTTGCCTTCATTTAAACATCATAAACATCTTTCTGATTATAATCCACAACAGACGACACAAAACAGAATTTTTTTATTGCGTAAAAAATATTTTGCAGATATTTACACCTTGCATTATATTTTTGAAGAGTGTACCTATCTTCTGAACAAACATAACAAACTATACATTGGCACTGTATGGTTAAATTTGATTGAATTGGACAAAATATAAGCATCTTTAGATGAATTTTGCTGTGACAAACTCACTTTAGCTGAATGTGTCTGAGAATGTCTGAAACAAGTGATGAATCCTATGAACCCATTATGGAATTCATTTTTTAACTTATGTACTAACTTAAGAACTTTTGTTGCCTTCTGTTGGCCATTCTGTAAAATGCACATGCAGTGAAGGGCATTCGAGCATTAGCTTCCCTTACAGCTAATATATATATATATATATATATATATATATATATATATATATATATATATATACGGAAACCAATGAGCTGGTGTACAACTCAGCATCAGTGATCCTTGAGATGCTCGGCTATAGGAGCAACCATGAGATTCAATACCCACCATGGAAAAGACGGTTAGAGGCTAAAATCAAGGTAACAAGGAGGGAAGTGAGCCAATTGTCAGAGCTCCAAAGAGGTGCAATCAAAAGACCGGTACCCAAGCGGTACAGCCAGATGCCCATACCTGAAGCGCTCGAAACTGCCAAACAAAGGCTCCAAGCCTTGGCCAGTCGCCTAAAGAGGTACACGAGAGAAAATGAAGCCAGGAGGATTAACCGGCTCTTCTCCACCCAACCAGCTAAAGTGTACTCTCAATGGCAGGGTAATAACAACAGAGCAGACCCACCAAGGCTGGAGACCCAACAGTACTGGAAAGGCATATGGGAAAGGGAGGCGACCCACAACAGCAATGCACAGTGGCTAATCTCTCTACGAGATGACCACAGCAACCTCCCTGAGCAAGCCCCAGTAACTATCACAGTGGCAGATGTCCAAGAAAGAGTCTCAGGTATGAAAAACTGGACAGCACCAGGTCCTGACATGATCCATGCCTACTGGCTAAAGAAACTCACTGCCCTCCATGAGCGACTGGCAGCTCAAATGAACCAGCTGCTACAAAGTGGGACTCACCCTGAATGGTTAACTGAAGGGCGCACAATCCTGATCCAGAAGGATCCCTCAAAGGGTTCGATCCCATCCAACTATCGGCCAATAACCTGTCTCTCTACAACATGGAAGCTCATGTCAGGCATCATAGCAGCTAAGATAAGTGGGCACATGGATAAATACATGAGTACAGCACAGAAGGGCATCGGCATAAATACCAGAGGAGCCAAACACCAACTCCTGGTAGACCAAACAGTTGCCCGAGACTGCAAAACCCGACACACCAACCTGTGCACGGCTTGGATTGATTACAAGAAAGCCTATGACTCAATGCCACACACTTGGATCATTGAATGCTTAGAGATGTACAACATCAACAGGACTCTAAGAGCCTTCATTGCAGCCTCGATGGGGATGTGGAAAACCACCCTTGAAGCCAACTACAAGCCAATTGCACAAGTGTCCATCAAATGTGGCATATACCAAGGAGACGCTCTGTCCCCCACTGCTGTTCTGCATAGGTCTGAACCCCCTCAGCCAAGTCATCAACAAGACTGGCTACGGATACCGACTCAAGAACGGAGCCACCATCAGTCACCTCCTCTACATGGATGACATCAAGCTGTACGCTAAGAGCAAACGAGACATCGACTCACTGATCCACACCACCAGGATCTACAGCACTGACATTGGGATGTCATTCGGACTAGAGAAGTGTGGTCGGATGGTTACACAGAGAGGGAAGGTCATCCACACAGAAGGGGTCTCACTCCCAGAGGGAACAATAGCAGACATTGAGGACAGTTACAAGTACCTGGGAATACCACAAGCAAATGGCAGCCTCGATGAGGTCACAAGGAAAGGAGCCACGGCCAAATACCTCCAACGAGTAAGGCAAGTCCTGAGAAGCCAGCTCAATGGCAAGAACAAGATCCGTGCGATAAACAGCTATGCCTTGCCAGTAATCAGATACCCTGCAGGAATAATAAGCTGGCCAAAGGAAGAGATAAAGACCCTGGATGTTAAAACTCGGAAACTACTAACCATGCATGGAGGGTTCCACCCTAAATCCAGCATCCTGAGACTATACGCGAGCCGTAAGGATGGAGGCAGAGGACTAGTGAGTGTGAGAGCCACTGTCCAGGATGAAACATCCAAGATCCATAAATACATCAAGGTCAAAGCCTCAACCGACGATGTGCTCAGCGAATGTCTCAAACAATGGGGACCAGAGGATGAGGTGCTGGAGGAACCATCATGGGAGGATAAGCCCCTACATGGGATGTACCACCGACAAATAACTGAAGTGGCTGATATCAGGAAATCCTACCAATGGCTGGAAAAAGCTGGACTCAAGGACAGCACAGAGGCACTCATCCTGGCTGCACAGGAACAGGCCCTAAACACCAGAGCAATAGAGGCTCAGATCTACCACACCAGACAAGATCCAAGGTGTAGATTGTGCAAGGAGGCCCCTGAGACAGTCCAACACATAACAGCAGGGTGCAAGATGCTGGCAGGGAAAGAGTACATGGAACGTCATAACCAAGTGGCGGGCATAGTGTACAGAAACATCTGTGCAGGATATGGACTGGAAGCCCCGAGATCTAAGTGGGGCACACCCCCAAAGGTGGTGGAGAATGACCGAGCTAAGATCCTGTGGGACTTCCAGATCCAGACAGACAAAATGGTAATGGCGAACCAACCGGACATCGTGGTGGTGGATAAACAACAGAGGAAAGCCGTTGTGGTGGATGTAGCAATACCAAGCGATTGCAACATCAGGAAAAAGGAACACGAGAAACTGGAGAAATACCAGGGCCTCAGAGAGGAACTGGAGAAGGCCTGGAAGGTGAAGACCACAGTGGTGCCTGTGGTCATCGGGGCCCTTGGGGCAGTCACCCCCAAACTGGAGCAGTGGCTAAAACAGATCCCAGGAACAACGTCAGACATCTCAGTCCAGAAATGCGCAGTTCTCGGCACAGCCAAGATACTACGCAGAACCCTCAAGCTCCCAGGCCTCTGGTAGAGGACCCGAGCTCAGAGGTTGAGAAAGACCACCCGTGGAGGGTGAGAAGGGAATTTTTTATTTATTTATATATATATATATATATATATATATATATATATATATATATATATATATATATATATATATATATATATATATATATTTCTAGCCCCATTCCTAAGACCTACACCTTGAGTTTAGTTTTCTCAAAGCCAACAGTACATGGTTTGGAATGAAGGAAAATTGACTCAACTTACAGTTGCTGCCCTTTCTTGTCATGTTAAAAGGTTAAAAGGGCTCCCAGCAGTAAATCCACCAGAGGCATGCCACCATTTGATCTGTTTGCCTTCCTGAACTATATGGTGGGTGGGACATTAGTGTTTAAGTTGGTCATGTTCAGGTGAGGAACAGAGATGAACTGACAGCTACATTCTTCATCCTTGACAGTCATGTGCTTCTCAAATGTTCACAGTGATCAGGCCTGACATACAGTGCTGCGATGAAATGCTGAGATGCTCCTGGAGGTCAAAGTGCTCCTCTCATATTTACCGCTGGGAGAAAGAAGGAGGTGATAGAAGCGGTGTCACAGCTGCTCTGTCGGGAGGCTCAGACAGTGGCAGCCATTTCCTCTCTGAGGATCGTCCTCTGACTTTTTTATGAGACAGTGACAGGTCTGTCATTGGATTTTAGTGTTTGATGGGTCAGTCTGCAGTAGAAGTTGATTGATGCTGTATTGGCATGGTTTTTCCAATCACATTTAAATAGTTATTTACAATTAAATCAGAGTAACACTTTTCTTTGAATTATTGCATTATGACCATATAATCCAACCTTATTAGCCACTGTTGAAATATATCTTGACAACAGCAAACCGTGAGGTGCTCTCCAGCAGCCGCAACAATAATAAGAAGTGATTATGTACTGCAGGGGGTGAAAGTGCTTTTCTTTCAACCGTATTGAGTTCTGCACAGCTGCTTCCGAGGCCTTTAATGACCCTGCTGCTATTGTTTTAGGCTGTATATTACTGAGACCTACAGGATGGAGAACTGTAATTTTCCCTCTGTGTTTCTTTGCATCAGTCACCAGACCAAAACCACTGCAGGTATTTTGTGTATCTGTTTTAGATGTACCGTGTTACACTGTAAACACAGTTCCAGGACCACAAAGAGTCCAGGACTCTACCGAGGCCCCACCATATGGCAGAAAGCATCGGCACTCAATGTCCATGTGCCACTCGATCCTCCCACAGACCTACAGTTCATGCCCGTAAGGTTCAGAGCTGCCTCTTCACTTCACCCTTCACCCATTCTTAAACTACCCTTTTGTGGAATTATTGTTGAAAGAAGGTTTTGGTGTTTCTCTGAGAAGGGTGCTCAGAGGGAGATATCGGGATATATTACATCATCAGAGAAATTCTGTCACGCTTGGGGTTTGTCGCAGTATTGTGTGAGCATTGATTAGTGTATTTAATGAGATAGACTAAGCTTGCATGATGTTGATTTGCTCTTCACAGCCCAGGCTGCTTTTTATGGTGCCAGCAGGAAGTGATAGCAGCTATTAATGGGAGCCTTCTTTCGGAGTTTAATTTTGATTTTATATTCAAATAGTGGCTGCTGATTTTGTTAATCCCATTTGATGAACTGTTTGCTGATGAGCTTGAAAATCATGTTTGGATATAGATTCAAATACACAGGAAGTGGAGCGCTGCAGGGCTGAGCGGACTTAGTGGCTGCAGGATGTACAGTGGCGATGGAGCTTCAATACAGCTGTACTGCATACAGTGGTACTACCAAGGTATAGAACCTTTGTTATAATGACAGGTATTTGGGATGTTAAACATCCTTTTTCCACATCTAATGTAACATTTCTTTTCAACAACTCAACTGGAAAAAAAGTAAATGTTAAGAGCGGGTGTGAACAAATAAATGCATAAATTTGATGAAGCACAATCTGATTCATTTTCAGCATTCAATCTCTTCTGGCAGGAGTTTATCAGCACCTAAAAATCTAAAGTTTATTATTTATGTACCATGCTCTGAAATTTTTGAGGAGGACACCTGAGATTTGGGGACATACAGTGCTACACACTCTCTAAATCCTTAATAGACGTGGGATCAACTCTTCTTTTTCTTTAATCAAAAGTCAATAGAAATCCAGTGGTTGACTTTTCCCAAATCTGTCGAGGTTTTTAGTTTTAGTGAAATTTTCCTCCTCTGGAACTTTTATTGTAGTTGTTCAAAAAGATTAGTTTTTTTATTTTTGTTATTTTCATAAAGCAGAACTTATGTTTGTACCACAGTATATTTAACTGTGGGATATGTGCATCTGTTAGCATTTCTTTGGATGCAGCTTTTAGTAATGTTTGATGCAGTTTCAGTTGAAGTTTCATTAACGCTCAGCTTTGCGATAATTCATCCTCTGTGATACATAACCTTTTTATTTGGATTGTATTTCATTTATTTGAAATTAAATTAAAGCATTCATATAAAAAAATTGCTATTTGAAACAACTCCGTCCTTGTAAGAGTGAGAACTTCTCTTCACTCACAGCTTTCACCTTGAGATGAGGCATGTCTCGTCGGCTTTGATCTATGATGCTGAAATCTCCCCTTATTGCTGGTACCCTCAAGTCCCTCTGGTTTTACAAACTTTCTCAAATGATTTTGGAGTTATGGTTTTTTAAATATTTTTTAGTACAATTTCGGTTGTCATATTTATAACTCCTTCTTCTGATGTGACCTATTAGTTGCTGTGTGGAAGTCCCTTGAACCTCATAACATTTGGTAATGTTGCATCTTAAAACCCACTGGGATTTCATCCGAAAAACAAGTAGTGTAACTACAACTAAACAAGTAACTACAGTCATATTCAATAAATTAGATTATATGACCCGATTAGTCTTGTCAGATTAAAAATAATATTAATATTAATATTAATATTGAAAATAATAACCTTTAAGCAGGTATTAAACATGCAACATTCAAATTTTAAATGCTATGTTTTCATTAACTGTAAGCGGAAAATCATCACAATTAACAGAAATAAAGGCTTTCAAACATCTGTCTGTGTAATTAATCTATATAATGTCACTTCACTTAGTGATAAAGTTCCTGAAATAAATGAAATAAATGGTCTTTTAAATGGTCTTTTCAATAATATTCTAATTTATTGAATGGGTCCATAGAGTCCGCATCTTTGTAATTTAATTTCAGTATAAATCCAATTGATTAGTGAAGGCTTTGTTCAAGAACCTCAGTGAGCAAACAGCATCATGAAATCCAAGGAACACAGTAGACGGGTCAGGGCGAATGTTTAAAGCAGGGTTACTGTAGGTTATAAAACAATATCCTAAACCTTGAACATCTCACAGAGCTCTGTTCAATCCACCATGGCACAACTACCAAGACATGGCCGTTGACCTAAGCTTCCAACCTCAAAGACTTGGAGCTCATCATCAGAGATAAATCCCTCAAATACCAGAATAAACATGCAAACGTCTCTTCAGCAGTTATTACACGTTTTTTCCATTATTCGTTGAAAGATTATAAAAGATTTTCCACATGCCATTTTTAATATGATGTACATTAAAATAGGTAAATGTTTTTTTTTTTTCACTTTACATGTTTCATTATCTGCTATTGGAAGCCTGTTTTAGTTTCTATCAATAGTTTCCGTGCTTTTGCAAAGCTGGTAGAGACCAACCCCAAAAGACTTTAAGGTATAATTTAATATACTTGCATGTCACACTTTTCAGATATTGACTTTTATTTTTCAAAGGTGCAATCTTTGAAAAATAAGATTGCACCTTAACAGTATGTTAAACTGAGCTTAATGTACTGTTTGATAACTAGGATTAATTGGAATGTATGTGTGACTGAATAGAAATGATTGTTTTGTAAAGTGCCTTGAGACAACATTTGTTGTGAAATGCTCCTATATGAATAAACTGAATTGAATTGAATTGTATTGAAAGGTTTACTTCATTTTTCCTCCATTTAACAATTACATACTACCTTATGTTGGTCTGTCAAATCCATATTTTTGTGGCTATAATGTAACAAAATATGGAAATTCAGGTAATATGAAAAGTTTGCAGGGCACTTTAAAATCAGACCTATTATTTTTTTCTACATTAGATTTGCAATCTTATCACAGAAGCTACAAAATTATTTCTATTGAGCATAGATATTTGTAGAAAATAAACAGAAATGTTGAACATTACCATACTGTTTGAAAAATACCAAAATATCATTTTGCTTGGCCCCGTTGGCCGGCCCTGATAAATGACACAATCTTCTCTCAGTAATAAAAACGCTGAAGGATTTGAAACCCATTAACACTTTAACAAATGAATTCCTACTCTCAGTAAACTGTTCCAGTGATCCATGAGGTTGCGTTCTTTGTTGTGGTCCCAGCAGTTAGATGCTGGATGAGAATTGAGAAGGCCAATTTAATTCTTATAGGTATTGTGAAAACAGGGAATTAGCATGGATTCGGTTCTGGGGAATTTGGTGCATGGTCTGTCTGTTTCCTGCAGGCAGTCAGGAAGAGATGAGCTGCCTTTCAGGGTCAGAGCCTCCATTCTGCCACATCTCTGACTGCCTGTTTACCCACAGTATGCCACTCTGGTGTCTGCTGTTTGAGCAGAGCTGGATGAGGCAGCTGAAACTCCCTTAATTAATAATGCCAGTACGGATTTCATTTTTCCGCTTGTGGACAGGTTTTTTTTTTTTTTTTTTTTTTTTTTTTCCCTAAAATTTATTTTGGCCAACAAAATGGCTGGCCAAAAAGATTCTCATAAAAACCTGAAGCAGCAAATTTTGGAACAACTAAAGCGATTTATATTTCTGGTTAGATGTGATCTATAACATGTTTATGGATTTGCGACATGTTTATTGCACAATTATCGGCAACATTCCCAATCTCCTTCGTTAATAAGGTCGCAAAGGCACGGTCATCGGCTCACTTGGGGCCTGATTCGGGAGAATAGAAGGAAAAAAAGGCTTTCATTAGTGGCTGATATGACACTCTTCAGCGTGAGTCCGTGGGAGGAATGCTGCCTCGCTTCCAGTGGTCTCCTCACTGGAGACCGCTTCACCAGCTATCTATTTTTTATGAGATGGAATCGGTTTCCAGGGTGGCAAGGCACCCCCCCACACACACACCCCACTGCATACACACACACACACATTTATTTAAATTTTCATGCTTCAAGTTAGCTCAGTGAGCATGTACTTCACTACTAATTATTTTCCATCTGAAGGGGAAGGTGTTGAAGCAGAGCATGCATGCAGCTTCATAGGAGCAGTGGTGAGGTGTGTGTGGTGTGTGATGGAGATGATGCAGCTGCAGATTCACTCACTAATGAATGTGAAGCAGCCACTCAGTGAACTCCTGCAGCTGTACACTTTCAGGGCCTGATGAATTTATCAGATGGTAAATGAGGCAAAGCGCTGTGGCGTTGCGCTGCCTCTCCTCACGCTCAGACTCACCGTTCCTTTGAGAGACAAAACCAACCGGAAACAGCATGTCATCGGAGGGATAATGTGATTCCTGAAATGGGGAATGTGAAAATACATGTTCACGTCACAGTGGGCTCATCAGATCACGAGGCGAGAGTTGTTTGTTTTATGTGCTTGAAATGGGAATCTCTTGTTTAACTTCCTGCTCCTTAATCATTTAATAATTCTTCCCATTTCAGCATTTAGTTAGATATAGACAGGGAGAATGAAAACAACACTGCAATAGACATTTTAGAGGATCTTGGTTACACAGCTCCGTAGCCATGGGGCGGAAATAAAGTTTGAAGTATAAAATATTGAACCAGTAAAAGCCTTGAATCCAGGGGGAAGGAAAGGTTGAAAAATAAGCCCTCAGACTGGGACCTGTGGTGAATTGTACAGAAACAAATAGATAAACTGTGGGAGCAGAATGTAATGTAAGCCACTATGGGTTTTGCTGTAATCCTGATATATTTGAAATTAAAAAAATGACTATGCTTTTAACTCTACAGCTTTGATTTGTATTTTCTAAAGACAATTTCGATGAACAAAAGAAATTCTTAATTCCACTGTAGACTGTAAAAAATTACAGCATCTAATATAAGAATATTATTTTACTAATATTCATAATAACTGAATGTTTTAGTCATAAAAATTGATTCTAAACTCTTTCTATATCCTACATTGAATTCCAGGTGTCTCACATGTTGGTGCAACAAATCATCATTTATCAATATTTTTTTCTGAAAACTCAAATAGTCAATGATTATTTTAATCCATCTCTGCTTTCTGTGGGCACAGCTTGTGTTCTTAGTTCCAGTGCGTGTTTTATTGCACCTTGTCACACCTTTTAATTCACTGTGAAGCCTCTACATTATCATGTATAATAAATTTACGCAATAATTTAAAATTAGTGATGAAAACAATTATCCCCCCCTTCTTTGATCAACTTTTATTCAAATTTTAAAATACCATATTTAAAGTGGATTATTTGGCTGAGATTCTTCAAAAACACAGTTGATTTGTGTAAGATGTCCACCTGACACTTTATTGTTTTACTAATAGAATAAAAGGTTTCACAAATCAGAAGAGGTGTTTTAGAGAATATCTGCTTGGTGTCAAATAATTCAGTTTGGCTTTGATCAGTTTCATTATTGTAGGTTTAAAACATAAGCTCATCAAATATGTTACAGATACCTTAAAATCAGTGAAACGGTACTTTAATCGAGTGCTGCATCTGGTGGCAACCTTAGTATTAGTTCATTCACCTTACTATTATTGCTGGTAAACATGACTGAAATTGTATTTGCTTAGCAACCATCATTCATTAAACCTTGTTACAAAAGCATTACAAAAACTTTGAGGGGTGTTATTTTTAATATTACCAAACTCAGGTGTTTGGCTGCTGGCCACCACTCTATGACCCAGCAATTATTCTCAGAGTTCTTCTAGTTTCAAGTGGCTCCTTTTTCAAAGGGGTTGCCTTAACCCTAAGCTTACCTGTCCAGGGGTTTGACTACTGCTCCATGGTGCCTGGCTATAGGCTGGATTTGGATGGAAACTTTTCAGATGCAGGAATCATAAATTAGAGAACAGAGAATGAAAATGAGTGTGTATCCAAACCAGATACTTTTCGTCCGCTTTAAATGGACCAGAGTTCACTTCTCCTGTTGGTCCAGACCTTTTGTGCAGGTGTGAATATGCACCCTGGTGTGGACCAAATAACAGGAATGAGACCCACTTTTTGAGGTGGTCTCAGTCTGCATCCAAACGAACTCTGGTGCGGTTCGCTTCTGGTGTGAATACAGACTGGCCTCAATCCGAACCATCTATAGGAAATATACGTCTTTCTGGACTTCAAACTAGGACTATCACATCAAGAAACCTGAGTCGAATGAGCTGCTCTTGATATTAAAAATGGTATTGCAGTTATAATAACAGCACAAATGTGCACAACAGAAATGGAGTAAGCAGGACTTCCAACGTTGACTCTTTGCTTTGTCCCACCCCATCATTTCTGTCCAACTGGAGCAATGATCGTCACCTGTGGGGTTTTGTTAACAAATTATAATCCGCTTGCAAAACAGCACGATACGAAAGCAAACCATTCACTTTTGGTCCGGACCAAACAAGCAGACCAAAGGACTTTTCTGGTGTGAACACAACCAAAAATATGTTTTGACTGTGCTCTGGAATATAAACATATAAGATTTTGAATGGGAAGAATTAGGCTGTTGCTCATAAAGAGATCTTAAGAGTATGATGTCAGTGATCACAATTAATACACAGCATTACTAAGGCAACCTTGATAATACAGTAATGAAGCTTTCCAGTGGTGCTGTGACCTCTACATGGCTGACTGGGGTTACCAGTGCTGGGGTATCACTGCAGTAAAGACCTTTTTGATCCAACAAAGAAGACAGCTTGGTGTTTTTATCAGCAGAGCTCAAAGAGGAAGTCATGCTGAACAGAGGAAGATAACATGGAACATTTTGTGAATGTTTATTTCTTCATTCATTTAAAATGTTTTTTTTTTCATCTTATATGTAAACAGCTGTAACAAATTTTGTTGACAAGCCCTTTTATATAGCTTGGTTTGGTGTTTTTCAGAGAAGTTAATACAACCTTGACACTGAGGTTATGTAACATGAAATTATCAGGAGTTATATATCTCCAACACTATTTTAAAGAGCTGCATTATGTTTCTTCTTAGCTTAGTATCATTTCTGAAAGTTGTAAATCACTAACTGGCATTTTTGAAGGTGTTCTGCTTCGGTAGGTTTACCTTTGGCTATGAATGATTATTATAATTGCTTATGGCAATTATTAATAAACTGGTAATTTAAATAAAAAATTATGAAGTCAGGCACCATCTCTCTAATTAAAGATATATATATATATATATATATATATATATATATATATATATATATATATATATATATATATATATATATATATATATATATAAAATTCCCTTCTCACCCTCCACGGGTGGTCTTTCTCAACCTCTGAGCTCGGGTCCTCTACCAGAGGCCTGGGAGCTTGAGGGTTCTGCGTAGTATCTTGGCTGTGCCGAGAACTGCGCATTTCTGGACTGAGATGTCTGACGTTGTTCCTGGGATCTGTTTTAGCCACCGCTCCAGTTTGGGGGTGACTGCCCCGAGGGCCCCGATGACCACAGGCACCACTGTGGTCTTCACCTTCCAGGCCTTCTCCAGTTCCTCTCTGAGGCCCTGGTATTTCTCCAGTTTCTCGTGTTCCTTTTTCCTGATGTTGCAATCGTTTGGTATTGCTACATCCACCACAACGGCTTTCCTCTGTTGTTTATCCATATATAATATAATATATATATATATATATATATATATATATATATATATATATATATATATATATATATATATATATATATATATATATATTTTATAGCCAAAGAGTTCAGTCTCAGTTATTATTTATGCCTGCCTGATAAGCCTAATGCCTAGGTTTTAAAATAATGGAAGTCATAAGTCCAGCACTGGCATTATCCGAACAGTATTATGCTACGCATGTATGTGGAATAAACATAAACAACTTCTCTCACATATCCAAGAGTTTATTCGCAAAATGAATTCAACTTCACAATTAAGACATTTTATTTAACAAACTTACTACACTAGTAACACACACAACTACACTAAGAAAGAAAGATAAAAAAAAATGACTGAGCTAAAACTACTAGAGGTAAAACATTAAAATTAGATAAAAATAGAACTAATAAAATGATGCACTGATGTCATAGTTCAGTATGAATTATGAATATTGAGAACCTAGATTTATTTCATGAGGAAAGTGGGATGTGTTAACTAGTTTCACCTATCTAAGGTTCGCTTACACCAAAATATGCTGTTTATTCTTCATACAGCAACACCAGAAAATGTGCAATAATAAAACATTATTCTGAGTAAGTAATGTCTCATTAAAACCTGACAAATAGAAATCATTAACCCTTTTGGAAAATTTATTTTTAATATGTTTATCAGTTCACGTATTGATAGATTAATAAATTTGGTGTAGTGAGATGGCAGATGCCACTCTCAAAATGGCAGAATGAGTATGTGTTGCCACTCTCAAAATGGTGTCTTAAACAGACCAAAATAATCAGATGTTTTCCAGTTTAAATGATCCTATTTAAGTCCAAAACACCGTAAATAACCATATTAATTGTTTATAAACGTCTTTGGTCCACTGCGGTGGATTATGCCGGTAGAAAAGTTATGTTTTGGAATGGGAAGCCCTAAAATGTCTTAAGCATTTAGAGCTGCATGTATTAGCTTGAATGAAAACACTGGTAAACAGGGTAAACACACATTGCGTGACTGAAAATTACCCTTTATGGGTCAACACCTTTATGAAACAATAAAAATACTTAAATAGAACATCTTAAACTATTATTACTGCCCAGGTACCATACCTACGTTTAACACAGTCTGATGGATGGCGAGATGAGCTTTGGATGTCGGGGACAGCGAGCTGGCATTGTTGTTGGTTAGTGCAAGTTAGCTGCTGGCTAGCAGCTAATAGCTTCCAGGTCAGCCTAGCTCGGGGTGCTCAGCAATGGTAAACAGCCTCACAGCCTTGTGTTTTCAGCTTTGGGATGGCTGGAGCGCTGGTCAGGAGTTTGTTTACCGTTAGAGGCTAGCAGGGAAAAAAGGGGCTGCAGTCCAGGCTCTCCAACTTTGCTCTGTATCGTCATCTGCTGTCATGCTTCTCCGTCAGGGAAGGAGGCAGCTTGCGTCGGTAGTGGGTGAAATTGTAAATACAAGGCTCTTTTTGCTGAAACTCTTAATTGACCAGGATTAATGTTTATTCCTCCAGTCTATCAGTGCAATATAGTTCATTGATAGTTTTCAGTCGAAAAGTCCTGCAGTTCCAGGAGTGGGTCTCTGCCTGCAGGAGAAGTGGGGACTCTTCACCATGCTGTCCTAAAGAGTAACCGGTCCAGAAGAGAAGAGGCGCAGAAGAGAGGGAGCTTCCTGTTTGGGCTGGGGATATTAAGGAGTCCTGTGACATCAGAAAGTTTCCTCCTGAAGCATTTTCTCTTCCGGCCAAACAGTTATTCCAGAATAAAAGTTTAATCAATAGTCATACCAGCTTTAAATCTGTTTTAGTCCTTCATGGCTGGATGTCCAACAAAGGTAAACTTTAAACCAAAAGATAGAGGTTAGGTTATTCATTAATTGGTAAAGAAACTGTTCAGACATATTTAATTCTTACTGTTCAAGTTTTACCAAAACTCAGATTTGTTTTTAATTTAGTTCCATAACAACAAAATCTTAAAATCTTTAAATCTCCTTAACCTCTGTAAGCCTTTGTCACTGTTAAGGCTCCTGTCACATGCAGTAAGGATGCTTATCTTACAGTATTGTACAGTATCGTGTACAGTATTGTACACAGTATTTAATATTATTGCTATATTGGGATATTGATATGTTGTTCATTTTAGTGTAGAAATAAAACCCTGAGTCTTTGTCATAGCTGTTTGAGTGTTTTTCTTTTCATTACTTCTGCTAATGATGAAACTTAAAACCAGGTCATGTCATATCCACGCTGTGGTGTAGTACAAAACCAAAGTTTGAAGTAATAAACGCTCAAACAGAAGTGGACAAGATGATATTTACTAGACGAATTCCCCTAACCTCTCTCACATTCAGTACATTCAACACAGCTGACCTGGCTGAAAAGGCACAGAGAAAATACTGACTGCTTTCTAAGTATTCTGATATCATCATCTGTGATGAGATAAACTTTTTAATAATCATGTTATTATATTGAGCAGACGATATTAGCTCATTTTCCAGCATATCCAGCACAAAAAACATCTGCCTTACGTATTTCATGAATGATCACATCAACAATCTGAGTCAGATCAGCTCTTCTCAAGACCCTGCAGTGTCTGCTACATGCATGTTTGAGAAAATTCTTATTGTCTTTGCATCTCATCCTGCTTGATAATCTCTCAGAATTTTTTTATATTTCCACCTCAGCTTGTTTTTCCATCTGAGCCACCTGATCTTCACAGCTGATTCTGCACAGGGTTGTTTGTTTAATGCAGTTTAATGGGTCAACATGTCGACTCACAGCTGCAACACCTTTTAGTTAAATGACGAGACTCCCGCAGATCACTGGTGCGTAGAGATGAAGTGTAAACATTCTTATCGTGGTTTGAGACATTCTCTACCGTCAGCGAGATGTTGTAGAATGTTTCGTTTTTCAGTCCAAAGCTCTGGCATTTAAAGTCACTAAAGGAATGATCTAAATCAGGTATGGATTGGTGTGAGATTTTTACTGTGGTACAACCTTGAGCATAAACTTAGAATAAAAACCTATACCATGATCATATTTCCAGTATATTGAAGTGCATTTAAGGTGTACTGGTTGTCTATAAGGATGCCTCTGTGAGATGTAGAAGTGAAGACTCTGATAGACAGGCTTAGATTAATAAAAATAGTATTTATTACTAACAAGCCCAATTTTATAGACTGGTGCACACGATCTGGAGGGAACCAAGCCAATAAGAGTTTCCCCCAAAAGCTACAGTCACCCTGTGTCCTTATAGGAGTGCAGGTAGCACACACAGCTTCCCATATTTGACATTGCTATGTTTAACCATCACTTGTGTACACTGAAGCTCCAAGCACTGGTCTTCACCAGCACACATCTCCATATGCGGCCTGCAGCTCTGGACTGTGAGGATATGCAACATACATACAGTTCCTTCTGGGTCACTCTCGGCATAAAGGCTTTTGTCTTAGATATGTTACTGAGACATAACCTGTTTTCAGACACTACAATATAAAAAGAAAAGCCACAAATTTCAGCATGGGATGGCTATCAAGAAGTTGTGAATGCTTATGAATTCACAACTGTAAAAATTCAGATCTTTTCTGCATACTGTTTATATGTTTACTTTTCATTTTATGTAGCAAATCAAAAATACCTTTGTATTGACAACGGTATTGCATAATTTGTCTTTAGACACACAAGGTCTAATGATATCCTGTTCTAAATTGAAAAGCTTGAATATGGCATTGGTGCATTATTTGCAGCTTTAGCTCTTGTGGAAAGGCTGTCTACAAGGTTTAGGAGTGTGTATATAAGAATTTTTACAATTCCTTCTGAAGCACATTTGTGAGAGCAGACACTGATGTTGGAGGCCTGTCTCACAAGCTCTGACCTAATTAATCCCAAAGTTGTTTTTTTTCCAGAAACCTTATGTTTTGCACTGGGGCACAGTCACATTAGAATAGGAAGGGACCATCCCCAAACTGCTGCGACAAAGTTGAGATCATGAAATTTTCCAAAATGCCTCGATATGCTGAACCATTAAGAGTTCCTTTTATTGTTATTAAGGGGTGGAGACCTACTTCTGATAAACAGTTCCACAACATAACTCCCTCTGCACCACACATTACACTTGACATTATGGAGTTGGGGAAGTGACATTGCCGTTCTCTGCAGTGAAGCATGATTCACTGCAGAGAAGACATCTCTATTGCCCTAGAGCCCAGTGGTGCTGTGCTTTTCATCAATGCATCTGACTCTTGCAATTAAGGTGGTGATGTAAGGTGCTTACCCCTGGGAACCCATAAAATGAAGCTGTCTGAGTATTGTTCTTGAGCCAGTCTCTATGTCACATGAACTTTGGAGGTCTCTAGATAGTAACTCTGCAGAAAGTTGGTGACCACTGTACACTATGCACATCAGTATCGACTAACTTCACTCTGTGATTTTACAAGCCTTACCCCTTTGTGGCTGAGTTACTGTTGATCCCAATTACTTTAACTTTCTTACAATACCACTAACATTTGACTATGGCATCTTTAATTGCTAGGAAACACCACCACCTATACCTGTTGTATACCATGTTGGTATAGTTGGCATCACTGCCTCCTGAGAATGACCCATTCTTTCATAAATGTGTGCAGAAGCGGTCTTCATGCCTTGGTGCTGAACATTATACACATTTACTATTATACACTTTTGGCCAGAGAAGTGATTGGAACACCTGAATTCAATAAATTGGATTTGTTATCTGTCTGAAATGTTTCTCTTATTGCTGTAATACAATAAAAACTTATTATTTTTACTATATAGTACAAAACAGTGAGAATATAATATCTCATATGTATTAGTAATATTTGCGTAATTTGTTTGTCTTTTGGTTTTGATATATACACTTAAGCACTAATAAATAACAAAAAAAACCCTGCTAAATTTCATAGTTTTCAGGTATGTTTTTCACTCTGACACTGCTTTTGATAAGAATAACTCAATTAAAACAAGCTGATTAATTAGCTGGGCTGTCTGCTAAGGTAGAGACTCCAGTTGGCTTCCTGAGTAATAAGTGGGACTCCTTTAGTTTAGTTCTTTAGTTTGGGGGTGGGAAGGCTGGTGCCTATCTCCTGTCATTGGCCGAGAGGTGGGTTACACCCTGTCCAGGTCACCAGTCCATCACAGGGCAACACAGAGAGAAAGAGTAGAGAACCAAGCACACTCATACCTAAGGGAATTTAGAGACTCTAATTAACCTACGTCAAGTTTTTGGACTGTGAGAGGAAAGCGGGTAGCCTTGCCATTGCCTTCCTGTGCTATTCCGCTCAATTCAAATCTCGCTTACAGCTTAGTCTGGGCTTTCTCCCATTGACTTGGATTCCTCCAGTAGAATTTCAACTGGGCCAATCAGTGAACAGAAGGAGAAGTTGTGAACGATGACATCGATTTTCTGCGGTGTTTTAGCATTGTAGTCAGCCTATAGTTTTAGCAATGGCAGCGGAGGAAGTGAATGAAGCTGTTAAGTCCATGTTGGCCATGCTTCTAAATATTGAATTAACATTAACAGCCATCTTATTCAGCCTGGCACTTTTCTCTTTGCAGTGGAGGATGGTTGTTTATAGCGCAGGCGATTTCCGGTAAGCTTCATAGTGTTGAATTGGTGAATGGACAAACATTAGCAGTTGGTTAAAATTTAAAACCTCAACAGAGTCCATGCCTCCAGGAAGCAATCGTTTCTCTATAACAGAGAGGCCAGACCCTCTGTACCAAGCAAAGTGTGGTATAAGGGGCTAGAAGCTGGAGTGCTTAGAAAGAAACTATGCATGCATGGGAGAAAGATGCAAACCCAATCCAGAAACACCCCAGCACAGGATTTGAACCCAGGACTTTCTTGCTGCAAGGCAGCAGTGCTACAGAATACACTTTTATAACAAACTTACCTACAGTCCTAATGTACCTTTCTTATTATTTAATATTTTAACCAAAATACCCCTAATATTGTTTTCCAGAGTCTTCCTTCGACATTGGTAGAACATATTATGAGGCTAAGGAAAGGTATTCCGCCAGCAGCATATTGGCAAAGCAGTATGTCTTTAAACCATTATACTATGCAGGCTATATTACATATCAGTGTTATATAAAAGTAAAATGTTGAAGTAAACATAAAGGTTTAGAAAATAATGAGGAAAGGGAGGCGTTGAAGTTCCTTAACACTTGAAGAAACCACCCAGCTCGCACTGTGACTGCCTTGATAGTGCCCATTATATTCTTATACATAGCAAAAACTGTTGTAAACAGGACTCATCGTTTTACTCTTTCCCTTTTCCTGAAGTCATTCTTATAATCATGGCTCTAATTGCTGAAAATCCAATTAATAAAACTAATTAGTTTAAGCTGAACAAAAGTCTAAAGACAAGAGCCCGGCATAAATCGAAGTCAATAAGAAGATAAAATCAGATCTTGTAATTCACCTTTATATAGCCTCCCTTGGAACACACAGTCTGTCTCTGCTGGTCTGCAGAGAGGGAAAGTTAAAAGGCAGCTTGCGTTGTCCTCTGGAGATCAAGTATACAGAACATGCTTTTTGATTGGAATAAAGAAAATACTATGCTACATGATATCAGACTATTTAGAGAAATAATTTCTGGCTCGTCTCTTAGGAACTGAAAAAAAAAATCTATCATGATGAATGCGGCGCCAGTGGAGGCCTTTCCATTTCCAGCTCCACTGGTCACATAGTGACGCTGCTGCAGCTCCTAATCTATAGAGTGTGCTGCAAATAGCTGTGTAGCCTGTAAGTTTCCTCTTCTATTTATTTCGCTGTTACTGGCAGAAGGTTTGAAAGGATTATAAACACCCACTTTGTATCGACTATGCCAATAAGATGCAGGCAAAAATGTGTGGGGGCATATACTGATGGAGAAATTAGACCAAGAACAAGAAAGGAGAAAGAACAAATTAGGTGATAAATTTAGACCAAAAATTGTAGAAGAACTCTGTGCCTGGCTGGATTTCACAGTTTATACATTTATATAATTAGATTTTATGCTTAGAGCTGCATGTTGGCATTGCATGATTTGATATTGATCAGGATGTAATCATCACATTCTAAAACACATTTCGTCCACATTCTTTCAGAACACAGCCTGTTATCTGCACAATCTCTGTGTTTTTGTTGCCTAAAGATAACTGGCAGCATCTGTAAATGGAGCTACTTAATGTGGCTCTTTACACTGTGTTATTAGGCTATAACCACCTGCTGCTGGGCTGATTGAGGGCGGCTGTAGCTGTGATTAAGAGTGGAGCCTGGCCTGTGCTTTACTTGTTAGGATTATTACTTTGACTGTGTGTTTAGCACGACATGGCTGTGTTGTCTGAGGGTTGTGACTGAGCTGTGTATTGCTGAGCTCCTGCAGGGTTGTGCCTTAATGTGGTGTATGTACGGCAGGTTAAACTGTGTTTTTCCATGCAATCATAGCTGTCAGAATTATTGTATAATCACAGATATTTTACATAATCTGTTAAAAATAACTGTAAAAGCAGCTAGAGGAAACACCAGACCTCAATCTTCCACAAGCCTGACATCTTGCTGTTGTTGTCAATAATATCTCTCCTCTTGTAATGATTTTTAAAAGCTGTGTATCTTTACACATTAAGCAGTGGGAATGTTTTCAGCTCTTTAAGCATGTAATATAACTGGTGGCATGAGTTATGTAATGCAGCAGAAAAATGCTTTAGAAGACAAATGGGTAGTTAAAGCTGCAGCATGTAACTTTTACAAAAATATGTTTTTTGCATATTTGTTAAAACTGTCACCATGTCGTGGCAGTATGGTATGAGACAGATAATCTGTAAAAAGATCAAGCTCCTTCACCTCCTCCTTGAGATACGATTAACAAGAATGAAATGCAAGAAATGCACTGCTCCATACCTAAAACAACCAATCAGAGCCAGAAGGAAGGTCTTAGTACTCTCAATCAACCTTGTGTACGCGTTGCTAAATGTGCTACTGGTAAAGAAATGACTTACTGTTCCAGGAAAACTGTTTATCCGCCATCATCGGTGGCCTTGCTAACTAGCCTTAGCATTAGTGGCAGGCTATATTATGATCCAGCTTGAACATATCAGAGAGCAAGGGGGAGTGTGAGTGGCACTTACATAAAGGTGATTGACAGTGCTAAGACCCTCTTCCTGGCTCTGATTGGTTATTTCTGACTGAGTGGTGTATTCCTGCACTTAGTATTGGAAGCACTGGGAGAAGGCAGAAAAGCTTGATTTTTTTCACAGATTATCACTCCTATATTATACTGTCAGGACATAATGATAATTTTAACAAATATTCATTATTCAAATTAATTTTAAAGTTTTCTATCTAAGCAAACCCACCAGATTGGATCGCGTCGTTGACTTTCAGCATTCACTGTGAGAAGCATGTAGCGACAGTAGACAATTGCTTGCGTTATGTTGTTGACTTTCCAGCAATCCCTTATACTGAGCATGTATGTAGTGACAGTGGAGAGAAAAAGCTCCCCTTCAATAGGAAGAAACCTCCAGCAAAATCCACCATCACCTCACAGAGCCTGCTGATCATTTTTGCTTTTTACCACTTAGCAACCCTCTATATTATGTTCAGTCAGGCTAATTTCAGCTCTTAGCAGCATTCAAAATTTGGCAGAAATCTAGTCTTCTTTATGGAAGCTGTAGCCACTTCCTATTTAGTGGAAAAGGATTAATTAAAGCTTCCTGTAGTATTTGGAAAATGTTGTTTGAAGTTATTATCTATTAGAGAAAGTCTGAAACTTCTACAATGTCATGGAGAATTATTCACCACAGATACCCGTGAGTTTGTTTTCAGTGTGCACTTCTAAAATGAAATCAATTTACTATAGGAATGTGTTGAACAGTCATCCACGAGGATGCACACAACTTTTTAAGTGGCTCTGATAATACAACAGGGAGATATAGCTGTGTAAAATATTCTAGAGGGCACAGTTAATTCAAATTCCAGTATAATCCTAATGAGCTATTTGGGGGCTGACAAAGATCACACTTGTGTAGTTTGGAGCAAATTGGATCATGCATGTGACTTTAGAGTCAAGTGTATGCAAACGGTGAGGTATGGCAAGTTGCCACACCACCACACCTACACGGCCTAGCCAAAGTCACTGTTCAGTGTATGATTCATCATGAACTTATTATGTGTCATCAAAGACAGTGAAATTTGTATGAGTCTAAGTGTCAAAGGAGGACATCCACCATCAAAAAGTCACTTCCTGCTCTGAGAGGGTGGCACTAAAGTGTTGTCATGTAACATACAGCATGTTTGGTACAGCTCCAACTTTGTAGAATTTATTCCACCTTTGTATTTAATGGTGAGAAGTCAGGCTTTGAGGCTTGGCCACGCCCAAAGCTTTGCTTTGATGCAGGATAAAACTTTTGATAACTTTTGATCTTTAATGCCTCACAACTATACTGAATCAATTTGAAGTCTCAAAGTTCAAGCTCAAGGAGAAGTTTTCTCAAACATGTGTGTAAAAGAGAAAAAAAAAAAACGTATTTAATCTGACTTCCTCTGGGGCTGGACCATGACTCCAAGAGACTTTTTTTGTATGTCTTGAGAAGTTATGTATGTATACCGAATTTTATAATCCTAGGGGAAAGCATTGCCTAAGCTGATTGTTTTAATGCTTCTCAGGCAGTGTTCTCAAAGTCCAGTTCTGGAAGGCTAGTGTCCTGTAACTTTTAGCTGTGTCCCTTGTCCGACACACTTGAATTAAATGACTAAACTGCCTCACTAGCATGCAGTCAAGCTCTACAGAGCTCTGCTAATGAGCTAATATTGGAGCCAGGTGTGCTGAAGCAGAAAGACATCTAAACGTTGCTGGACATTGGCCCCTGAAGACTGGAGTATAAGATCACTGTTCTAGGCGGTGCTGTGGGGGAATTAGGCCACGCCTACTAAATTCTTGCATAAATATATTTTAGAGGCTGGATTAATATCCATCATGTTCAATTGGTGCAGATCAGATGATTATGTGGAAATTAGAGCCAAACTTTTGGCAATGGTGTGACATCAGACTTCGGCACACCACCACAGCCACATCTTCTTCGGAAAACTCTCAGTACTGAACACCAAGTTACATCAACTTGTTTTCTGTCTCTGGGCACAGTTTGATGTTGATTAGATAAAGGGAGTCAGATATGGACCTTCAAAAGTAAAACATTAGATTTCCTGTTCACAAGTGGCAGGACTTAGGTGATGTCACAGAATAATAATGTAAATGTCTTGAGTGCTGGTCCGTGATGACACACATAAAGTTGGGTGCAGTGCCAAAACTGTCGAAGTTATTACACCTTTGTGTTTTATGGTGAAAAGTCAATTTCTGAGGCTGAGCCAAGCCCACATACTTTGTTGCAGCAAAAACCTTTTTTTAAGCTTTGATCTCCAATGCCTTAAGACTATAATGGCAAATTCTCAAGTCTATAAGTCAAAAGCTCTAGAAGTAGATAGTTCAGATACAACGTGTATAAAATAAACAAAATGGCAGCTTTGAACCAAAATGGGCAACTTCCTGTGGGAGTTGGACCATGGCTCCAAGAGACTTTTTTGTAGGTCGTGAGACAGTACATATGTGTACCAAATTTCATAATCGACAGTCAAAGCATGGCTTGGGGTTTTCTGTTTTAATGCTTTTATGGGGTGTTGTGGAGGAATTTGGCCACCCCCACCAAATATTTGCATAAATATCTTTTAGGAGTTGGATTAATATCCATCATATTCAATTTGGTGCAGATCAGATGATATATTTGGAAATTAGTGCCAAACATGTGCCACGGCCACACCTCCTCGTCAAAAGTATTAGTACTGGAGATTAAGCTACACCAACTTGTCTTTTGTCACTGGGCACACTTTTGTTTTAATTAGGTCACGGGAGTCAAATATGGACCTTTTAAAGTAAAACATTACACTTCATGTTGCCAGGGGGTGTGACTTGGGTGATGTCTTCTTCTATTTTCAAACTGTTTATCTCTTGCAGCTAATGTTAAATTCGTGTTTCATTGGCAGGGATATGGTTGTATGCCACAGTTCAATGTATTGGATTCAGTTTCGTTAATCTTTTTTGTCAGCGCTCCAGAAACACCACTTCTTAGCCATACATAATCCAACAAATAATGTTTTGAAATGATCAGTTACTGACAACGACATGTCATGTAGCCATGGAAGAAGTGAAAGAAGGAGGCAGTTTGGCATTGGGCTCACCACACTGACAGTCTGAGGGGAAAGTGGTCGTGATTTTCCACATTAAATAGTGACACATTGCAAAATGCTTTTCAATTATCTGCCAAAAAAAAAGCTTTAAATGTTTGGCTAAAAATTGTGACTTCTGCCTTTTAGACCTTTTTTGACTGAAATTTAAAGGCTGCATTTGATGTGTCAGACAACTCTTGATGTGTCAGACAACGCTGACAATTCGGTGCCCTGTTTCTTTGCAAAGTTTAGGATTTACAGTGGTGATGAAGTATTGACAAAAGGGAGTACTATTTTTTACTGTGTTTGCAGGTGGTTACTGTCTTCGTCACTCTAAGAACTTGTTTAGAGGTGGAATCAAATAGTGAGTAAACAAACTTCTAAATTGCTGTTAACTTTGTTGCTGTAGCTTGCTGCAGAGAGAACAAGGTTTCTTGCAAAACACCCGTAATTGAGTAGATATTAGTAAATGCATATAGCCCTGCACTAAATAGCTGGTAAAGTAAAATACTTTTATCTTGCCATTTCTGTGCCTCTAATGTGGAGGGAGGTAAAGATTAGAGTGATTGCAAATAAGCCCTCCAACTTCAAACCCCTTGGCGCTCATTACCAAAAATATATTTTCGCAATTCCTTTTAAAAACATCCAGAAAACTGGTCAGCAACTATAAGAAGGGTTTAATTGCTGTAATTCCAATGAAGTCAGAGAAGGCTATGATTCATTTTTGGCACATCATTTTTTGTTGAAAATGTAAGAGATTTTTTTAAATTGATGTTCATTTTACATTGTTTATCTTTCAAGATCAGAGATGTTGGCTAAATGAAGATAATTTTAAATCAAAATCCTCTAGGAGTATGAATAATTTTGGGCTTAAGTTCTTTACTGAAAAAAATGCTATGGATTTTAACATTCTTTTTATCATAATTTTTATTGTTATCACAATAAATGCCACAAAATATTTGGATAAAAACATAAAGTCCATTATTGCCCATCTCTATATCCAACTAAATTTTTCTCATCCTGACATCCATGGTTGTCAGAAATCACACAAGGCATCACATAATCACAGCATCATAGTCAAACAGAAGTGCATGAACTTCACAGCTTTAACTGTGGACTAAAAGAGCATCTGCAGCCTCAGCTGTGCTAACAGTCTGTTTGTGCTGTTCTATAGTTTGGCCTTATGAATGGAGAAGTGTACACAGTGTCATTCTGTAGTATCTGCTCACTAATTCTGTTAGCTGTGCCATGTTTACTCAGGACAAATGGAACCTTTTCTTAGATTTCGTTTTGCATGAAATTGAAGTTGATGAGGAGGCCCCAGTGAATGTCCTGGTTATATTTTATTCAAGGAAATAGTGGATCCCCCTCCAGGTTTATGAGATTGGTTAATCATAGTAGGTTTTATGCTCTTTGTTGAAACCAAATCCTGCATTTAATCAAAAAAGTTATTGTGCATGAGCCTTCTTATAAGCCCAGTGCTGGAAGAAGTGTTCCATCACATAATTAAAACAACCAGAAATGTGTAAAGAGAGCTTAAAAATCCACAGCAGTTCTTTATCCATTCTCTGTATTTGAATGCTGTTCTGTTCAGGTCCAGGATGGCGTTTTTTTTGGAGCTTTGATAAGAGCGGAGATGAATCTGCTTTATAAAGAAACACTTTGGGATCGATGATTCTTTTCATATTCCAACAAACCTTCATCCAGCTGATCCCGAGAGCTATGATCATGACAACCCACCGACAGACATAACATGAAGGTCACCTGCACAACATTGTTAATGTCGGAAGAACACAGACATCTTTTACATCAGCTAAAAGGTTGAAAATGGTTACATTAATTGTTGGAACAGACGCTGAATGTGGAGCAGGTATTAAAGGCTGCTGCCACAGACTGCATTGAAAAATAGCTGAGATTTTATGGTATAAGGGATGTGCAGAGGTTGAATATTTTAACACAAGTGTGTGACTAAATTATAGACTATCCTGTTTTGGTCTTTTTGTTAAGCTCATAATATTTTGGAGTTGCAAATTTACCTTAAATGATTAGATGAAGCTAATTTACCAATTTTTAAACTTACCAGTTTTTATCATGTGGGCTTCAGCAGTATAACACTAAGTTCTAAAGCTGCAGTATGTAACTTTTACAATATGTTTTTCTTTTATTTAACATTCGATAAAACTGTCACTATGTTGTGACAGTATAGTATGAGACAGATAATCTGTGAAAAAATCTGATCCATGTGGTCCTGCGGCCATCTGCAAAAATACACTGCTTGGTCAGAAATAACCAATCAGAGCCAGGAGGACTGTCTTAGCTCTGTCAATCACGCTCATGTACGTGCTGCTCACTCCTTCCTCTTTGCTCTCTACCGTCAATGACAGCAGATGAACAGTTTTCCTGTAACGTAAGTTGTTTTTCTGCCATTAGCACAATGAGTAGCGCAGTGTGATTGACAATGCTAAGACACTCCTAGCTCTGATTGGTTGTTTCTGACCGGGAGTGGTATATTTCTGCAGATGGCAGTAGGACCACAGGGAGGAGGCAAAGGAACTCGATTTTGTCACAGATTATCTGTCTCACATTATATTGTCATGACATAGTGACGGTTTTAACAAATATGCCAAAAAATATTGTTTATAAAAATGACATACAGCAGCTTTAATTTGTGATATATTACATATTAAAATAAAGAGACCAGCAGAATAAGTATTTTTCAGGGTTTGATCTGAAGTACAACTTCACAACCAAATAGAGCCTTCAGAGCAGATCAGGGAATATCTGATTCATGTTTTGGACCTGATTATTTTATACTTATGACAGATCTATGGCATGAAGATTAACTTTCACATAACACTTAACATATTTGTCCAAGATTTTCACATACCTACAATTCCAACGTTTTAATGCTCAACATGTTTTTTCTTCCTATAAACCATCAAACCTACTTCAGCATTGGGTTTTCTGTCAGTTAATAGTCAGATTGATATTCTGGCAAAACCTAGCAAAACAACTTAGTTTTATGAGAAACATCTTTCTTTCATTAAGAGAAGACTAACGATCAGCTTAGGAATGCTAAAACTGGCTACTAGTTTTAATTGTAAATAATTAGGTTAAAATATACACTCCCTAAATCCCTGTGTGACTTAAGGGTTGATCTGGAGATAGTTTTATCTATTATTGTAAATAAAACAAAAAATGTCTCAGTGTTAACATTAAATATGATTCATCCTAGGGTAGCTGCACAAAAATACACTAAGACTTGTTTGTGTAATAGCTGACTAAAACTAGGCTTAGGGCAGCATGAGATCCTCACAGTATGATATACTTGATTACACAACAGTTTGTTGAAATCACTATAACACAAAAATTTCAAAGACAAGATTGTGATCACTTTTGTTTAAAACAGACAAAAGTTACTGCTGCTACTATAATGTAACATACTGACTATTATGGTTATAATAGTGCTATCTATAATATTTATGTATTGGTAATATGAAACATAGACACAAATGGAGAGTGAGTCAGAGTCACATTTACTCTTGACCATGATGTGTTTCATCTAGGTCACTTTAAGGGATGGAGTGTTTTCTAAGATATGCTTTGTGGTAAAAGACCTAAGCAATATATGGAATAAACACCTGCTAAATCAATCTGAATAACTGGATTGTAAAGAATATTGTCTCTTTCTGCAGTTATAATCTTTAAGGAGTGATAGCAGAAGTCTAATGAGATGGTATTATCTGTTAATTATTCAGGCTATCTGATTGGGTAAAACCTTCAGTCTGCTGGTGATCCACTGTTAGTTTGCCAAATGAACTTTCTAAACACCTAGAACTTACTGGCAGAATGCAGTAATAGATGGGGGAGGGGGAGGCTCTGGGATACCCCTTGCTTGAAAGAGTCATAAAAAGCACTGCTCTGTACTGAACCTTCTCTGGCATTGTGCTAAAAGGACTTTAAACCGTAGGAATGGCTTGAAAATTGAAGTGGTTTTTCAAAGCTCAGTATACCTTGTAGTGGTAACCGGTCCATACCTGCCCATGCCTTGAATGAGCTGCCAGAGTGAGGAGTGAATGAAGAGTGAATGAGTGAAGAGTGAAGAGTGAATGGCAGAGTGAAGTGGATGAAGAAATAAAAGGTAACATCAATTTAAAAATAGTATTTCATCAAAAATTCTTGTCTGGGGTGACTAGCCAGAGTTTTTATAGTTTGTGGAAATTCTTCATCTTTGTCTGAATCCTGTCAACTGTAAACTAAATAACGGCATCAATTCTGACAGATGCTTTGATTAGCTAAACATATTTTGACATGCAGTCACAGGTTTCAAGTGTTTTAGCTGGTCTAGGGATGATTACTGTTGCAGACAGAGCTGGTGCTGGTAACAGGCATTTAGGAACACTATCAATATTGCCAGGAGGTTACTAAATGGTGGAATAATTCTAAATTTTACCGTTTTTTAAGAAGACTAAACCATGGTCGTGGTTTAAACGTTTGTGTAACATATGCAGATTTAGCTATTTTGGGTTCGTGGCTCAGGAGGTTGGAAAAAATCTCCAGACCTTAGAAGCTGTGCAGTACTGACAAGGCTTTAAGAATCTTAGCTGCGGTAGCTAATTAAAGCTGCAAAAGCACAGCAGATCACAATTATAGTCACACATTCGGTAACGCAAGGATGATTATTGACAGATTGATCCAAATTAACAAAAGGGATTTTAGTTTCAACATTTTTTTTTTCCATCTTTCATCAAGTTATTTTGCTCTGTTTCATTGAACTAGAAACAGGTTACTCTCATGTTATTCCCATTCACTTTCAACTGTGCTTCATTAATGTTAAAGACCTGTCTTGGTTTTGGTGATATGAGTAGAGAATCCCCAACTGTGAGAGGCATGACTCACCGTTGCCAAGATACAACCAAAACAAAATGACATCTTTAACGTATCCTGAAAATGCATGTCAATTCACCTTCAATGTTTACAGAAGTTAGTACTTTAACTTTGATGACCCATTAAAGAACTAGAAAATATCACACTCTACCTCACCTAGATTGTGGTTTATGATACAGACTAAGGAGAACCCAGAGAAGAGGTCTCTGACCGTGAAAACTTGTTGGATACACTTAACAATGTGCAACTGATTTTGTTATGCAGATTTGACCAAAGCACAATTTGTGATTAGTCCCAGTGTTTAATGCTGTGTCTAATTTCTGCAGCAGAGCTCTTCCCACAACTTCACAGTTAATGACCACTCTGCAGTTTTATTCTTGCAGATCTTTCCACTCAGGTATTTACAAGCCATTTTATATTCCCAAGTCAGCAGTGCGCTGCATCACTCACAGCCTCTCTTACCAGTCTGCGATAAAGTTCAGTCTAACTGATTAAGGCTGTCATGTTACAAAATGACAAATAAATGACAAATAAATAATTTACAGTTATATCAGATTACCATTTATTAATCTTTTTCCAGTTTCATGTTCCTGACAGCTCTTTATAATAAGCCTAGTAACCATTTCATATTTAGATAATTTGACAAAAAATTAGTTCTAATAAGTAGAATAGTCATGCTTTTTTTTGTATCAGCGTGTTTGCCTGTTGGTCTCTTGAAATAGAAATTATCTTATGCTAATATATTTTATTTAATTAAACTATAGTGTGCCTTACTATGTTGTTACAGCAGTTAGAAGGTCATTATGTAAATGTGGACTGTGCAGGCATCTGTGCAGTGTTTGATTGTTTTCCTCATACAATAATATTTTGAATTCTTTCCATATATTTTACTGCACCGAGTGTTTCTTGACCATAAGAGCAATTATTTTGCATGGTTTTCTGCTGTGTCTCTGTGGTAGTCCTGTAATATGACCCAATCTCTCCACTGCTGACAGTGAAAATCTGTTAACAAAACCTAGTAAAAGTGTCACTAAAAGGGAGGCAGGGCTGAATCCTCCAAAGATTACCCATAGTACTTTGGGACGTTGTGCCTGTATGGCATGCAGTTTTAACATAAAATCGGTTTTGTCTGACAATCTGTAATTACGTTCCAGATATCTAAAAATTTGTTTTGACAAGACACAACTACATTTCGACTGTCCTGAATGGTAATTTACGATATCTGAATTTACATTCTGACTAGTAAGAAGAACAATTCAAGATTTATTCAAATACATTTTGACAGTTCACAATTCCTTTCAAAATATCTCAAATGACATTTCTGGATTCGTCATTATCACACATCCGTAATTATAATTCAAGATATCTCAAATGCAATTATGACTAGTTAGAATTGCATTTTTAGATATCTGAATTAACCCTTAAACAGACAACATGCACCAGGAAGTACTTATTCTTTAACATCCTTTATGGGGTTTGCTGGAAGGTTTTTACTAATCAAGTTAGCATTTATCAAAAGGTTTGTCTGGTGTCAAAATTTCAAAATACTACATAAATCTGGGACATTTTGACTAGACAAAATAATTATTCAAGATATCAGTGATGTCATTCTGATTAGTCAGAATGTTAATTTAAGATATCTGATATAGAAAACCCATCTATGTTCAAGATATATCTTATTTATTTGGGGATATCTTAAAAGGAATTTTGTCTTGTCAAAATCACAATTCTAGATCTCTTAGTTAGTTTTGCCTACTCATTATTTGCTTTCAAGATATCTGCAATTTAATTTGCACTAGTCAAATCTATATATCTGCTATCTAAAAATACATTTAAGATATCTTGAACAATAGTGTCATTCAACCTTGTCAGAACAAAAATTGAGATATCTCAAATTTACTTCATGACTAGTCGTAATTTAATTGTTGATATCTAAAATATATTTTTCAGATACTCAGTAATTCATTGTAGATATCTTGAATTAAAGCTTCCATACAACTTAATGGTAAATTTGATTTCATTTATACTAGTCAGAATGTAATTAGAGATATCTCAAATAGTTATTTTTGTCTAGTCAAAATATAACTAGAGATATCTCAGTCACAAACCAATTTCAGATATCTGGAATATAAGTGTGGTGAAGACGATTTTATGTTAAAACGGCCTGCCATAGAACTTTGGCACAAGCAAAGCCACCGACATCGCATGCAGCATCGGCTGTTAAAACAAGCATCATTTACTGGTAGACCAGAGGGAAAACAGCTCACAGCTTACTGGCCACCATGTGTGGAACAGAGAGGCTGCTTCTCATAAACATGTCCAAATTGACACCATTATTTTTGACAGGGTGCCATTCTCTTTTCTAGTATTCATGTGATTCTGTCTGTCCCTGTCAACATTAAATAGTCAAAAAGAGAGACTTCAAAGCCACATTTTGGCGAGACACACTGCTTTGCTGGTAGGGTTGGACATAAAATGAAACACTGATCATGAGAAAATCAGAATAACAGGATGAAATGCAGATTTTATAAGGGTTTATTTCTCCAGAGTTTCCTGCTGCTGGTGGGTGTATTAGCAGTTATGCATGCTCTAAATGTACAATACCATGAAAATGTATTTGCCCCCTAACAGAAGGCTTCTGTTTTTGCTTTATTTTTGGTCACACTTATACATAGTGGAACCTATGAATGAGAATTCATCTGAATACTACTAATTCCAAATACAAGCAGCACATTTCTGCTCCAGTTACAAATTTTCCAACCAATATGAATGTGCAGGATGTTGTTTGCAAGAATGTGATCCAGAGCACAGGCCAAACTACAGAGCGTCTCTTGCCACCCTGACTTTGTTATGCAGGTATACTGTACGGTTCTCAAGTGGCAACTACACGTACGCTCTTTCTCCTCTGTTGCTTCCTTGCTTTTGCTGTGCCTCACAATCAAAGCAGTTCCTGAGCCATCAAAGAACTGCGTGCAATGTTTGAAAACGTGCAAAGCTTCTGTGCGCAGCATCACCCCAAGAGAAACTCTGAACAGCTACAATGTTTTGGGACTTTTCCTAACATTTGGAAATGTAGGCACAGCCAAGTGTCAATGAACTGCTTTCTTTTTAATTACAAGGCTGGAGATAGTGGCGGGATTTCTGCCAGAGTTTTTAGTGTAGTGGTATTGACCTTTTTCAATAGAAACTGTCTGTTGAAACAAATTACATTTGTATTCAAAGGTTTCACTTTGTTTCAGATCACTTCAATTGACTTTAGTTATATAGTGGCAATTCACAATAAATGTCGCCTCAAAGCCTTTTAAAAATCAGACATCGAGTTTAGATATAGAAATACGTGGTCAGTTCAATCCAACCATTTAGAGAGATTAAAAATCAATTACATACAATCCAAATTGCTCCAAATGATTAAATAATGCACTCATCATAAATCAATTTTAATCGGACAAAGACAACCTAGGCAAATATAGTTTTCAAATAACTGTTTCATTTATTGATGGGGTAAATGCTATCCAAACCAAACTGACTCTTTAAACAAGCATTTTAGCCTCACTGGTGCCTGGGCTGTTATGACAAATTATATGTTTTTATGATGTAGCTGTTAAATGTTCCTTCAACTGTATTTTTTTATGTGAAGCACTTTGTGATTGCTGTCTGAGGAAGGTGCTATATAAATAAAATTTACTTACTGTTAAAAGTAACTTGTCTTCAAGTGTTTGAGATAGATGAGATAGCAGACAGTCAGTCTTATACTGTATGTGCTTAAGCTGAAGGTCACAAAATGATGGCAAGACAGTGCCAGACCATCACACTACCACCACCTTGTCGGTATAATGCTCGTTTTCTGAAATGCTGTGTTAAACCAGATTAAATTAAAACACACTTTCTAAAAAGAAGAAAAAAAATTTTTTTTCACGTATCAATCTGCAGAAGATTTTCCAAAAATTCTTGGGTACCATCAAAATATATTGGAAAATGTGATAAGGGCCTTGTTATTCTTTTGGGTCAGCAGGCCTCAGAACACTCCCATGGCAGTCATAATGCCCAGTCTCTTTGTTAAATCTTGAACACTGACTTTGAGACCTGATGTGCTTTAGATATCGATCTGGATTGTTTTGTGACCTTATGGATTTGTCATTGAAGTGCTATTGGAATAATTTTGACAGACATTCCTAGGAAGCTGCTTTGCTTCCTGTGCATCACTGAAGTCCCAAACTCATAGAAATGGCATCAATACCTTTTCCAGCCTGATAAATGTCAGTGACTTTATTTCTCACTCATCCATTGAACTAAACCCTATGTGAATACAGACAGGAACAAAATGAATGCAAACATTTCTTAGAATCCTTTTCATCTGTTCTTGAATTTCTTTCAAACCAGGCAAAATGTGTTGCTTTTTAAGTCAACAAGTACTTCATGTTGCCAGGTTCTCTTTAAGTGATCCCTTCTTTATCCTGAAGTGAAACTGTGGTTAATTGAAATGAATTCATGATGTAAGATTTTAGTCTGGTTATCTTTGTTTAATTAAAAAAAATAAATAAATAAAAAAATAAAATCATAATTTGAACCATTTAGGTGAAAAAAAAAAAAATCTGCAAGTGACAAATACTGTTTCGGAACACTATGTTCACCAAAGACCTAGAAGTTTGTAAGGATTGGAAGACATGTACCTCAGCTGTCACTAGACTGCGTAGAATTTTAGTCAGCCACATTTGCTAATGCAGACATGATCATTACTGTGTCAAATAATGTTGATAATGTTGACTAAATGCTAACTGAGACAGACCTAATCAAGAGAAGAAAGAGAACAACAGTACTATCGATTCAGTAATTACAAATTCAATCCATGCATACTTAGTTCATAAAAATGAAATATATCATTTGTGTTTACTCTGAACAGATTCGTATACCATGTTTTCAGAACTGCATGGGTGTTGTTGCTGTATGTAAAACAGTTTAAGGGCTTTGACAGATCCCAGAGTGGTAGCTGAAGGATGGCTTAGAAGTTAATCAGCACAGACCACAGAGTCAATATGAAAGAGAACAGTCATAGTATTCTGCTAGTCTCAGAGGCAGCTGGCTGCTTTAACACAGCACTGCTGTGAAGATGGAAGGATCCAGCAAAACGTTTGAGACAGAAAAAAACTCTAAAACATTAAGTTTAATTCTAAAAGCCGGAGATGGTAAAAATGACACAGACAGGATCTTATACTATAAATTGTATAATGTCTGATTTTGGATCTGAATGTCAAGAAATTATCCAATATAAACAGCAAGTATGCAATACAGTAGACATTTTGATCACACTCTCTAAACAGATTAAGCATACCATCTTAAACTATTAAAAAAGCTTTTATTCTACCAAGAAACTTTATAGGTGATTTTCTGCTCTACTTTGTGCAACTCAGTCAAAGCATTCAAACTAATTTTGGCTTTTGACCTTATTTCACACCAGAGGGTATCAGATGTGATCTCCATGGTTCTCAAAGTTTGGCAAAAGTCTCGCTAGGGGTACTTCTATCTGCTCAAGTGCATTGATCTTTGCTTCAAACAGAGCTACTTAAGAGAAGTGCAGTGGAGAACATTTCAAGAACTTCTACTATAAACTGAAGCAAACATCAGTCAATCAAGAGAAACTGCTGGTGGATTTCTTCTTTACCTCTAAATTCAGACCATGAGATTGAGAATGACACCTAACCAAACTCAACCATGTTCCAGATGCAAGTTAAAACATGTAGGCTAATTTATGTGCTCTGTAACAAGCTAAATACTACTGGATAAATAGTGTGCTTCACTGAATCTTTGTTTTTTAAAAGATAAAAATTTGGACTTCTGACTGCGAATGCTCTGATTAGAAAGCGCAGTCCTTCAACCAAAAAAATCAGTACCAATGGATATCAACAGTATGTTTTTCTTCATTTTTGTCTTTAAAAAATAGAAATAACAATAAGAACCCTTTTGTGTTATTGTTTTCAAATGTCAGTTGGTTTGTGGGTACTCATATAAAATATTGGGAACCACTGACATATGTGCTTCTTATTGGCCACAAAATTTTCCTGAGTCTCAGCAGGTCCTGCCAGTAAATGTCTACATTTAAATGTAAGGACCAACTTACCTTTTGATTATTGACACAATAAGCTTGTAATCTTGTTTAATTAATCAGTCATTGTTGTTTAGTCTCTCTTTGTCATTCTCCAAGTATTCCCTTTTCTGCATCGAGCTGTAAAATAATAAGAATCTTCCACAGTGATTCAGTATTCTGGAGGAAAATAAACCTGTTTCCTATTTCAGCGGCTTCCTGAATGAGGGCTAAATAATTCACAGTTTTATCATCATTAAAGTCATCGATAAATCACGCTGCAGGCTGCCTGTAAATGCTGGCAGGTCCCTTCAGATTAGTTTCTAGCTTCAGAGAAATAAAGTGCTACAGTAAAGTGGCCCATGTTTCTCAATCATTTGTATTGATGTGCACTTCCTGAATTCCGCCGACGTTCAGAGCTAATTGTGAACTGATACCTCTGCTCTACTTGGACTATCGCTAAGCAGAGGTCACCAAGCTGCATAGCCTGTTAGTCCAAGCAGGGTATCATATGAAGCTTTGTCAATACCACACAGAGGTCTGAGGCCACTCTGATACCAGATACTATCTCTGCAGCCTTTGATATTATTGACTCTGTGGTCTCTGTGTTGATTAACTTCTGCACCCTCTTCCAGCAGACTGCCTCTCTAGGCTCTGTCGTAGCTCCTAAAGAACGCTACATATAAGCTTTTAATCAAATTATAAGTGCCATATCTCAGCTTTAGTAGGTGTCCCCGTGCAAACACAAGTATGTTGGTGTTTCAGTCAGATCTGACCCATGAGTGTGCAGGCTGGGGATATTCTTTAAAAATAATATTCCACTAAATATCAAATATGATGTTTCACTTCGTGTTTACTTTGTGTTTCCTTTAAAAAGCTAAATGTTGCTTTATGTATGTTTTATGTGATTTATGGTGTGATTTAGTTTCTGATACTTTATTTGTATTTACTTTTAATTTACATACTATTTGCAGTTTATATTGTACAATTATAATAGAAAACAGGTGGTGGGATTTTAAGAGAGTTGTGCGTCACATGCCTACAAACACTGATGAGGTCACACAGAACATGTTTAGCTATCATTGCAACAGATGGTACAATAAGGTCATAAAACCAAGGGTGTACTTAGTTTTTTACAGAATGCTAACTGTGGGCTTTTTTAAATTGGAGGTTATATTCAGCTAATTTTTCACTTTCACTTTTTTTCACTCATCAGTAGTGGCAGTTCGCATCTTAAATGCAGCAATGGAAATAAATAAAGATCCAGAAGAACCAAAAACACCAGAAAAATCTACTATTTTATTTTAGACAGTGAATCAGTAGGAAGAGAAAATCTCTAACAGTGGTGAAACAGACAATATACCTCATATTTCGAACCATCAAATAGAAACGCCAAAAAAAAAATCTTATGTACTAGTAGCACAAATATAACATTTGAAGAAGAATCATATAACTGAAGGGGCCTACATTCAGAAGTTAAAACTATGATATCAGTATAAAAAAGATAAAAATTGGTGTGACTAAAACTATTTTTCACATGTAGGGTAACAATTTTCCTCAAGGATTCAAAAAACCTGGCTTATTCGGAGCACAAACTTGTCATTTAAACAGGATGGCACAAAGATTAACCACCAGCTTCATCTTACAGAAATTACAGCTATTATAAACATCACATAAATGATATTTGTTTTTTTCTAAAGTCATTGCATCAGCTGCAAATATGAATGTCATGGTTTCATCTTGGTAACAATTATCATGCAGCAAAACAGTTACTGTGAGCACCCAACCGCTGGGGCTCATTTATGCAACATATGATTCTCTAAGCCTGCGATGGACTGGCGACCTTTCCAGGGTATACGCCGCCTCTCGCCTGATGACTGCTGGAGATAGGCACCAGCCCCCCCTCACGACCCTAAAAGGATAAGTGTGCAAGACAATGGATGGATGGATGGATGGATGGATGGATGGATGGTTGGATGAGTCTCTAAGCTTTGTGCTTTGAAACTGTATTTTTGCTTTTTTAGGTTTTAATAAAATATCTTTGAGGTTATGTAAAAAGGGAGGCCAGAACTAAACAATAAATGTTTTTTGACTATTGCAAGGTTGAAATAAATTCGAGAATGGGTTTAAAAGAAATAAGCATGAATATCGGGGATCTAAAAATGTCTGGATATACTTGCTTTATAATGGTATTCAACAGAATATAATAGTCACATAAGAAATAAATTCATGTTTGTGACACATGGTCTCATTCAAGCAGAATGGACCAGGCTGCTGAGTAAGCAACTAGAGTGAGAGCTAAATGAAATCATAGAGCTGATGATTGTTATTTGGGAGGAAAACATGAAAAGACTCCCTGTTTAAAAGTCTTGTGTGTGATACAACTGTTGGTAGATTTGCCCACAGCCTTTAAACATCCTGTTTTATACATATTGCAGTTTCTCAGTAATCCATGGTATGAAATAGAGGGAAATGTATTTCTCTACTTCTGTCTGTTGTAAAATATCTACACTTTGTTCATCCACAGATTTATAACACAAGGCATGTGTTTTAACAATAGGACTACAACTAGAGTTTGAGAGAAGTTCATCCTTGCTTATTTGGTTTCTTTACAGAATTATAGAAAAAGATACTCACTCACTTGCCTCAATGACAGAGCCCATGATTTAAGAATATGAAAGAGACTGTAAAATATGGGCTTCATGGGAGGGTTCCAAGGCCAAAACCACATTTTTCAAAAACCTCTTGAAGATCCCCAAGAGTTTTGGGAAATAATTTGGAACTAATCGGTGGACAGAAGAGATGATATAGAAACTTTCTGGAAGGTGTGCGTCCTGTTTCATCTGGAGAAAAACAAACACCAACATTTAGAAAAAGAACATCATACCTACAGTCAAACATGTTAGTGGTAGTGGGATGCTCAGGGGTTGCTTTGCATTTTCAGGGACACACACTCATGACTTGCTGTACTTCCTGTAGCCATGAATTCTGCTTTCTAGCAAACAATGTCCAGCCATCAGTTGCTGAAGTGTCATATAGCAATGATCCAAAGCACATAGTGAATTGCTAGTAAAATGAAAAGTGTCGGAAGTTCTCGTCATGTTCTAAAGTTAAATCTGGGATAACTGCTGTGGTATTTGCTTAAATAGACTGTTCATGCCCTAAAGCCTCTAATATGGTTTAATGAAAACAATTCAACAACAGAAAAAATGTCCAAAAAATTTCTCCACTGTGCCTTAAAAGACTCATTGGAAGTTCAAGCAGATGTTTCCTGGCCACCATGGCACAACCAGTTAAGTTGAAGGCAATACATGTTTTTCATATTTGGCCAGGTTGGTTTGGATTGATTGATAATTTAATTTAAAAAAAAATCATTATTTGAAAATGTCATTTTGTTATTACTCAGGTTATTTATGTCTGATGTTAAAATTAGTTTCATGATCTGAAACATTTACATTTGACAAAAAAGAGGAAAAACTGAGGTTGGGGATAAAACCTTTTTCACAGCCCTACTTCTTTCTTTGTCTGTTTTTTTTTACTTTCAAGTTGCTGATTAATGTTTATAAGAAATCAATTTGAAGTAAGTTGTTTATCAAATTTTCAGTATCTAAAATATTTCAATAGTGTTTAAACCAAACACCACAAACTATATCATTCATTGTCAGTGTTTAAAAGACCATCTGTCTAATCCGAGCCAATTTCTAAGATAAATTTCCTGGAACATTACAGTGACTGCAGCCTTTTGGCCTTGATTAAATGAGTTGAGTACTTTTTACAAAGTAAAACTGCACTAATTGGGTAAATTACCAGGAAGCTTGTTTAGAACTTACAGTGTTAATTGTTGCCAGCTGAAGAGAAGTTGTTTGCATGATTAGAAGCTGTGATCTTTCGCCAACTTGATGACTTGTGACCAACCCCTGCTGCTGTATGAGGAAACCCTTCCCCTGTTGGGCCTTCCTCAAAGCTGCCACTGAGAGCTGAACTCTAATTGGGCAGCAGTAACTTTAATCTAACGGGTTTCATCCTGCCAGTGAAGAGGATCAGGGCAGACTGCTCATTCTAGCGCTGTCTTTTGCCTACAACTATTACATATTCTATTTTTGGAAGAATCCCTTTGGCGTGTTTTTTTCATTTCCAACTGTTTCAATATCCAAGCAGAAACTCAAACTTCATGATTTTCAGATGTAGAAGAGTCCTTTTGACTACGGCACCTGAAATATTCACCTATGTGCAAATAAAATTACTTTGTTGTGACACGTTTGTTGGCTTTTTTATGCAACAGCATCACTTTGCATGTTGGGAGAAGCTCTAACTCTAGCAGATAAGAAACAAGATGGATCTCTTCTTACTCCAACCTAAAGTGAAACCTACAGCCACACAGCTGTCTGCTTTCTGTGCCATGTGTCCTTGAAGATAATTTGTAAGTTAATTAAAAAGTAAGTATAATTAATAATAAGTTAATTACAGATTTTCTTTCTATGTGACTGATATCGATTAAATGATAAAGATGAGAACAAAGAGGAGTCTGAATTCTCTCTGAATCTAAACATAATTGCTATCACTGATTTGGGAAAGAATGACAGAAACCTTGTTTAATTTCTGAAATGAAAGCAGCAAACAATGAAAAGGTTTTTACTGACATGAAAGATAATCTTTGAAATGTTTCATGTTTTTTTATTGTCAGAAAATCCAACAGTGAGCAGGAATTGATCCTATTATCAAGGATTGCTTGTGTAGCCGACCCTGATGTTTCAAGCTTATTGCTCTGTGCCGTTGAGCTCTGGTGTTATCATGGCAGATAACTGAAAATATACCCGCAGACATACCCATACCCATGCACACACACCGCTCTATAAATATCAGAAGTGCAATGGTACTCAATTCATTTTGCGCTGTGTCTTAAAATCAACTAAAATAATGATTTATATATAAAAATCTGCACTCTAAAATTAGTCTACTTAAATCCAATTTTGGGGCTGTTGTAGCTCAAAGGATCACATCCTGCATTGTGTTGAAAATAAAAAACTTAAATAATGACATGTACTAATTTCAAGGCTTTGTTTGTGTCCAGTGGCCTGGACTATGAGCAGGTGTATCGTAATGTAATGTGGAGTGCTGGTTATCAACTTGGTAAATCAGTTTAGGGTTTTCCATATATGGACTTGTCAGTCAGTCATTTAAACTCTCTCCCCTTTGAGTCAGTCCCTCTGGGGATGAAGTGGACTGAATAAACTAGGAGACAGAGAGTAAATGAGTACTCCTCCAATTTTGGGAACAGTGTTTTCTATTACATTAAACTCTGTGGAACTTTGTAAAAGGCTCTTCTCCTGGGGTAGAAGAAAGCTGTTGAACTGTTCTCTAAAGGCTCAAGGCAGTGATCTCTAAGACTACTCCTGGCCAACTTCCCTCTGCCACCACTGGCCTTACATCGACTGCCTCCTCTAGGTGCACCTAGATGTGGGCAGAGCCTGCAGCAGTGGCAAATGGCTTTTTTACCCATTGTTTTGAATCTTCTGAAATTACTGCTGCATCCCCGAGTGCCACATGCCTCATGTGCTGAGTTCAATAAATAGATTCCAAATAAAAATGTTTTTTAAAGAAGATGTGTCTGTATTGGGCAACTTGTGTGGGACACATTGAGGAATCCCATTTGGGGCTGTAGCACTGAGGGGAAAAACACTTAAAAAAACAATATTTTGAAGGGATTTTAATACCATGGACTAGGAAAAAATAGAAATCAAATTGCAATAATGTTGTGTTAAAAGTTAATTTTAAATGGGAGACAATAGCAAAAAAACAGAAGGACATACAGTGGCTTGGAAAAGTATTCATACCCCTTGAAATTTCCCATATTTTGTTGCATTACAACCACAAACACAAATATATTTAATTGGAATGTATTGTGAAAGACCAACACAAAGTGGTATACAATTTTGAAGTTGAAAAAAAAAAAAATACACACGATTCAAAACATTTTTTTACAAATAAAAAACTGAAAAAAGTGATGTGCATTTATGTTTGTGGTTATAGTGTGACAAAATATGGAAAACTTAAGAGGGTATGAATACATTTGTAAGGCACTGTAGATTGGTCTCTTTGGTTTAAAATATGAAAGATTTGAAGACATTAAAAAATCCTGACTTGTTAAAATTCATCCCACTCTCAACCTTGCTGTCTGCAACAAAACTATGCAAAAAACAAACAAACAAACAAACAAAAAACACCAATACAATTCTAAGGGATCAAGGAGGTTTAACTAAAATAAAAACATCAAAACAAAACTATTTTTAAACGTTAACCATTCCTGCCTGTGCTGTTTGTGTGGCTGAAGAGGGAAAAGCTACAAACTGATTGGAAAAATAGCTGGAATTTGTTCCCATCTGCTGGACTTGATTGGGGCAGGTCCTCCTACATTTATTTATTGTAAACTTTGTGCATCCACTCTACAAATAGACAAAATAATAATAATAATAATAATAATAATAATAATAAAGGAGAGTGGACTGCTTTTTGAATCCTCCCTACAAGTTTATTTCTTACAACTAGATTCGTCATGTTCTAAGATAATAAATAGCTCTGCCAAGGATGAATAAACAAATTCCTGAATCCAGATTTTGATGAAAAACTAAATCAGAAGTTTATAATTTGTAGATTTTTGACCTTTGCTGCTAAAAAAAACAAATGAAGCAGAAATACTCTTGGAGTCCCAGATGTACGGATCGCGTTTTATTTATTTTTTTCCTTAATGTTCACATAACATTCTTTTCCAACAAGCAACATAGCCAACTCTTCGGTACAATGAATTAAACATAATGTGACAGAAGCAGAGACAATAAAAATGATCCATTCTTTATAGTTAATAATGCATAATAATGCTGAACTAATAATAGACAGCACTACATTATACACATGGTGAACTGCAGTGGATGAGTTATGTCAAGCTTAAATATATAAAATGGGTGTGTTTCTGTTCTCTTTCATCAGCATCATCTTTCATGAACCAAACATTTGAAGCCTGGGTGCCACAGATCCAGATAGTTTTATATATATATATACTGTGTCCATATTGGTTTATTTAAACATTCCAAACAGAATTCCAGACAAGCTTTCCCAGTTTCTCCATTCCAGTCTTCCAATTTTGTTATCCCAGAGACAGAAGAGTCAACATACATCTTCAGCTGGAAACCAATCCCTTGTGTGACTGAATGTTTCAGATTTAAAAAATAATTATGTGTTCTCCCTCTGCCACCACTGTGCATGTATTATATCTGTTCACCCGGATACAAGTGTGTCTTCATTTAGCAAAACGGAAAAAAAAATAAGCCCCTGAGGTCAGAGCACAGATCTAGAGTCAGCTTCAGAGGATTTGGAGTCATCCCACAGGCCTTGGAGTGCTTTGCAGACAAATCATCCTCTGTCCATAAGTCATCCTGAGTGTCACAAGCTGAGCTTTAGGCCTGGGAACAAATCTGTGATAACAACAGAGTCTGTTAACTTTCACTCCACTTACGCAACGTTTTTAACCCATGGCAGAACATGAGAATGTTGTTGCTTGGGTTCCTTTCCTTAAAGCTGTCAAGGCCTGACTATGTCTAGTGTCTAGAGTCTGAATGAAAGAAAGCTCACTTCAAAGAAAATAGAAACTTAAAAAGATGAGTGCAGATTGAAAGGTGGGAGAAATAAATGAGAGTGTGTGGGAAGCAAACAGTGGATCAAGGAGACTTTTTATAGATTAAGAGAGCTGTTCCTGAACAATAACCCCAGTGCATGCTGTGGTCTGTTAAGATGCCATGCCAGCACTTTCATTTTCCACATGAATATGTGCAACTGCACTTCAGCTTCAGCTGTAATTTGAGAACAGGAAAAAAAACCCGGCATGATCCACTATAGTCACACTTGAAATCAGGATTAGAAAAATCTCTTGGCAAAGGATGTGAGAGAAGTCAAGTCAGGTCGGCTGAAATTCAGCGGGACATTCTAAAAGCACACCAGATCACGCTGTCAGTTCTGCTGAGCTCTTGTCGGCCAGATGGATGTCCAATTGTAGCTCCAGATGTGCCCAGAATCCGTCTGAGCTCCAAACAGAGTGACACCCAAAAACAAAGGGCTGCCCCTCACTCAGCCAGACGACTGATTGAGAAAGCTGAAAGATAATTGTAATCAGGTTGCTGCCAGTTTTCATTACGATCTCATACCCAGGCCTTAATGCAGCTCAAACACACTGAAGGAGGCTGTTATAGGCTAGAAGGATCAGAGCGCAATAAAACTGACAGCTTTAGATCACAGTACTCCTAATCTGCTGCTGGTTGGATGTGATGTAATCTTACAATCTTGGATTAAGAACACACAAACAGAAAAAGAGGCAGAGTGTTTGTCTTGCATTGTCTTGTAAGGTTCTGCAGGGGTTAACAGACTGTTGCAGGTGCCTGGGAACAGAGGAGAGAAACAAAACTGTTATTTTCCCTGTTTTCTGCATTTAAACTCCACTGAAAGGTAGAGGAACACTTTGAACTAATGTGTAACAACGCCTAGAACGTTTTCCATAATTACTCTCTGCAGAGCAAATCCCAGTTTGGCAAGTTACATATGCAACGATATTCAAACCGCTCATATCTGACAATAACAGGTTCTGAAATGCGGTCTTTTTGTTTTGTTTTCCAGATAATTGCAATGGTCCTCTCGCATCAGCATTACCACACTCATCGTTTCAGAGCTCATCTCAGTCCTCAGCCAGTTATTCTGCCTTCTACGCTAAGCTCAACAGGAGAGATGGTGAGTGCATACGGCTTTATTTAGAGAAAAAAAAAAAAAACAGTCCTCTGAAAATATTTGCTCATCCTAAATGTATTCTGGTGTCTTTTGACTGTTTGAGAACTTAGAACCTTCTGTGCCCTATGAGAGTTCAGCTCATTTCCCCCTTATGCTTTTTGTTTGCTCTAAATGATTTTTATAAAACAATATGTCTGCAGGTAAACAGCCTTGTCACATTTTAAATTAAATATTGTGTTCATTTACAAATAAACTTTAACGATTCAGTTTTTCCAGTTATTTTTACCGCACAGTTATGCTTGTTTTCATTAGAAAACATGCAAAAAAGTTAATTTCTTCATGCTCCACACATGCTCAGTGCTGTTTGGGGATATCTGGGCTGGCGAGAGCCAGAGAGCAGCATTGACAGACTGCCAGTACATGACAGGGCCAACACAAGCACACACACACACGCACACATATGACTCAACTCAACTTAGTATTTAGATTAAGCCATCAGTGCCACCACCAAGCCACCTAAGTTGAAAAGAAAAAAACGACATAAAATATTGGCCTGACAAATCTTGAACTCATCGTGTGCTTATGGAAGGCTTGGTTTCTACAGGGAAGACAACCACCAATGTGAAACAAGTGAAACACCCATGATGCTTTATCATAATTTAAATCAGGATCCAAACACAGTTTTATGTCCTGAGCTGGACTGACAACCTGTCCAGGCTGACCCCGTCTCCCGTGTACTGACTGCTAGATTTCAAGCCCCGTCTCATTTTATTGGATTATCTTACAAATAACTTTCTTTACAAAATCACTGGTGTCACATTTACTGGCACTCCTAAATGCTTCTTTAAAACAAATGACACTCCAGTTTTTTAAATTTGTTTTCACTTTCTTTTTAAGTTAATCAAAACATCCATAGTATCATGATCCCTTATTTCATTAGACTTTTGCTTCTGTTATTTCTTTGTGTTGATTTTTTATTTCCCACCTGTTAGCTCGGTTATTTATTTGAATGGTTTTTTTTATATTTACCATTTATTTTCATCTCTCCATTCTAGTTTATTCCTTGTTAGTCCAGTTGTTTTTTTAGTGTTGCATATTAGAATTATTTGTTAGATTTAGTGTTCTGTTTTTAAGTTCTGTTTTGGTTTCATGTCTGTTTCGTCTTCTCAGTCAGTTTTTGCCATTTACTCCCCTTCTCCAGCTGCTAGACGTTTCCTCATCAAGTCTCACTCGCTCCCTTCCCCAGCTGCAGTCAGTTACCTGTAATCAGTTCTTTTGTCTTCTCCACTCCCTCATCTGTACATCTACCTGCTCAGACTCATTACTCATTGCTGGTTCCTCCTGTTATATTCTTGTTACTGCCCCGTTTAACCCTGCTGTCTTCACAATTGGATTCTTGTGTTTTTGTTCAGCTCTGGCTCCCTGTGGGTATTTTTTTTTTTTTTTTTTTTTTGTAAGTTTTATCAATTTTTTTAATTAAATCACCAAAAGCTGCTCACCCTCTCTGCATGTCTGCGTTTGGGTCCTCCACCATTGCACACTGTCATTGAGGCTTCTAATAAGTAATTCATGCCTTTTATGTTCTTCTGGGGTATAGCTGTAAAATGACCCAAAGTGTGATTTCTCTTCAAAATGGGAAAGACAAAAGAACATGCCAGCTATATAAGGCAGATGGCTGTTGATCTTCTTTTTTTGACAGACTAAAGACCAGTGATCATCTTGGGGCAACACTTTATATCCTGTTAAAATTAAAGTTTTCACATATCAAATTAACTAACTAATTTGATCTACTCAAAATTGCATGCCAATATAAGTAGAGATGAAGTTTCATGATGCACTGAGGCTTTCCATCAAATTGCTTGAGTCGTGATGTGACGTACTGTGGTGCTTCATTTGCTCTACTGTGGCATCAAGGGGACAATATATGTAAAACAGGCAAAGTGATGATGTGCGTGGCTTTATACTGAATAAACAAATGAATGATGTATGTGATCCCAATACATAAATTCAGAATATTGTCTAAACATTGTCTTAATCTCTGTTTATGATACAATGGGTGGATCAAAAGGAAAACTGGAAGCAAATAAGGGAGAGTGTTGAGATGTGAATAGGCTTGGGTTGCTTTGTAACCAAGCTTATATCACAAGGGACAACATTTTATTTATTTCTCTGCTTAAAAATTAAAAAAATTCAGTGCTTGGTTTCTGGCAGTGTCTCCGTTTTTTAAAATGCTTTTTTCTGCTAAAGAAAATACCCTTTCAAACAAGGCACAGGTGAAGCGCTCATCTGCAAGCATGGGTGTGCTGAGAAACGCACCAGCAGTTTTATCGAAGTTTGGATAGAACATTTTCTGTCCTTTCCAATATTGGGGATTTTCCAGTCCCAGAGTGTTACTGTATGTTTATATGCTGTCTTATTTTTGGATCCTAAATGACTTGGCAGAGCTTGAGCCACCTGGTTAGTCGAGAGGTCTTTTTAATGCATTAAACTTCATTTGAACTCAACAGACACTTTAAAACATCAAAAATTAGAAATTAGACCCCATCATCCGCTGTGTTGGCTTTTTGACATTATCATAAACGATGATTTATTATGCGTGAACCTTTTTAGGGGAGATCAAAACGTTGCCATGGAAAATTTGGGTCCATCACAAAAAAGGTGCTCAACTAAATTGCACACACACACACACACACACACACACACACACACACACACACACACACACTAAAATCCTAAAATAAGAAAATGTGATGTGGGGAGTCAGCTTTTTTCCTGGCCTTCGATTCACAAGCAAACTGAAGAGCCAGTTGCTGAATCAGTCACGTTGGACAGCCCACTTTCGAGGCTTCAAATGTCACAGCCTGCTCCATCAACACAAGCCTTAATACGCGCTTCATAAAAATCCTCCTGGATTACTTGACACGCGCTCCGATGCCTCGACACAGAGGACACATCACTGTTTCAGTACTTATATTTAGTCATTATAAGCAGAAATAGACATGGCAGCCATTTAAAGTTTTGATCAATAGTTCTGAAGACATTCTGAGTGTCATTCAAGGTTTTATCTTTGGAATTTGGTTGCATTTTCAATCATTTTCTGCCTCAGCCACTGACTGCCACAAATACAGCTTCATCCACTATTATTTATGGTGGCCCAGATAGGGTCAACACAACACAAAATCCATAAACTTGCTAACAAGTTTATGGATTTATCATTATTTATCATAATTTAAATCAGGATCCAATATACAGTTATATATATATATATATATATATATAAGGTCTGCGTCAGGTGCTGGGGAACCAGGGCACCTTCACGAAAAATGGGTTACTGGAACAAGACGGAATTGGGCGAGAGGTGAAAACTTGGATCTGTTGGAATGCTACTACTCAAGTAACCCTAGTCAGAGGGGTTACATGCAAAGAATGCGGGAGGAATGGTTACGTCGACATCCCCATTTAACACTAACTGCCAAACAACTAGTAGCTCAGTGTTCCAACATCCGCAAACGGCAAATGCTGTCACAACTTGAGATAGACGAGGTACAACACAAATTCTACGGCAAGGGGGATCCAGGACGCCAGGTCAGAGGGGAGTTAGCTTCAACTCCCCACCCGGAGATTGGGTATGCAGCCCCAATAATGAACGAACCATCACAGCTGAACGAGGCAGCAACTGACCTGAGAGGTAGGATCGTGGCCCGAATGAACACCAGGCAATCCCGATGCCAATTACAACGGCTGAGTGAAGTACCATCAGAAAGTCTCATTGAAGATGTGAATGCAGCATTGAGAACGATCCCTACCAACACCATAACGGAAACCAATGAGCTTGTGTACAACTCAGCATCAGTGATCCTTGAGATGCTCGGCTATAGGAGCAACCATGAGATTCAATACCCACCATGGAAAAGACGGTTAGAGGCTAAAATCAAGGTAACAAGGAGGGAAGTGAGCCAATTGTCAGAGCTCCAAAGAGGTGCAATCAAAAGACCAGTACCCAAGCGGTACAGCCAGATGCCCATACCTGAAGTGCTCGAAACTGCCAAACAAAGGCTCCAAGCCTTGGCCAGTCGCCTAAAGAGGTACACGAGAGAAAATGAAGCCAGGAGGATTAACCGGCTCTTCTCCACCCAACCAGCTAAAGTGTACTCTCAATGGCAGGGTAATAACAACAGAGCAGACCCACCAAGGCTGGAGACCCAACAGTACTGGAAAGGCATATGGGAAAGGGAGGCGACCCACAACAGCAATGCCCAGTGGCTAATCTCTCTACGAGATGACCACAGCAACCTCCCTGAGCAAGCCCCAGTAACTATCACAGTGGCAGATGTCCAAGAAAGAGTCTCAGGTATGAAAAACTGGACAGCACCAGGTCCTGACATGATCCATGCCTACTGGCTAAAGAAACTCACTGCCCTACATGAGCGACTGGCAGCTCAAATGAACCAGCTGCTACAAAGTGGGACTCACCCTGAATAGTTAACTGAAGGGCGCACAATCCTGATCCAGAAGGATCCCTCAAAGGGTTCGGTCCCATCCAACTATCGGCCAATAACCTGTCTCTCTACAACATGGAAGCTCATGTCAGGCATCATAGCAGCTAAGAAAGGTGGGCACATGGATAAATACATGAGTACAGCACAGAAGGGCATCGGCATAAATACCAGAGGAGCCAAACACCAACTCCTGGTAGACCAAACAGTCGCCCGAGACTGCAAAACCCGACACACCAACCTGTGCACGGCTTGGATTGATTACAAGAAAGCCTAAGACTCAATGCCACACACTTGGATCATTGAATGCTTAGAGATGTACAACATCAACAGGACTCTAAGAGCCTTCATTGCAGCCTCGATGGGGATGTGGAAAACCACCCTTGAAGCCAACTACAAGCCAATTGCACAAGTGTCCATCAAATGTGGCATATACCAAGGAGACGCTCTGTCCCCACTGCTGTTCTGCATAGGTCTGAACCCCCTCAGCCAAGTCATCAACAAGACTGGCTACGGATACCGACTCAAGAACGGAGCCACCATCAGTCACCTCCTCTACATGGATGACATCAAGCTGTACGCTAAGAGCAAACGAGACATCGACTCACTGATCCACACCACCAGGATCTACAGCACTGACATTGGGATGTCATTCGGACTAGAGAAGTGTGGTCGGATGGTTACACATAGAGGGAAGGTCATCCACACAGAAGGGGTCTCACTCCCAGAGGGAACAATAGCAGACATTGAGGACAGTTACAAGTACCTGGGAATACCACAAGCAAATGGCAGCCTCGATGAGGTCACAAGGAAAGGAGCCACAGCCAAATACCTCCAACGAGTAAGGCAAGTCCTGAGAAGCCAGCTCAATGGCAAGAACAAGATCCGTGCGATAAACAGCTATGCCTTGCCAGTAATCAGATACCCTGCAGGAATAATAAGCTGGCCAAAGGAAGAGATAAAGACCATGGATGTTAAAACTCGGAAACTACTAACCATGCATGGAGGGTTCCACCCTAAATCCAGCATCCTGAGACTATACGCGAGCCGTAAGGACGGAGGCAGAGGACTAGCGAGTGTGAGAGCCACTGTCCGGGATGAAACATCCAAGATCCATAAATACATCAAGGTCAAAGCCTCAACCGACGATGTGCTCAGCGAATGTCTCAAACAATGGGGACCAGAGGATGAGGTGCTGGAGGAACCATCATGGGAGGATAAGCCCCTACATGGGATGTACCACCGACAAATAACTGAAGTGGCTGATATCAGGAAATCCTACCAATGGCTGGAAAAAGCTGGACTCAAGGACAGCACAGAGGCACTCATCCTGGCTGCACAGGAACAGGCCCTAAACACCAGAGCGATAGAGGCACAGATCTACCACACCAGACAAGATCCAAGGTGTAGATTGTGCAAGGAGGCCCCTGAGACAGTCCAACACATAACAGCAGGGTGCAAGATGCTGACAGGGAAAGCGTACATGGAACGTCATAACCAAGTGGCGGGCATAGTGTACAGAAACATCTGTGCAGGATATGGACTGGAAGCCCCGAGATCAAAGTGGGGCACACCCCCAAAGGTGGTGGAGATTGACCGAGCTAAGATCCTGTGGGACTTCCAGATGCAGACAGACAAAATGGTAATGGCGAACCAACCGGACATCGTGGTGGTGGATAAACAACAGAGGAAAGCCGTTGTGGTGGATGTAGCAATACCAAACGATTGCAACATCAGGAAAAAGGAACACGAGAAACTGGAGAAATACCAGGGCCTCAGAGAGGAACTGGAGAAGGCCTGGAAGGTGAAGACCACAGTGGTGCCTGTGGTCATCGGGGCCCTCGGGGCAGTCACCCCCAAACTGGAGCAGTGGCTAAAACAGATCCCAGGAACAACGTCAGACATCTCAGTCCAGAAATGCGCAGTTCTCGGCACAGCCAAGATACTACGCAGAACCCTCAAGCTCCCAGGCCTCTGGTAGAGGACCCAAGCTCAGAGGTTGAGAAAGACCACCCGTGGAGGGTGAGAAGGGAATTTATATATATATATATATATTCAATATTCTGAATTGATTTGGCTTTTTAACTGTTGTGTTGTGGCTTTTGCATTTTGTTAACACTTTTGGGCCACTGTACTTATTCACACTCAAATAAAAATGGTTAAAGAGCCTTAACATGAATTAATCTTTAATTTATGAGGTGATTAGCATCACCTCATAAATAACTGCTTTTTTTTTTACAAATAACCAGGGCTATACTTTGCAGCATCCCTAAATGTTCCCTGAAAAGAAAATAACTTTCGTATTTTTTGTTAAAGTATGCTTTACCATGTCTGGTCGGCTAGAATTACTAATTGATTACTTTCTGTTTTTTGATATAAATAGAATATCACACCATGCTTCATTTCTCTGTCATTCTTCAAAAATTAAAGAGAACTTGTCATTCATGAAAGTCAGACATGCAATTTTCATAATTCAGGATATAACATAAATAACATAGCTACTGGTTACTTTAAAACAATATGAACTGGAACAAACAGGACTGGATGAGGAACCATGTTTATTTAGCTAAAGCTGAAGATGGTATTTATTCATGTTTTAGCAGTATTGTCTTTTGTAAATCCTTAAGTATATCAAAAGCAATCCTACACTCTTCTTCATCAAAGTGAAATTACTTCTTTGCTTTCTTCACATCGGGACTCCAGGTAGAAAATTAATAGCTTTATATGGGGCCCAGAACAGCCTTAGTGATCGTTACCATCAAATGATTTCAGGAAAGTTGTCAAAAGTGACAAAATCTCTGTTAAATATTGTTCTACAACAGGGAAATGTTCCATGATCCAGGAAACCCTTGTCGAGCATCCCTTTGGGTGCAGTCAAACAGTCATTTCATTAACTGAGTAAAATGGCTGAAAGGTGTCTGTGACAGCCATAATAAGAGCTCATGGAATTCCTTAAAACAGAGAAAACGTTTCCTTAGACATAAAAGGAGGTAATGCTGGGCTGCCCTTTATAAGAGGGAAACAAATTCTAGAGCATGCATTCTAACATGGAATGTATGTATGATTGGATTGAATTGACTTTTTTTTTTTTTTTTGTAAAGTGCTTTGAGATGACTTGTGATGTGAACTGGCGCTATATCATTAAATTGAATTGAAAACTGAATTGAATTAACATATTTTTTAAGTATTAAAACACTAAAGGCCCAACTGTCTGGTAAACCCAAGAGTTATAATTGTTTTCATTGTTAAAATTGCTGCACTTCCTTTGTTTAGGAGTTATCTTTGCTGCTATCACCAATGCATATTTCTACAATTTAAAAAGCACTTTTTTTTTTTTTTTAGTTTTAAATCTAGATTCTGAGTAAAACATCACATCAACAATTTTAAGAGGTGGTGACATCACTGTATAAACTATTTTATTTAGTTGATATTGCTGCATATGTCAATTCTCCAAAGAATTTCATTGAAAAAAATGTCACCTTTTTGTAGGAAGTTGTTTTGGCAGGCCAGATTTCCCTTCTCAGTAAAAGGGTTGGGTGTGGTAATGATATGTGGTTTTAACTAGTTGACTTCACTCTGATTTGCTACAATTATATTGGGGAAACTCTTTAGTAAAATGCGCTGAACATTGTCTCAAGTTGAAGTTTATTGCATAGTACTTCCCTATAAATAAACTTCAGCCACTGTTCTCTGATTCTCTCATCCTTTGGGAATAAGTTTTTGAGCACCCTTGGACATAACAGCTCCGCTTGAGCTCTTCTCAAGTTGTGTAGCCAGACATGCTAGCACAACTTGCCCTTAAATTAGCTGGTGGATCAGCTGGGGAGAGGAGGGGAGGGGTTTGCTTGATGGCATGCTCTAATTGGAGAAAATGAATTACGCAGAAAGATAACTTACGTAGAACGATAAACTCTTCTCTGATTTGTCTGTTTTTTGAGCAAAGAAGCAAAGCTGACCACCTATGAGCAGGGCTTTTGATACCAAATCTTGATATTCACACGGCCTCATCAGTGCACAATAGATCATATTATACCCCCAAAACCACAGAAAAACGAAATTTGTTGTCATGACCCCTTTAAGACAAGACAGTACTGCTGTACTGGCAGCCTGTTGCATTTTCTTTATATTATACTCATCTTTGTATTTTCATGGGACTCGTAACCAGAATTTATTCTACTAACACTGTTTTCTGGAATGTTTGGATGTGCAGCCTTAGTTATTCTCTATCCAGCATTTTTTTATGACAAGCAACCATGTTTACTGGAGAGTTCAAGTAAAAGCAGGAAGAGCTAACAGAGCTTAGTGATGCTCAACTAATGCCTGGAATAAACTGTTTACAAAGGTATTCACTCAGGTATAGATTTAGGTGTTCATAGACACATACTAACTTGGGCTTCAGTTGTCACTAAAAACATCTTGTATTTCTTAGTGGATTATTACTGCAGAAATGCACTTTTTGGTATATGTACATATGTTGTTTGTTGCCGTGGTTTCATGGTTCTGTTTTATTTTGTTTATTTATTTATTTTTTTCTTTCTGCAGGTGTAGAATCCCAAAAATGTATTTCTTGAATTCTCTCTCTCCCTCAGTTCTGTTTTTCTCTGTCTCTCTCTTAACTTTCTCTCCCACCTCTTTCTTTCATTTTTTTCATTTTTCTCTTTTCTTTTTCTTTTTGATCTATGTGTTCATTGTGATTTAAATAAATCCAAAACAAATTCTTGCTTTTCTAAAAATATATATCAAGTGGAGCATGCGAAAGCTGTAATGCTCCACTTTTGAAAATAAATATGTTAGGCTTCTTTTTGGCACTCAGACAACAATAATGATTGCTATACTACCTAACAGGATACAGTTACAGAAATGCCTGGAATAAAGACCTCAAATATATGATGAATTCAACAGGAGACACTGTAAACATGTAGGGCAGAAGCAACACAGTAGAAGGAGGATATTTAAACTTTTTCTTCCCCTAGTTATTAAGAGGAATGGTAAATTCTTGGCAAACATACAAAAATCTCCCTCATTATTCTGGTATATAGCAAAGAGAAAAGGGTTACTTGCATCTCGACTCTGCTTCGCCACGAAAAAGACATTGCGGTATTTATGCAACCATTATAGTCAATGAGTGTTTACACTGCCTCTGCAGCCATGCGCCACACCTCCGCACCTCCAGCAAAATCAGAACTGATCCTATTTTTGCCGGATGCTGGAGCAAGTTTGGAGTCAATCTACAAAGTTCACACTACACCAACAGGAAAATAAACGAGTACAACATCCGTGTTTTCAAAATAATTCACCAAAGACCGACTACATTTTCTTGAAATCCTAGCTATATTAATGAATACATGGGTATATTTATACAGTGGCTTGCAAAAGAATTCATATACCTTGAACTTTTCCATATCTTGTCACATTACAACCACAAACATAAATATGTTTAATCGCAATTTTATGTAAAAGACCAACACCAAGTGGTATACAATTGTGAAGTAGAAAGAAAATTCTACATGATTCAAAACATTTTTACAAATAAACTGAAAAGTTCAATGTGCAAAAGTTTTCAGCCCCCCTGAGTCAATACTTTGTGGAACAACCTTTTGTTGCAATTATAGCTGCAAGTCTTTTAGGGTATGTCTCTACCAGCTTTGCACATCTAGTGACTGGAATTTTTGCCCATTCTTCTTTGCAAAACAGCTCAAACTCAGTCAGATTAGATGGAGAGCGTTTGTGCATTTACAGCTGTAAGTCTTATGTGAACAGCAGTTTTTAGATCTCACCACAGATTCTCAATTGGGTTTAGACCTGGACTTTTACTGGGTCATTCTAACACCATGAATGTTTTGTTTTAAGCCATTCCATTGTAGCTTTGGCTTTATGTTTAGGGTCATGTTCCTGCTAGAAGGTGAACCTCCACCCCAGCCTCAAGTCTTTTGCAGACTCCAGTAGGTTTTCTTCCAAGATTGCGCTGTATTTGCCTCCATCCATCTTCCCATCAACTCTGATCATTTTCCCTGTCCCTGCTGAAGAGAAGCACCCCCAGAGCATGATGGTACCACCACCATAATTGGCAGTGGGAATGGTGTGTTCAGAGAGATGTGCAATGCTCGTTTTCTGCCACACAGTGCTTTCTTTTTGCCACTCTTCCATAAGGACCACATTTGTACAGTGCACAACTAATAGTTGTCCTGTGGACAGATTCCCCCACCTGAACTGTGGTTCTCTGCATATCGTCCGGAGTCACCATGGGCCTCTTGGCTGCATCTCTGATCAATGCTCTCCTTGTTCGGCCTATAAGTTTAGGTGGATGGCCTTGTCTTATAGGTTTACAGTTGTGCCATACTCTTTCCATTTCTGGATGATGGATTGATCAGCGCCCTGTGAGATGTTCAAAGCTTGGGAAGTCTTTTTATAGCCTAAGCCTGCTTTAAACTTCTCCACAACTTTATCCCTGACCTGTCTGGTGTTCCTTGGACTTCATGATGCTGTTTCCTTCCCAATATTCTCTTAACCAGCCTCTGATGCCGTCACAGAGCAGCTGTATTTGTACTGAGATTAGATTACACACAAGTGGACTCTATTTAGTCATTAGCAGTCATCAGGCAATTTCTGAAGGCAATTGGTTGCTGAATACTTTTGCACCCCACATTTTTCAGTTTTTTATTTGTAAAAAATGTTTTGAATCGTGTATAATTTTCTTTCTACTTCACAATTGTATCCCTTTCTGTGTTGGTCTTTCACATAAAATACCAGTGAAATATATTTGTTTGTAGTTGTAATGTGACAAAATATGGAAAAGTTCAAGGAGTATGAATACTTTTGCAATCCACTATACATAGTATATGCTGTCAAACTATCATTTATGGCTATACATAAACACATAATACAAACAAAACATGGATTTCATTCTGAAACTCAAGTCATGTTGGCTTGTTTCAATTGTAGAAGGGGAACTGGTCAAGGCAGACAACGCAAAAGAGCAATTGATGGAGAAAGAGATAAATTTTTGAAGTTGAGAACTACAGTATTTCATATGACACCACGCATCCTTTTCCCACTTGCTTCTCAGAGCATCTGTGGTTTCCAGCAGAGTGGAGCGGCACGTAGTGTAAATTAGGGTGTTCAAAAACAGCTGCGCTCCACCAGCGAAGCGCGCAGTGGAATAGACCTCCTTCTAAAAATGGTTTTAACTGCCTACTTTAAAACCAAATACATAATATGGATTAATACACACAGTGGAAACCGTCTTAGTACTACTGCAGAAGCTAACACCTACTGCTGTCCTTATTTCCACTCATGGGGCTTCAGCCAATCAGCACCAAAGAAAATAAATGGCGTTGCTGGATTGGCTGCTTTGCAAACAGCAGCCAATAGTGTGTCATTTAGCATTGTACCAAGGTATTGAAGTTTCCAAAGACGCATTCATTTTCTTTCAAATATTTTAGATATGCTCTATGGAAAAATCTGTGAATAGGCAGGTCTTCTGCAAATAATTAGGAGTTATGGTTCATAGAAAAATCTGTGAATATTTGAATCATTGAATACTGAACTGCAAATATGTGGGGATCCACTGTTATCATGAAAGTCTTAATTTTCCTGTCTAGTTCAGAGTACATCTGTAACTGATCTATGTTTTTTATGTAAATACCTAGCTTCAAATGTCTTTAGATGTCTTCATATCTGTTCTCAACCTTTTACCCCCCCCTTTTTAACTTAATGAAAAATGAGTAAATATAACAATCAGATTTTTAAATTGTTCCACTGATCCACTCATGGTTTTCCCACATTCTCTTCAACCAAACACAATGTGAAATGCTTATTGTGTGTTCTTTCTTGTTCCAGAAGCAGGAGGTTGGTCTCCCATGGTGACAGACCAAGATCCCTGGCTCCAGGTGGACCTCCGGGAGCAGATGGAGGTGACGGCTGTGGCTACGCAGGGACGTTACGACAGCTCGGACTGGGTCAGCAGTTACCTACTGCTCTACAGTGACACAGGTCGCATCTGGAAGCAGTATAGACAGGAGGATGGATTGGAGGTGAGTCCACAATTTGACATTCTAGTTGAGACACTTTGCTGATTTGGTTTTAAAAACTGAACATATCTAAAATAAATGCTGTTCTGCTTGCTGGGAATGGTTAAAGAGTTTCAGGTTTATTCTGGGCTCTTTGTTGTTGATGGATGAGGTTAATGTTTTGGATAAAATTCCTCTGCTTCTTTGTTGAGTGTTATAAAAAAAAAAAAAAAAAAAAGGTCAGTAGCACTTGTGCGTGTTTTCAGTACGTTTGGAGCTGCAGAGTTGATTAGAATAAATTAGCATAAACTCTGGGAGCAGAGAGCGAAGGGAGCTGGGCTCAAAAGGTCACTAACTGTTTGTATAATCTATAGAGGAATAGAAATGAGGAAATGTCAAGCTGTGGTTTCACAGGGAGCCGGTGCTCGAACTATGCATGCCTTCGCTGCTTTCAGAGAGCTAATCTCAGCGCACAGGTCTAATTCCTTTGAGAAGGTAAATAACATGTTTCAAGCATGCTGGATTATTACTGTAGAAATGTATAAGAATAATTATATTCAACTGTAGCGGTTTTATACAGTGCTTTGCAAAAGTATCTGTAATGCTCAGACTTCACCTTGCCATGTAACATCCACAAAACTTTGTGTATTTTATTGGGATTTTATAGGTTAGCCCAACACAAAGAAGGGGATTGTTTTGAAGTGAAGGGAATATAATACTTAGTTTTCAACATTTTTAACAAATGAAACCTGAAAAGTATGTTGTACATTTATATTGATTCCTTTTTACTTTGAAACCCCTAAATAAAATGCAGTTTAATCAACTGCCTTCAGAACTGCCCTGGTAAAGAGACCTGTGTGGGATTTAATCTGAGTATAAAAGCAGCTGTTCTGTGAAGGCCTTAGATCTTTGTTTGAGAACATTAGTAAACAAACAAAAAAGTCAATTCAGTCCAATCATGCATAGATTCCCATTAATTCTATTTATCAAGCAATGCAATCAAGTTCAAGCAGCATCATGAAGGCCAAGAACAAGTTGCAAGAACTCCCAATCCATGGCTGCAAAAATGGAAGGACATTATGTTTTTATTACAGTGTTGGATGAGCTAACACATTTCTCTGTTATTGCGGATTATGTATTGGCCTTAACACTGGAGGAGCTGCAGAGATCCACTACTCGGGTGAAAATTTTGCAGACAAGACATCTGATAGTTGCCCACTTTACAATATCCTTTTATGGAAGTGTGAGAAGAAGAAAGTCATTGTTTAAGGAAAGCCATAAGAATCCTTGCTGTTTGCCATTAGCCACCAGCAGGTGATCTGGTAAGATGAGAAAATTAAGACCGAAAATTTCAGACTACTTTCAAAGTGTGACAGCATATGTGGCAGAAAACTGATTATGCACATCTCCCTGAAAAAATAATCACCATGACTAAACATGGTAGCGACAGTGTAATGCGGTGGGGATGTTTTTCTTCAGCAGAGGCAAGGAAACTGGTCAGAGTTGATGGGAAGATGTATAAATTCAGGATGATCCTGTTAAAGCTGCAAAGACTTGAGACTGGGTCAGAGGTTCACCTTTTATCAGGACTAAGACTCTAAGACTCTCATACAGCCAAACCTACAATGTTTAGATCTGGGAGTTTAGAGTGCAGATTTAAGCTTTATCATATTCTGCAGATGCATCACCACATTGAGCTAGTGAACTCTAAGTATCTGGGTGTTCACCTGAGCAATAAACTGGACTGGACTCACAACACTGGTCCTCTTTACAGGAATGGTCAGAGCAGACTCTACCTGCTGAGGAGACTGAGGTCTTTTGGAGTACAGGGGGTGCTGCTGAAGATCTTTTTTGTCTCTGTAGTGGCATCAGCCATCTTCAGTGGTGTAGTATGTTGAAGCAGCAGTTTATTTACAGCTGAGAGGAGGCGGTTAGATAAGCTCATCAAGAATACCAGCTATGTGCTAGGATGCCCCCTCGACCCAGTGCAGGTGGTAGGAGACAGAAGAACTCAGGCTAAAATAACATCACTGTTGGACAATGTCTTCCACCCCATGCAGGAATCTGTTGCTGAACTGAAGAGCTCCTTCAGTGACAGACTGTTGCCTTCTCAGAGCACAAAGGAGCGTTATCATAGATCCTTCCTTCCAGCAGCTGTTAGACTCTATAACCATCACTGCTCCCAACAGAACTCAATAGGTGTTTACATTTCTGCTGGTATTTGTACAGTTTTTTTTCTCATTCCAAATAACAACTCTGCTGGTATTTTCACATTTCTGTTGTTTGCACAGTTTTATTGTGGCTTATTGTAAATAGTCTGTTTTTAATGCACAAATACACATGAACATTTTGTACATTTTTTAAGTTAGCCTACTCAGCTGCACATTACTTTGGATCAGAGTACCCTATTTTTAATAACTACACAGTATTTTATGTTGTAATTTTGCCCTTACTGTACAGTACATTGTTCTTTATTCTGTTTTAATATATTTCATATTTCTATCTTTGTTTGAATGCTTCAATTATCTGTCACTTTGCTGCTGAATTTCCCCACTGTGGGATAATAAAGGATATTTCTATTCAGATTGTTATTAAAATGACCTATAATCAAAGTTCAGAACTAAATACACCAGTTCTCTTCCTCTCGCTTTTTTTTAAAGAGATCAGCTGTTCACCTTCTTCTGAAATACTTTAGTCCATCGTAGCTGAAAATATTTCTTGGGCCAGTGTGTGGTTGCTATCACACAGGTTTGTCTGGACCAATAAGGTAGAAGGTAGTACAGAACAGTCATAAAGGAACTTGCTTCCGGTGCCGCACGAGATGGCTGGCCGCTACAGCAGCTCTGACCCAACTAAGAGTATTTTCCTTTAAAATCTTATCGAGACGTACTGTATATTCTTTTTCTGTTGCGCTTTCTCTCTTTCTTTTTTTTTTTTTTTGTATTGCTGGTTCACACACTGGAACTGAACGTTTTGTTGACAACTTTGCTTTTAAGTTCCTTTAAGTCTTTTGTGTTCGGAGAAGGCGTGAGTGGCCAAGAGATCTTTGTTTTCACCAGGGTTCAGCTGCTAGCTCTCCATAGCTCAGCTGTTCTGCCTCCGACCGAGCGACCCGATATTCTCCGAGAGCTGAGAAGGAGGAGACGTTGGATGCGTGCGGGCATCGGGCGTTGCAACCGAGGAAGAAGGTACAGACCCGTCATCTCATCCATCATCATTGGAAACATGAACTCTCTTCCTAACAAAGTGGACGAGCTAGTGGCTCTAGTGCGCCATCAAAGGAGCTATGCTCCTGAGACGTGGCTTACCACGTTAACTCCAGACACCCATATAAACATGGACGGCTTTCATTTACTCCCTGCTGACTGAATGAAGGAGAGCGGGAAGAAGAGAGGAGGGGGTGTGGCTGCGTTTGTGAACAATAGATGGTGTAACTGGACTTTTAACTATCAAAGAGATGCTCTGCAGTAAGACACTTCTGGGTTGAAAGCACTGTAGCCACCATGACTTTCTCCAATAACCGGCCCTGGATCAGCCCTGAAATAAACACTCTCCTAAAGGAGAAGAAGATAGCCTTTAAATCAGGAAACCAGGAGGAGCTGAGAGCTGTGCAGAAGGAACTAAGAAGGAAAATTAGGAATTGAAAAAACATCTACAGGAAGAACATGGAGGATCAGATGCAGCAGAACAACATCAGTGGAGTTTGGAGAAGTTTGAAGTCGATTTCAGGCCACACACCAAACCCTCAGATTGTAGGAGACTTAAAGTGGGTGAACGACTTGAACCAGTTCTTTAATAGGTTTGACCAGTCACCCTGCCTCCCCCAGCTCAGTCCCCCCTGCTGTTACCCCCTCATGAGAATAAGTCTTCTCAGGACTTCAAACCTCTCAGCCAGCCATCATCTCCCCTTCACTTCAGAGGACTTCATGCCACAGCCACCCTCCCCCACCTCCATCTTGTCCCTTTCATCACTTAAGGTGAGGAAGAAGCTTCGAAAGATGAAGGTGTGAAAGACTGCAGGTCCAGATGGCATCAGCTCCAGGCTCCTGAGGTGCTGCGCAGATCAACTGTGGGATCATGGGATACATGTTCAACCTGAACCTGAAGCCGGGGAAGGTATCACAACTGTGGAAGACCTTCTGTGTGGAACTGATACCAAAGACAAACAGTGAACCAAACTGAGGCTCTTCAATTAATATGAAAGATGATGAGAATGGCGCTCTCAGTTTTCTTTAGTGATGATGTAACTGACACTATTGCTGGTGATCAGATGCTGATGAAATTTCTATGAACAGCTAACTCTGACAGACTATCTTCAAATTAAAGATGTTTGAAGTGAGCTAGGAGAAACGTCTGGCCTCCTAGATACTTAGACTTATAATGCTCGGAGACTGCAAAAAAGCTTTTACAGGGAAAGAGGTGCAAATTGGGTTAAACTTGTTAAAAAAAAAAAAAATCACATTTGAAAGTTTGTAATTTTGTGCTGACTTTTCTTATTCACTAAAAAAAGGGCTGTTGGTGACTCCAACATGATGAATGTTCTGACATGAAGCTTGCATTGTTGTCAAGTCCAGTAAAGTTTGTATGTATAGCACAAGGCAGTTTCAAAGTTCTTCATATGATAAAAACAACACAGTGAACAATAAAAGAAACATTACAGTGGCAAAATAAGGAGAAGGGATAAAAAAAAAAAAATATATATATATATATATATATATATATATATATATATATATATATATATATATATATATATATATATATATATATATAATTCAGACTAGTTAATTAAAGGCAATGCTAAACAAATAGGTTTTTTTGCCTTGATTGATTTAAGTTTCTGGAAGTTTATTCCAGATTAGAGGAGCATAAAAACTGAATGTATCCCCAGAATCAGAACCAAACAAGGAGAAGAAACAGAGTAGACTTGAACCAGAAGACCTGAGTGGTCTGGAAGGTTGACACAATGACAACAGGTCTCTAACGTATTTGGTGCTAAGCCATCCAGTGATTTATAAACTAACAAATTATTTTAAAGTCTCTTCTCTGAGCTAGAGATGGCCAGCACGAGAACTGGGGTGATGTGCTCTATTTCCCTAGTCTTAGTAAGGGCACGAGCAGCAGCATTCTTGATCATCTGCAGTTGTCTGGTTGACTTTTTAGGCAGAAAAAATAACTACAAAACCTTGGTATATGAAATAACTTTCAAAAGGCAAAACTGAGACGAGAGACCAAGAAAAGCGGCTCCTCCTTTGCATTACAAACAGAAAGCAGCAAAGGTGAGAAATGAAGCAGCCATCGGAGTTGCTGTCCTGCGTTGTCATTATTGCAGCTAAAATGTTTGGCACACTTTGTTCCTATTGAGATACAACATTATTCCATTGATTGTTTATGTTGCTGTTTGAAATATAAGCAAACGTGCCTGTAGTTTCTAAAATTCAGCTGTAATTTTCTGTCACGTCGGTCTTAATAAATGTTATATTTTCTGTTCCTCTTCCTCACACAGTTTTTTAAAAAGGAGTGTGGGGGGACATGGAAAGGAGACTTATTTTAGCTTGCTTGCTCCTAATTCAGCTCCTAGCATATTACCATGTGGTTTCAGATAATCTTGTATGAACTTAAGTTTGTTGTCTTTACTGTTTCACTAACTTTCTTTGCTTTACTTTGAACAGTATAATTTTAAAGAGTAGCAAGCTACAGTAGGCAGCACTGCACTCTCTGCTTGTGTGGCATCTTTCCTACACATACAGAGTTGAACCATTCTTCACAGACTAAGAGACCTGCAGCTGAGTGCTCACACATACGTAGGTGGGGCTCCAGTTAGGTGCCTATATAGGCTCTCAGAATAATGTGCAGGGTCTGTAATGCAGTATTGCTAGCCATGTCCACAAAATAGGCTTTAAATTTGAAATTTAGCAGAGTGAAATACAGCCTCATGGCAGGCTGGCTAAATCCAAGAAGGGTAGGCAAAGAATTACATTTAATTTTGTGTTGCTCCGAGGCCCCCCTGTAGTATTGACAGCAGGGTAGGCCAGTGTCAGATAACATCCTCTCACTTTCCCCAACACTGTTCAAGGTGTTGGAAGTGTCTGCTGCCAACACAATTATTATGCTGCCTTCTTTTGTCCTCCATGTAAACTCCCAGCAGCCTGTTCATGGATGCAGAGGCTAAGAAAATAGCCCTATGTTGGCACATGTCATTAATTCTTTATTGTGTTTGCCCCAGTTCTGTCAAAGGCTGCCAACAGGATGTTAAATTGTAATTCAGAGTGTTTTTCTACTTGGCAGTCCAATTAGCAGAATATGTAGTTGCCTACTGGCATGTCGCTGCTGCAAAGTGATATTTTTTTCATTGTACTGAAATTAAAAGAGCACAGAGATGGAATGGTGAACAATATGTGTAGTTCCGGTCTGTTCTGAATTATTTATTTTTCCTCACCTATTTAAAAATAGATTATCTGAAATGCATTAAAATGTAAGAATCAGAAAGCAGGAGGCTAAAAAAAGAAAGTTCTCACTTGGACCCAGGCTGGAGTTTTCTCCACAAGCATAGTAAGACCAAAAAGTGTGCTATGTTCCGCTACACCATTATGACTTGGTGTGGCTGGGTTGCAGACATAAATCTGTTACAGATCAAGGTTGAACCAAAGGTAAATATACTGCCTCCCTCCTCAAAATATTAAGGAAAAAGCTTTGGAGTTAACAACTACAGGGTTTTTATGGAATGTAACTTAAGCCTATCAGAAGGCAGAAGGTTGCCAGTACTAATACACATATTTATCATACATTTATGGCAACCTTTTTAAATAAATAAGCTATTTAGTGTTTTCTTCAGCTGTAGTGTTGCCCAAGAGAGCCACATAACACAAATCTGTGCAAGAATCTTGGCTCTATTTACAAGTGCAATGATAACTCAGAGAGAAAGTGACAGACTGTGTCACATCAGTCCCGAGTGCACTATGGCACCACAAGGGCAGCACTGCAGGAGGTGTTGGTGTGTTTCTGTAGCTCACTGTCAGAATAGAATGAAGCACAGTGAGGTGTTCCTGACTAAAGAGAAGGACCTCACATGTGTGGGGTGGTGACAGTAATAAGTAGCTAGATTTCTACCGCTAAAATAGAAGTTGATGAGTGAGGTGTTATCGCCTGCTAAACCTAGTGACAAAATTGCCAAGTTAGCAACACTTGTTTTTTTTCTTCTAAATATTGCGTGTTTGGAAGAGATCTGGACATAGTCACTGTTACTGAAAATGAGTTCAAGCTATTCATTGGATGCAAAATTTATATTTGCCCGCAAAGCTTCTGTTTGAAAAATAAAATAAAAATAGAAATCTAAATGATCAAATCTAAACGTTTTTAAAAATGAGACTGTTATTACTGTTAAATTCCAAACTAAAAACCTAGTTTCATTCTGCGCCTGTAAAGATCAGCTTATGTTTCCATGTACTTTACCATTGTTTACTAGTTTATTATTATCTTACTACAGATAATTAAGTAAATCAATGAATAATCACAAAGCTAAAATATCACATAATTTAATTAATTTAGCTAAAGGATTAAAAACAAATGACTTTCTTCCATGCTCAGTTTCTGTTTATCGTGGTTTGTCTTTTTGTTTGGACCAGTTGACTTACGTATGAAAAATAACGTATAACCTGTGATTAAATCAGCTTAACTGCGAACAACCTCTTGTCGGTAGGTTCCCACTGAAATCACATGATTGTATTGACTTACATAAGTTTATGAGAATATTTTAGGAAAATAATCTAACTCATCAACCATTGATGCAAATTTGAAATGACTTTAATAACAAAAGAGGAAAGGCATGCATGAACCATTCTGTGAAAAAACAACTTTATTTCTTCCCCCCATGGTAAAGGGATTAAATGACCAACATGGGTACTGAGGAGTTCTGGTCATATAGAGACAGTTACAGTTCTATTGTGTAAAAAAGGAGACCAATTTCTTCATCCTAACTAGGATTGATGGTTTGCAGTCACATAGCATGATAGATATTTTTTTTAAGAAATGTTGAAATACTGTACAACCCCCAGACAATGATCTAGATATGGCAATTCAATCAGGAAACAATCCATAGTTCATTTTTAGGGCACATGAATCTTAACAGACAATTGTGTGGGGGAGGCCTGAACACATTGCATTTTGTTGTTTAAATTAAAGCATTGAAACAAAAGCTTTTTGCTATGAAACATGAAAACAGTGCAGTGGTAATTTAGTCTACACATGATAAACTGCAACCAAATAAATACATTATGCACTGAATTATCAAAGAGTCATATCAAAGCATGGAAGCAAAAAGTTAGCCTAGCTGCTCAGCAAACATCTCTCTGAACAAAGATCTTTAAAAAAAGTTAAAGGCTAATTTACTGAAGATTTTTTTTTTTTGTAGCTGTATAAACTCCTGTTACATTCACCACAACTGTTAACAGTGATCACCTACCAGACAGACTGAAGGTGGGTCCATGCTAACCAGTTAGCTAACCAGTTATATGATCATTATCCCTGTCACCACTTGTTTCAGTCTTTTGCTTTGGCATCCATCATGGCTCATCAGATTCATATTCAGGATCCAAAAAACATAAAGGGTTAAACTCCTTGCAACTATAACACTCCATCTGTAAGCTGTAGTCCTCAATGTGTCAACATTTGCAACCTAAACAAATTTGCATTATGTATCTCATAGTGTGTTTCTTTAAATAACATTATTATAAGAAACATTGTATTTTAGTTAAATCCTTATGAATCATGGTGTTTTATCACATATTTGTACAGATGTTGAAAAGGAAATGTACTTATGTCTAGTATTTTGATAATTTTTTGACATTCAATGTTTGGGTAACTGCAGAAACAGACAACATTTTCCTTTTGGAAAGACATTAACAAACCTTTCAGTTATCTTTCAATAAGTGTTCAGAAAATAAAGATGAATGCACACTTTGAAAGAGTAATATGGATATGATTTTATTATGACATGATAGATTTTTAAAAATTCTAGAAAAAAACCTTGCTGACGTTTCTCATATTTCTAAAAAAGGCATTGGAACTGATTTGCAAAGACAAGATGAGGTAATATGTGTACCCATTAGCAGTGTAACCTGTAGCTATTGCCCTTTGTAACTGACTCCACAAGAGAGGCTGACATCCTGTCATTTACGCTGTACTCATCCTGGGCAAGCGGTGCAGAAACCTTTTAATGCAACTAAAGAATGGCAAACATTTAAATCAGTTATGAACAGCCTTCATATTTCCTGCAGTAAGTCAATGTTTGTACAGACACAACTCCTATTCACATGAAGGAAGGATGGATGGCAGTGATTATAAGCCTGTTTGTGTGCAGCCTCTTACCTGGCCTGACTTCAGCTCACACTAAGACCTTTTGACAGATTTCACCTCTCAGCCGTCTATAAGCTCAAAGGTAACAGCTCACTGTCAGCAACTGAGCAGAAGGGAACTAATGAGACAACAGGAGCTGCTGCCACTACTCTGAAATCTACAGGTCTTGGAGCTGAGCCCAACTAGCCACATGAAATATTTGGAAAAATGCTACTTTATAATTGCATGATAAGGCTTTAAAGCACTGATTAAATTAGTGATGAAAATTAAATTCAAATACCTGCTGTGTCTGAGTTATAGTTGTGCTGTTACAAGTTTGCGGTGAGCGCACACGATCCGCACAGAGTTACAAAAATTCAGAGGTGCACAACCAGACCCCATGACAGTGTGCAAGGCCAAGGCCAATGCACAGGGGTGCGTTTATGATCATTATTATAAAACATTTTTTCACGGGGCTGCACAGTGGAGCAGTTGGTAGGACTGTGGCCTTGCAGCAAGAAGGTCCTGGGTTCAAATCCCAGCCTGGGATCTTTCTGTATAGAGTTTGCATGTTCTCCCAGTGCATGCATTGTTCTCTACAGATCCCTGGCTTACTCCCATAGTCCAAAAACATGTGTTAGATTAATTGGGCTCTCTAAATTGCCTTTGGGTGTGTGTGTGTGTGTGTGTGTGTGTGTGTGCATGGTGTGTCTCTAGGTTGTCCTGTGATTGACTGGTGACCTGTCCTGGGTGTACCCCGCCTCTCGCCCAATGACTGCTGGAGATAGGGACCAGCAATCCTGCAAGGAGAAGTGGGTATAGCCGATGGGAGGAGGTTTTTTTTATACATTGCAAGTAAAATTATGTTTCTAAATAAACCTCACTGGATCATTAGTTCAGAATAATTTTAATAATGTGGCATAAAAGTAGAAATTACATATTGTGTGGGAATATTTTTGTCAATATTGTCCACTTATGTGGAGAAAAAATGAGTCAAAAGACCCTGAGACACCAAAGGCATTGACTTGAAACCATGTATTTACATACACTGCATCAAAACTTATAACTTCTTTACTTGTCAGAGATTAAAGTGGATAACATTTCTCCTGCTATTGGTCAGTTAGGATTTCCGAAATTATTTGTTGTTGATAAATGGCAAAATAATCAGAAAGTGAGGAAATTTTTTTAATTATTATTTCTTAAATAATTTTCTTTAAAGTCAGAAGAAGACATGGAATATGATATTTAGATGGAAGCATAATGTTGAGTAAAGATACCACAGTTTCATGGCATAGTATAGTTTTAACAAGAAAATGCAAACAAACATGCCCACCTTGATCTGATATCCTATAAACTTAAGTAGCAACTATTGCATTATTGTTAATATATTGATTATTGCAGATATTATAATGTTGTCTATGACACAATCATCTCTGGGACACAGAATCTTTTCCTTAACAGAATGATGGGTGAATGTCCCCATAGTGTACATGGATATAATTGTGTGAACAGATGAATGTGGCATCTTCGGACATCTAAAGATTAGATCCAAGGATGAACCAAACTTGTGGAGATCCATAAGTCTCTTCCTGATATCTTGCCTTATTTCACAGGATTTTTTTCATGTTGTCACACAAGGAAGAAGCATGTTTGAGGTGTTGCCTTAAAGTAAATCAACAAGTGTTTCTCCATTAAATTGAGAAAGCTATGTAACATGTCTTTAAACAATTTGGGAAGGCTAAGAAGATTAAGTGTATAAGGCATTTTAGTGCATATAAACTTACGGAAAATAACATGACGAAAAGTAATAGTAATAGTAATCTGTCTCGTTATTCTGGTATGTAGCAAATAGAAACACATTTGATAATCCTACCTGATCTAGAAGATAAAAAGCTTAAGGTGATATAATTTCATAAAGTGAGAAGAATGGTCAGCTCTTTTTATACAATGTATATAAAAATGTAGTTTCAACTTTATTTGAAAAAAATTAACATTTTTTTGTTATAGATGTGTGATTTTGTGGCCTTTTCTTATCATCTCATTGCTGCTCTAATTAAATATGTCTGCCCTACTTAGTTGCTTATCTGCTGCACCGCTCACTGCTACAGCTTACACAACATAACCGCTGATATCACATAAAACGCAACACATAGTCAAGGATAAACTGATACAAGAGGATGACACCCTTTAGGAGGGTTAAGAGTGAGACACAGATAAATCAGGACTCACGATCTGCTCGTTGCTTCATTTGGTTCATCCTTAAGATGTGTTAAGTGAACCCTGGTACCGAAGGTGAATGTGACTCTGTATCTGTTTCATTGTATACTTTGTACTTTGATGATTTTGACATTAAATCTTGACTTTATTCTTAACCATTTGTCATTATTTCACAAGGTAAATACTTTGCTGGTTTTATTGGTTGGGTCTCGGAACTGGAGAGAAACGATCCCGAGCTGCACAGAGGTGGAAAAGGGTTTTTAAGGATAAAGGTTTGATTTTTTTTTAAGGTTTTGAGATTGTTTTCACTCTTAGGTTTAGCTCTGTTTGCTGATAATCCACCACTTTACTGTGACACTCACTGATCATTTGTTGGACCATTAAACTTAATGTTTCACTAACAATCTACCTGCTTGTTTTGTCTGTTAAATCCCCAGTGTTAACCTCATCATTACTTCCCACCTCTCCACTTTTTGTGAGGAATGTCCTTAGAAAACACAACTTAATATAGTTTCTTCTGAATGGAAACATGGATAGTGTGCACCAGAAAGGATATCTGGGAAATGTACATCCAGTGGTCAAACCTTTGACTGTTTGATTTCCAACAATGCTGTGCAATTTAAATAAATTCTTTGAAAAGCGCAGTGCCCTAGTTTTAAACCATGCTTTAACCTAAAAACCCGGTATGATATTTGCAATATCCTTCAAAGTTCATTAACTGTATGGTCTTTGCAAATATTCATGGTTGGGGAGGGGGATGTGTTTCAGCAGGGAGTCCATATTATCCTTCATTATCCTTGCAAAGCCTTATTTAAAAATCTCTTTTTAATGCAGCAGTGAATAAATGTGTGAAACAAATTCAGCTTCTTAAGGGGGATATTTAAACATTAATTTGCCTGCATGTTAACGATTCAGGTAGATGGGGATCTAACAAGGATTAAAATGTGTTTGCATGAGCACCAAAGAGTAATTTTATGCTGCTAATTTCCTTTCTCTTTCTAGCAAAGTGGTAATGGTGCTCCTGACTGGACTAATGTTGCACAGCTTACAGGAAATTTGAGCTACCCTTTGGTCACTATATTAGATACATATTGGCAAAATGAAGGGTTTACACTGTTATCAATAGGCAGCATTGTTCCAAAAGTCTATTCTGACAGAATTAGACATTGAGTAGGATTGTTGGAGCATGTTACAGAGGCCATTATGGTTTTCAGAGGATGAGTCACACTGATGTTTTTTTCTTCAAAGGTTTTCGGCAAGATCCTTATCTGATGCAAGGATGCTAAATTTTATCATGTAGACCATTCTGTAGTTCAGTTTAATAATCTGAAGAACACATGCTGTGCTTTGAAAGTATATCTTCCTTTCAGATTTTATGTTTTTCGTTGCTTTTTTTCCCTTGTTAATATAACCTGCAGGTTTCAAATGATGATTTCATATATTAAGAATAATAAAAGCTGTCCGAACCAACCTGACCCTCTCTGAAAAATACCCCATAAACCCAAAAGACCAGTTTATCATCTAGAGTTTAAGCCTTAATTTTACAATGAATCAAACTTTAAACCAAGATTCAATTAAATGTTTTTCTCAGACTTGTCCTAAACTGGAATCAAATTTCTAGAAGCAAGCCTGGAACTAATCCAGGTCCAAATCAGGTCAAAATTCAAAAGAAGCAAGAGGCAGAATTGTTTGAAATGCACTTTCATACCTGAATAGCCTGTTTAATGTCAAGCCATAACATCTCAATCAAATTTAAGTCTGGACTTTCACCTGGCCACTCCAAAAATCTTCATTTTCTTTTTTTGTTGAGCCATTCAGTGGTCGACTTGGTGATGTGCTTTGGATCATTAACCTGCTGCATAACAGACTTGATGGCTGGACTGAAAAGCAAAATTTACATTTTAATTTATTATGCCAAGTTGTCCAGGTGCTGAAGAAGCAGGAAGATTCACCAATATTTCATTTTTTGTGTATGTTTGTGATAATGGAAAAAACAACAACATAAGTATATTGTAGTTACAATCCTTTAGAAGTGACTTTGTAACATTAGACAGACAGATTGACGTTAGTTGCTTTGATTCTAATCTGTTCCTGAATTCTTGATGATAGGGGCATGATGGAATGCTTTCTAAAAACTTACTTTGTTACATGTCAGCTTTGATTGCTCCAATTCTGCTGCCTGCACTTCTCCAGCCAGCCTAATTGAACACACCAGCTCACAATCACCTCCTTCTCCTGTTTGTATTTAGTCACTATGGCTATAATCACACAGCGGATCTTGATACTCAATTTTGATCTTTTGCTGAAATCTGATTTTTTTTTTTTTTTTTTTTTTTTGCATGTTTGTTCATACTACTGAATGATACAACCATAGTCAGACTTCTGTGTGAACAGTTTACGATCCCAAAGCGACCCACACGTGCAGAAAAACATAGACATCACACAGCAGTGCACTGTTTGCCGCCATCTAGAATAGAATAGAATAGAATAGAATAGAAACAGCCTTTATTGTCTGACAAAGGGGAAATTCAGGTGTGACAGCAGCAACAGATATAAAGACTCACACAAAAAGTTCTTAAAGTGTAAAAAACAATTTTTAAAACCAAGATTAACAATAACAACAACAACAACAACAACAACAACAACAATAATAATAATAATAATAATAATAATAATAATATATGGTACAAGACTCTAGCAGAAATACTGTGCAGTTATTAGAAATAGGCATATCAGACTCATGACTCTAGGGCTGTGCAGCTGAGTCGGATCACATTTTCCAAGAATGTACATAATGTGCATTTGTATTGAACAATGAAAAAAGATACAGACTATTTACAATACAGTGCAGAAAAACAGATGTGCCATAACAGTGGAAATGTTATTTAAAATGAGTAAGAACAGAGTAGATGATTGTGCAAATGCCAGCAGGGATGTAAACACTTGTTGATTCTGTTGGGAGCAGTGATGGTTATAAAGTCTGACAGCTGCTGGGAAGAAGGATCTATGATGACACTCCTTTGAGCATTTGGGATGCAGTAGTCTGTCACTGAAGGAGCTCTCCAGCTCAGCAACAGCTTCATGCATGGGGTGGGAGACATTGTCCATCAATGACATTAATTTAGCCAGTCCTGCTGTGTCCCACCACCTGCACTGGGTCAAGGGGGGATCCTAACACAGAGCTGGCCTTCCTGATGAGCTTATCTAACTACGTCATTTCAGCTGTAGATACGCTGCTGCTCCAACATACAGTCCCATAGGAGGTGGCTGATGCTACTACAGGTCAAAGAAGGTATTTAGGAGCACCCTCAGCACTCTAAAAGATCTCAGTCTCCTCAGCAGGTAGAGTCTGTTCTGACCTTTCCTATAAAGTGCATCAGTGTTATGAGTCCAGTCCAGTTTATTGTTCAGGTGAACACCGAGGGAATTATAAGAGTTCACGATCTCAGTGTCTACTCTCTGGATGTTCATTGGTGTCAGTGAGGTAGGTCTCTGCCTGCGGAAGTCCACCACCAGCTCCTTGGTTTTAGCAGCATTGATGGCACTGGTTCCAGTGGCACTAGTCCACAAAGTCCTGAGTTCACAATCTGTAATCGGTCTCATCCTCACCTGTGATTTGGACGACTATGGCAGAGTCATCAGAGAACTTTTGCAGTCTATAGATTGATCTTAAAGTTGTAGAGCAATGGGAGCCAACATTATTGTCACAAGATTATAACAAGACGAAGGAAGTTAATAAAAAGAAAGCACAGCAAATGGGAATAAATTACAGAAAATAATTGTATAGCATTGAATGCAACTTCTGTAGAGAAGTTGTTTGGGTGTGGAGTCAGAACCAGGAGTGGTGGGATTGTGATTTGATGTGCTAATTTTCAAAATTATAATTTTCTGCCAATTTTTTTTCCACCCGGATTTACCGCATCTGGCTTCTTCTGGTGCAGAATTATGATGCATGTCTCACGTTAGGAACGTAAAGTTGGATAAAATGTGACATGACCATTCAGACTGCAGACGCTTTGAAAACTATCAGATGCGTATCCGATTTAGTACAAGATATGGGATTGGCACAATTCAGATTTTTGGGGTGTGTGAAAAGATTGGAATTGGATCGTTCAGACTGCCATGAAAAAGTCAGATATGGGTCACATATGGGCAAAAGAAATCGAATTTTGGTTGCACTTCCTTGCTGTGTTAACGTAGCCTTTGTTTCCTCCTTTTCTTGCCAGTTCATCTTTGTCCCTACCATCAAGCATTCAGCCATTTTCCCAAGTTGTAATTTCCCCTCGGGGATAAATAAAGTGTTATTCAATTGAATTGAAGTATTTTGCTTTGAGTGATTTTTTTTTTTTTTTTTTTTTTTTTTGACCACTTTGTTCTTCCTGACTCCAGTGATTTGACTACCTCTGCCCAGGGGCGAAAATCCCATTTCATTTTTGGGGGGACAATAAATAGGAAAATTTCTGAGTATAATTTCTGGTGGGGGGGATGAAAAAAAGCATTCTTTCTTTCTCTCACTGTCCTGCTCCTTTGTGACTTGCCTTGTAGGGTTGAGCCTTCAGCTTGTTTAATAATGTTATTAAAAGTAAAAGTAGTAGTTATAGCTTTGTTTTGTATTCGTCCATACTCTGCTTTTATTCAGGTTTTTCTATGTTCAACCAGCAATATCAACAGTATCAGGTGGAAAGTGACAGTTGTTCACCTCTACAGTAATTAATGGCACCCTGCTTTAATTTCCACTACGGTCCATCAAAGTAGCTTCACTAGAAATTGAAGTTCAAAGTTCCCGAACTATAAGGGAAAAACCTTCAAGAATAATCCAACAACATCAAACTACTCTTCAGAAATATGTATTTACTGTAGTATAAAACAAATATTCAACAACAAATTACAACTATGTCACAAAATAAGGTAACTCATAAATGCAAAGTGCTTATACTTGTAAAAAACTTGTACTTGTAAATAATACTTGTAAGGCCTGTAAATAAAATGTTTTAACCACCCATTCATCAATTCATCAATTTTTCTACTGTTATTTGTCTGTGAAAAACTAAAGTACAGTGTCTGTCAACCGCACTAAAACATTTCCACCTCACAGATCAGCATGTCTTTACAATACTATACGTCTAAATAATGGAGTTTTTATTTCTTAACACTGATAAACAAACTGACCTCAGACTCAGTGCCTCTGATTGGCTCTCTCTGCACAGCTGACTTGACTTTGCCAAATGAAGCCATTATAAAACATTTTCATAAGCATTTCATTCCTCTCTTATTGACATTATCAGAATGCCTTCATATTACTGAGGTCTTTTCTCAAAGAAACAGAACAATGTTTAATATCAAGTTTTTAAACAATCAAAACTGAACAATTTTTGACTCATGTGACACCAGCCTACAAAAAATAATCAAAACTCTGACCTTAAACTCAAATTAAAAATACCTATATACTATTCAAAATGTGGAAAAAAATCTGAAATGTCAGTAAAATCTGAATTGGGCTTAAATCTGACATTAACATCCTGACAGACATTTTTTTTAAAAATATGTCCTCTTTATTTCCTCTCCTCTTGTCCCTTATCTAGTTTTCCAGGCCTCTAATCTCTCTATTTTCTCCTGTCTCCCTCTTCCCTCTTCACTCTCCTCTCACCACTCTGTCCTCTTCTCTCTTCCTCTTCTTCCTCCCTGTCTTCTTGTGTCCTCCTCTCTACCTGCTGCTATTTCACTGTTTGAGCTTGCAAACCATCATTAGCTAGGCTATAAGCTTAACCGGTGAGCTGACAAAAAGAAGCTGATTTTGGACAAAGCAGGAGAAATGTCACTTTTCATGTTACAGCCTTGCGTTCATTGAACAAGTGCTGTGAATAATGATTTACAGGCTTTTACTTGCTCAAGTAGTTTCCTCAGTGAGACTGTCACTGCTGAGCTGAAACACGGAGTTACAGACTAGAGAGGAGGTGCTGGTAACTCCGCCCGTTGGAAAACGGCAGGTGGACCAAACCACTTTGAGGAATAGGGGTGGGGGGGTTCATAATCTTTCAAGAATTAAGAAACATATTTTATGTTTACAATTGCCATCATTTGAGTTTTGCTTTTATTTAACAACACTATTATTATATGGAAATAATTGTGTCCCCCGCGGGATGTCCGCCTATGCCTCTGCCCATCCTGACTGAGTTCCTGTGTAGCAACCTTTGCATTAACAAATCCTTTGACTTTTGAATCTGTCTAAGATGTCATTCGAGTCCAGTCTGCTTAGTTCATCATTACATTCATGGTGTCATACAGGTTCTATTTAAGGGATTTCTTGATTCTACGGCTTCACAGTAATAAGGGCTGGATATGGTTTTTTTTTCCCTTAATTAATTAAATCATTGTTTGAAAACTGTTTATTGTTCATATTTCATTTGTTCAAACATGCAGTTTGTGTCTTGAAAATGTGTATTTGGAAGCATATTTTCCCTGTAGCCTAATGAAGCTTAGGCGTTGCGTGGCATAGTGGGTCGAGTGAGCGCCCTGTATGCAGAGGTTATAGTCCTTGTTTCGGTTTTCCAGGGTTCAGTTCCCAACCTCGGTAACTTTGCGGCATGTCTTCCCCCCTTCTCTCTGCCTCCTTCCTGTCTACCCACTGTCAGAAAAATGGGAAAAAGGCCACCAGCGTCAGCGAAAAACAGATTATTAAAAAAAAAAAAAAAAAAAAAAAAAAAAAAAAAAAAAAAAAAAAAAAAAAAAAAAAAAAAAAAAAAAAAAAAAGATCAAACTTAAAATAATTTGTTCCAGGCCCCCATCCACAACCCTGCCAACACATGCACAACACTTCAAATCAAATTATTTTCAGCATGATAGTCAATCAATTATTATAACAATGCCAAAGCAATTTCTGGTGAAATAATCATGAAAAAATACCTAATAAAGACAATGAACATAGTTTCTCTGGGACAACCACCTGTTTGATTTCAAAGAAATGACTGAGACGTGTTTTGTTAAATGGTTCTGTACATTTTTTTCAAACTGTACGCACACCTCTTCGCATACCAGGTACCAGAGAAGCAGGGAATAACACAGGAGAAAACAGGGAACATATAGATTGCTATCCAGTAAGACTGAGCTTACATTGAGGTTCTGTAATGAGGCTCCTACAGCCTCATTATAGAACCATATGGTAAATATGCCTACAGTCTGCACTATGCCACAAAGTCTGATATGAATTAAACAGGTTTTTCATCCAGTCTATCTTTAATACCAGAGTAAAGAGTGTTGCATTTGAAGTGGGATGCACTGACTGATGACAAGTGGTGCTGTATCATAATCAGCAAGGAGTGTGATTACAGCAGAGGACAAACCCGGTGCGTATATGGTGCTAATGAGAGAAATGTGGTGGAGAGACATCCTGATGTCTTCTTGTTGTCATAGTGTCGGTAGCCACAGGGTCTGACTCCTGCTCATCTCTTGGTCGTGACAGCACAATGCTATGTCAGTCACATGTCTTACTCCTGCTATCCATCACTCTAGTAGTTTCTGTTAACAAGAGAGTACATGTTCATGAATAAAATGTGTGCCTGTGGATTCCCTGCATTACAGTGAGGTCCTTCCAGATCTAGAGCAGTGAACTGATTTACCTCATCAGAAGATGCAGCGGATATAAGACTCCATTCTGGACCAAGTCACTGAAAAATGAAATCCATCCACTAAAAGTGTGGAAGACTAAATGAAACACTTTTGAGGTAGGATGCCTGGGAATAAACCGAGATATTTACAAAAAGATGTATTTTTTTATTATCTTTTTTAGAAATAATGACATTTTGAGAATGCAGCCAACACTGAAAGTCATTCCAAAATAACATTAAAAAAAAAAAAAAAAAAAAAAAAAATGAAAGTTTTAAACACAAAAAACATAGTCAACATTGTCCAAGTCATTTTTTTTTCAGAATTGTTTCTTGGATAAATTTATTTTAAATTGGATCACTATCATTGTAGGAAGGACTGGAACAGAATTCTGAGAGTATTTTAGATTACCACCACCTACTGGTATTTCTTTTTATCCCTCAAACTATCACTCAAGTTTGCTCCGTTCAGTTGGCTTTAGTTGGTTTGATAAATCCTGTAGTGTGTGATTGCTCAGAAGATTCAGTTGTCAAGTCTGTGATGATCAGCTTTTCAGCTGTGAAATGAAAGAACTGTCAGCTAGTGAGAACTCCAAGACTTTTCAAAATCTGTGAAGACCATGAAAGTCATATATTGTTTACCCAGCTTCAGGTGGAAAAAAAGGTTATAGGTATTTTTTTTTTCACTAGAATATAATAGAATAACTTTCCATCATATTGTTTCAACAGCATATTAATAGATTACTGTTGAAAAAGATAAACTAAAAAGACAAACTACACTGCTTTAAAGACCTAAACAGGCATACTCTTAAAACACTGCTTGACCATCTATCCCGAAATGTGTCAAGATGGTCCTTGCTTTCCATCATTCTGGGCAGAGGTAATACAGTCAAGATTTTAGTCTTACCTCGTTATCTTGTTTTTTGTGGAGGTTTTTTCTAATATAGTCCTCTTTTATGGACCAAACCCAAATCTGAATTAAAAAAATAATAGATAATTTGATATAATCCTTTATTTGGAACAAATTTGTCCCACATTTGAAGAAAAATTTTTTTTGAAGGCCACTAAGGCGCCAGGAGGCACGGTGTTGCCCAGTTTTATCCAATTATTACTGGGCTAGCTGACACTGGGTCACTACTTAGGAAAAGAACCAAGGCCCTGTCTGGGCCAAGATGGAGCTGGATAGCGGTCCAACAATCTCTCTCATTTCATTGCTCAGATCAACTATTCCAGTAGGCCCACACACCCAAATGGTAAACTATGTAGTCAAACATTCTCTGAAAATTTGTTTCCAGATAAGAAAACGCTTTACCTTCAACAAGCTGGGCTTGCTCTCTCCTTTAGTTACCATTAACTCTTTTCTTCCATCTCAAACTGACACAGAGATCCAAGTGTGGCACAAAAATGTTCCAGTCTCTCTTAAGGATCTATTTAGTAAAGGGACATTTATGGGATTTCGGGCAGCTCTGTCTTGAAAATGTTCATGCATCATCTTTTTGTTTTAGACAACTGAATACAATTTCGATAATTCTATGGATCTCACTATTAGACTAGCAAAAATCCATCCGGCATGTGCAAAATGGCATCAAGATCCGGCCAAATTAGGACATTATGTTCTGTGATTACTCCTGCTTTTACAAATTCTGGTCAAGCATATGTATAGCTCTTTCATGCATATGTAATAACACAATATTATGTGTTAGTGGGTCCAGATCTCCTTTTTTGGAGGGTTCTTCCTCCATATGTCAAAATTTCATCATCACATTTAAGAGTGATAACATGTTCCTTTACTTATAGCTCCACCTCTCATCCTTCCTTCCTTCAGAGGAAATCAGATAAACCTCCATCCTTTAGCAACTGGCTTAGAGAATCTTTTTTCTGTTACAGTTGAAAAACTGACATTAGAATGACGCTGTATGAGAAACTCAGGAAAAAACTTGGCCCTCATTAATTGAATATGTCAAGCACTTAAATGTGATATAGAAGTACACGTTCTGCTTTTTCCAATCTGCTCATGCTGTGTAACAAAGAAGTGTTCCTACATTTATAGTTTACAGTGCTAATTGCTTGCCATAAATGTCTGTTGCTCCATGATAATGATTGTTTTTCTCTTTCTCTACACATACTGTATTGTATGTCATCAATACATACAAAAATTGTTCATTTTTCTTATGTGTCTTGATGGGTGTCATCTGTGTTCTTGTGTACATCTGAAAAAAGTACAAATAATGTAAAAAATAAAATAAAAATCAACCTAATTATGTGATAGACCAGGGGCTTTTCCCTCCAGGCCCGAAGAGCTGATGTCCTGCATGTTTGAAATGAATCCCTGGTTGAACATACCATTATCAAAGGAATGGTTCATTTTACCAGGCCTCTGCAGAAACTTCATGAATTCAGACATTTAAATCTGCTGTGGATAACAGGACCAGATCTAAGATATGCCTGAATCTACCAAATCTGTTAACCAGACACAAGCCGTGTGGGAGGGAAGGAGAGGAAGTTGTTCTGGTGAGAAATTCCGCAGGGGCAGGGAAGCTGATCAGAGTTGATGGGTGAATGTATAACCAGATTTTTTTTTCACAAACTCTGCATCCAGTCTCACTCAGCTTGAGCTATTGGCAAAGGAGAATGGCCAAATGTCTGTCTTTACATGTGCAAAGTTGGTACAACCATACCTCAAAAGATCTGCGACTGTAAAAGGTGGTTCCACAGAATATTGGCTCTTGGGTTTGAGCACAAATGCATGTCACACTTAATAGATTTCAAATTGAAAACTATTTTTGAAAAAAACATGTCATTTCATCCCATTTCAATACTATGAACTACTTTATGTTGCTTTGTCACATAAAACCCTAAAGAAAAACATAACTCTGAGTTTATATCATGCCAAAAAACTGGAATCTTCAAGGGATGTGAAATTTTTTTCAAAGTGCTGTAAATAATGAATAAAACAGTTTTAACCAAAACAATTGGAAGAAAACAGAAAAAAGTCCCCTGCTATGTGCTAAGACTGACGAAATATCTGAGACTGTCAATTGAGACGTGCAGTTGACAGACAGACAATCAGGGATCAATCCAGTTTTTCCTCTCCCTGCATGGTTTCGCTTTTGTTACGTTCTCGTAACATGGTGATGCCTCAGGCTGTTTAACTTCCCACTAACCTTCTAGAACATACTGTAGCATCTTCAGCGCCAGCAGCAAATTTTCCCCCCTGTGAATTGATTAAAATAAATGTATGTGCTTGTTCTCTATACAAAAAAAGAGGAAAACTGACACAAGGGAGCTCATCACGGGAGAGGAAGCATAAAGAGTCTTAATTAACAGGGAGGAACTGTTCCACAGTGACAGCAACATAAATAGAAATAATGAAGTCACCATAGGGTGAGGCTGTTTTGGTAGATAGGGACCGAACCTGCTCCTCTGGCCCTTTGGAGCATCTTTTGGACCCTCAGGCCCTTATTCACAGACTTGACTTGATCTCCCACTTGGAACACATAGCATGCTCTCTGCTGCAACATTTTCCACATAGACGTCAGAGTAGCCCGAGCTGCTCCTGTGGTGGGATTTCTTTAGAATACAAATAACTCAAGATGACGTACATCTTAGTGTTGTTATTGAGTGAGTGAGTAAAGTCCAGAGTCAATTAGAGGGCATGTGGCTCAGATCCAGATACTGTGAGCTTAATAATGATGATCAAATAACAAGAGTGTGGACTGTGCTTAGCAAGGATAACGCATGTAGTAAACTACATATAAAACCTATTTTGGAACACTAGTGGTTTGCCTGTAGTTCAGTGTAATGTGGTCCCTGTGAGTCTTATTATGTGCAGCGTTGACATGCATTCAAACTTTTTTTCTTTGCAGAGTTTTGATCGTTTCAGATGAAATTCTTGGCTTTGTGCCAGACTGTAAAAAAAGATGGAAATAGCTTCCTGTTTCAAAAATAGCCCAGTATGACTGGAAATCTGCATTCCCACTGGCCCACAGTGGGTGGCTCATTCGGATAATGATGACTGAATAACCAGACATACAAACATGTGTACTGCCTGAATTGACAAGAATTACATATGGATCCTGGAAAGCTTGAAGCAGTATAATATCAACCGGACACACAGATCCGTTATAGGGAGCTCCATGGAAATGTGGAAGAATTCTGGAACACAGTTAAAGCCAATTGCTTAAGTTGTCATAAATCTCTGCTACTGTTCTGGATAGATCAGTCTAATTATCACAGATGGTTATTGTCACAGAATGCATGGGCCCTCTGATCCTCTGGACTTTTGAATTTGGCCTTTAAGTCAAACTTAAAGAATTTAAATTTTTTTTCAACCAATCAATGTCTCTTAAAGGTTACATAAAGCAAATAATCCAAAACAAATTTTCATTTGAAAAATATTTCTAAACTAAGAATGTTGTCATGAAGTGGTCAGGTGACAACAGGTTTGGCTTTAAGGAAGAGCCACACACCTGTTCAGTCATTGTTTCATTCAGTTTATGTTATTAGCTCTGATCATATCAAGTCATCAGCCTACTTACTCATCTGGTGCTGTAAGAGCTACATTTGTTTTTTTTCTCTTTGCCTTCCTGGTTAGTTCTCCAGTCCCTCTGTAACACCAATTTTTTTTTTTTCCAAATCTGATTTTATGCTCCAGCTGTTACTAGTGCAAATTGCTTGCTTCTTCCTACCCATCGCTAGTACCATGTTTTGGTCTAGCAACATGGGTGTATATGTTCTGATAATTCATGCATCTCACTGCATTACTGACAAATGTTGGTGTTAAAACAGGAACCTGGGATGGTTATTCTTGCTTCTATTTCTTCTTGTCTAGACTATTATAACACCCTTTCACACGTATCAGCAAAGAAGGACTTTTGTTGCCTTCAGATGGTTAAAAATGAGCAAACAAAGGAACTCATATCACATCTGGTTTAATGCTGGTCACCTGTTTATTTTGGCATTCATTTTAAAATCCTGACTCTAACTTTCAGAGTCCTACATGCTCCAGCTTTTCCAGAATTGCTAAAGCCACATACTCCAACTTGAGCCCCCAGGTCCTTCACCCAAAATTTACTTGTACTCCCAAGAACCAGCTATAAAACTTGAGGAGATCGCTCTTTTTGAACCTCAACTGTGGAACAAACTATTGGGAAAAGACTCCGAAAAGTTCCCTCAACCTTTCAACCATGTCATACAGTTTAAAGGCAATTCTACTAAATACTACAGAAATGTGTGTAACTTTTACCTTTAAAGGAAATTTAAAAAACAACAACAAAAGATAAAAAAAAAAAAACAAACAAATTTACCTATCTCAAATGGAAAAAGATTAGAATGGCTTAGCCGGGTTTTCAGTATAGTGAAGTTACGGATTCGATTGTTCATTTCCATATGTTTGAGGATTGGTTTCCATGTATGCATGCATTTCATTTTAAGAGACTATGTTGTTACCTTAGAAATGTTATTGCACCATTATCATGCAATAAAATCAAATTCATCTTCGTGGTTCTCACTGAGAACAGGTTATCCAGACACACACACACACACCGCAGCCCCAAAGCATAAATTTCACAATCTGTGCTTGACTGTGGGGTGGTGTGTGGTGTCAAATTTCACATTTCTCCTCCTCCAAACATGGAGTTGAGTTGATGCCAAAATTGTGGATTTTGGTTTCATAAGATCACAGCACTTTCTCCCAAGGCTAACCTAAATTATTTACATGTTCACTGGCAAACGTTTGCCTTATATTGCAGGGGGTGGATGGCTTTAATTATGGCATAGGTTCTTAACAGTGTTGTCTCATAGATCATTACCAAGCTTTTCTGGAGTTGTTGTAGGATGATACTGTATATACTTACTGTATGAGGCAAAGTTTGGATTGAGCTGACAGAAATTGATAATCATTTTACATTTCTTTCTTTCTCACCACCAGTGGCCTTGGAAACGTGTGCAGTTCTGCTGTCTAACCCCTGACATCCTACAGGGCAAAATGTAAAAAAAAATCCCCCCCATTATTTCCTGTGAAATAACGCAGCCCCTGTTTAGTTGCCGTCACTACAAGGCTGAGGTCCTTGTTGAATCTCTGCCACTATGGAGCATCACCACAATATCATTATTATGAGGAAAATGGTAAAAAGATGCCAATGCCTGATGACTGAGTTCTCCTGAGACTGTCTATCCTGGTGAGAAATCTAGTTTAATTTAAGACACAAAGAAGGAATGCTCAGTTGATATTTTGAAGTTCTCTGAAAGATATACATAGTAAACATTGTATGGTGTACTTTTGGTGTGGTAATTTATTTGTGTCTTATGGTAGGATACGACACCTATTGGCATAAATGTCTGTGTGCAAAGTGTAACATAGGTGTTGCAGAAAAGATGGATCGCCCTTTACACAGATCTTTGGGATCTGGGGGAGCTTTTTTTTTTTTTTTTTTAAGGACTGTCACTATTCTCTCTCTCTGGCAGTGCGTAGTGTAATAGTAGAGGCGGGTGACCTATATAATCAGGCTACTGGTCCTTGACGAACCCATCCTGGTTTTGATCCTCGACATTGGGACCTGTGCTGCATGTTTTCTCCCTTTTCCTTCTGGCCGTTTACTGTCTGCTTACTGTGAACAAATGCCACTGTTGCTAAAAAACATGTGTACTGTATATATTCTGTCTCTTCATATGCCATAAAAAATATAGACTGATTGTCTCACTGAAAATTTTTGAAGATTCCATTCTTTAATCAGAGGGAATTGGTTCAGCAGGTAATGTACCACGTTTAGACAAATAACAGAAATCACTAGTGTGACTTTCACTGGTTCGCATCTCAGGTGTTAATACTTTGGTTTTATCAGCAGGATGGCACTTAATATTGTCCTAAACTTTTACAAAGTTGGAGAATACCTGGAGAGGGATCTTTGGCCATTCCTGGAGGATCTCTTAAGGTCCTCCAGAGTCTCTTCTTTTCATCTGAACCCTGTGTTTAACTGCAAGATTAAAGCCCACATTTCTGTAGTAAAAATGTTTATTCTATTGCTCTGATGTAGTATTTTAATACTAAATGCCATGTTTTCATTAGCTGTCAGCGAAACCACTTGAATGAACTGAAATGGCTTGAAGACATCAGTCTCTGTGTAAATAATCTTTATAATGAGTTTTACTTAGTGATGGAGTTACTGAATAAAATGGTTTTTACAGTTTCAGTTGGGGGATTTTTCTTTTCCCTCAATGAATAAATATGCCTAAATTAAGGGGCTTTTATTTTCAGCATGAGATTAATACACTGTAATAACATTTAGTTCATTTTATGGCGTTTTACACATCTTTACGGTGATGTGTAAAACATGAAGGGTGCTGCAAATATATTCTATATATATATATATATATATATATATATATATATATATATATATATATATATATATATATATATATCGCTGTAACATTATATTTGCAAAACTGTGACTTTTCAGCTGCTCTTTTTGATGTTGTTTTGCTGGATCTTTATCCATGGAACCAGAAACAGAAGTTTTCAGCAGAGTTGATTCACACAAAGAAACAAAAGCAGCTAAACACTGAGATACAAGTTTTTTGGCCTATAACAGCAATTTCCTGAAAGTATATTTGTAAAGGAACATTGTGGAACTATTTCTGATTTTTTTTAAAGTTGGAGATGTAAATGATCCCAACTGCCACTCAATGACTGTCGAGCAAAAAATTGCACTATTATTTTCAGGCATTTTCCCACATATAGACACACCTTAGTGTTTATAATTGTTTTCACTTGATTTCATCAGGACTACTCTTGTTGGAAAATGGGATTTTTCACAGCCTTTCCTGTTATTGAATTATGAGAAAAGTCTTTTAATCAATAAAGTCCTACATTTTGTTTTTCTTTTTCTTCCTCTGAAAAAGAGGTAATCTGTGTGATTTTCATGGTCGTAAACTAGACTGCTCCTCTATGTAGAAAGACTTGCTGTGCAAATAGATGCACTAATTCATTATGTAACTAATTCATTATTGTAGAATTTAATATAATTTGTTCAGCAAAATGTCTGGATACTAATTAAAACTGTTTAATGCTGTATTTCATTCTCATAGATCTCTATTTTCATACACTGTAATTCAAGAAAAAGTACAGTTTCTTTGATCTATGCAGTATAGTATCTGCAGTAGGTCTATGTGATCAGGCATGGTCTCTGTTCAACTAAATATTATGGAATGGATACATGCTCATTACTATTTACATATTTGACACTATAAATATGGTTCTAACATTACAAAATTTCAAACTTGATACAGGTGCTGAGAAAAATGCTCCATACCATGGCTCATTCTTGTATTGTGGTTCCCACTAGAACTGCAGAATGTATGGAAATGTAATCATAAACACAGACTCAGTCTGTGCAGTACCACTGCAAAGGACTGCATGAATGCAATAATTTATAGGGATTTATTAAGTGGCGTACATTCCCAATCTAGGTATTAGTATTATGTTTAGCCACTGAAATGAGCAATGGCTGCGATGCCCACACCCAATTTCACAGGTGTAAAATGTTGGTCTACTTTTTCTTTTCCCAGTACAAAAGCCAAACCACTAGTAGAGTAGGCTGGAGTCCCTGGAACAATGAGAGATGTGATCCCTCAGTTCGTTGACCACACTCTCTAGTAATCTTGCGCAGGGGTTTTCCCAGTCCTCTTTGTGTTGTTGAAGAAACCACAACCACCCAACAACATCCAGGCAGAAACTTCACTGTCTTGGACTGAATCTCCTTCACTCTTGTCGACTTCCATAGGACGCCACATGGAGGCTCATCCTGATACAGTTATTTATTAAACGCTGGTGTCCTGCATGTCTTTAATATTGTACTGAAGAACTGGTTCAATCATAGGTCCCTATAGGGCTAGGTAATTCAACCATCTGAATAAGCTGTGATGGAGCAAGAACACATGTAAAACATGCAGCCTTACAGTGTATATCCTGTATGGTCATAGCACACCTAGTGGTCCAGTGATGTCAAACTCCAGTCCTCGAGGGCCAGGGTCCTGCAACTTTTAGACATCTGTCTGCTTCAACACAACTGCATAAAATAATGAGGTCATTAGCAAGACTCTGTAGAGTTCGACTACATGCTGAGGAGGCATTCCAGCCAATTGATTCAGGCATGTTGGGCCTGCAGTAGGTCCTCACAGAGAAAATCAGCCTCATCCTTTTCCTGCTTCACAATTTTTCCATCATAAATTATTGCTAAGAATGCATTTTTTCCCATTCAACTTTCCATTTTACTTATCCTTGCTGATGAATATTTGATCTGAAAATACTTAGGATTTGAATTCACAGTTTTAGTGATGCAATGCAAGCTTTTAAGTGCCTAACAGCAGTTGAATGAAATTAATGCTGGAACTGTGGTTGAGTGTAACATCCACAGCAGACTGTTTTCATCAAAACATTGATGTAGAAATTCAAGTGTTTCCAACCTTCATACTGTACATCTTCATAACATACTCATTGGTCTGGTTAATTTCCTTCAGAAGCATTCCAGAGCAGAGCTGAGGTAATGCAAACACATTAACCACATAAGTAAAGCCCAGTGGCATTAGTTAATCCCTCCTGTGCTGATGTGACTTATAGCGCATGTTGTAATAATGCCAGCTCTTCCTGTTTTAAGTCTCTGCCACCAGGCTCCACTCAGCCCATGGCTCAAAATGGTGAAAGCAGTGGCATAAATCAGCTTCAGCACTCTGCTGCTGCTTTGATTATCCAGTAAGAAGCTGGGTCCTGGTGCATTTAATGATGCCTCTGTTCCGCAGCACTCCTCAAGCGTCCGATGGTCATTCCATGCTCCTTCCTTTTGTGTTCTCTTGTTGCCAAAAGCAAGCTGAATGATTTTTTTTCCTGTCTGACTATGTTGAACTATTCTTAAATGCCCGGAGCTTCTCTGTCAAAGATCTATCATCTTGGTTCTTTCTCATGCTTATTGATTTGATATGTCACCTGCTCAGAAATCGGTTATGGTGGAGCTGGTAATCAGTCATTTTAGAGGAGAGGTTGTTTGTCTCTGTTTTAGCCTCCATCTTTCACTGTTTATGTCCTCTGGCGTTATCTGGTGCAGACTGGAAGTCAGCGAGGGGTGGAAAAAAGCGAAAGAAGAATGACATCTCATAGTTGTTCTCAGAGGTCTTTGCTTTTAGCTCTGCAGGGAGAAAAACACAATATGAGAGCCCTTATTTTGCCTCAGGCTGCCTCAGTGGTCATTTCTCCTCCACCTCTCATGGTGCTGTTAGAACGGATATTCTCACATTTCTCCAACACACCATCATTCTTATCACTTTACATCAAATAGCTTATTCAAGAAGGAGAGGCAGACATTGGCCTTGCCTTGGCAATGTCTTTATTACATTTTTTTTTCCTTTGGCTGCTGAAGGATTTAGATTTTCACACAGCTCCGGTTTAGGATGCTCAGGAGATATACATTTCTCCACCCTGCTGAGACTTTTACTGCGCTTACCAGATCTAAACAGACCATTGGTGGCTTGCTCTGTATAAATTCCACTCTGTCCTCTCTCTTGCTGCAGAGGTTTGACGGGAATATCAATTCAGAGACCGTTGTCCAGAACAAGCTGTCCCACCCGGTGAAGACACGTTTCCTGCGTTTCATACCTCTTGACTGGAATCCCAGCGGGTGGATGGGCCTGAGAGTGGAGGTGTTCGGATGTTCCTACAGTGAGTAACCAACACCAAACATCCTACATTTTGACAGCACTGAGCACTGTGTAGTTTCCCCTCTTGCTTTTATTTATATATAAATGTTAGTTTTGTCCCAATACCGGTATTGATATCGGGCCCGATACCAGTGTCTAGTACTCATAAAAGCAAGCAGGTACTCCAAACTGATGCCACATTTCTGCTGGATTTTCCTCTTGGGCTGCGCTGCAGTGCAAATCAATGGCTAAACCACACTTTATACCAGGTGGTGGTGGTAATACACAAATAAGTTATCTGCTGATCCTCAAAAAAAAAAAACAAAAAAACCAGATGAAGATGGGAGAAGTTAGAATGGCTGGAGGGGGCAAAAATGTCTGTAGTTTGGAGAGGAGGTCATGCTAGACTTTTTCCACTGTCCGTCATTTTGACTGACTGTGTCAAAAAAAACTCTGCCATTATCTATTTTTACCCATCAATTTTTAAAATAATAAAAATGACATTTAATTGTTTCATTTTCATTAATATTCAACAAGCTGAACAGAAAATCCACGTCGTGATCTTCATCAAGCTGAATACATTTAACATTTTCTCTGCAGTGATGAAGTTTTTAAAGGTAACATTTCATCAACTGAAGTGATCAGAAGTCAGCAAGACTGAACGTTACCTGATCCCGCAAACACTCCCCTCAATGGAAGAATAATCCCACAGCATTGTCAGATGTGCTAGACACACTCCTAAGCCTCTTGTCCATAACTGTTCAATGTGCCGCTGTCGGCTCTCAGATAGCATCCAGATCAGAGGTGATACTCTTACGGAAAGTTTTCTTATATTGATGTATTTCGTGACCTCCGCGATGTTCTGTGTGCATAAAGTTGAAACTGTCTGTGCATCAGCACCAGGTGGTGAGGTATGTGTAATCTGTCAAAATGAAGGATTGCGATCAGATTGTTCCATCACTTAATTAAGTTTAATTTGAAGACTAAACAATCTGCATGTCATGCTCTGTTTATGATTTGTTAATTCAGTCAGAGAGACTATAGGCTTAAAAAGAAGAGCCACACTGTTCTATATAAAATAATTTTGTTTTCAAAAGTGAAGTGTAAGTACTCGGTATCGGCGAATACCTAAACTGAAGTATTCATAATCGGTCTTGAAAAAACTGGTATTGGGACACTCCTACTATATATATATACTTTTCTAATTCCATTTTAAAACAAAAAAACCCTGCTTTTTTTCTTGTTTATTTTGAAATGGAAAAACCAAAGAACGAACCATTTTCTTTTTTTGTTTTTTTGGATTCACACAGCATCTTTACCACATAAAGGCTTGTGTCAGGTTATATGTCCTATAGCAAACTGAAGAGAAACCATTTTTTCTGCTGCCACTACCAAGGCTCTGATATAAGTTGGATATTTGATATCCATGACAGGTATCCATTTGATATTCATAACAGGAATAGTAAAGTTTATTTAATTTCCTAATTCAGACCTGGCTTTTGAGAGTAGAGGTCAGGACCATTTCAGAAGATTAATACTTGCTAGTTTTGCTCTTTCCAAAACTAGTTTGGATGTGTTTGGGTCATTGTCCTGTTGGAACACCCAACAATGACCAAGTTTTAACTGACTTGCAGTTGATTTGTGGTGAAGTTAAAGAATTTGGAGAGTGCCCTTCCTTTTTGTTTATCTTATCCAGGTTGTCCAATGTACCAGCACCACTGGGAATGAAAGACCTTCAGCATAATGCTACCACCACCATGCTTGACAGGTGGCATAGATTCTTTGGTTTAAAAGGCTTACCTTGACTCTGTCTTGTCTGAACATGAAACTGTTCTCCAGAAGACTTGTAGACCAAGTAGACAGCTTTAAATGGTAAAGCTGTATGAAGTCCAGAGGACCCCAAAATGATTACATTCAGTCATGACACACACTCACACTCTGATGGTGGCAAGTTACTGGCAAGCACACTGACAGAGGCGAGGCTGCCATGCACCCTCTGACCACCACCAGCAGGCAAGGTGGGTGAAGTGTCTTGCCCAAAGACACAACAGTGGAGACGGATGGAGTTCTTTTAGTTTTAGTTGATCTTATTTTGGGGCAGTGACATCTTCCTGCACCTACTTAGGTGATATAAACCCTGTTTCTCCCTGGAGAGAGACTGGTGTTTCAGCAACTTTCAGTTTATGATCAGCTTGAGCCTTGGTGGTTGCTAGATTGGTAATGAATATACTGACCAGTTTTCTTTTACCTGTGCATTATGGTTTTGGTTTGATGGTTAAAAGTTGGACATAGTTGTATGTTCAAGAAGGACAATGATCCCAGACAGACCTATAAAAAGTGATCAAATATTCAGGCTGCAAAATGAGTCAACATAAAAACGGTGACTTACTAATTTTAGTATACATCAGTGATTCACTATTGTTGACTCAAAAATAAAACCCAGCCTGCTGTCGATTTAATTTTTTTTCCCATTCTCTACCTTCACATATAGTCATATTCAATAAATTAGAGTTTTATAAACAAAAAGACTGAATTCATTAAGAAACAAATGTGTTTCCTGTGCTACACTACTTCTCTTCCTGTTTGGTGAGCTCCTCCTCCAATGTGTTGTGAACTCAGGGCCACAACGTTTTGTTGGAGAAAATAACTCACCTTGGTGTAGATGTTTGGGTTGAACCTTTGATGCATACACACAGTAAAACTGCTGCAGATTTAAACAGTAAGTTCACACAGTGATCTCTTTAATGTCTCTTTACTATATCTTTACATGCTTTCATGCTGTTGCACATGCATGGTGTGTTAAAGGCATAAAAGGCACAAATGGAAGTTTCACACTCTTGCATCCCTCACTGACTTGATGAATGTAATTTGATACTGTTACACACACCAGAGGTGCCACACAGGAAGAAGAAGCAGCAGTGCAGTACAGTAGCAGCAGCAGCGTGCTGCTCCTGGAAGCAAATATGCAAATTGCTGCTTGTCTTGTGCACCAGCCTGTAATGACTCATGCCCAGACAGCAAGGGTTTACACTGAAAGCAGTCTGTGCATGTGGTTCTAAGTACTTCACATGCTGCTTTCATGCCTTGTCCTTCATACTTTGCTTTATACAAATATCTTAAAATGAGCTAAGTTGCTATAATTCTTTAAATAGCATATGTAACACTCATTTGTCATAATGTTTGTTTTGTACTGGTAAAGGATTCACTAAGATAGCCGTAAACCTCTGACTGTAATGAAGCAAAAAGCAGTCTTCTGTGGCTGTGCACATTGATAAAGGGCAAGCGTACTTCCATTTATATTCCGAGCAGTCCTCAATAAGACATTTAATGGGGATTTACTGGCACACCTCACCCACGCATTGTGAGGCGGCACTAACTAGATGAGCCAGAGAATTACTGCACTATGGAACAGTGTCAGAACACACCACAGTGAGCAGTTTTATGATAGCCAAGCACCACATGGTACTGCAGAGCATCGTTGAGGCAGACAGTCACTCTCTCAAGTGCAATTTTGTCTGCTTGGAACTGCAGCGCTGAAAGAAACTCAGAGTTTTTCTCTGCTTCAACCTTACTATAAGAGAATGACATGTCTTGTGTTTCATAAAGACAATAAACCAAGTTCAAGTTTGATAAGCAGCTGGTGTCTTGTTAGGCTTCACTTTAATACACCTATCTGGTTCCATACTCAAATCGGTCACAATTTTCTCACTCAGTGTTTTTCTCCAAAAAAAAATCTACTGATGTGGATCAATCACTCTTATGTGAAAAGGTGAAAAGAACACTTAGATTTTTTTTTTCTTGATTTTGACAGTGATCCAACAATATTTCATACAAAGAATACTAGCACAGTTATGTGTCTGGGAACTGACAGACCGGTTAAGACTCTGCAATTAACTGGGATACTATGGCTTGTGAAAGCTAAAAAACTGTAAATAATTAACTATGGCTTTTTGCCATGAGTAATATAAAAGCCCTGGAACTTAAATGGAGTCAGAGAGCCTGTTTCTGCTGAGGGGAGACTCATCAAAGATATTTTACAGTTAGTCCAGGTCTTGCCTAAAGTATTCATACCCCTTGAACCTTACATAAGGTTCAAGGGGTATGAATTTCTTCCACTCAATTGTCATGCAATTGAGTGGAAGAAAATTATAAATTGCTTAATTTTTATTTATTTATTTATTTTTTTTTTTTACAAATAAAAATCTACAAAAGTTTGGTGTGCATATGGATTCAGCCCCTTCTACTCTCATTCCCCTAAATAAAATCCAGGGCATCCGATTGCTTTCAGAAATCACCTATTTAGTAAATAGAGAGCATCTGTGTGTGTCTCTGTACAAATGCATCTGTTATTTTAAAGATCTCAGAGGTTTGTTAAAAAAAAAAACAAAAAAAAAAAACAAAGAACAGAGAACAAACAGCATCGTAAAGGAACACAGCATGTGGGTCAAGGAGAAAGTTCTGGAGAAGCAAAGCAGCAAGGGTTAGGGTTTGGCACAAACCATTGCACAGCCCATCATCTGAGTATGGGAAATCTGTAGATTAGACATGGCCTCATATGAAATTATCATGGTATAGTAACCTTGATATCATGGTAGCAGTGCAATTTAAAAAAACAAAAATACAGCATATGATCAAATTGCTGTCAAAACAAATTGCTGTTAAAACTAATGTGATATTTATACAGAGTAATGTTGTCAATGACATTTACTTGTTATCAACAACACAACTGAGCATGTTGGTCGTCATGTACTTATGGCAGTACAATAAAAATATGTTTTTACCATACTTAAGATATTTAGAAATATCAACATTTAAATATTACTTTATTTTACTTCACAACAATTCTAATAAAAATGAAATCAGTGCCAGCTAAAACATTGGGTCATTCTGAAGGATTGTTTTAACAGAATTACAAAGTGGTGGAAGACCAAAACATAATATGCTGAAAAGAACAAACAGGAGAAACAGTTAAATAAACTTCATTATTGCAGAGAATATTAACACTTCTCATCAATCTGCTCTGCATAGAGTAACGCCAAAAGCTAAAATTAGTTGGCAAATAAGCCAGGAAGGAGACTCCACTCCAGACTTTGTTCACTGCAGAACTTTAAGCCATAGGAGTGGCCTGACAGACATTTTTAATGGTTGTAGTTTTTTTAAATCCTTGGTATTTCTGGATACCAATAACTGGACATTGCCTACTGCAAACCTACCCAGACATGGCCATCCACCTAAACTGACAGCCCAGACAAGGGGAGCTTGAATGAGAGGAGCACCCAGGAGGCCTGGGTAACTCTAAGGAGATGCAGAGATCAACAGCTTGGGTGGAAGAATCTGTTTGGAGAGCTCTGCAGTGAATCCCAGAGATGTGGCTTGTATAGAAAAGCAGCAAAAAAAAACAAAAAAACAACCAACAACTCTTTCTGAAAAAACCCTGTAACAATTTCTGTTTGCATTTTGCAACAAACCATGAAGGGAACACAACAAAATTGTGAAAGCAGTTGCTCAAGTCAGATGACAATAAACACTGAACTCTGTTCAGACATGCACACACTCAGGAGCAGCGACACGAAGTAGCAGGTGGTGAATACTTGCAATCTTGAGTTTCCATGTCCAAAGGTATATTTCCCACAACAGTTGTTACACAGAGCAAACAGCATCTCTCTGCTCTGATGCAGCTACCTGCATTCATATGAGATAACAGCATATATTTTCTATATTTATCTATAATTATGTAAATCACAGCCAGAGCAAAACTAGCGTTATACAGTACAGCTACATTTAGTGATGTCTGTCTCATGCTTTTGCAAATAATTTTCTATTTAGATCAATTTTACAGTAAAGTTATGTAAAGTGTCTTTTAGCAATAAATAGAAGTATTTTTTACTTTCACATGTAAATCGAAAGATATGAAGTATATGAAAGAAAAATCATATGCACCTTGAGGAAAATAGTTAAAAAGGATATTTGAAGGAATTTATTACCAGGAAATGAAAATTTTACTGGGAGTCAGTAGCAGAATAACATTCCCAAAGGACACTGATTTAGGTACATGGAACATTTAAAGAAAAAAGCTAATCTTGACAAATTAAAATTCAAACATAGTCAACCTGGCCCAATTTGATTCTGTTTGCATCAACATAGCCAGTGTTATACAAATTCAGTAAAAACAAGAACTGTTATGGGATAATTAATTACAGAAACAATCTAAGAATGAAGCCTTTTTTTCCCCATCACTTCTGGATCCATTTCTTGGGAGAGAACAGCTGTGACCTGATTAAAAAAAGGTGTAAATTCCTCCCATATCATGCACTTAATGAGTGAGATTGCTCTCACATGTATTTAATGCAAAGTGCTTTGTAAATCCTCTCCAGAAATAAACAACTCGCGGGACAAAACTGATTCAAAAATGAAAATTACACTGCTTCATGAAATCCACACTGTGTCTTGCTTTCCTATACACTATCAAAGTATTTCACATTATCACTTTTGATGGTGAATGTGGAATAGAGTGTAAGACTGAGTATGGCTTTAGCATTGTGTATGTAAAAGCAGGAAGACATATTTTACATTACCTCCTACAGTAAATAGATGCCATTTATGTGTCTCTTTCTAGTCATGCTGTCCACAGATACACACTCTCACACAGTAATTCACAGAGCTATGGTGTTTAGGATCTTACTCAAGATTGAATCTTACTGGTGACCTCTCAGTTGACAGCTGGCTACTCGTTCAAAGATAAAGAAAGAAATGATAAGAAAGCAAAATAATTTGAATAATATCAATTAAATAGAATTTTCAGATTTGTAGTCATTGTTGTAGAAAACTCCACTTTTGTTCTCCTAATTCTAACCCTATGCTTCCAGGAAACAGAGTACACCCCAATGCACTGGTTCTGATTTTTCCACAGAATCCTATGTAGCTGATTTTGATGGCAGAAGTTCACTACTGTATCGGTTCAACCAGAAGTCCATGTCAACAGTGAAGGACGTTATTTCTCTGCGGTTTAAGAGCCACCAGGCTGAGGGCGTCTTACTGCATGGAGAAGGGCAGAGAGGAGACTACATTACATTGGAGCTGCACCGAGGAAGACTGGACCTGTATCTCAACTTAGGTGAACTACATCTTCCTGATATCTCTCCTGAAAATCACTTGTTTTCTTTCCGTTTTTTGCGTCCTTGTGGTGATTGTGGGAATCACTCCCTGAGATTGAGCTAGAGATTGGAAGTGATTGAGAGGATATGAGAGCTTTATTTTCTAGGATGCCTCAGTGATTGAGGTGATGCTTTATTTCCAGCTTTTACTCAACAGATAGAAGACCCAAAATATTTGTTCAAACTGTTCAATCTAAAGACAAGAGTACAGCGATAAACTGTGGGGTTTTTTAAAAAACAAAGTGTTCCTAACAATTAAGGGAAAAAAATGTATATGGCAACAGCAAAGGACTGTTTAGTTGAAGAAATCTCAAATACTGTATAAGTACAGCCTCGACAATCAAAAGTATCATGAAAAGGTTCAATATTTGTTGTCACTGATTTCATAAAGTGAAATTCATATATTATAAAGATACATCACATGTAGGCTGAAGTATTTTGAAGCCTTTATTTCTTGTCATTTTGATGTTTATGGCGTACAGATAAAGAAAACCCAAAAATCAGAGACAAAAATCAATTCATGCAAAAAGAGCCTCAAACAAGTTTTGAGTGCAGAGAAATGAACATACTTTTCAGAAGTCTGAAATTTCTGTTTAAAATATATATTTTTTTATTGTCTGATGTAATATAATAATTTTCTGAGACACTGAACATTGGGTTTTAATTATGTGTAAGCCATAATTATCCAAATTACAAGAAATCAAAGCTTGAAATATTTCATTCTGTTAATGAATCTATATAAGCTATGAGTTTCACTTTCTGAAATGACTGACACAAAATATTTTTTTCTTGCAATATATAATCTTTGATAATCACAACAAAAAGAACAACATAAACAAAGTTATAGCTTTACCAGGTTCAGACTGAACTAAAACATAAACACCATTTAGTATAAGTTGGTTGATACATCATATTCAACTTACATGGGTATGCAGTTAAGCCCAGAATTATTCATAAACCTGCTAGACAACAAACAAATTTATTTCTGATGAGAAATAGGACAGATATCTCTCAAGATAATAAAACAATGTATAAAGAGTATAAGTTTTGAAAAAAAAAAACACTTTGAATAATTTTGAGCTTAACTGTTGTTTTTTTGTATTTATATATTATACATCACAGTACAAAATACATAGCTACAGTACATTACATTAGTAAAACAGACAAAAAGTACTGTGGGTTAATGAATGAATATAAATGACTGTGTGTGTGCACGCATGTGTATGTGTGCGTGAGTGTCTGAGCAATGATGCTGAACTGAATGAATTAACACTGACATTATCAGCATGTTTGGAATTTAAAACAACAATCAAATAATAATTGTGATAATAGTAAATCAAATTATCTGTAAAAGGCAAGTAATCATAAACATAAAATGGATCAATTAATAAAGTTAAATTCTTTCTACTAAGTAGAGTTCGTTAGACTATATACATGAATTACATGGGATGAAAGCAGAAGAATAATACAGAAGAAAGGAGAAAGAAGACAAAAAAGGAGAGTCAAACAGAAACACTAATTAGAGTACATAAAATAATTATATTATTTATAATATAAGTGGGGATCACATAGAATCTATTATACAAAGGTTATTTTACATTGAATAATGTTTAGTGAGTAAATTTTTCCAGTTTATCAATCAAATGGTGGTGCTTGTTTTCCAATTCATAAGATATTTTTTTTTTTTTGCAGTATTGATTTTTTTTTAACTGTACTTGTAGGCATATTATGCAACTGAGATATTTCTAGACGTAAAATAGCCTTTGATAATCACAACAAAAAGAACAACAAAAACAAAGTTATAGCTTTAGCAGGTTCAGACTGAATTAAAACGTAAACATCAGTTAGTTTAAGTTGGTTGAAACATCATATTCAACTTACATGGGTATGCAGTTAAGCCCAGAATTATTCATAAACCTCCCAGACAACAAACAAGTTTGTTTCTGATGAGAAATAGGACAGATGTCTCTCAAGATAATAAAACAATGTATAAGGAGTATAGGTTTTAAAAAAAACCCACTGTTTGAATAATTTTGAGCTTAACTGTTAACTGTAGTACTGAGTACATAACAGGTGCTATGTCTAGACCTCTTTATGTTATCCATAAATGGGATGTGTTAAGTTTCAAACAGTGGCATTTAGATTATTTATGTAAAACACCAAAATTTGCTCCAGTTCTAAACTCCAGTGAGAGTGAGCAGGAATGAAAATAAAAATGAAATGAGGGGATTGTTTATACATTTGAATTAGAACAAAAACATTTGATTAAGAAAACAAAAATCAACTGATAAAGTACAAATAATGTTTCATCATATGGAAGGAAATTAAAGCTAATTCCTGAGTGTAGTATAGTGCAAGCCTTATGTTGGACGTGTAAAAACAAAAATGCTTTGTTGGCAAAAAAAAAAAGGTATGATGGTTCTACTGCACTGAGTGAACTGTGCAGAGATATAGAGAATCATACCATATACAGAGGCACTGCAGTTCATTATAAAAAGAAATCAAGAAAGTATTTGATATCAGAACATATACAGAATAAAAAAATCCCAGATGATGAAGGGGTAATGAATTGACGAGAGAGCAAATTGTGAACATCAGTGAGGATCAAGTGCATGGCAGTTTATGGTGTGGATTTGTTAAACACTATAAAGAAGGATTTGGGAATATCTACAAATACAAAACAGATGAAAAATTCTACATAAAAAAATAATAATAATGATACATTGTGGGGAGTACTATGTGGATGGCTTATAATATGTTTGCTTATTTTTTCTCTTATATGTTTAACACCTCTTGCTTAACACTGAAAGGAATTATGGATAAGTTAAAGCTGCTCTAACACCAGACCCACATGTTTAATAACTCACTGAGCAGTTGCTGCTATCTTCCTTTGTGTTCAGATGATAGCAGGTCGAGGTTCAGCAGCCGCCGTGTTCCAGTTACTGTGGGCAGCCTGCTGGATGACCAGCACTGGCACTCTGCTCACATCGAGCGCTTCAACAGGCAGGTCAACCTCACTGTGGACTCCCACACACAGCACTTCCAAACCAAAGGGGAAGGACAGTCTCTGGAGGTGGACTACGAGGTGAGTTGAATAACCTGATGAGAAGATGGAACAGCCGAGTAAATATTTCTCCACAGAGGCGCAGACAACCTTATCATGAACAGCAGACTGATGAGCAGCATTAGGGAGGTGCCTTGCAGCATTGTAGAAAACAAAGTATGCTCTGCATAACTTCTAGAAGTGCTCCTTTTAAATATAAAATTAGAAAAAGATATTTTGCTGTTATTGAACAATACTGGCAACCTCTAAGGACTTTCCCATTGTATTCCGACCTTGTAAACAGAAGCTCCTTTGTTTCAGTGCTTGAAGTCGATGTCTGTCTCTGTCGTTTCTGCCTGATAAAATACACCCATAGTCTGTCAGCATCAGCTCCACATCGGTGTTGGAAACAACAAAAGCTAACCTTCAGACTACCGGTTGGCATCGTTATGTGTGATAGAATAGAATAGAAACATCCTTTATTGTCCCATGATGGGGAAATTTCTGTACAACCGCAGCAAAGTGGCAGTGTCCGGCAATAACTGAAAAACAGCCTCACAAAGAATGTAAAAATATGTATACAAAACAGAATAAAGAATAAAAAAATACTGTACAGAAAGGCAAAATTTCAATATGAATATTGTGCAATTGTAAAAAATATTCCAGTCCAGAGGAAAGTGCAACTGAGTTGGTTAATTAAAAATGTACAAGATGTGCATGTCTCAAAGCATTAAAAATACAAACTATTTACAGTTAGTGACAATAGAAAAACAGTAGAGTTGTACAGATACTGGCATGGATGTAAACACTTGATTTTGTTGGGACAATGATGGTTATAGAGTCTAACAGCTGCTGGGAGGAATCTCTGTGGAAGATCTGTAGAAAATAATACAACAACAGCAAGATCTCAAACTTTACCATGTCAGATTAGAGTGTGAACAACAGCTTGATCAGAGAATAAAGAGGAACAATGGTGCTGCTAAACCCACTCAAAAAAATCCTGACTACAACTATGACAAATTTCATGCAAGAAAAAAAAAAAAAAGTGTAATGATCCTTTTCAGTAACAATATCACTCATTAAGAACCAGCAGATTGTAGTTGGAATGGATATCTGTGAATAATGACTCCTAAACAGGCCTTTTATAATTTTCAGTAAATTACATTTAAGGCTTTTTAAAAAATGTTTTAGATGATTAGGATCGAAATCTAAAAACTTCACTATAAAAGATGACTTCCATAATTAATAACTTATATTAAACTTGTTTAATTGTAGAAAAAAGTTAAACATAGCTTTGTCTAATTATTGTGATGTTTTTCCAACTCTTCAATTCTTTGTTAAACATAGTTTAAAAAAAAAAAGTCTCCCATTTTTCTTGTTGACATTTTATGGGATCGGCTCCCAGTCTGCCTGCTCAGGCCCTGATTCCGGGATGAAGTCAGGTCTCCTTACAGACCAGTCCATTTCTTCCATCTTAGAATGTTTCCCACTGAGAAAACAGGGACTTGGCTGTGGTGCAACAAGCAGAGGGGTTTCTTACACCACTGTACCACAGAGATGTGGAATCATACATAGTGTGTGAAAGTATGTATTCTGTCTGTAGTTTGACCCAGCCGATGCACGCTGAACCATGAAATCAGGTTCAGAGCAGCAGTGCACAGCATACCTTTCAGATGCTGTGGTGAGGAGGTGATGTTTTCTCACTTGCTGAATAACTGGCTCAGTTGTTCAAGCACAACCTGTTAAGAATGTGTGTGTTCAGCATTCAGGTTGCACTCCTGTCACCTGGTCATCATACACACTGTGGAGCAGAAAGAGAGTTTCATTTCAGCTCATCTTTGTTTTAAAAGTGGCACATGTGAGGAAGATTAGCTTGTGCTTGTGCTTGTGACGGTAATCGATTTTTTGTTCTCATCTCAGCTGAGCTTTGGAGGCATTCCTCTGCCTGGGAAACCTGGCACCTTCCTACGGAAGAACTTCCATGGCTGCATTGAGAATCTCTACTACAATGGAATCAACATCATAGACCTGGCAAAGAGACGCAAGCCACAAATACACAGCGTGGTGAGCTACACTTTTGATTTGTTGTGTTTTGCAATTTCTTAAATAATGAACAATTCATCTCTCTGAAGAGTTACTTCTTTTTGAAGTCAAATAGTAAAAATCAAGATCTGTAGCTAAAATCAGACCAATTCATGGAGCTGTTTTGGCTTTGTTGGTGATCAAATATCAGACTCCAGGTTAGTTCTTTGCAAATAATGTTTTTGAGATCACTTTCAATTTTATCTCTGATTGTTGCTTCTCTTCAAAGGAATCATAAATGCCTTTAAAAAGTCAGAAATGTGAAATATCACTTTGCATGTGAAGCTTATCTCACAGCACTGTGCATCTCTTCAAGGATGGAAAACTGATGGCATGATATGAAAAAGAGAGAGAGCATGTGTAGGCGAGCTGCAGAGAGTGGGCGATTTAACTGGAGGAAAAAAAAAATCTGTTAACGATTTATTTTGGTAATCATGTATAGCACTCCAGTATAATTCCACAGGATGATGTGTTGGGTTAAACCACAGAACGGAGTCAGTTCTGAAAGAAACATTTAGGGCTTAACCCAAAGAGATGTGGTGAACATTTACATACAGTAGCAACATTATGATTATGATTATTAGTTCTGGAGGTAGTAGTAGCTGTTGATGTTAAGGTAAAAAAAAAAATAATAAGGGAATGATCACCTCAAAAGCCTCTGGATCTTGTGTTTTGCATCAGAAAAGTCAAATTAATGCACACTGTAATCTAGTTCAATTCAGTTTATTTGTGTAGTACTAATTAATACATGTCATCTCAATGCTCTTTACAATAAAAAAAAGTTAATTCAGTTGACTCATACAGACAGATTCCAAGTCAGTAACATACATTCCAACTGACCCTATCATCCTGTCAAGTTCAGTTTATTACTTAAATTGGTTTCAAAGTTTTCTAAGGAAACTCAGCAGATTGCATCGAGTCATTGACTTACAGCATTCACTCCTAAACGAGCATGTAGCAACAGTAGACAATCACTTGCTTTGTGTCATTGACTTTGCAGCAAATCCTCATGCTGAATATGCATGTTACAAAACTCAAAGGAAACCTCCCCTTTAACAGGAAGAAACCTCCATATGATCATATGTCATATGATCCATTTTCCAGGTGATGGTCAGAATGCTGGCAGCAGTGCTTCATAAAGGTCTTTCATTCGTCAACCAATATGAAAAGAAATTAAAAAAACAAAAGAGAAATCTCAGAAGAACAGTAAAGAGACAACCCAATAAACTGACAGATTTACAAGATGAACAAAATCTCACTGTTATAAAGGAAGTTTGAAACTCCAGTGCTTCTAACACTGAAGATTTCCAAGTTCAACATCTTATTATTAAGGTTTTAAATACATACTCAGCTCAAACTCTGTTACATATGACCTCAAGAATGATTTGTAAACAGACATTAAAATTCAGTCATGGTAGACGGAGACAAAAAAGAATGAAACACAGTTTTATATCTATTGGACCTAAGAATCAACATGACATTTTAGTGCTTCAAACATCAATATCCTTTAGACTGTATGAATTCTCCCACAGCCTCTCCTGCAGTAAATGTGCACTATTTGTTATACTAATTTCTGAAGAATGCTATTGGTGAGGATGTTAATAGTATCACTAAATTACAACTACCAACACAAGCTAACATCTTCTGATGAAGCACATAACCAGCACTGACTAAAAGCAACATCTGCATTTTGAAAGATGAAGGAACAAATGTGAAATCCTGTTTTATTAACATAAGGTCAGAGTGAAACAGCTCCATCAAAACAATTATAGATTTACATGTTTTTTCCAAGGCCAATACTGGGGGGCAGAGTTGGCTGCTTAATATGACTCCTCCGCTTTTTTCTTCACAGTCTCCCTCTTTTGAGACTGGAAGGACTGGAAAATAAATCATTAGTTTATGAGCGAGTATTAGGGGCTTCCAGTGGCATACATCAAACTAATTATTTAACCCTCAGTTTTAATATCCAGTCCTATCATTGATCTGGCCTGCACTATGACCAGAGGTGTAGCAATACGTGCAGATTTGAACATCTGACTGGTTAGTAAAGCCACCGTTTAAAAATCCTCTAATTAGGGATTAGTGAATATTTGCTGCTCTCTATTTTTTTTTGTAAAGCTTTGACCTGGCAATACCATTTTTATTTGAATCGAAACTGTAAGAGCAGCAGTTAAAACATTTCTAACCTTGCTACCATGAGCATTCATTTTAATTATTTATATTAGAAGCAAAGGTGAGTCCACACATTTTGAAACGGACAGAGTAACACAGTTGACATTTTAAACTGTTTGCATCTTGTTAGCATTAATAAAAAAGGCAGTCTCTATATGTATCTTCTAGAATATACAGATGTTGAACTGAGTCTTTCTTTTATCTGCTGAAACTCTTACTCTCCCTTGTTTTGTCACTGCTTGAAAAACAGCAGACACACTTGGGTTGAAAAATATTCATACCCCCTGATTTACAGTGCCTTATACAGAGTATTCACCCCCTTGCATGTTTTAACCTTTTTAGTGCTTTTACAAATTAATCGTGATCAACAAAATTTTCCTTGGAAAAAACAAAAACAAAAAAACCTTTAATGTCAAAGTGAAAACTGATTCCAACAACATAACAAAATAGAAATATTTAAAATAAAATAAGTGATTGCATAATTATTTGCCCCCTTTAAAGTCACCTAATTCAACAGAGGTCCAGCCTGTTGGTGCTAGTAGTTTTACAATGAGTGGAATGGAGATCACATGAGTGCAGTGAGTGTCTCAAGTGTTTGTAGAATAAAGACAGTGGTGTCTAGAAGGTGCATTCACTGGTTATTCTGTATTCCTGGCTACCATTAGAGCTTGAAGACAAAATAGCACTCTAAGCAAGTCAGAGAAAAGGTCAATGAAAAGTATAAGTCAGGTGACTAGAAATCAAAAATGACCAAGACACTGAATATCCCTTGGAGTTCGGTTAAATCCATCATCAAGAAATTGAAGCAATATGGTATATGTGTAAATCTGCCTAGATCAGACCATCCTCACAAACCGAGTGATGGTGTAAGAAGGGAACTAGTAAGAGAGGTCACCAGGATGCCGATGACTGTGCTGAAGGAGTAACACGCTTTAGTTGCTGTGATGGAAGAGACTCTCCATACAACTATTGCCCAGGTTCTTCACCAGTCAAAGCTTTATATGAGAGCGGCAATGAGAAAGCCACTGTTGAAGAAAACTACTCAGATTAAGGCTCAACTAGAGTTTGCCAAAAGGCATGTGGGAGACTCCATAGTCAAATGGAAGAAAATTTTTTGGTCTGATGAAATCAAAATTGAGTTTTTTGGTCATCAAACAAGACTCTATGTTTGGGGGACATGACACACTTCACATCACCACAAACACACCACCCCCACTGTTAAGCATGGTAGTGGCAGCATCATGCTTTGGGGCTGCTTCTCGGCAGCAGGCCCTGGAAGGCCTACAAAAGTAGAAAGTAAAATGAATACAGCAAAATATAGAGAAACCCTGGAGGATAGTTTATCTCCATCTGCAAGGGAACTATGACTTCAGAGAACATTTATTTTCCAGCAGGACAACGACCTGAAGCATCCAGCTAAAGCTACATAGAGATGGTTTGAGGACAACAAGGTTGATGTTCTGGAGTGGCCTAGTCAAATGTCAGACCTCAGTCCAATAGATAATTTGTGGCAGGACTTGAACAGGGCTGTTCACAGCTGATGCTCACACAACCTGACAGTGCTTGAACAGCTTTGTAAGGAAGAATGAAGCAAAATTGCAGTGTCCAGATGTGCAGCCTGACTCAGACCTATCCACACAGACTCCATGCTGTGATTGCAGCCAATGGTGCATCTACTAACTGCTGACTTGAAGTGGGTCAATATTTATGCAATCACTTTTTTTTTTCTTCCTCCTCTCGGCGGAGGTTGCCGCCTTTTTTCTTTCTCCCGCACCCTCCCTGCCTGCCCTGCTTCAGCTCTCTGTCCTGTCTTGTTGATCTTTTTTTGGAGCTTCTTTTTGCATATCTTCCGAATTGCAAATCATGGATCTGGTCAGCTGGTCTCTCAATGCAATTATCAGTTTTTCTTGATGAGAAGACAGGGTAAAGGGAACCCTGTTGTCCTGACAGAACATTTTTCTACGGGTACACATTGGACTCCTGGCAGAAGTGGAAGATTGTGTGTCTGTCGATATTGTCAGTCGAGGATGTTGAAGACGTGTACACAATTGGATTTTTGATTACAGGATTTCTGCCTTTTGGAATTGGCAGTTACCTGACATATTGAGAAATTCAGAAAACATCGGAAGCTGTTCTGGCAATTGTGAAGCTAACCCACGTGTGATGGAATCTCCAAAGCGATCAACACTCAGACTGAGATGCTGCGTGAGCAGAACTGGATGTGATCCTTGCACAGGATCACAGGCTGGTTGCAGTTCCTGGACTAATAAATAAAAGGAGATAAATCTTGGAGAAGTTGTATGCTTGGATTTGGTGAAATTGACCACAAATTTGGCTGTTTGGACTCGCCATTGTGATGTACCAGTGAGACTTTTAAGGCAGACTGAAAGTTAACGGAGTCTGCCTGACCCAAAGCAACTGCTGTTATCTCAATCCGGCTGCCCTGTGTCGGCCTTGGAAGGCTGGCTATCTCAAGACGCTCTGCTCCCTCTGCCCCTCCCTTCCTCCATGATATCTGTGGTCCTGCTCAGAACTCTAGCGAGGGAGCCTGATAGACGCTCTGTCAACCATCAAGGACAATGGCCTGGTCTGGACAGTGTTTCACGGACTTACTTACAAACACACACATGTACACACACACACACACACACACACACACACACACACACACACACACACACATGCTCATAGCTATAAACACACCCCACCTCAACTCACTGCCTCCACTGGCTCCCCTTGTACTGCCTCCCTGGTATGGAAACCTAGGTTGGATGCGATGAGTCTGGTGGCTACGTCGCTCACTTGGGCAGCCTGTACTGGCACCTCCCCCCTGTAACCATGGTGCACCCTTACCCATTCCACATGTATGTATGATTTTTCTGTATGTTGCTTTTTTGTGCTGAGGTTATTTGCAGTCTCAAACTGTATCCTGTCAAGGATAAAGTGTGAAATATGACTTTTTTTCCTCCACTTATCTAATGCGGTCTTTTTTTTTCTCATCTAATGAAAGGGCAGCGCCTCTCTGTGATGGATGCAGCCTCAGACATCTGTCTACCCTTGTCTTATGTTGTTTGCTTTTTGTTCTCTTGAATGGGCTGTACTGAAATGTAATTTCCCCCTGGGGGACTAATAAAGACATTCTGATTTCATTGTGAACATTTTTTTTTTTTTGTACTTGTCATTAGTTTGTAGAAATCAGTTTTCACTTCCTCGTTTAAGTGCTATTGTTTTTTGCAATTTTTTCACTTAGTCTTCTTCACTTGGTAATGTCATAGACAAAAACTAGTGCTGTTAAGGCAGCCTGGTAGCACTCACTATGGTGTGTTCACTGACTGGATAATGAATGGATTTCATAATTTTCGAATGGCTGGTCAGTCCTGACCAGTAACCAGCCATTATCAGATCCCAGCCAATTTCTCAGAGTATGTCTGCTGAAGTTGCAGTTATGATGTAAATGGTTAGTGGCTCCACAATCTCTGAACTGCTCTGTATATTTTGAGTTTTATTTATATGTTCAAAGTTTTATAGATTTTTGTGGTTGTTGTAATGGCAGAACTTTTCCTACACTCGGAATTATAGAAGAGTGTAGGAATTTCTACTTCAAAATACTACTAGTTCAAATAAAAAGGTATAAATGAAAATAATTTAAAAGAAAAGAAAATAATGGTTCAAATTTAGGAGATGTAACCTAAACTGTTGAATATGTTCAGTAGGTTTAATGTTCCTCTTGTTCTCCTCAGCACTTTAATGTGTTTACATTTAACACTAAACACAAGGACAGATGGGAATGTTTATTTTTTTATTTATTAATTATCCAGACAGTTCAAATGTTGGCCTACTGGTGGTACTATGTTCAGATTCTAACTGACATTTGCTGTTGCTTTCACATTTTCCCCTCTGCTGATGATTTGTGATTATCCAGACATTGAATAAAGATTGTCAGAGGCACAAATGGAGAATAAACAATCATTACAGCCATTGTGATCTTGGCTACTCTGTGATTAACTCTGAGTGCATTTTTGAGAGTCCCCTCCCACACCAATCAGACGGGTCGGTCGAAGAGCTACAAGCCACATCTCATCTGACACCGACAGCCTTTTACTGTTGCATTAAAGGCCTTTGCTGACGACAGAGGCAGAGCTGGAGGAGACAGGAATGATGGAAGCTGTAATGGAATTTCAATGGGACCCTCTCCCTGGGGCTGATGGGAGGGAACCACATTGAGAGTCCGAGAGTTGTGATTGCTGTTTGCTGCCCTGCGGGGCTGTGGGACTGATAGGAGTATGACCTCAGCAGTCATGACTGGTTGGGTTTTGAATGCAGCCCGACACACAATTAAGATTATATGTATAGTTGGATTGGATGAAAAGCTTTAGCCCAGAGGGATGTTTTTGATTTCACAAGTGGACTATTCGGTGTCCACCTCAGGATAGCACTGAATGAAAAGTAACGACCTCATTTGCGTTCTCATTTTTACACTTTGCTGATGATCGTTTAATATTGTTAGACATTAGGGTAATGTTATGCACAACTCTGAATATTTTTATTAAAACAATGTTTTATTTATGGATTCATCCTTTGGAAATCTGGGTCAAAACCACCACTATCTGCAGATTTGCTCACATATTTTATTTGGAGAAACTTTGGTTTCAGCCTTGTCTATAAATGTCAAATGATCCATATAATTATTATGGTTCTCATTTGTTATTGTTTTCATTTATATATCTCATATTGTGGTAGCCACTTTCTATAATTATGTTAAACTAGTTCCAAGTAATTAGACCTAGAAAAGATTTTGTTTATAATTAATGAAAGGTCACAGTTTTACATGACATTTGCAGCCTTCGTCCTCTGCTGACACATTGCTAAAGATGCATGTAAATCTCTCTTTCCTTTTTTCTGCAGGGCAACGTGACCTTCTCATGTTCACCGCCCCAGCTGGTGGCCTGCACCTTCCTGAGCTCGAGCAGCAGCTTCCTGTCGCTCCCGTCTGCTGCTCCCCCCACAGGGGAATTCACTGTTCGCTTCCAGTTCAGGACCTGGAACGCCGATGGGCTTCTGCTCTCTGTGCAGCTAAACCCCAGTCCACAGAAACTAGAACTGCAGATCAGCAACAGCTGGCTTCATTTGACCCTCTATAGCACAGGGCGACAGAGATCAGAGGTTTCTGCTGGTGAGTGTGAACAAACAATCAACCATTTCTAAATATCACCTTTTTTCTTCAGCCTTAAGAATGTGTTCATAATTATTGAGAAAAATACCAATAAATTGCCCTTTTTGAAATGGGGGTTGTGCAATTACATTGAACAAAAATATAAGTGCAACACTTTTGTTTATGCTCCCATTTTCATGAGCTGAACTCAAAGATCTAAAACATGTTCTATACATACAAAATAACCATTTCTCTCAAATAAAATTCACAAATCTCTCTAAATCTGTGATAGTGAGCACTTCTCCTTTGCAGAGATAATCCATCCCACCTCACAGGTGTGGCAGATAAACATGCTGATAAGACAGCATGATTATTGCACAGGTGTGCCTTAGGCTGGCCACAACAAAAGGCCACTCTGACATGTGCTCAGAGTTAAAAGAAAACCTCCCTAAATAATTGATGCATAGAATATATTAAGAGTCAGTAAATATTTGATATGCATGAAAAGTTGAAGTCATTTCAGGTGTTTTATTTGTTTCCTTTAAAGAGCTATCTGTTGGAAAAAGAAAAGAGTCATTGGAATTGTTGTTTAGAGAGAAACAATGCATTCTTGTATTTAAATAAATTAATCACAAATCTGTGATCTCACAGCTTATAGAATCAATTTTACACGAAGTAACCTGGAGTTGTCGTTTTCTGTATGAATTTATCAGTCACTCACATTATTGGGGAGGAATTTTGGCCCACTCTGGAATGTTGCTCCAGTTTGAGGTTTTCAGACATGCTTTTCTGCATAGCTGTTTTAATGTCCTACTATAGCCTTTCAGGCTGAACTTTAACTGGACCATATCAAGACCTTGATTCTTTTTGCTTTCAGTCATTCAGTCAACAGAGTTGCAGCTGTGTTTGGCATGATTGGACTAAGCTAAAGCTGTCAGCCAGATGGCCTAGAGAATACTTGAGTACACTGCCGAGTTAGTGGTTTACTTAGCTGCATTGGCTGGCATTTTTCCCAAAGCTCAAATCATCAGAATTGCTTGAGAATTGGTATGGGATGTTTGTGGCCATAAGTCTTGTTCATTCAGATGCTTTTTTGCAAGCCAAGGTTCTGCTGCCCTATTCCTTTTGTGACTTTAGGCTTTCTTCTGTCAATCCAAACCAAGCAGTGCTTTTTCGGATTTTTATCATTCTGTCAGGAACTTTAACTTTTAACATGCTAATTGAGATCTGTAGTGTCCGACTAACCTGTTTGGGGTTTTTTTGCCATTTCTCCGAGGATCTGATCTTGACATAAATGTGGTGAACCATGTACTCCTGGCAAAACTGGTGACTGTATTAATTTCTTTTCAGTTGTGAGGTCCTTTTTGGTATTTTTTTTTTTTTTTAATTTTTTACAAATACTATCTCTGGAATCTGTTGTGTGGATGGAAATATTTGAGGTTATTTTTACATCAGCATTTTGATTATGTAGGACACTAACATGAAAAGAGTCTTTATTTTACTCTTCACTATCAATATCTAATTGTACACTTAGAAACCAGCACATTTTTCCTTGATATCCAGTTTGTTACATTCAATAACAGAATTAAAACAAAGCTTTTGTTTGTTTAGTGACTAATATTTTATATAGCAGAAATTAAACGAATGATTACTGAATTAGGGTAAAGGTAGTAGTTGTGGGTGAAAGGACAGGGTTACAGGTAGGTGAAATTGCTGAATTCCTAATCCTACTTATAACTAGCTGCTCAATAGCTCCTGGACTATAAAGGAATAGCTATCAAATGTTGTCTTGATGTTAATAAATATTCAGTATATTTAGATGTTTTTATTTTGGTCAGATCAGAAGATTTTAAGTTCGCTCACTGAAGCCAAAAGATTGAATTACAACAGTGAAATAACAATAAAAGACATAAGAATAAGTTTGTCTGCATATATTAAATGGAATTCATAAGAAAAATACAAAATAATAAAATATGCGAAAAAAAAACTTGTAAACTGTGAGTGCTCTCCAACTAAAGTAAACCCAGGTCTGATAAAATAAGTTCAGTTCTTCAAGTCTCTGATTGCAGATTATTGCGCAAAGTAACTGTCGTCCAGCAAGAAAAGCAGGTGTTGGTGTGCACAACGTTCTACCTGACCCCTTGGGCCAAGGAGGTAATAGATCAATATTCTCTGGCTCAGTATCCAGTACTGGAACAGTTCTCCAAGTTCTCCAAGTGAGGATTTCCACCGCTGATCTTGGTTCCACCTCACCACGTTCTACAAGCTCTGAATCTTCTATTAACATGACAAAGTTGCTTCACTCACCACTGGGAGAAGTCACACGGAAAATACAGTTTTATTATTTGAAACATTTCAGTAAATAAACAAGGATTTTATACTTTAGCCATCAGTTTCAGTTAGTTTAAGCAAGGCTAAAAGCACTGGTTCCATTGTAAACAATGGGCACACAATGGCAGACATTAGCATATAGGCTAACGGAACAAAACAAACTCACCAGTACTAAGATAATATACTCTCCAGGTTAGAATCTCTGTCATGTTTCACATCAACAGGAACAGTCATATCATCACAGAACTCAGTTGCTGTACTGCTGCGCTCTCCTAATGTGAATTTCGGTCTCTCTTCCTTGTGCATAGGGCTGAGAAGTGGATCAGAACACTATGGCTAGAGCGTAGCAACACTAAGACTAATGCCCAAATAACAATATTCCCTAATATTAGATGATATCAATGTTTACAATATTTACTGCATATATATTTTTCACAAGATTCATTTATTTATTTCATTTATTGCTCATTTTACCTCTGGGTTACATACTGAAGTAAACCTAAAATCTACTAAGGTAAAACTAATTTAAGACAAAGGCATTTTACTAATGGATGTATTATAATGTAAACATTGATTCAGTAATGTTTGTATCACTTTAATTTATTGCTAGGGTTGATTTGTTTTGCAACAAGATGATTTTCATTCATTAGTCTCATAAATATATTTAGTTTTGGTTTTCTAAATGAAAGATCTAAATCAGCTAAATACCTAAAATGAAGCTTCATAATGAATGTAATGAAACAACTGCTGCTGTACGTATTTTTGAAGATCTGTTGTTACTGTGGATTGAATCCTGAATCTTGTTTGCCTCTGCATGAGATGGTGAGAATATGCAAAGCGAAGCGTTTGTAGCTCCCAGATGAATGTGTGTAGTGTTGTGGCTGAGACGCTGGGGAAGGCTGGAACATGCTGTCTCTTTGCTTTCCATGCTCATTACGAACAGAAGAGGTAACTATATCATAAAATGAAGAGGAACTAATGAGCCTTTCAGGTAGCCAAATGCTGGCTTTCACATTAACCGAGGCGTGTAGAAAAATAGTGCTGTTTTGTAACAGGTGCAGTTTTACAATGAGATTGTTTGTTGTGACTGCAGCAGCCTGACTCATGTTTTCGAGTTAAACCTTTTCCTCTATATATCTTGTTAAAAATATTATTCAGCCTGTATTATTTAATTAAATCCAATTTAAAAATAATAGTAATCCCAAAGAGTTGAAGAGTTACAGACAAGAGGCTTTGAAGCGCGTCTAGCACAGCTGACACTGCTGCAGGACTATTCTCCCATTGAGGGGAGTGTTTGTGGGATCAGGTAACGTTCAGAGAGTCTTGCTGACTTCTGATCACTTCAGTTGATGAAATGTTACCTTTTAAAAACATCATTGCATAGAAAAAGTTAAATGTATTCAGCTTGATGATTATCACGAAGTGGATTATCTGTTCAGGTTGTTGAATATTAATTAAACAGGATGAAAATGAAACACAAATGTCATTTTTATCATTTTAAAAATTGATGGGTAAAAATAGATAATGGCATGCTTTTGACACAGTTAGTCAAAATGACGGACAACGGAAAAGATCTAACGCAACCTCTTCTCCAAACTATGTACATTTTTGCCCCTTCCAGCCATCTAACTTCTCCCATCTTCATGTGTTTTTTTTTTTTTTTTTTTTTTTTTGTGGATCAGCAAATAACTTAATGGTGTATTACCACCACCACCTGGTATAAAGTGTGGTTTAGCCATTAAGTTGCACCGCAGCGCAGCCTAGGAGGAAAATCCAGCAGAAACGTGGTATTGGTTTGATGTATCGGCTTGCTTTTACGAATAAGAGTATGAGTAGAGTACTTGACGCTGGTATCAGGCCCGATACCAATACCAGTATCGTTACTGGGACACCACTAGTCTTTTCATATTCTGTACAGTTTCTTTTACTTCTTACTGATCAGGTTTTGTCATGATGGTTCATGTCTAGTTTTATAGTTTATTCTTTAGCCCTGATTATTTGTTTATTCCCTTTGGATTATACCTGTCATGTTCTTGTATCAGTGTTTTCTTTTATAGTATCCATCCTCATTAGTTTCATTTGTGCTATTTAGGTTTGCTGTTCATTTCTTTGTCTGGTAAGTGTTGCTATGTTCCATATGTTTTTTTTTTGTTTGTTTGTTTGTTTGTTTGTTTGTTTGTTTGTTTGTTTTTTTTAGTATTACATTTCTTGTGTATTTGTATTTATTTATTTTATTCTTAGATTAATGTCAGGCCTATTTCTCCTCTTTTGTTCCAGTTCTTCAGTCCAGATACCTTGTCCTAGCAATCAAGCCCATTGAACCCATCTGTGTTTCTCCATGTTAGTTATACCACTCACCTGTTTCACTAGCTATCTAAGTTCCTGTCTTTGCTTTGTTCACTGCTGGATTCTCAGTTCTGTTTTGTTCAGTTCAGGTCATTTCCTTGTTCATGCAAAACTTGTTTAAGTTTTTGCCCTTCTGAGTAAATAAATCAACCTAATGCCATACTTGTCTGTGTTTGGCTTTCCAAGACCCATCATGAGACATGGGTTACAATTAGGATCATTATGATAATCACAGAACATCAAAAAACATTAGCAATTAAACAGAAAAGGTGTACAACAGAAAAAACAATCAAAACAACCAATCGCACACTTAAGGCCCCAACACACTTGGGCATGCTTCACTCAGCGGACGTCCACTGGACATGTCTGCACAAAGGTTCATTTTTACGACCCCGTACTCTGTGTCACACAGTAAACTGCTTGGTGGGAAACAATGTTTTGTGTATGACACAGAGCTGATAAGGTTGAATCAGCACAACCAGTCGCAAGGACGTGCAGCGTGACTGCCAGTCTCTGTGCTGCACTGTGACACCAGTAACAAACATTACATTTTATCAAGTGCCATCATTAAAAACACCAATACACATCAAATAATGTCAATGCTCCAGTTATTATGGGTCAAAGGCAACTCTGAACAGGTGGGTTTTAAGCTTTGATTGAAAGGATTTCAGTGTTTCAGCTGTTTCAGTTTTCTGGAAGTTTGTTCCAAATTGGTTCTGGGGATGCAGCACAGACCAGAACCAAAAGACCTGAGTGGTCTGGAAGGTCAGTACAGCAATAACAGGTTTTTAATATAATTTGGTGCTAAGCTATTCAGTGATTTATAAACTAACAGAATTATTTTAAAGTCTTCTCTCTGAGCTACAGGGAGCCAGTGTAAGGATTTTAGAACTGGGATGATGTGCTTTAATTTCCTGGCTTTAGTGAGAATGCAAGCAGCAGCGTTCTGGATCAGCTGCAGCTGTTTGATTTTTTTTTTTTTTTTTTTTTTTTTTTGGCAGACCTGTTAAGACACTGTTCCAGTACTCAATGCGACTAAAGATACACACATGGATGATGTTCTCTAAATCTTGTTGAGACATTAGTCCTTTAATCCTGGACATTTTCTTCAGGTGATAGAAGGCTGACTTAGTAACTGTCTTTATTTGTCTCTGAAGGTTCAGATCTGAGTCCATCACTACACTCAGATTTCGGGCCTGATCACTAGTTTCTCGTTGTAATAACTGAAGCTGCGCGCTGACTCTAGATCGTTCCTTTTGGGTCCAAAGACAATAACTTCAGTTTTGTTTCTGTTCAGCAGGAGAAAGTTTTGGCACATCCACGCATTGATTTGTTCTAAGCATCTGTTCAGTTCTTGGATGGGTTCATAGTCACCTGGTGACATCGTAATATAGAGCTGTGTATCATCTGCAGAGTTGTGGTAGCTAACCTAATTACTTGTTATAATCTGAGTTAGTGAGAGCATGTAGATATTAAATAGGTGGAGTTCCAGGATTGGACTTTGGGATACTGCACGTGACTTTTGTCCGTGCCAATGAGAAGTTGCGTATTGACACAAAGAATTCCCTGTGCTTTAGGTAGGATTCGAACCAATTGAGTACTGTACCAGAAAGTCCAGCCCAGCTCTCCAGTCGCTGCAGTAATATATCATGGTCAACAGTGTCAAATGCTGCACTGAGGTCCAACAGAACTAGCCCTGTGTTTCTTCTACAGTCTGTATTTATTTGGATGTCATTGAATACTTTGACAATAGCAGTCTGTGGTGAGCACAGTCATGGTAATAATAGGTGTTGAATGACAAAGAGAGTATAGCAAGAACTTTGTCCAAATTGAAGGGGGAGCAACTAATGTGAACTCAATCTCAGCTAAAATAAAAGTTTCATCCATCTTGTAATGCTTGGAAAAAGTAATTTATTGTATAAATACATCTGACTTGCTTATATAAACAGTCAGATATATACAGTCGGTATAATGAGATTCATTCTTAAAAGGTTTATGACAACACATTAATTTTTCTGTGGTTTTTGGAGTATACTATGATCTGTTGTGCACTGATGAGGCCATGTGAATGTCAATAGTTGGTATCAAAAGCCCTGCTCATAGGTGGTCACCTTTGTTTTTTTACTCAAAAACAGATGAATCAGAGAACAGTTTATCTTTCCACGTAGTGGAAGTTTCCACTTTCTCCCGAAGGATGAGAGAATCAGAGAAGAATGACTGAAGTTCATTTATGGGGAAGTACCACATAATTATAACCTCAATTTGAGACAATGTTCAGTGGATTTTACTGAAGATTTTTCCAAATATGGTTGTAGCCAATCATAGTGAAGTCCACTTCATAGAGCCACATATCATAACCGTACCCAACCCTTTAACTGAGGGAAGTCTGGGCTGCCAAAACAACCCCCTACAAAAAGATGACAGTATTTTTTTTAATGGAATTCTATGGAGACTTGACATATGCAGCAATATGTCAAGATGTCTTCTATAAGTCTGTTGTTGAGAGCGTCATCTCCTCTGCCATCGTCTGTTGGGGCAGCAGCATCAGAGCCAGGGACCTAAAAAGGCTCAACAACCTGATAAAGAAGGCTGGTTTTGTTCTGGGAACGCCTGTAGAACCTCTGGAGTTGATGATGCAAAGAAGGATTTTGCATAAAATCAAGAAAATTATGGACAACCCTGACCATCCTCTTTATGAGACTGTTATTGGAAAACAGTCTCTCTTCAGTCAAAGGCTTCTTCAGTTTGGTTGTAAAACGGACTGCTATAGAAGATCTTTCCTGCCCACAGCCATCACCATATAATAACTCCTTGATTAAATGAGTTACATCAACATTTAATTTTCCTTTGGGATAAATAAAGTACTTTTGAATTGAATTTGAACTGAATGTTAACTACATAAAATGGTTTTTACAGTGATGTCACCACCACTTTAAGACTAACTCAAAATGCAGTTTCAATCAGTTTCAATATCTGCTGTGGGGAGTGCATGCACATCCACATGAACATGTTACTATCGCAATAAAGTCCAATTTTACTGGTGCTTGACTCTGTGCTTCATATTACTGGAGCAGACGAAGAGAGACACCCTGATTCACAATCTGGAGACAATACAGTGCGTTAGGAAATTTCACCCGGAGCCCATTATCATCTCTGCCCTCAGTGAGCTAACAAAAGAAAAGCTTTTCTCACAATTACAAGGAAAACACACCATCCAATCTTCTGTCTGGGGCTTCATGGTGCAGATAACATAGATAAGTGGGATCGTTTCAGGTAGGCTGACTTTCCGTAGGTCTTGGGCTGCAGGGAAATCTAGATTGAGAGGACACGTACAGCAGAGGGACACCGACTTTTTTATATAATTTACCTGAAGCTGCATTAGATTAGTTGCCTGCACTGGGACACATCCACCTCGAAGTTGCAGCATGTCAGGACCCAGACTTCTTATACTCAGTAAAAGTTTCACTCCAAATGAATTCAGGAAAACCAATCTGATATATGTTAGCTATAAACTCCCTCCCCTGTAATTTGTCAATTATTTTTATTAGGATTCCTTAGGTACATTTTTGGAGGTCACAGCTGAAATTAGTATTGAGCCAAATCTGTGATAGCATCTTGGTTACAAATTCATGCAGCTAAGAGGAGCATTATCATATCAAACACACGGAGAGAAATCCCCTGAATCTAGTCTGAGAATAAGCCTGACTCTGTGAGAGTGTGCTGCACAGACATGGGGGGTAAATTCCTTAATTACAGCAGGATATTGATGACATGCTGCTGTGAGAAACATGTGCAGGACTCGCAGCAGCTGGATGTCTTCTCTGCATGATGGATGTCCTGAAACATAACCTAACTGTGCTATGCAACAGATAAAACTGGACTCACAACCAGAATCCTGTTGTGCACAACTGCTCAGTAAAGATGAGCAGGCTGTCAGCTCTGTTCCATTCCAAGGTAAAATTTATAACAACTTCTAGTTACTGCTTAGAGACTCTAAAATTAGTAAAAATATTTTTTCTATGTGACTTGTGAAGTTGTGATATTTAGTACTAGAAAAGTGGGGTTTTTTCTGTCAGGCTTTGTTAGAGCCTAGAAAACAGAGATGTGAAAAATGTAATTCTCACCTTTCTCTCCACCTTTCCTTTGGATTTATGATTGAAGCACAAACAGCAATATCTGTCGAGATCATTAAACTGAGCCCCAGGGCTCACAGCGATCTTACATTTCATGTATGTTCCTTTCTAAAATTAAACTCCGTCTGCCGTTTGATCACGCCACTTCTTCTCCATTTTAATGGCGGAAGACCTTGGCTCTTGCATGAAATTTGTGAAGGCACAAAGGCAAAGATATGACAAAAAAAGTATTAATGCAAGAAGTGATTTATGCAGAAGAAAGCATCTTTCAGCTAAATCAGGAGAAGCATAGAAAGATGACATCCAGAATGAGCTTTTGTTTCCTTCACTTTTTTCTTTGTCTGTTGTCAAGGACATCCTCCAGCTTCCTCTGCAGCTTTAACAGTGTAAAACTGACACATAAAATTGTGTCAGGACGGAAGGCAGACTCTGAGATTAATAGCTGATTAAAAAAAAGTCCAAATGGTGGATTCTTCTTTTGGTATGGGAGTAGCAGTTTGATTAGATCTGTGTATTACACTGACCCTTCAGGGCTGGCTTGCAGCAGATGAAATGTATATGACCTGAAAGTGTGACAGGAAGCCCCGTTTTAATGCTCGCCAGCAGTCCGTCATGGCTGCATGGCTTATTCACTGAAACAGTGAATGGAGATAGGAGGAAATGCCTCTGGCGTTCACAGTCTTGCAGAATAAAAGGATGTGCCGTTAGCGACAGGCATCACTGGAAATTCTCAAGTTCCCCAAAAGCCTGGACAGATGTTGTTTTAAAGTAACTGAAAACAACTCCCAGGGTGCATTTTGGCTAATCGTCTTTCCCTGTTGAGCTTATGAGCCACACTGGAAGAAAAAAATAAATAAAATAGTGATTGGATCTGAACAGAGTTCCAGCTGTAGAACTCGACTCTTCAAGTCTGCAGCAACAATAAACTGAAACTCAAATTTCTGAAACATCGGGGTACTTGCATGATACATGTGATGAAAACAAATCATATGTTTGCAAAACAATGCTCCCTAACTCTTTATAATTTACTTCATGCTACAAAAAAAACCAATGAAAGGTTTGACATTACTAACTTAGTCCTCATCATATTAATGGAAATCTGCTTTCCATTTTAGTAGTGTAGGAAAATGTTCAGCTTTAACTGTTATCATTTTTATATGCATCTAGGGCTGTAGCATAAAGATACATAGCGTGGTGACTCCAGTTACAGACTGGGATTCAAATCACACTTAAGTTGCTTAACAAAATAAAAGCACTTCATGTTCTGTTCATTAAATATTCAGCATTCTCTCTCACTTATTAAACCTCAAATAGCTAACGGAGTTGCAATTCATAGAATATCTTGGATCATGTTGACAACAGTTTTAAATGTAAATATAATATGTTTTCCAAATATTAGAAATTGTCTGACTCAACGTAAGAAGGAAAAAAACTGTTTAAATTTTATACTGTATAGTGCAGAATATAGTGAAGGATTGGACACTATGAACACAAGGATTAACTGGATCTCAGTACAGAATAAAACTTTACATTAATACCTGTTCAAGAAGATGGCATTAGTTTTCATTGAACATATAGGTCCATCCATTTTTTTTTTTTTTTTCCGAAGATTTGGTAATATTTTTTGTCTATATGGTTGCTGGACATAAAATTAGAGCATCACATGTCAAAGAAGTGATGGTGTTTCATGTTCCATAAAGTGTGTTTAACTTTTTCATGTTTTCTACCTAACTGGTACATGTTGTGAGACAATAACATAGATTGCAAGAGAAGAAATATGGCTCGTGATGATGATGGATAACTTGTTTTAATCAGTGCTGTATAGAGAGCATCCAGGTTTCACTTTTACATTATATAAAAGGTGTCAACTAGATGCTGAATTAAGAAGCCATTGTTTATTTGAACTTAACACCTACAAGAGATATAAATTTGTGTATTTAATATGCAAATTAACCAGATTCTACATATTCTGGCATAACTCAAACTCATAGATGGCAGCAAAGTATTCCAGATAATGTTCTTGATATGTTCAAAATATTCAACAGCCAGCGTTAGTGATATAGGTATATTCATCATCTTTGCTGGATTAAGAGTGAAAGTGGTTTGAGTTCACAGCAGTAGTCCACAAGGCCTTCAATTCACCACCAGAAACCAAAGAAGTACCACCCTGCACTAAAAGTATGTAAACTAAATAGATAGGGGTGATCTAGTAAAAAAAAAAAATTACAGTATTTGTTCTTTGTTGAAAAATGTCAATATTTATCACAACAGAGTTTAAAATTAGTACTACTTAAATGTTGATGTACAGAACCCACCATGCAAAGATGTTTCAGTACAAGCATAAAATAATGCAAATTAATTTTACACTACTGGTAGCATTCTTTTCTCCATCCTATAAAAGTGCATAAATAGTGGCTCATGATAGGTCACATATTGTATATTGTCTGTCCCATTGAACTATAAAGCCAACCTTGATCACTGTTATTGACATTTTGTGTTCCTCGATAAATTAGTGCAATTATTTTATTGCTCAGCACTAATACTAAAACAGTAATAGAGTTTTTTTTTCCCCTACATTAAATTTGAGAGATGTTTTAATTCAAATATTCAGTTTTGCATATTGAAGTGGTAAAGAAATACAATAAACATAGAGGAGACAAGTGAGAGCACAGGAGGAAAATGAGGAGGGAAACTGGATGTTTATTTGCTCAGTGTGGACAAACAGATGAACTGGCAATTAGAGGGGAAAATGACTGCATCTGAAGTATTTAAGGATGTTCAAGTCGAAATAATGGTTAAAATGTACAGTCAGTAACTATAAATCACAACTATGGTGCTGTCATGGTCAGAGTTATTAGTAGTTTCTATGTATTGTTGCAGTTTACTAAGCCGGAATACAGAGTTGCCTACAGTTGGTGAAATATGAACATAAAAATATTAAAAATGTCAGATTGTCAGATTAGTTGTCACTCTTCACCAAACTGTCATTAACAAATAAATGCTCGTTTAACTTTTTTTTTCTGTCACCATGGTGAAAACAACTGAGCTGCCTGAGAGTATCAGAAATTCTGTAATCAAAACCAGAGCTTTTCCCCAGAGGATGCAGCGACTACTGGAAGTTCCTGAAATCCTGCTTTCAGAAGAACAGGGTCATTCAAAGAGGAGCAGAAAGACTCTTAGAGATAAGCCCCATAGTTTTCCCTGGACAGAGAATGGTAAAGTACAGATATGTAGGTGTGCTGTTCATTAGTAATTTCACAGGAGTCGTTGTGTGGGAGTGGGGTTTGGGGGAGGGAATGGATGCATCATTGTGCACATAGAATAGTCTGACCAAAATGGTTTGACAAACTGTAAATAGAACAAGATGACACATGACTGTGGTCGAAAAAAAAACCCAAAAAAACAGTCGCTTTCAATTGGGTGCGATAAAAGCTGGGAACAATAAAATCTGGAAGTGCTTTCTGTATTTGGATCAGCTATGACAATGGATAATGTTGGCATAAAGGAGAGAACAAGAATGCAAAGCCAATAGGAAAATCAAAAGGCTGTCAAGGCAACATTAGAATGGAACTGATTTATGTTTCATGCCACTGCAGAATGTTAAAGTTGCTCCTCCAAATGTATTTTACATCAGTCTTTTTTTTCCATCTTTATCATATTCTTGATGTTTTTCTTTTTGTGTCCTAGATACTGTATCTTTTGGATTACTTTGCACTTTTACCTCTTCAGATGAAATCTGAGGATCAGTGTCCAGAACTGTTCTTCATCCTGAGTAGCCTGAAATGTATCTCTGCAGAAATTGTCTAATGAAAGACGAGATAAAAAAAGGACTGCAGATTTATTTTGAATAGTTTATGGGATTGTCAGACCATTGAGAGATTAACCGTCTAATGTCCTGGTAATGCTGAATGATTTAGTTTGCTTTAGATTTTTATTCATTTCGGTTACTGGGCAAAGTAGTGGATGAACATTTTGCATTCTGTAGGACTAAATTCAGAAAACTGTGCTATTGGCTACATTCTTTGCCCATATTTTTATGCATGCAATACATTTCATCTCCTCACCAAATACAACACTACAGCCCAGTCAGGCAGACTATATAAGCACCGTTGCACAATGAGTCCAGGTCTTGCTTACATAGTTAATTTATTTGAGCTTAATTTAGCAATAATTAAATTTACACAATTTATTATTTAACTTACAGAAACAATTTGCAGCTATTTCATGCACAAACTGTGAATGAAGAAGAATTATTGCTTTCATTAGCATCCAACAGGTTGCTATTTTACTGCTACCACCAGATTTCAGCAGTCTTTTTCCATGCAACCTGCTTGTCATGAACAGAATTAGATTTATATTTTGCTGTGATTTACATAAAATCTGTATATTTATAAGCAGCTCTCCCTATTTAAACATGATCCTTATCTGTTTGAGAATAAAAGGAGTTGAAAATTATTTTTTCCACCTCTTTAACGCAGAAATAGTTTAATGAATTTACCTCCCTCTCCTTCGCCTACTTATTTCCATCCACCTGTCTAAGAACTGAACATTACTCTCTAGTTGTATATCATTAAATTCTGAAAAAGGTGTGCAGAGGTGTAGAAGTATTTTCATATCAAAATGCTGTGAAGCTGAATTTCTTAGTTTTGTCATTTACTGCTCTGTTTAGTGTGGCTTTAGTTACCTACTTCATGCTAAAAGTCCCGAGGACACAGTGTATGAGCTGCTGGCAGGGTCAGTTAGTGTTGTTTTTACAAGTAATAACAAAGTTTTTTTTATGATTTTAAGTCTGAGAAGAGTATAAAAATAAATGTAGTCGAAGATGTGAAAAGTACTGTGATAAAGTCTGCATGCGGCGGCAGAGCCCCAGCCCAATTTAACTCCTGCTGTTCTACAGTTTGTTTAGTGGTGAAAAATTTAGCCCTATAAAGAAAAGAGCAGCCAACTTAAAGTTACCAACAGTGAAGGTACGGAATGCTGTGGGAATGCTTTGCTGCAATGCTGGAGGCACTGAATGCATCAAAGAGTAAAGCCATGGGAGTACAAGACATTTCTGAGAAAATTGTGGCACAAAGTGTGGAGAAAAAAGGGAACAGAACAAAAGATGACTGTTTTAAACTGAAATATTTTGGAGAAAAACAAAGCCCAACCTTTTTCAGGAGAAAAACTTAAGAAACCGCCTGCAAACATAAAGGAGCATGTTGGGAGGTTAGACTGCTTACAGCCAGGTGCATCAAGATTTCACATGGATGCAGCAGATGTTTCGAAAATGTCACTGTATATCCGGCTTTCCCACCAGACTTTGTGAAAATGACAAATATGGTTGCATTTGGTGTTTGTATTATTATATCAATACATTGCAGTGAAATGTATTTGCCCCCGTACAGATTTCTCTGGTGTTTGCTTTTTTTTCTCTGACTTAAATGTTTTAGATAATCAAACAAATTTTAACATGAGATAAATATAACCTGAGTAAAGGTAAAATTCAGTTTTTAAATGACGACTCCATGTAATGATTTAACAACAACAAAAAAAATAATAATAATAATAACTGTCAAAACCAACCTGTGTGAAATATATAGCCATTGACTCCCTTGTTAAAGTATGAGTTAACTGTAATTAACCAGATACATTGGTTCAATTTCACGGGTCTGATTACTCTCTGACTTCTAGCAGCTGTCTAACAACATGAAGAAGGTTAAAAGATCAGAAAAACCAGTAAATCTTGACCTGATCTAAAGAAATAGATGTGTAACAAGGTCACTGAAATCTGTCAGTCGTGACAAGGTTACAAAGCCATTTCTACAGTAATAGGACACTGAACAATACATTCAATGGTCCTGATGTAGGGTCAGTGAATGACCCTGAAGAAGCTAAAATGCATTGCTCTGCAAGTAAAATTGTTTCTTAGTACTTCAAGTGTGGCTGAAAGTCTTCACCTCACCAGACTTTGATATTCTTCTCATTAAAGGATTCAAGGATTTTTTTTTTTTATTTTTTTTTATTGTCATACCAGTTAACATTTGCATGTTTATGGTACAAAATCCAGACTCAGGTCCCAGATCAAGAAGCCTAATAAATAAATAAATATAAATGCATTTAAAAAATCAAGTTTAAAGTGAGATGAAGCTTTATTAAACATATTAAGTATGGCTTGAGCTCATATGTCCATTGACAACATTTGTATTCAATTGATATCTCCTGAGAATGATTATGAACTGTTGTTTAGGTCGGCGAGTCAACGATGGATTGTGGCACACTGTGAGTCTTGCCAGCAGAAACCTGCAGATCACTCTGAGTGTGGATGGCGAGCCTTCATCCAACGTTGAACTTTGGGAACCAGTGGAATCAAGAGGCAGCTTCTACTTCGGAGGTTAGCGAGTTCTCCAACTCTGTGTTTGTTGTCTTTTTTTTTTTTTTTTTTTTTTTTTTTAAATTCCCACATTGTCACTTACAGTTTTCTGTGACTACAGAGAGGTAAAACTAAAGGCTGTTTCTTTCTTGTCACTTCCATCAAGGCTGTCCGCCCACAGAGTGTCACATCCAAGCTCCTGCCTTCCAGGGATGCATGCAGCTTATATCCATCAACAACAACCTCGTGAATCTCAGTTATGTGCAGCAAGGATTGCTGGGAAATTATAATGAGCTTCAGTTTGACACATGCAATATGAAAGACAGGTAAAGTAGTCTGAGTTTTTTTTCTAGACTTTAATTAATTGTGAGGCCTGTTCTCAGAGGGAGCAGACAAAAACTTCCTCTCAGTTGATGGCTGAATGTCAAACATTATCCGAGTTGGCAGCACAGAGTCATTCATGCTCCCTATGTTAATTTGTGGGTGACAGTGTGTTGTTTGCAGCAAAGCCTGAAAGTCGCTGACATTCTGTCCTGTAGAGACAAACAAGCTGACTGGATCTTCCAATTAAAGTGCAACAGAAACCCGGCTGCACCTTCTCTGGCAGAGGACTATGCTAACAAGCTGCTCCCCACTGTCCTGTGTGGCATGCTCTCGCTCATTATCCTGCACAGCTGTGGACCCTGGCAGACCTGCAAGCTCCATAAACGTCTGCATGCGGAGGGGAACATTTATAGGAGCGAGGCAAACATGCAAACTGCCACTTTCCCTTGTGCATGCCCTGGGGAGAATTACCCCTTTGTCAGATTTCAGACTACCTGCTTTTTAGACCAGATTGTTCGAAGTTGGAAGATATGCAAACACAATGGTGATGCCACTCTCTCATGTCAGTGCGTAAAGATATACACTGTAGGAAAAGACAGAATGATAGGGATGTTTTATTTTCCCAGGCTTAGCAAGACGGATGTTGTTTTTGCTCTTGTTTCATAACACCTAATGTACCATGGGATGAGAGAAAACAGAGTCAGGTCTGGTGCTTCTACCTGAAACTTCAACTGTGACTCTGATGGGATTACCTCTCTGGGGTATCAGCACAGTTTGCTCTAACCTGGAATGTGTCTGAATGACTGGTCCTTCACATGAACTGTACCTGCAGCCCCAGGGAAAAAGTAACAAACAAATACAGGAAAGAAGTTGGGTAGGAAAAAAATGCCACATGATTGTTGGTAGTTTAGATGTGTTCTTCACACTGTTAAATGTCAGAGTAGATCAAAAATGAAGCATTCCCAAAGGTTTTCAGATTTTCCAACTGAAGCATTCTCCAGGAAAATTTTAAAAATTGTTCATTTCAAGAAAATCTTACCTAAAATAACTCATTTTACTGTCTGTTATTACAGGTCGTGTTAAAATGAAATCATGTGTATAACACATGTAAATTATTATACTTGGTTTAATGTCCAAATGACAGATTCATTTTGTAATGTAAAATGAATCAAATAAAATGCATTTATTCAAGCCTATAAATGACATGAATTATGTTTCTGTTCAATGCTATATAAAATATTCTTCCTTACAGATTTTTTTTTTTTCCCACTTTTTCACTTTTTTTTATCACTTGAGTATTTCAGATCATCAGATAATTTTTAACATCAGACAACGGTAACATAAGTAAATAAAATAAAAGTAGTTTTTAAATGGTAACAGAAAAAAGCTATTTAAACTAACATGGCCCTTTGTAATAGTATAATTGCCCCCCGTTTTTAACTAATGCATGTCTAACTGTGATTAACCACATTTCTGCAAAGCTGAACTTAACTACAACCCCTTCACACCAGTTCACCTGACTACTGCCTGATCTGTCTGACAGCATCAAGTAGGCCAAAAGATCCCAAGAAGCAACACGTCTCACCCCAATCTAAAGAAATTCAAGAACAGATGATAAAAAAAAGAATTATGGACATCCATCAGTTTGGAAAGGATTAAAACACCATTACTGATGCCCTTGGACTACAGAGAATGACAGTGAGAGCCATTATCCTCAAATGGAGTAAACATGGAACCATAATGCATCCCTCAGGAGTGGGTGATCTACCAAAATTACTCCAGGAGCATCTCAACAATCCTTCCAGGAGTTGGAGAAACTTTTTGGAGGGTGTGCATCTTATTACATCTGGCATAAAACTGACACAGCATCTAAAAAAAATAACATCATGTTGACAGTAAAACAAGGTGGTGATGGTGTGATGTTTTTGGCTGCTTTACAATTACAATAATTGTTGGAGCTATGAATTTTGCCCTCTACAAGAAATTCTTGCAGTAGAATTTCCAGCCATCAGCTTTTGACCTCAAGTACATTTGGGTTATGCAGCAGGACAGTGATCCAGAGCCCACCAGTAAAACCTCCTCTGAACAGTTCAAAGATTAACAATTTGAATGTTTTTGATTGGCCTATTAAAATACTGAATTTAAATGTGATTGAGATGCTGTGGCAAGACCTTAAACAGACTGTTCACTGCCCATAAACCTCCAGTTGTTGCTGAATTTAAACTATTCGGCAAAATTCCAAAATTGTCCCTGTTACCACAAAGGCTTGATGACAGTTGTTGCCACCAAGACTGATAGAACCAGTTTTTAGTTTTGGAGGGCAAAAAACCAAACAAAAAAAAACCGGAAAAAAAAAAAAAAAACGCTGTAAGTTTTTGAGGACAAATTGGTTTGGATGTTTCTTTTCCCCTCAATAATTCAAATCCTGATTAGAAAGCCACTATATTTATTTATTCTCTTTAATCATTATTCTTTAATTCAAGTAGTTTAAGAACTACCAGTTAGGGGTGGGCGATATGGACTTAAAATTTTATCGCAATATCTTTGTGGTACTGTTGTGATAATGATAAATGTGATGATAAGAACTATTTATTACCTCTTTTTTAGGTAACTCAATGGCTGCAAATATGGCACAGCAATCATAGCCCCACAAATACAAATACTGCTCTTGAAAACCATGTACAATATGCTTCTTTAGCACACCAGTCACATAAAGAAGTTATTTATATCACTGGGCTGCACACAGTAAATGCATTTAATTATATTTTCAAATTTATTGATATTTGCTGATACTCTCATTGAACAAACAGTGGTGAAAATAGTAAAAATAATAATCCCAACAAGGAATTTCTTTATTTATCTATTTTTTTTTAACATTTAATTGGAATTTATCGTGACAATGATGAATCATAATTCTTATCATGACAAGAAATTTATCATGATAAATGACACGACAAATGCCCACCCCTACTCCCAGTCTGATGCTAGTAAAATCAGTGCTATGGATGTGCTTGAAAACTCAGTAGATTTAAGTTCATCTATCTATCTATCCAGTGTCTATATCTGCTTGGTGTGTGGGAGCTGGTGCCTATCTCCAGCAGTCATTGGGTGAGAGGTGAAGTATATCCTAAACATGTTTCCAGTCCATCACATGACAATACAGAGGTACACAGGAAAAACAACCATGCACACACACTCATACCTCAGGGCAATTTTAGAGTGACAATTTAACCTAGCAGTCATGTTTTAGACTGTGGGAGGAAGGCCAGAGTACCCAGAAATAACCCACAAATGCATTGGGAGAACATGCAAACTTGATGCAGAAAGACCCCAAGTCAGGATTTGAATCCAGGACATTCTTGCTGCATGACAACATTGCTGCTTCAAGTTAAGTAAAAGTAAAACAATTTTTTTTTTTTTATCGCTATCAAAGTTTATTCACCAATAATGATTGGATGCTGCAGTCTACGTTTCTGTTGACAGCAGCAGATATATGGACATATAACTGGAACTTCTGCAGGACATCCTCAGTACTCAGTATGGTGCTCCAATGTAGGTTAACTCTGTAAGGAAAATTGCTAGAATATTCTAACAACAGCAATTAAATGGATCCTTTGTTTTAAAACAATGATATGACTCTATAGACAAAATCACGATGACATACTTCTGGTGAGCAAACGCAAGTCGTCATTTTTTGTATGGCAAAACAACTCCCCAGCAACAATTCTCTCAAGGCAGAGTAATGATTACAATCGTATAAACCAGCCAAATGCCCGTCAGTTGTGCAGTTCTATGGGATTCTAACTCATGACCACAAACAACATGATTCTTGGATCAGAAACATCCGGAGAGTTTGTCCTGAAGAACCATTTGTACGGAATTAGTGGACACTTTATCTCAGGCACATGCTACACATCGAGCATTGATGTATTAATGAATGCACATTCACACTATAATATGGAGTTACTTTTTTGATCCAGTTTCAACATAAACATATCACAGACACGCCATGTTTATAAATGATCTTTGTGATTTATACATATATATTTAAGGTAGACCTCACTTTATGACGTTTCTCTGTTTTTCTAAGACTGAAGTATTTACATATTATTTTTGGCTACTGTCTTTTTTTTTTGTTAAAATGAAGTCTATATCATTATTTGAAAATCAGTGTCTGTTTATCTTACTGGATTTGGGTTAGGTATACCTAACAGAAGTGTTCACGAGCTCTGTCAGTTGTTGAAAAAGGAGCACCATCCTTTCTTGTGCTGAGCAACAGTGGGAACATATCAGTGTCCGAGTCCTCATCTTCTGAGGCTGGATGTGTGTCACTGTCAGGTTTTGCAATGCAGCCAGCAAAGGGGCAGAACTTAGTTCTCGTCATGGCTTCAACTACCTGTTTGCCCGAGCCTGAAAGACAGAGACACAGAAAATAATTTTATTATTACACTTTTCATAAGGAGCATGGTGTGTAATTTAATTTAGATTACTAAATTAAATTACACACCATGATTATTTTCATATCTTCTTATGAAAATAATTATTAGAATGATTATTAGGTTTATTATTATGATCATTATTAGATTAATTTGGGTTAGATGGAGAAGGTGAAACTTTTTGACTTGAAAGAACATTTTGCTCTTTATGGCCTACCATTAAGATCAAAAGGCATGTTTGAATAATCCTTAAATCTTCCCTGGCAGCCATTCCAGGGTGCCTTAATGCCTACTCATGCAATGCAGTGCCTATTTACCTAAAACTTCACCTTTGGGTAAAGGCAGATCCCACACAGCTCCACCAGACTAGTGGCAGCAGCAATTAGCAAACACCTGGTGGAACTGCACATCTGCTGAGCTTATCATTCCACCTACAATGCTCCTAAGAACCATCATAAACTGCATCAATGGATGGCATGAAGAAATGGTGTGATTATGTGCCAAAGGTTGGACAGGGTAGGAAGTTCTTAAAAAGACATAGGCCAATTTCAAGGCATCAAATATGGCTATGATGCAAAGTCAAATTTCTTTTACGTTGTTTTTGCTATGTACATCATTTTCATAACAACTGAAGGTACATAGTGACTTGATTGTGGTATAAAATAACACTATTTGCCTGAAAAATGCATAATACCCCCCCTCCTCCCCTTTAATAAACTGACCTCTTGTTGTTTTCATTTAGAGCAGTTTGCTTGCGTAACGTATGTAGACATATTTTGATATGACTCATTGACAATTGGGCCTCTAACACGTTTCAGTGCAGCTCCAGTTAATCATGTATGGACAAAACCTTTGGTTCCCCTGCTTCAGACCATCAGTACTTAGCCTAAAATGCTGAAAAATATCGAATGCCTTGTGTCTGTTTCATACACTGATGGGTGTCTGAGGAGTGAGCACATGACACAGATATCAAGCTGCAGCAGTCCTGTGTCTCACTAGGAATGCCCTTGTGAAGGGTGAAAAAGGCTTAGATTCTAAGCAGGAAACCCAGACTCAATTAACAAAATAATGTGCATGAACTATAATAAAGTTTTGAAAGCTTTGTACTTGAAGAGTACATATGATCTCAACCACATCTTGATGTGGTTGAGATCATATCGGCAAGTGGACAAACATGGAAGAATGCCATCCATGTTTAAAAAAAGAGTTTGTATTCAGAGTTAATACTTTAAGGCTGAGAAATATTTCTTGGCTAAACATCACCTTCTATAACAACCTAAAGAACATCAATGGATCATCATGGGACTGGACTGATTACAAGAGCATGTATACCACAACATTTGTGTCCACAGCTGTTGCACAATGTTGTTCTTTATTAGATTCAATAAAAATATGAAAAATGTTCACTGAATGGGTTACTGTAGTTGGGCTGCAGCTTATTCCACAGCCTAATTAAATGTCTAATACAATGTTATTTGTCGACAGAAACCTTAAGCTGTTCGCTCTCAAGGGATCCTGAGCCATGATAAGAACGGACAAGGGAGAGTTGAGCCAATAATTGTTTAAATCCACTGGGTAACCATTGTTAAATCGAGAACCAATGAAAGCTTCTGAACAAAGTAGATTTCTTACCAATAAAAAGATGGGATATATTTTAATGAGTTATAGAGAAGTTTAATTCCATTTTCTGAAACCACTAACCTGCTGCTACACAATATTTCTAAAAAGTTAAAATGGTAAATTTGTGATCACAAGAATCAGCCACTGAACCTAATTTAAATATGGACTGAGGGGAAAAGATTAACTTGACTTAAATTTACTGCACTCCAACAGCTGGGTTAGAATAATAGTATTGAGATATAACATTACTCACCACTAATTGAAGCTGTCTGAGGACAGAGCTCAGAGAACCAAAGTCTAAGATTGTTACTTTCAGATCTTTATTCAGAAAGTTTGATTGTATTTACTTACTTGTTTGACTAAGACTGAATTTAAAGCCTTCAGTATTTCTAACTTTGTAGAATCATCCAAAAATAAACTAGTCAGTGTTACAGGTCTAACATTTTGTCAATGTTTTTAGTTCAGTTAGGACTAAATCTACCAAGATTTAAGTTATTGAGTCCCTGCAGCTTCAGTGCGGGTATTACAAATGCTTCTTTTTTTGTTTAAAATAATCAGGTACAACTGAAAGTTGAAATTCAACTCTGGGAAGCATGTGCATTACTTGTTATAACTTTACTCCGCCTGAGGACTGATGCTAGTTTTGCCAGCCAGAACAGAGCACGTGTGGATTTTAGAAGTAAACATGAACATCTAATTGGTCTAGTGTGGCATTAAGACTAGGCCTTGAATGAGTTCACAGTGACAATTTGTCAAGTCAGTTTTATTAGTATAGCACATTTCAGCAGCAAGGTAGTTCAAAGTGCTTCACATCATAAAAACATCAATGAAGTATACAGAAAATCATCAAAAACGTCATCAAGCAAGCATGCAGCTAAATCATAAAAATCATCAGGCAAATACACATGAAAATCATTGAAATCATCGAGCAAATATCATTGCATTAAAATCATAAGGATCATCAAGCAAATATTGTTCAACATTCTACTTACTAGTAATCAAAGGCAACTCTAAACAGGTGGGTTTTTAGCATTGATTTAAAGGAATTCAGTGTGTCGGCTGTTTTGCAGTTTACCTTACAGATAATGAAAATCCAAATTTCAGTGTCTCAGAAAATTAGAATACTATCTAAGATCCCAAGATATGTTCTGTGTTGTTGTGTTAGAAATGTTGGTTTTACTGTTATTACTGAAAACCACAACCTCTACTTTTTGCAATTGGATGTTTGCTCTCACACTCAGCGGCTTGAGTGAGACCTTGGTTGACATACCTGCAGTAAGAGAGTTAACACTCAGAGCCTGGCCCCATTTTGGACGCAGTGGAAACAAACACAAAAAAGATCAAGGGCAAGCAAAAGTTCATGGAAAAGTTTTAGGAATAGAAGTTCAAATGTGCTTTTTGGTATGGTGCATTCACTCATTGGTCAAAGGTGGTATTTTTGAGTTTCCAACTGGGCGGTTGCTGCTCAGGGATAGTCGGGTTGAAAATCTGATTCCAGTCACTTGCCTTTTTCCTGGGCATTTCTATATTGCATGCTATGACTGTGCATGGACATTATGAACGGAGGCGTGGAGTGGCATGTGTTTTCAAATTTGTGATAATAGTATTTTTTTTGTAATGTATAATTACGGGACCTTCATAAAGGATGGAAAATCTAATGAAATTATAACAAGCTGAATGCAACCCTGCACCCCATTCACATGTCTGGTCAAGCTCTAAAGGGATAGCAAAGTTATGTGAATTACTAATGAATAGTCAGTGTCTTGGTTGTGCTTACATGTGGTCAAAGCTTTCTTTGTGTGGAAGATAACTTTAGAATTGTAATTAATGCTAAGAATAGCACCATAACAACATAAAGATTGTTTTCATCTAAAACAGCTTAAAGCAAAAGAAAAAAACATGAGGAGGAAATCCATACCTTTAGGGTTTTTGATCACATTTCACTTCCACATCAAATGGATACTGCAGACTCTGTGGGAAGTGGCAATATATTTTGTGTTGAACACAATCCAGCTTCTCTTTGTTTGTTATCCATCATAATAAAAGGAAAATGATTCCATATCAGTCAAAACTTGCTGTGAATCAAATGTTTTGAATTTACATTTTGACTCAAAAAATCAGTGTTTTTTTTCCTCTCCAGCAACAGGCTTTTTATGGAAATGTTTTTTTTTTTCAGTAATTGAAAGTTAAATTATTTTACTGACAGAATCACAGAGAAGCGAATATGATGTGAGAAACAGTTAGGAAATATATTATGGGCTTAATACACTGGTCAAAAATACCCTAACAACCACTGAAATCAGCTTCTGAATGCCCTGCGGAAGTACTTAGTTAATTTAAATTCATTTTAATTGAGGAAGCTCCACTAAATGCTGCAAGAAAGAGCACATTCACCATTTTACTGCCGGGGTTCTAATGAAAACTCGCAGAAAAAAAAAGTAAAATGATTCCACCCTTTTGTGAGATAGTTTGCAACTCCCCAGCACTCCCAATCTGGGCTGTATTCCGAACCCTGTCAAAAGTAAGGAACTAGCTGTATTTTTTCTAGACAGTGTCTGAGGTGTGATCCAACCCAGCTTGCACAGGGCAGAGTCATCTCGTTTTCCAGCCTGACTCCTGCTGTAACAGTCTGTGTATACCTTGTATAATTCAGTTCAGTTCAATTACTTTATATTACGCCACTTGACAACTAATGTCATCTCAAGGACCTTTATAAAACATATACTGACTCATTCAATAAATGAGAAAATAATTTAAAATTTCATGTATTTCAGTAACTCAATTCACTAAGTGAAACACCGATAGATTTATCATGCAGACTGATGTTTTTAAGCCTTTACTGCACATTTGTTAATTATGATTCTCTGCTCACAGCAAATGAAAGCATTTAAGATTAGAATATTACATAAGATCAATTTAAAACATTTTAATACAGAAATATGGACTTAATGAAAAGTATGTTTAATATCTACTTAAAGGTTATTTTCAAAAAGTTGGTTTTAGAAGGAAATCTGACAATCTCATTTTTCTTTCTTCTATAGATTTTAAATTGAGTGTGGTGTGATGGGGTGTCACACTGTTCTCCATCTTCTTCTAAAGGAATGTGAAGTGAACATTGTTTATGCTCAACTGCTGAATAAACTAAAACTCTTGCAACTAGATGATAGCGTTGCTGCTTGCTCTCACTTTCTCCAGCTCATAATAGGTGAATGAGTGTTAGGTAGAGAATTATTCATGGCCTTGAAAGGTTTTGCTTTAAAATTATTTCTATTTAACCAAGAAATTTGCCACTAAAAGAAAATAAAACAAATATCTGTAAAGTATAAATTTTGAAGAAAAAGAACTCTTTTGGTTTAGATTATTTAAACATTGCTTGTCGAAAATTCTTTATACCACAATTATTGATGGAAATATCTTCATATGCATAACAGTGATCAAACCCTTCTTATACCTGCTAACCACCTTTTTGCATGTTTCTTTGGTAAAGAGCTCCATGTCTTTTAGTCTGGAATGCCTCTTCCCATCACCCTAATGTTTAGCTCCCTCTATAGATTCTCTATTAGATTTAAGTTGGACTCTGACTTGATCGCCCCAGAATTTTAATATTACTTCAAGTCAGAAGAAACATGTCGATCAACCTAAAAGATAGATATGTGCCCAGACTTTAGTTTGGCTGAAAGCCACTTTCTGTTCTTTAAGAATAAGTACTGTAGAAAACTTTGCACGGTATTAAGCTATGCAGTTGGAGGCTACACGCTGCTCAGACCAGGTGGGCAGCTTGTCTGTTGAAATGAAGCTTCCTGCCCTTTGCAGAAACAGCATTCCAGTCACATAACTGCTTGGATCACCAGGATTATTTATGTTATTCCTGAAAACCAAGATGCTTTGGATAAATTGTATTTTGTGACCAGCATTCTTACTTGTAAACAAACTCTTGTTGAGCAAATATGAAAAAAAATGTGGGAATATTGGATTTTCCTATTTAAATGGAATATTATCATTAGAGCACCACCTTAATTTGTTAAAAACTGAGAGGATGACAAATGAAGTCTGATTACATGTAGCACATCTCACAGACAAAGATAGGAGGTAAAAAATAATTTGATTTATTATTGTTCTGGTGGTTTCTATTCTTTTTAATCACGGAGCACTCATTAGTTGTGTATTTGATTATTTTCAAGTAGAAATTTTTCATTGTGGTTATGAATGTAGTTGGGGATGGAAAAATCAAGATGAAATATGAATCCTTTCCAATCATTAAACTCAATTTACCTAAGATAATACCTGATACGCTCTCAGGAGTGCTGTTAATCTTTTTCAGAGCATTTTGGTAGTTGCCACAGCTCTAAGGCCTCCATGTGCTTTTTGTTGACAAAATTAAAGGAACAAATATACAGGATGGAGGCTGCATGCATGCTCTATCAGGTGTCATTTATATTTTACATGTCCAGATTTCTCTTGATCCCCCATATGTTGCTGGATAATAATCCACTGAACATGCACCAGCTGAAGCCACAGGTTAAGCTTTGACTTAAATGTGCAGGACCAAAATAGGCAGAAAACTGTTATATCCAGACATGAATATAACTTTACAGGGATACGTCTGTAAACATATGATTGCTGAAGCAGCCAAAAAAGACATTTAACTAAACTGCAAACCCATTGCTTCAAAAATATAGTTCACCCCATATGGTTGTCTCCTGAAACAAACTTTCACTATACTGCAATGTGTGCTGTCTTATTGGAATTTTTTTAAGCAAAATCCATCCTGTTGCAACACCACCAGGAAAAATGAACTTTTAGCTTAAAGGGTGACATCCCAAGTGTACGTACACGACATAAATGGGATTCTGTAATGATAGAGGAGGAGGATTCAACATCACAATTAGTTTCCAAATCTACTCCCTCATTTTACTTCAACCAGTGCCCCATGAACGTGCATTGACTAGCAAGATGAAAGGTTTTAATCAACTTAATTAAATGTGGTGAAACCTATGATTAATGACCCTGTTACTTGGCAAAAGTTATGATTTAAGAAAAGTGTAGGTTGTCATCAGGAGACCACTGTGATACTCAAAAAACTCTGCAAAACTAATTCCTTTGACATTAAACAGGTGTCTGAGTCTTGCGTTGTTTTTCATTAATCTGTCTCCAACTGCACATAGCTGAATGAGCACCATGCTGCTTTTCTCAAATGGTGTGCTGCAGCAGTCTATCAGCCCCTCCGTACTCACTCTCACCACTCTGTCCTTCCATATGTATTCAAGGTAAAAAAAATCTTTTCTGAATCGAGATTTTTATGCCAATTTAGAACAGTAACCTTATTTTCATTTCTGAAATAGTTCAAAAAATGCTTTATAAACATCAACCATAAACTGTCAGTTTTAAGCCTGAAAATAGTTCTGAATCCACATTACTTAACAAAACAGAAGAGTCTGCCATTGACTCTGACCTTGGTTACCTTTTTGGGCTCATCCTGTTAGATCTCAGTTCTCTTGACACCCCTAACCGCACCATCTTCATACAGTGATGCTTCATATATATATATATATATATATATATATATATATATATATATATATATATATATATATATATATATATATATATATATATATATATATATGTGTGTGTGTGTGTGTGTGTGTGTGTGTGAAGGGAACACCTAAACAAAACAATATAACTCCAATCAGTCACATCTTTGTGGAATCAATGTCACCAGTTAGGTAGTAACTATTATTGTGAATCAATTTCACCTGCTACTGTGGAAATGGAACATACAGCAAATGGAACATACAACAGGTGGAAATAAGAGCCAATTAGCAAGACAACCCCTATAAAAGAGTGATTCTGCAGGTGGTGACCTCAGATCACTTCTCAGATCATTTCTCTGTTCTCGCCTTTCTGGTTGAACTTTTAGTCACTTTTTCATTTTGTCAGTGCTGTCATGTACGCATCATGAGGCGTTTTTTACAACCCACTGAAATTGCTCGAGTACTGTAGCTAATCCAAGACAGAACATCAATGTGAGCGGTGGCAAGAAGATTTGCTGTGTCTCTCAGCACAGTGTCCAGAGCATGGAATAGATACCAGGAGATAGGCCAGTACACCAGGAGACATGGAGGGGGCCGTAGGAGGGCTACAACCCAGCAGCAGGACCACTACCTCGTCCTTTGTGCAGGGAGGAACAGGAGGTCCACTGCCAGGGCCCTACAAAATGACCTCCAGCAGGCCACTAATGTGCATGTTTCTACTCAAACTGTCAGAAACAGACTACATGAGGGTGGTATGAGGGCCTGACATCCACATATAGGCCCTGTGCTTACAGCCCAACACCGTGCAGGACGATTTGTATTTGCTAGGGAACACAAAAATTGCCAGATTCGCCGTTGGCACCCTGTGCTCTTCACGGATGAAAGCAGGTTCATACTGAGCACATGTGACAAACGTGACAGAGTCTGGAGACACCGTGGAGAACGTTATGCTGCCTGTAACATCCTCTAACATGACTGTGGTGGTGGTGGGTCAGTCATGGTGTGGGGAGGGATGTCTTTGGATGTCTGCACAGCCCTCCATGTGCCAGCCAGAGGTGCCCTGACTGCCATAAGGTACCAGGATGAGATCCTCAGACCCATTGTGAGACCATATGCTGGTGCAGTGGGCCCTGGGTTCCTTCTTATGCATGACAATGCTGGGCCTTATGTGGCTGAAGTGTGTCAGCAGTTTCTGCATGATGAAGGCATTGATGTTATGGACTGGCCTGCCCGTTCCCCAGACCTGAATCCAGTTGATGACATCTGGGACATCATGTTTCAGTCAATCCAGCAACACCATATGGCACCACAGACTGTTCAGGAGCTAACTGATGCTCTAATCCAGGTCTGGGAAGAGATCCCTCAGGAGAACATCCACCGCCCCATCAGGAGTATGCCCAGACATTGTCGGGAGGTTATACAGGCACATGGAGGCCACACACACTACTGAGCCTCATTTAGACTTGTCTTGAGGAATATTCACTGATGTTGAATCAGCCTGTCATGTTATTTTCCACTTTCATATTGAATATGAATCCAAATCCAGATCTAATAATTTTGATTTACATTGATAATTTTTGTGTTATTTTCTTCTCAATCAATTTCACTGTTAATAATAAAGTTTTTCAATGAGAATATTTAATTAATTGAGATCTAGGATGTGTTTTTTTTAGTGTTCCCTTTAATTTTGTGAGCAGTGTATATAAAATGTATTTTTTCTGAGGCTAACCAACCCATATGTAGAAAAAAAAATCTCAATCTCATCCTAATAACTGGTGGCTGCCACTATTGCCACTAAGTGTTTTTGAGCTATTGAAAAAAAATGAGAATTGTTTTACCTTAGCCACATTAGAGAACATGAACAGCCTATTTAAGGGCAAGCCACAGGGAACTTGTAGGAAATAATATCAGTCTACCCCTTCAGCTGATAAGGAGAATCAGTTGTTTGTTGGGATCATTTTTGAACAACTACAAATCATGAAAAGCACAGGAAGATTACGTTTTTGATGCTGTTGCACAATGATAGAAAATCCAAAATTTGACTCCATTCTTGGCAGAGCTAGACCATGCAGGCAAGTCACGGCTGATCTGGTGGATGGAAACAGCCGGCAGCAGCTCCACATAGAAACACAGACATTGTTAAGCTGGACAAAACAGCACCAAATGTAACAACAGTCTGAACTGAAACTGTAGACTGTTAATTTTCCCACTTACATTGAATTTTAGCCCACTGATATAAGCATTTTCGATTTTAATTTAATAAAATTGTTAAAGTCAGTGAATGCAGGCCATTTGCTTCTGACTAGCTGTTACCCATCCACTACTCTGACTTTTTTTTACTTTCCATCAAGCTCACAGTAATACATCTTTCTACTATAAGTAAGGGAGCTATTATCAGTTATAACTTCACAGAACCTCACATCAAAAAGTATGAACTAACCATTTAAGGACATTCTCCCTGAGGGTTTGTTTTTTTTTTTTTTTTTTTCTAGTGGACACTTTCCGTGGTTCCATCAGTTACTGCAAGTTGCCTGGCTCATGGGGCAGTGAAGGCCCCCCCCCATACTCATCACAGTACCATGTGTGTTTCTTTTTCCTAAATGCTGCATATGGTTTACACTAGATGTAATTACAGACATGCCTCCAACCAGTTCCACATTTGTCTCATCAGTCCAAAAAATATTTACCTAAAACCATCACTTGAAACTTGCATTTTTTACTTACTCAGGTTATCTTTGTTTAATATTAAAATGAGTTTGATGATCTGTAACATGCTAGTATGACAAAAAGCAAAAACACTAGAAAGGTTTAATCCAACGTTTTTTTCCAGCATTGGATACTGTATTCTAGAATAAGAGCCATAGCAGATCAAAGGAAAAATAAATTATGTGGCTACAGAGGAGTAAATTTCCACCCAAAAATTTCTAGATCCATTTCACAGATTTTTAACAAAAAAAATTGAATATCAAAGTTTATACATTTTTGAGGTTTTTGTTTTTAAAGTTTTCCATGATTTAAGTTTACATTACATTATTAAAACTAGGATATTTTCTGACATAGTAAAATCAAACATTTCCTAAGGAAAAAAATTCTTAAGTTTCTTAGAAAAACTCAAACATTTTTTGAGATTGTAAAGTCACATATTTGCCAGAAAAAATGCCTGAAATAGTCTGAGGTTTAAGTGGCATGTTTATAAGATATGCATCTGCATAATTTCCAGAAATGGGTAGCTACTCAAAAATTGTATTCAAGTAGTAGAACAACTGCAACATATTTTTACTCAAGTAAAAGTAAAAAATAGCCATCCAAGAAATTACTCGAGTAAGAAAGTTTTTTATTTACCATGGTCCTAATACTCCGTTGTACTATCCTCTAACTACTTTAACAGCCAATAATTTTTCCTCTGCTGTCTCTTTGTGTTTAAATACTAAAGAAACATGTTCACATAGTTATTGAACAGTAACATGTCTGTGACACATTTGATTGAAATGTCTGAACAGTTTCACAAATAAAGAGTGCTCTTCTGCAGTCGTTGCTGTGTTGCAGCAGTCATATTGCATTTTAAACTCTAAAAGACCAAGCTTCTGAGGATGTTTCTGTTGATTTTCTTTACTCTCTAAGTTTCCAAATGGAAAATAACTATAGTAGCATATCATCTGCTTCTTTTACACTATTGATTGAATAATCTGACAAAGTGAAGAAAAGGACTACCCTCTGCACACAAAGCAGACAAGAAAATATTCAAATAATGGAATGTGCGTGTGTACCTTCGAACCAGCAGGTATCTCTTACACTCTCAGACTTGATGCTTTTTTCAGTGTCTCCTAACTTTTGTTTGGTGACATAAATTGTACTGAATATTGAAGAAATTATTGTTTTGTATTTAGTTTGTTAAAAAAAAAAAAAAAAAAAAAAAAAAAAAAAAGAATGGTTTCCACCTTTGACCAACTCCACTGCACCAGAAATGTTGCATCCATTTTAATCACAGTGGCACCAGGAGGCCTCTTCAGTGATTGTGCCACGCTCAGCAACATTCTCAAAAATGGCAGCGGGTTGCATTTTAATAACAGATGCAGCCTGGTGGTCCCAGCACAGAGACCTTCAGGCTGACGAGGGATTAATCTTAAAAAATGTTAATAGTTTTTCAAACAAATGAGAGCAGAAATAAAGGCCTGTGTGTATGTGAGCAGTGCAGTAGGCTAAAGACAGTAAACCAGAGGTTGTTTTTTTCTTTCTGAAAGCTCATGTCTTTGCAACCTTCTGTGCCGCTGTGAGGATGTGACATGTGAGAGTGATTACATCCCTGATATTAGCTGTCATTTCTCTTCTGTGGCCTACTTAATGACCCCTGAGTGCATGAGGAAAATTAACTTTTATCAGAGCTAATCTCCTTTTCTCTGAGTCTAATTACACCTCAGTTTACAGCTAGTGTGTGCTTAAGTGTGCTGCCTACTGTAATTTCACATCCTGTAAGGGCAGCCACGGACATAACAACAGAAAATAGCTTGATGGTAATTAAACTGATTGTTGCAACCCTATCCGTGTTGCGGCTGGTCCGCTGTGCTGCAGTTAATAGGTGAGAGATAAAGTGTATGAAATTATAGATGCATGCTTGAAAGGCTGGCAATTATGTGAAACTGAAGGAGGCTTAAGGAAGGGACTATTAATCAGAAGAGTGCGGTGTAAATTTTTCTGCGGCAAAATCCCATTAACAGGCATTCTTTGAAGGTGACAGTGATGCTTTTGTGCTCAGAGAAATCGGCTTTTTCAAATTTCAACAAGGCTGCAGGACCCAGCCCTCTTGAGTCGTTTGGGATTTTTAATTTAAGCTCACAAAACATGAATCATCAGCAAATTAACTTTTGGACATGTTCAAAGGCTCATATTCATAACAACAAAGAAGACAATAAAGAGGAGAATGAAATGGATTTTTCTTACCTGTCAGGCAGAGTTAATACAAGGCCTGTGCCATATTGTGTTGTCTGAAACAAACACCTGACATAGTCAGTTTGAGGTTAATCGTAGTCAGTTAGAACTGGTCCCCCTCTCAAAGCATGAAAGCTGGGCAAATAAAAAGCAAAGCATATTAGGAGGAACCTGGAGATTTTTCAATTAGTCAGCTGGCAAAAAAATAAATAAAAAATGAATTACCAACTAGTCTGATAATCAATTAATTACAAGAATTAAAGGCAAGCTATCTCCAGCAGCAGTTTTGAATGTGATAATTGAAGCTTCTTTCTTTTTTTATGGCATCGTAATTAAGATTTCTTTTCATTTTCAGCACTAATTAGACAAAAACAAGGTCTCATTAGGACTGTATTTTTTTTAGACATGCTTTGTTTGTGCTCTGAAAGTAAAGAGTTGTAAAGTGAGTTGTGGAATTGGTTTTGCTGCACTAAGCTGTGGTCTTGATCCTGTTCCCCCCAGATGCCTGCCCAACCTCTGCGAACACGGCGCCCGCTGCTCCCAGACATGGAGCTCCTTCTCCTGCGACTGCTCAGGAACAGGATACTCTGGAGCGACATGTCACAACTGTGAGCACTTTCATTTTTTCAGTCCCATTTCAAAGCTGCCATTACACCTCCGTCTTGCTCCAGATCTGCCGAGCCACCTCACATTTGATTCGCCACACACATCTGCCTACCTGTCTCACCAGGAGCTTTCCTCGCTTTGTGCAGCTGAGAGGCGAAGCAGAAAGTTGTCCTGTTTCAGCTTGACATGACCTCACAGTCGCTGATGCTACTCACATATATCTGCACTTCTTTTTTTCCTGCTGCATCCTTAAATAGCTCCCCACTTCAGACTGGCTGTGATTGTAGGAGTTTTTCCTTCCAGGTGTCATTTTTGACGTTGCCTTGAAATATGCAGTGGAGTGTTGTTGGAAAGAGTGTGAATCCCCCTCCCTCCACCTCCATCCCCTGCCCCAGAATGTTGATATCTTGTTTGTATGCAGACAGCCAGTTATGGAGAAAACATGGCAGATAAGAGCATCTGCTGCAGTAAAAATAGTTCCTTTCATCAAACTCAGCTTTTCTATCCACAAGTCAAAGCTGTAGATTGGAAACCTGTGTACTTTAAACAGACCACCAGTTGATTTTTAGTGGAATTCATTTATTATCAGTCTGTTTTTCAATCCATATGAACACTAAATCAACCATTCAACTAACCAGTAAAGGTATTTGGTGCAGTTTTATCTCTGTTGTTGTATATCCCCTGTGCCAGGAAGCAGAAAGATGAACTATAGTCAAAGCTCCTTCTCCTTTTTAATTTCAACATTCCATACATCTTTTCTAACTTTCTGGACATTTAAGGACAAAATGTTTTAACTGATTCAGTAGGAATCAAATCTTATCGGTTGTAAGTTCCAAAACCATAAAAAAAATGATGCTGGAATTAGGAGTTGGTGTATCGTTCACTACATGGAGATAATTTAAAGCACAGTTTGTAAATATTGGTAGCTTTCTGAAAATATAGAAAAATTCATCCTAAATTTACAGTTGTATAAACAGCTAGTGGTGTAAAATTGCCCTTCTTAGATTTTTTTTCAGTGAGTCTACAAACTTGTGATTTTAATAGAAATTAATGTAAAAACTTCTTCATTTATTAAAGCTGCAGTATGTGACTTTTATAATTATCATAAGAATAATATCAGACAATCTGTGAAAAAAATAAAGCTCCTCTGCCTTTTCCCAGTCCTCCCAGTACTAACTGCAGAAATACACCACTCAGTCAGAAACAACAAATCAGAGCCAGGAGGAGGGTCTTAGCGCTGTCAATCACCCTCCGCTCACACACTTCCCCTTCCTTTCTGCTATGTTACCACAACATACCTTGCCACTAACGCTAAGGCTAGTCAGCATGGCCACTGTCGATGACGGATAAATGGTTTCCTGTAATGGTAAGTTGTTTCTTCACCGTTAGTACATTTAGCTGCCAAACACAAGGGTGATTGACATCACTAAGACCTTCCTTCTGGCACTGATTGGTTGTTTTAGGTTGGGAGCGGTACAAAGTTACACACTGCAGCTTTAAGCTACATGATTAGATTTTTGACATTTAAGGACAGATGAAGGAAAAACAAAAGTGTTTTCCATACTCATCCAGATATGGAAAACAATGAAAGCAAATTCTATGTTTTTCCAGCTTAAAGATCAGCTTTAATTTTAAAATATTTTTATTAAACTGTATGTATTAGTTGCATGAAAATGTTGCTGAAACAGTAAAATATATAAAACTATTGTAATCAGCTTAGATGAAACTATAACAGAGATGAATGGATGTGTATTTTAATTTTATAACAAGGTTAGGAGTTAGATAAAGAAACCACAAATAAATTATGCTCAGCATCAGCATAATGTGAAATGATTGGCTTCTATTAAAACACAATTTTTAGATTTTGCTCCTCAGCACCGATGATTTATAGCTAAAATCATAAAACATGATTAGCTCGAAAAGCAGCAAACCCAGTGGAAACATCCTAGTATACAGAAGCCAGACATATGAAATATGATTCTAATCTTCCTATTTTTCTTTCTCATACCTATGATAGTGGTTGTAGCTGACTCTACTGTAGAACACAAAGCCATTTTTCCTACGAGCTGTTCACTGTAGCATTGTTGGGGTCAACTAAAAACATGAATAACTCAACTGGAGACCTAATTTTTCAGCTGGTCTGCCACACTCACTGGCTCCATGTCTCGCTGTGAGGAGCCCCTATGACTAAACTAAAAGGATCAGAGCCACACTGGTTGTGCTTCACACCAAAGGGATCCTTTTTTTAGCTTATCTAGTTTATTCATCAGTACAGACAGTTGATTTTTCAGGGTCCAGATTAAAGCGTCATGAGGGCAGTCACCTTTTAACACAGGGGATTCTGATCACAGTTGCTGCTGGAGGAACAGCTTATCCTGTTTTCTCTCATCCTCATTTGATAATTTTTGCCTGGTAATGTTATTTAATTTAGCAGTTTTTATAGTTACTCTTACTTTGTCTACGCTCATAACTGGATTACTTCAGATTTTAGGACCACAGGATTCTTACTTTTTACTTCACTTTTACCCTTTTTTCTGCTTCCAAGCTGAACATGAGCAAGAAGCCTCTGGTCGATACCTGGGACATTAGCAGTATTATACAAAGACTTCAATCAGTAGAAGTGAAGATTCACCTACTGGAGAAGCATACGGGTTCTGGAAATGAAACAACTCTACTTATGACTCAAAACAATGGATAGCTCAGTATTACACAAAGACTTCAATTGATAGAAATAAAGATTCATTGACTGGAGATGAATATCAAGATCAACGCTGGCTCTGGAAATGAAACAACCCTTCCAATGACTCAAAACAACGGACAGCTCCCAGCCACATCAGCGAACAGCCCACCCTGGAACTCTCTGGGAGCCAGAAAATTAATCTCTGACAAGACGACGAATGGGAAGGACTCTTCACCTAGATGACACAGAGTTCCCAGCATTAAGCTGAGATATCCCTTCTTCAACATCTGCTCCAAGAACTAAACATCACCCAGCTGAAGCTGTCAAAATTTCATCTTCCTCAAACTGCGGGGCCAATGACAAAACAACCAATTCGGGCCATAACACATCCAGACTCTGCTGGAATCCCACTGAAAAGCAGGTTTGCTGTAATTCAACAGGAGTCCCCAAACAACAACAGGAGCTATGATGCAAGATTAACACAATTTCCTTCTAAAATGAACACCAAGAAAGCAAAAAAACATGGCAAAAGTTCTTATTCTGGGTGATTATGTGGTGAAAGAAACCCACAAACTTTGCAATACAAAGTGATGAAGGTAATCTGCTTCCCAAAAGACTGTTTCTGACGTTACTGTAAAAATACTCTCAATAACCACTGATCATCCGAATATTGAGACCCTAATTACACACACTGGCACTGATATCAACAGACAAAAATCACAAATCCTAAAAAATGACTTCATCATCTTCTAAGTGCTATCAGAAATCTAAAAATAAAGGTGTTTATCAGTGGAGAGCTAGTGACAGTTCGACGGCGAGATGCAGATGCAGCAAACTGCTTATGATTAATAACTGGCTCATCAAAACATGCGCTATCAGCTCAGTGAACTTCATTAACAATCATGGGTTCTTCTTGGAGCGTTATCATCTATACAAACGAGATGGAGTATCCATAAATAGGGCCAGAACAAAACTTTCCACCTCAATCATTTTACATGTTGTTAACAACACAACCTCCTCTTCCCAACAACAGGACAATGTAAAGAACAAGATCACTGTCCCAGCCAAGATGTGGGAGGAATCTGGCCATGGCTCCAAATCAACACATCTGATTAGGATGGATCAGGAGCACATTCTCCCAAAACAAACTGATAAACTAGCTGAAAACAAAGCTGCTCTACCATTTGTAAGAAACGAAAGAAGCCTTTGTTGAAGGGCTGAAAGTAAAAGGCGTAAAACTTGATTTCACATTTACTATGAAATCTACAAAGAGAGGCTGCGAAGCTATCACTCACCACTAAAACAGGCAAAGACAACAATATTGTGCGTAAATTATAAACAAAACCATTAACAATGCTTGTGCCTTGTTTGCCAAGTTGACAGGTAGACAAACCCTCTTGTGATTTTACCACTTGAACTCTACCAGGGGCTGCAATGAATTTGCCAACTTTTTACAGAAAAATTTTAAAAAATTAGAGTTAATCTGCACATCCACATCAAGACCAATAATGAGGCAATGCCCAAACATAACAAATGCAGAGAATTTCATCAACTCCACCATGAAACCTTAGAAGAAATTATGAAACAATTAACCTCATCCAACTGCTGTCTTGATATCCTACCTACAACCTTCCTTATGAAAGTTCTGCCTGTCATTGCATCTGACCTGATTCAAATAGTAAACTCATCCCTCTCATCAGGTGTTTTCCCTCAGGCTTTAAAAACAGCAGTTATCAAACCACTGTTAAAAAAGAACAATCTTGACAAATCACTTTTCCAGAATTACAGGCTAATCTATGCCTTCCATTCATCAGCAAAATTATTGAAAAAGCTGTGTTTCAACATTTAAACAGCTTCTTAACAATGACAAACTGCTTTGATGTCAGTCCAGTTTCCATGCTCACCACAGTACTGAGACTTCCCTCGTCAAAGTGTTCAATGACATCTACATAAATACAGACTGTGGAAGAACCACGGTGTTGGTTCTGTTGGGCCTCAGCACAGCATTTGACACTGTTGACCATGATATACTATTAAAGCGACTGGAGAGTTGTGTCGGACTTTCTGGTGTGGTACTCAATTGATTTGAATCCTACCTAAAGCACAGGGAATTCTTTGTGTCAATAGGCAACTTCTCATCGGAGTGGACTAAAGTCACATGTGGAGTACCCCAAGGTCCAATCCTGGAACTCCACCTATTTAATATCTACATGCTTTCACTAACTCAGATTATAACAAGTAATTAGGTTAGCTACCACAACTCTGCAGATGATACCCAGCTCTATATTACGATGTCACCAGGTGACTATGAAACCCTCCAAGCACTGAACAGATGCTTAGAACAAATTAATGCGTGGCTGTGCCATAATTTTCTCCAGCTGAATAGAAACAAAACTGAAGTTAATATCTTTGGAACTAAAGAGGAACGATCTAGAGTCAGTACTCAGCTTCCCTTATTACAGATACAAGCTAGTGATCAGGCCCAAAATCTGGGTGTAGTGATGGACTCAGACCTGAACCTACAGAGACAAATAAAGACAGTTACTAAGTCATCCTTTTATCACCTGAAGAACATTTCCAGGATTAAAGGACTAATGTCCCAACAAGATCTAGAGAAATCCATCCATGTGTTTATCTTTAGTCACATTGATTACTGCAACAGTGTCTTCACAGCTCTGCCTAAAAAGACAATCAGACAGCTATAGCTGATCCAGAACACTGCTGCTCATGTTCTCACTAAGGCCAGGAAATTAGAGCACATCATCCCAGTTCTAAAATCCTTACACTGGCTCCCTGTAGCTCAGAGAGTAGACTTTAAAATACTTCTGTTAGTTTATAAATCACTGAACAGCTTAGCACCAAATTACATTAAAGACCTGTTATTGCTGTATCGACCTTCCAGACCACTCAGGTCTTCTGGTTCTAGTCTACTCTGCATCCCCAGAACCAGAACCAAACATCGAGAAGCAGCATTTAGTTTTCATGCCCCACTAATCTGGAATAAACTTCCAGAGAACTGCAAAACAGCCGACATACTGAGTTCCTTTAAATCAAGGCTAAAAGCCCACCTGTTTAGAGCTGCCTTTGATTAGTAGTAAGTGGAACATTGATCAGTATGTTTGAGTTATATTTGCCTGATGATATTTGCTTGATGATCTTTATTAATTTCATGCTTTGATAATTTTCTAGATGATTTTGTTTTATATTTGCTTGATGATTTTGCGATATACTTGCTTGATGATTTTGATGCATACTTGATTGATGTTTTTACGATGTAAAGCACTTGCTGCTGAAATGTGCTATACAAATAAACTTGACTTGACTTAACTTCCTTCCATTGGAGGACTGAATGAACACTAAAATTTGCTCTTTTCATCCCTTCCTTCTGCATTATAGCTGTCTTTTTAAAGTCCCTCCTCATGTTTTGTGTTATTCGTTTCTCTTGATCATTTCTTCTTGTTTGAATCTAGTTTTATTTCTCTAGTTTCACAAATACCAGCTGTGCATATAAATTCTGCCTTCAAAAAAGTTCAAGAGGTTTGAATACTTTTGCAAGTCACTAAGTAGCATAATTTAATCATGATTTCATTAAAAGATTATGCTTTGATGTGCTCTTGATTGCTGTGGATGTTGCAGTCTCCTAGTAATCATCTATTTTGATAACCAGGAGTTTTATAATTGTAGACAACATTCTGTTAGATGGCTTGGCACGTATAACTCACATCTCCATCCTTGTTCATTCAGCCCATATATATGACCTGATCAGGTCACAGTAAATACATTCCTGTCATGCCTGTTAGTTGAAACACTTTATCTGTAACTCCTGACCTTGAAAGCACCTGCAGCTGAAGTTAGCATTGGGTCCTATAGACTGACCAGCAATCTTCTCACAAGCTCTGAACACAGAACCTATCTGTATTTATACACACTGTGCTGAACTAACTATGTGTTGACTCATACAATTCAGACTCAGGAGAGAGTGGGCTGATTCTTGGAGAAATAACTATTTTTTGTTCTACTGTTCTGCTTCTTCCAGCTATTTACGAGCCATCCTGCGAGGCCTACAAGCTGAGTGGCAGCTCCTCGGGCTACTACTTCATCGATCCAGATGGGAGTGGTCCCTTGGGGCCCACACAGGTATACTGCAACATGACAGGTGAGATCATGGTAGCCCTTGTCTTGTTGCATATGCATTGTTCCTACTGAGAAAAGGTGAAAAAACCTCAAAGAGGGCAGGACAAATAAGAACATCTCCCTGCAGAAACCTTCATTTGTTTTCAGTGATTTCATCTTTTTCTGCCACCCAAACTCTTCAAAACATCCTGGCGTGAAGATTCATTAAACAACTTATCTTGTGCTGCATCAAATAATGTAAACTTGCTTATGATGTAAGGACATCTTGTACAGTCAGGTGTCACTGAGAGCAACCATGCAGAAAAAGATTACAGTTGAACAAGCTTACAGATCTAAAGCCCCTCAGGTTGCCTCCGGAGGCTGTGGTTTTCTGTGGAGTGTGAGGTTGTTAAAGATGAAACGGTTGACCTTCACAAAAGGATCAATCAGCTCTGTGAATTTCTTCTTCAGTATTGCTATTAGTGTTTAAAACTGACTTTCTGAACTAATGATGATATAAAGAATATACTTATAACAATCCAAACTGCCTACATATGCATTTTTCAGAGCCTAATATATATTTTTCTCATGCAAGCTGTGAAAGTAACCTGGTGACAACAAAAATATTCCTACAATCTCTCATACTGATGTATGAGAGATTGGTCCAAGTCAGTGACTCGATGCAATCCATTGGGTTTCCTTAGATAGAAATGTGTGATTGAATTGAAATGATTTTCTTTTTTGTAAAGTGCCTTGAGATGACGTGTTATGAATTGGTGCTATATAAATAAACTGAATTGAATTGAATTAACAAGTCAAGTTTATTTTTACAGCACATTTCAGCAACAAGGCGGTTCAAAGTGCTTTACACCATCAAAACATAATACAGTAACTAATTATGAAACAGCAATAAACATTACATTTTGTCAAATGCCATCATGAAAACTAAAAGTTCTTCTATTTGAAAACTGGATTCCCAGTACTGTTGCTCAGAGAAAAATAATGACCTTGTACTGTTGTGGATTTATCCTGTGTGAAAGCAGAAAACACAAACCAAACTCAAGCGAACCAAATATCCACAGTAACAATACAGGTCTCCTCTAGTTCTGCTCTTTGCTTTCTTGGTTGAAAAGCACACATGGCAGTCTATGGAACAGGAACATTTACTCATCACTGCCTGGTTCTGGGAGTGTGAAAAAAATGACATATTACTATTTAGTATGTGGAATTAGTGACAGGTTATTTTATTAACTATATTATGTTAATGGAACTAAAACTTGTTTTAAACTCTTTTTACCCACACTTGCTTTTGTTGCCTGATTGCTTTCAGTTTTCTGGATCTGAGTAACCACTTCTGTTACTAACACTTTTGGAAATGTGAATATTTTACTTTGTGACCCTGTCAGTCAAGTTATGTAATCCTTTTAATGGCCTGTGCACAATATACTGTGCCTTTCTCCCATTTTGTCCCACTATAACATCAGACTTCAGGGTATTTAACTGGGATTTTATAAAAGAACACAAAGTAAAGAGGAAACAAGTGGAAAAACAATCTAACACGATTTTCTTAATGTGTTACAATGTGAAAGGAGTATCAATATTGACAAAAAAAATATTTGTTTTTATCTTTATTTAAACAAAGTCATGTAGAAAATGATATTTACTCTGGCTGGGCTGCTTCAAAATGTTAATATAGCTTCCAGTCATAAGAAACATCTTAAAAAACTAAAAGATTAATAAGATTAAGATTACTTAAAACTTTCAGGGGTATGAATAATTTGGGTCTTAACTGCTTTTCTCTAGCAGCTGTGCACATCTACAGACTGACATCTTTGTCCATTTTTCTTTGACAAATACTTCAAGCTTGGTCAGAATTAGTGGAGACTGAACATTATCATCTCAGGCAAAATCTTACCACAGATGATAAAGGAAGATGAAAGTGAACCTGCAGTCTCAAATATGCGCCTCTAATAGATTGTATTCCAGGACTGCCATATATTTAGGTCTATCCATCACTTAATGAATTCCTACTTCCATGCCCCTGCTTCAGAACAGTATTACAACATCATGAAGCTTCCACTTGAATGTTTCAGCATGGGTTTGGTATGTTTAGCCTGATGTTATTTTTTTCTCCACAAATACAGGCAAAAAGTTGAATTACTATCTGATCTGACCAGAACACCTTCATGTTTGATGTGCCTCCTACCTGGTTTGTCACAAACTCAAAACCAGGTCTTTTGTAGCTTTATTTCAACAATAGCCACTATTCTACAAAGGTTTGTGGGTTTTGCAACTATTAGTTTTCATGTCAACAGATTTTCCCACCTGAGCTGTGGTTCTCTGCAGCTCCCCCAAAGTTACCCCGAAACTCTTGGCAAATTCTGTTATTAATGCTCTTCTTGATCAGCCTGTTAGTTTAGGTGGACGGTCATGCCTTGATAGGATTATAGTTTTGTCATATTCTTGGTTGTACAGAGCTCTATGAGACTGGTATCTTTTAATCTAAACCTACTTTAAAATTCTCCACAACTTGCCCTGTCTGCTGTCTTCCTTCATTATCATGATGCTGTCTGTTCAGATTAAAACATGGAATCCATTTACTAAACCGGTTAGTTCTGAAGGCAGATGATTTTACTGGGATTAATTGAAGGGGGTAGGAGTAAAGGGGGCTGAATTACAAATAACTTTCAGATTTTTATCTGTAAAATTGTTGAAAACCATGTGCTGTTTCTCATCCACCTCACAATTGTACATAACGTGTTGGCAAATTAAATAAAATCCTTATAAAAGACATTCAAGTTTGTGCTAGTACTGTCACCAAAAGTGAAAAGGTTCAATGGGTATGAATACTTTTTCACATCACCGAACTTTATGTGACACTTGACAGACAGGGATGCGGCTGTCTGTGGGACATATAGGACAGAACATAGTGAGTCAAGTTTTGACACTCTGGTGACACTATTCATCACTTAACTGTCACAGCTTTCCCAGCTGCTTGTCCTTTGCAAGGTTAATGTACTGATGATGTCATCACAGCAAGAGCGTTATCATACAGTTTGTGCTTTCAGTCTTCTCCTTATGAGTCAGAATGAGCCGACAGCAGATATACCTCAACTTGACCTCAATTAGGAAATCCATTAGACATGTAAATAACTATAAGCCATACAACCTGATGGGAATAATCACAAGTGGAGAGGGATTTTCTCTGAAGCAGAGCAAACATTCAGTCCAAATAATGAATTGAGCCGTTGTCGGAGCAGAACACAATCCTTATCTGGTTTTATCAGACAAACTTTCTCTGTATGTCCAAATGTACAGAGTTTTAGTCAGAGAGAGTCAGAGATTCAGATAGAATAAGTCAGCCGTCCAGGCTGTATTTAAAGGTTATTTTCAGGGGATTAGATGTTTGCAGATTGGGGACAAAGAAGGTGGCGTGATTGTTGCTTGGAAACGAGTATTCATTTGCTTTTCAGCGATGCAAAGCAACAGATTTGTGAAATGTCACCATCAACACTAACGGCTCAGTCACCCAACACAATACTTTGCAGACACCAAATTCTAAACTTTGTAGGAAATACAACACACAGACCTATAGGAGCATAATGATACGATAATAAAGGTTAAAATGAAAATAGTGACTGGGATGTCGCTAACAGTTTGATAGATGTTTAATGTTATTCAGATAAAAGATGCACAAAACTTTTTTTTCCTCGCTGTCTGAAATCAAGTCATACATAGCTTTTCCTGTTCTAGATCCATTAGCATTACCAACATTATTCCTGTGTGTTAAATGTCAGAAAAAGGATTGAGAGAATCCCTTTAAACAATTTGGGAGAGTCCCATTGATGATATCATGGCTTTTTAAACTTCTTATATGCAAGGTCACAATATTTGGGTTAACCTGAGGCATACCAGTGAATGTATTCTAATACGACATCTCTCTGTCTTGTGTAACACTAAGGAAAAATCCAAGGAAATCAGCAAAGAAATGAGGAATTGTGAACCTCCACTAGTCTGGTTCATCCTTTGGTACAATCTGCAGATGACTGAAAGTATGTTACTATCAACCCCAGAACAAAAGCAAAAGGACTGCTTGAAGATGCTGGCTTAAGCTAGTAAAAGAGTCATTATGCACAACATGTGCTGCAAAGCTACTCAGGGAGGAAGAAGCCATTATTGTGAAAGCAGCATAAAAAGCTGTTCCTCTGGTCTAATGAAAGTAAAATTAAAGTGTTTGGGCATAATGACCATTGTTACATTAGGATGAAAATGGTGAAGGAAAAAAAAAGAATGAAAATGGTGCAAGCCTGAGAACACTATTCCAACAGTGAAGCAAGGAGTTCTAGCATCATTCAGTCAGGGTCTTTTACTGCAGGTGGGATCAGTCCACTTCACAAAATAAAAGGCACCATGAGGAAAGAGCATTATGTGGAATATTGAAACATCTCAAGAAATCAGCAAGGTATTGAAAGCTAAATGAGTGCAAGCAAGGTGGACTCAAGGTTGGAGTTCTTTGACCCAGTTACATCAGTTCAGTCAGGGGGGAATGGGCCAAAAACTCCAGCAAACTATTGTAAGAAGCTTATAGAAGGAAATCCAAAACTTGTGACCCAAATAAAAAAAAAATAAACTAAATGCGAATTCTAAAAAATGTTGGACAACTTTTAATTTTGAAGAGATTAAAAAAATGTTCTCTTTCTTCATATTCTGGCATTTAGTGAATAGAAAGAATGTTGGTAATCATATCCTATCCTATCTAAACTAGGAAATGTTCAGTCTAATTGACAGTGAAAAATACATTGTTATATATTATATTTAAATGTCTGCTTTCAGCTTTGAGAAGTGTGTGTGAATACTTCATTGTGAACGATTCTTGTTTTTCTTACAGAAAAGAAAGTATGGACGGTGTTGTCCCACAACATCACAGCTCCAGTAAAAGTCCAGAACTCCTCTCCTCAGAAACCTCACATCATGAAGTTCAGCTACAATGCATCAGCCGACCAACTTCGAGCTATCGTGTCTGGGTCAGAGCAATGTCAACAGGAAGTAGTTTACAACTGCAGGAAGTCTCGTCTCTTCAATACAAAGGGTGGGTTATTTCCTCACAGAAACAATTTATATACCTTTAGATCTTTGCATATGCTTGAGGTTGTTTTAGAAGTGTTAGACATCCCAGACATATCTCAGGTAAAGCATGGAGGTCATACAATGCCAACTGATTTACGGTTATATAATATTGGATGCACATGATAAGGAGAGCCTTGAGGAGTTGGATGGAAAATTAATTTTAGCCGATTCTAAACAGATACTTACATATTGCATGTAAACACTTTAGTTGTAAAGTTAACGCACCAAAACTATGTGGTACCCAAACGTTCAGCTAAATTAATATAGAAGTATAGAAGTTTGGTTGCCATCTCAACACTTTGCCATGTCTCTTGAGACTGTTCCTCAACAGTTGTTTCAGCAGACAGGAGGTAATATTCTACTGAAGGAGGCCTCTTACATTATATAATATCATTTACATCCAGGGGGTGTGTGTTGGTGCTGAAATTGATAAGGGAAGTTCTGCTTGTGCTTAAATGGAAGCTAGAGAACACCCATGCAAATTCTGCACATACCCATGCAGGCAGACTTCTCACAAAAATCCAATTACTAGATTTCAGCACAGCACCATGTTGACTTAACCTATTTTGGTTCTCTGACCAAGTACCACCTCGGTGAATACTAAGGACTCCAAGTTCTATATATTAACACTTGGTTTTTCATGACTTTGATTTTATATTGGTTATACTATTTATTAGACTGCATGTTTGGTCAATACATTTTTATTGTTTTAACTCAAACGTTAAAATTGTCAAGTTTCAGAGTGGGGAAAAAACCCCAACAGCAATCACACCTTCAGTTTTGAAAGTCTGGGGTTTCAGACAAACCACAAACTCAAAATCCAATCTATCTGTTGTGACAAAAACTGTATTAATAGCTGCAGGAACTCTGTAACTCACAGGATTGTATCTCAACAAATCTTTAACACAAATAGTACTGTTTAGCCTCTGCCAGAGATGTTATTGTGCTTAGATACATAAAATGCAAAGAAAAATACTGTTCTTAGCTAGTTTTAATAAAAAGTAGTTAGGTTTCTGACTGAACACATCAGGTACCCAATTCCAGGAAATGTCTGATTTGCAACTAGAGCATGGTTTCAGCTCATTAAACATATGTTAAAGTCAAGCGAAGATAACCTGAGGTGAGTACAGAATGGAGTTTCCAAATTTATTAAGGGAAAAGTGTGAACAATTAATTGCCTTGAGCTAGGATTAGGCCTCACTTGCCTCAGTGAAACTCAATGTTCATTATTCAACAACAAGAAAGAGACTGGCCAAAAATGTCTTCCTTTCGTGAATTCCAGGATCAAAACCACTGCTGACCAAAAACAAGATGAAGACCAGTATCACATGTGATGGAAAAACATCTTGATGATCCAGAAGACTTTTAGAAAATATTATAAAAATATAATATCAATTAACAAGATAAACACTGAATTTTTTGGAAGGTCCACACTCTGTTACATCTGGTATAAAATTAACAGCACCTTTCAGGAAAAGAAGATCTTACCAGCCATTAAACATGATAATGGCAGTATGATGGCCTGGGACTGCTTTGCTTCTTGAAGACCTGTATGGCATGCCACAACTGATGGAACCATGAATTCATCTCTCCAGCAGAAAATCCTGAAGGAGAAAACCCAGCCATTAGTTAAGCAGCAGGATAATGATCCAAGGCACACCAGCAAGTCCACTTCCGAAGGTTTTGAATTGGGCCTAGTCTGAACTTAAATCTGCCTAAAATGCTTAGGCTTGACCTTAAACAAGCTGTTAATGCTTAAAAAACCAAAACCTACAATGTGGATGAATTAATACAATTCTACAAAGAACAGTGGGCCAAAATTTCCCCACAGTGATCTAAAAACTAATTTCCACATATGTCAAATACTTTATGATAGTTTTATGCCGGTAGCTGTTAGGTTTAGGGAGACAATTACTTTTTCTCATGGGGCTGGTTGGTTTAGATAGCTTTCTCTTCCTCAAAAATAAAATCATCATTTGAAAACTGTACTATGTACTTGCTTAGGTTAATTTCGTCTGATTGTGTTTGATCTGAAGCTTTTGACAAAAAAACAAAAGTAGAATAAATTTGTAAAGGAACTTCCTTTCTCATTTTACTGTAGGTGTAGCACCAACCATGCGATTCACGGCATCTAAACATTTTCCAGGATAGCAGCTCTCAAGGACTGGAGTTAAACCCCACACACACACAGGTTGATTTGGGGTGCTGTTTACAGCCCTGGTCTCCTATCTATGGTTGTAAACTGAGAGTAGTTGACTGACAAAGTCTAGCATGTTCTCCTTTTGGCTTTCGGTTGTTTAAGGAGATTATTTACATGAAAAACTTAACCTAGAAATATGTATATGTTATAAAGAAAAAGAGCTAGTCAGGGTTTAACCTAAACCAGAGGAGGAGATTAAATGAAATGCAAAGAAACAATATAATCCAGATCAGGATTTGCATCTTAAGCTTAATCAACCAAAGACACAATCTAAGTCTCTCATGCATTCATATGATTTTATGCTGAACTACAACATAAAGACAAACAGCAGTATGATCTGCCACTAACATGATGAGTAATGCATTTCTTTTTCCACCTTTACATTAGTGACTCTCATTTCTTATTTTGCAATGGTTAACCCAATAATTTATTTCCGAGAAAGAAAAGTGCCACATCCAGAACCAAAGTCAGTATAAACATGCCTTTTTTTTTTTTTTTTTAGCTATTGTGCTTTTTGAGTTTTCAGACAGTCTGTAGTTCACCACTGCTGGGAGTTGTTGTCTTTTCAGAGGCCCTCCCACACGCTTGTTCTCTCCTCTCGTTACATTTCAATAATATATTGAGAGGCTAGCTGCAGTCTTTTTGTACTCATTCATCTGGAACAGCGCCGGCACCTTTGCTCCCAAACATCTAAACATTTTCTCTTAAATCATGAAAGATTCATGAAGTCCCAGTTTCTGCCGTCCCTGTGTGCCATGTGTATGCAAATAAACAAGTTCATTATCGCATCGAACATCAAAGAGAGATTTGAAACAGCCTATTTTACAGCTGCATGAACACTTTCAGACATAGCCTGAATTTTTAATACTTGTCTTTGGTGGTTGAACATCCACTGTGGATAAAGTCAAGTGAACCTTTGTTCCTAACTTTTCTGAGTGTCTAGATACAAACAATCGCACTTTTGATGAGAAGCAGAGTCTGTAACATATTCTAATAATTATGTGACAAAATGGCACCTTTCATGCAAATTCATGGGAAAATGACAACAACAGCAGCTGTTCAAAAAAACCCTCTGGGATTGCAGCTGTAGGCGTGTGCCAAGAACATCTGAAGTTCACCTCCAGTTGTGGAGTTTAGCCGTAGAACATGTCTTTTCTGATTCTAGTGTTCTCTCAAACCTTCAGTGAAGTCATTTACATTCAAATCAGTCTGTTTTGAGCTCATTGCTCTTTGTCCCTATGCAGGAGCTACAATAAACTGTTTGCTTAGAAGTAACTGGCTTTTAACATGACAAAAAAACACTTCCAACAGGAGGATAATTGCTTTTTGTCTTGGTGTCCTCCTAATGTTTTGCTTGTTGTTTTCATGTTTCCAAGAATAGTTTTCCTACAGTAATACAATCCCCAATTACAGCTAACCGGAAAGTCTGGTAGCTGATACGCTTTAAAAAAGTGAATTTTGGGGGTATGAAGTATTAGTCTTTTAAATTCTTTATATTTTAATTAAGCATACAGTGCCATAAACATACCCCCTTCCCGCCACCGCTCATCAGACTTCTTCTGTTTTTGCTTTTGTTCACACACCTAAATGTTTCAGATCAATAAGCAAATTATAATGTTAAAATTAACTACATAAATGCAATCAAGCAGTTTTCAAATAATAATTTCATTTATCTAAACCAACTTATTCCACTTTTGGCAGTAACAAATGTTTCCAAAAAACCCTTTCAGATCATTGTTTCAGTTTGTGATCTGCATTTGTTCTTAATGCTTGACCATTAACTGAAAGGGTTACAGTTACCCCCCTCTATTACATCTCTGACCCTCCATAAAGTCATGCAGCTAGAACATGTTGGATATTGTACAGAACACCACACATTGCTCAGGTGAATGGTGTGAGCTGAATGCCTCACCGCATTTGGTTCTGAAATCCCAACAACATGCTCTGAAAGCACACATGGACTGCATGATGTAAAAAGACAAAGAGATTGGTAATGTGGGTTTCATAGCTTCCTGTGGATTCCAAAACTATGACCTGAAAAGGTCTAATACATTTTTCCTCACTATGAAGGAATTATGACTCTCGTGTCTTTGAGGAATTGTTTTTTATTCAGCCACATTGTTTGATTTTCAAGCATGAATGTCCATCTAAGGATGCAACAGCATCTCAATTGGATATAGGTCTGGACTTTCAGTAAGCCACTCCAAAACCTTCATTTTGTTTTTTTATTGTTGTTGTTGCTTTTGAACAACTCAGATATGGACTTGCTAGTTTGTTTGAAATCATTGTCCTGCATAACTAAAGGTAACAAACTGATGAGCGGATATTTGTTCTTCGGGATTTTCAGAATTCATTGTTCCATCAGTTACAGTAATTTATCATGGTGCTGAATAAACAAAGCAGGCCTAGACCATGGCACATCACCTTCATTTTTTGACCCTAGGTATGATGATGTTTTTATGAAATGCTGTGTGTAATCACTGTTCAGTTTTCCCCTATGAACAGTGCCCAGATTCTTTGACCTACATTCTATTGAATATTACACACTTGTGACCTCATGAGTAATGAGTGCACTAATGGACCACAGTGCATCTTATGAATAGTGTGCAACTGACCATATTAAGGAGACCAGGATCACTTACCATATAGTTAAAATCTAAGTGCAGTGAAGCTTTAGTATTTGACTAAAATGAGGAAGGAAAAATGGGAATGTTATGAACCAGTTTAATAAACTGTACTGGTCCGTAAAATAAACCAAGGCAATGCACCTTAAAATGAACAGTTCACTTTTCTCCTAGTAGTGTAATTATTAATAGAACAATAGCATATGGAGTTAATCCACCTGTAGATTAGGTAGTAATCACAACTAGGTACTATAACAGATAAACCTCAAAATCCTAATAGATCAGTAAGAGGATATTTAGCACAATTAGTGAAACCTCATGGACACATAACTCCACACAAAAAAACCCCTTTAAACTAAATGGCAATAAAACTGCTCCAACTTCGGTCCAACAGTCCATTCTTGCTCACGAGCGCGGTCCGGTTCTGTTGCTCCAAAATCCAGACGTTCATAGTTCTAGCTATTTTGTAAAAAAAAAATAATACTCCACAACAGTATACAACTTCTCCTGCGAATGGCTGCCGGTTGACTCAACAGTCCATATCGGCGGGCGCTTACACCTCAGTTATCGTTCCCATCCCCCAGCCTTCACAGCCAATCAAATTACCTAAACTTGATATTGCCCTTGACTGACCATTAATGTATAAACAGCCGAAAATTATGCATTTACTGGTGGTAGTAAATAATACATAGTTATTAGAAAAAACATATTTACTGCGTATTTTAAAGTCAACAAAAAAAATACATGTGTATATTTTAATATGTAAGACTATTACAGAGAGTAAAGCCTAAAACATTTAAGTGCAAAACACTAACAAAGTTAAGTAAAAGTTAATTATTACTGGTCAGGTGAAAAAGCCTACAACTCATTGTATTTAAGAAAATGTACAAAGTGTGTGAGAGAAAGGGGATATATATATTAATATAACATGTGCTAGTTTTAAACCAGATATAAGGCCTTCCAAAAAATACACTTTTGTCTCTCCTGTCAACAGGTTAGCAGTTGTTTTGGCCTTAGGACCATTTCATTCATAAAATTTTTGCCCAGTCTCTTTTTTTATTGTGGAATCATAAACACTGATCTTAACCAAGACAAGTATGACCTGCAGAAGTTTAGATGTTGTTCTGGGGTTGTTCTGTTCTAACCCGTTTCATGTTGTCACACAAGTTTTATTTAAAGGATTTCCTGAGTTTACAGGTGATTCGTGAACTTACACAAGATGTGGTTGAACGTGGTCAATCTATGATTTCTCATTTGAAACACATATATCCTGCTTTAAACAATTTAGTAATAGCACTGATGGCAAAGGGTAGCTTGCTAGCAAGCTAAGGCAGTTACTGCAAATGAACAGCACATCTTTGCTGTGGGTGTCAGAAAAAGTTTTATATGCCACCAAGTTATAATTATTTCAACAACATTTTTAGCCTGGCCATTGCCTTCCTGCGCAACTCCGCTCGATTCGAATCTCACTTCACTGCATAGTCTGGGCTTTCTCCCACTGACTTTGATTTCTCCGGTAGAATTTTAACTAGGCTAATCAGCAAACAGAAGGAGGAGCTGTGAATGATGACATTGTTTTCTGCGCTTTTTTAGAATTGTAGTCTACCTGTAGTTTGGCTATGACAGTGGAGGAAGTAAATGAAACCATTCAGTCCGTGTTGGCCACGTTTCCAACTTCTCTCTTTGTAGTGAGGGATGGTTATTTACAGTGCAGGTCATTTCCAGTAAGCTTCATAGAGTCGAACTGGCACATTACATACATCACGACCAAATGTTAGCAATTGGATAAAATATCCAAGTGTTTAAAACTTCAACAGAGTCCACACCTCTAGGAAGCAATTGTTTCTCAATAGCAGAGAGCCCAGACCCTCTGTACTAAGCAAGGTGTAGAACAAGGGGCTGGTTTTTACCAGGCTATGCCTTTACACAAACCAGTTTTTACTATCTAACAGGGACCGTCAGATGACCAAATCATTTGATAATTATTTAGAATTTAGCTGATTTGGTTAGGGGAGTTCATTTTAAACATTGGGTGAAATTGAGTATTTTTGTCAAGTTCCTCTTAACTGGTAAACTTAAATAATTTCTATTATCAATAAAATTTTCCTTACGAAAACTCAAGTAAATTATTACACCACCACCAATTTAACTGATTGAATTCTGAAAGTTTGTTTTCTTTGGGCATTGTATGTGACTTACTGATGTAAATGAAGTAACCTTAACACAGTATTTAGAAAGCTGCTTGTAGTTAGAGCATATCTGCAGGAAATGGGGTCATGTAGTACATATTTCTGAAATAAACCTTTTCTACTGCATGTCTCTGAACACGCCCATGTTTTGAGCACATTGTAGTTTTGATGTCAAGCAGCTAAGGTTTTGCTTGAAGTGAACTGGGTGTAAGTTACAAATGAAGAACACATTGTTTTGTTTTTTATCAGCTTTTCAGAATAAGAGCCTCCTTTGTGCTGTGTATTCTAACCATTTTTGTGCTGTGGTTGTGTTGAATGTTGATGCTGCCTGTGGGGCATCATTCATCAGTGAAACAGGAAGATGCATTTGCCTTCTTGATGAGAATGAGTTGTGTCAATATGAGCCAATTTGAGCAAGAGGTCAACCTGCCCTACAGGAACTATTGATTGTTGCCTTTTCTTATTTGCAGAGCTATTTGGGTTTTGATTGCTGTTTGGAAGCAAAGAAGAAGAACATGTGTTTGGAGGAGCTTTTGTGATGCAAATGTTGCTGGTTAATATGAGTCGCAGTGGTAGCGCCAGCACTGCATAGATTTGAGTCTCTAGTTTTCCTCTAATATGGAGTTTAAAAAACGATCCAAAGGGAGACAGGTAATTCTTTGGTGCCTCAGCCTCTTCTATGATGTTTGCATCTCGACACAAAGCTTTGCTTAATGCAGCTGTAATATCTGCAGGAGGTGGGCATTGCAGCGGGTGACACCTGGTTATGTATTGTGACATGTAGCTTAATGGGCTTCTCTCTGCTGGCTGGCCTCTTTGCAATGCAGGGTCACATTGTGTGATGGATGATTGAAGCTGGACCCCCAAACACCTAAGTAAGCGTGATAAGTTATGATTTAACAGCACAGCTAAAGCTTTACTGTCAGTTGGCCAGGAGTTGAAGGAAATGGCTCATTTGGTTAATAGATAAATTCATGGAAAGGTAGTTCCGTTTCTCATATCTGTTGAGGAATATTTGTCTTTTTATGTGGAATTATGCTGTGTGTATTAACAGTGTTAGAAAGGAAAACAGAAAAATTTGTGTTTGAGACCTTTTTGTTCCTAAAATGAACTGGCGACCTGTTCTGGGTGTAATAGAGCACTACTATTGGACAAATGGTTAAGTTTTAAGAAATAAAATTAGTCCCATAACTTACATATGTGTTTTGTTAGGGTTAATTTAAAGTAACATGTCTGTGTAGAATTTATTTAAGTTTTAACTACTATAGTAAAAGGCATCTAAATAAATTGTAGCTCCAACAGTAGCTCCTTTAGAGGCATAATCTATGAGAGAAGCAAAGCTATGCATATACACTCTGAGCTAGCAGTGAAATTTGTAGATTGACAAACAGTACAAATAGTTAGTTGCAGGATTAGCTCCTTCAGTTGGAGTGTTGAGGAGAGACACTTGGTGAATTACAGAAAGACAGGGTCAAGTGTATCATCAAAATGAAGAAAACAGGAGGTTGTTGGCTGCAATAGGTCTGACTGTGCCCCCTACAAGAATTTGCCACATCTAAACAAAACACCAGGCCACATGGAACTTCTGTGGAAAGAAAAACAGTGAGAATAAAGTTAATGTGAGCTATAATTGCAGATGATGCGTAATTTAAGTGTAGTTGAAAAAAGTAGCAGAGTGAGGACAAGCGGTCATGATGTCCTCCAGTAACTGAAGCCTATGACAGCAGAACTATAGAGATACCTCGGGATGACCTAAACCAGTCTAACTATAAGGCTTATCAAAAAGGAAAGTTTTAAGCCTAGTCTTAAAAGTATACAGGGTGTCTGCCTAAATCAAAACAACACTACCAGAATATTTTAGTATGAAGAATATCTGTTTTTCTCAATACATTGCCTATAAAAACTATTCCATCCCTTGGATATTTTACCCTTTTGTTGCTTTTACAAATCAATCATGATAAACAAAGTTAGGCTTTTTGACAAAATATGTACAAAAAACTTTTAATGTCAAAGTTGAAAATTATTTTTTACAAAATAATGGCATATAAACAAAAATATTTAACATAAATATGTGATTGCATAAATGTTCACCACCTTTAAAGAGAGTGACATAACTCAACAGCCAAGTGGTGCTAGTAGTAGTTTCATAGTGAGTGGAATGGAGATCACCTGAGTGAGTGTGTCTGTGTCTCAGGTGATTGTAGTATAAAGACCCCTGATTCTGGAAGGTCCAATCACTGGTTAATAAGTGTTCCTGTCTACTTTTACACTGTGAAGACTAAAGAACACTCCAAGCAAATCAGAGAAAAGTCAGGGGTTTGACACAAAAAACTCGCTAAGACACTAAAGCTCCTCCGGAGTTTCGTTAAGTCCATCATTAAGAAATGGAAGGAATATAGCCCATGTGTAAATCTGCCTGGATCAGGCCGTCCTCACAAACTGTGCAAGAGGACACTAGTGAGAGAGGTCGCCAGGACACCTCTGAGTATGCTGAAGAAGTTACAAACTTCAGCAGCAGAGATGGGAGAGACTCTCCATACAACTGTTGCCCAGGTTCTTTACCAGTCAAAGCTTTATAGGAGAGCGGCAATGAGAAAGTTACTGTTGAGGAAAACTCAGATCAAGTCTCGACTGTAGTTTGGATGAAAGTTCTTTGGTTTGATGAGACCAAAATGGAAATGTTTTGGCCATCAGATAAGACACTATGTTTGGTGGACACCAAACACTGCACATCACCACCACACCATCCCCACTATGAAGCGTGGTGCTGGCAGCATCATGATGTGGCGATGCTTCTTGGCACCATGCCCTGGAAGGCTTGTAAAGGTAGAAAGAAAAATGAATGCAACAAAATATAGAGAAACCCTGGAGGACATTTTCTTTCCATCTTCAAGAGAACTACGGGTTCCGAGAATATTTATTTTCCAGCAAGACAATGATCCGAAGCATCCAGCCAAAGCTACACAGAAATGGTTTGAAGACACCAAGATGGATGTCCCAGTCAAAGCCCAGACTAATCCGACAGAGAATTTGTGGATAATGGATTTGAAAAGGGCTGTTCACAGCTGATCCCATGCAACCAAACAGAACTTGAACAGCTTTGTAAGGTGTCCAGATGTGCAGCCTGACTCAGACCTATCCACACAGACTCCCTGATGTGATTGCAGCCAAAGGTGTATCTACTAAATACTGACTTGAAGAGGGGGAATATTTATCCAATCACTTATTTTATGTTAAATATTTTTCTTTGTCATTATTTTGTAGAAATCAGTTTTCACTTTGACATTAAAGAGGTTTTTTTGTCAATTTGTTCATCAAAAAAGCCAAATTTTGTTGCTCATGATCGATTTGTAAAAACAATAAAAAGGGTAAAGCAGCCAAGGGGATATATACTTTTGATAGGCACTGTGTATTTCAATTAGATAACACCAGTTACTCTTTAATGGCAACATGAAGCAGCCTCTTCTTGCACATATATTAGAAAAAATGTATGTAGGTTAAAAACCAAAGACAGCTACAGCATTTTAAAAGCAGTATGAAAAAGGTTCTGGGGTGATTTATGTTGTTCAATTTAAATTAAAACCAGAGAAATGTTGTGACCTACATCACCAAAATGCTTAATTTTAGAATTTGGAGATTATTATATAATAATCAAAGCATTAAAAGCAGCAAAAGCTCCTTTTTTGAGTATATCAGTGGACTTAAACATCTTTTGTTAAATTCCAATCAAATGGTTTTTAGAGGATTTGTTACCAAAAGAAAGTATAAATTGTTTTTAAAATCAAACCTTTATTAAACATTTAAAGGAACAAACCTTTAAATGTTAAAGTTTAAGGAAGGTTTAAGGCTCTATGTTCTATCCAAGAACATAGAAAAACCTATGTTCTTGGAAAGTTCTAATAACTTTTGTGACTAATATTTGATCCACCTCGAACATTCCTTTTTATAGAGAATGAGAAAGAAAATGAGGCCCCATCTATCTATCTGACTGTGTTTGTGATGCAGATGGGAGCCCACTGTCCTGGTGGCTGGACCGCGAAGGAGACAAAAGGAGTTACTGGGGAGGCTTCCTGCCTGGAGTGCAGCAGTGTTCCTGCAGCCTAGAGGAGAACTGCATGGACATGAATTACTTCTGCAACTGTGATGCTGACACAGACACATGGTATACATGCTGCATTTAACATTGACAGAATACAAAGTCTTTTTTTTTCTATTTTGTTTTGATTTCCAGTTGAATCTAATATTTTATTCTCTCAGTTTACAGATTTCACTCGAAACATTTTGTATAAATATTCCACAAAAGCAAATCCCAGCCTCTCAGAAAGGAAACTTCTGTTGATTGTCTTGTTTACAACCCAGGGTTCCAGTCTCGTTTGCCTTACAAGTTATCCTGAATAAAACAGTATGGCTGTATGTAGACGGCCACCATGATCAAAGCTGCTAGAATTCACTGACAGGGAAAAAGCTTCAGTGCCTCTTTGTCTTGTTTAGCACAGAAAACACTAGACTATTCTTTATGAAAAAACAGAACTCTGTCTCCCAGTTCCTTCTGGCTGCAGTACTGTTATGTTCATATTTATAGGAACTGAGATTTATGTAAATAAATCTGAGCAGAGCAAGGAGGCTTTGAGAACATCTTTCGCTGATGTGGCTCATTACCTATTTATTAGATTCTTAATGAATTTATTTACTCTCCTAATTATTTATAGATTATTCCCATTCTAACCATAAGATATTTTATGTCATGCTTCATTATATCTAACAACAATTTGACAAAAGCCTGTGTAAAACATCATTTGGTCTGAGTTTTCTTTTTAATTTCTTTTTTCACATTTTTAATTTTAGCTCAGCAGTCAGTTACCACAGCTTTGTTGGGATATTTGTTTGTATGATTGTTTCTTCACTCCAAGTTTTTTGAACACCATGACATTTACCAAAGAGCTCAGAAAAAAATCCCTAAAAAACAAGAATGTAATTCTTTACTGTTGAGTAGTATCCCAGGTTGTTGGTTCCTCAAGCTGTTGACCTGGACCACATTTCAAACAAAGCATCATGATAGTTGTTTGGCTGATCTAAAAACTCTTTCAGCTTCAGCAGAATAGACCCGGTCTTCCTTAAAGGGACAAGATAAAAAAAAACAGAGGGTTGCAGACAGAAGACAGCGGAGCAGCTGGTACAATATGGTGTTGCAGCATTGAAGCATGTCCATGCTTGCTCAGGAAAAGAGTTTGCTGTTGATGCAAATAGCTGGGCTACATTAGACACAACCTTTTTTTTTTTTTTAACCAATTGCTGTTATATGATCAGCTAAACCTGACTGTATTGTACTATAATCACAATCAAACTGGACTGAATTTAAATGAGTGTGTGTATGATTGGATTATATTTACAGTTCTGCTAATAAGTTTACATATCCTTGGAGAAATTCAGATTTTTTTTTTTCTTTAATTCAGAGAATATGAATAATGCAAAACCTTTTCCTTCACCCGTTATTAGCGGTTCAGGGAAATCCTTTGTAATCAAATACTAATGTTTGCTTTTTAAAACTCATGACAACTTGATCATACCCAAATGACCCTGGTCAAAAGTTTACACAACCTAATTATTAATATTGTGTATTGTCAATGCTAACTTCCATCTTTAAGTGTTTCGTGGTAGTTGTAGATGAGTTTATTTCCTCAGATGGTAAAACTTTTCTTGGCAAAAAGCTTCCAGTACCTTTAAATCTTGCATGAGCTCCATATCTGAGATTTGCCCAAAGTGTCTCAGTCATATTGATGTCAGGAGACTGAGGTGGTCAGAACCTCCACCTTCCCTGGTATAGCCAATAGCCATTAGGGCCATTGTCTCACTGGACATTCCAAGAATCCATGTAATGAAGAGGTCTTCATTACTGGGACTATTTTTATGAAAAAAAAAAAAAAACAAAAAAAAAAAAACTTGTGTATAGCACTTTAAGAGCACCTTTGCACTTTATTAAAAGCACTTTAATTAGCACTTCAACATGGAAGCTTTAAGCATGGATTTGCACCTAAAGAACCATTTGCACACAAGAAGTTTTAACCATTTGTTGAATATTTGAGTATTTTAGTGGTTGCCGTGTGGCCTTTTGTTCCGGGCTCTGCACAGCTGTTCCTCATTAGGAGGTGGGGTGGTTGTCTGTGAGAAGAAAAGAATTGTCATTCAGAGAAAATAAGGTCTACTGTTTTGAAACTTAACCAAATGTTTGTGTAAAATCTGTTAAGAATGTGAGTGCAAGAAAAGTGTTGTGGTGCTAAGAGGCAGTGATTCACCTGTCTTTTCTGTGTCCTCTCCAGGGTGTTTGGACAAATACTTCCCTGGGAGTCCAGACACCATTTATAGGTTCTGGGAGAGGCTTTGGAAAAGTGTGTAGGGGATTTTGGCACATTGTTTTTGTGGTATTTTAGGGTACTTAGGTGTAAGTCAAAAATATATAAAATATTAAAAGTGGGAATATGTGTGTACATATTTGCATTTGATAGAATGTATGTTTATAGATGGAAGCTGTAAATTGGTAAATCTCCATGCAACCAACAAATGGTTTAGTCCTTTATCAGCTGTGACTATTTAAGGCTGCAATTGTGTCATTTGAGAAACTGCTTGATGCTGTTAGGCTGAATGGTGCTGAGCCTGAATAAACCAGTTGCTGCTTCCACCTTACTCTGCCTGACATCTTCCTCACTGGAAATCCAGCCACGAAAGGCTGCCTGGTAACAGTCCATGAGCAGTTTCCAAGCTGAGTGCAGGTTTTCCACCAGTATTTTCTGATCAAATTAATTTTGTCATACATTTGCCATTAAGTTTTCCTCAGCCTTTGTAGCTCAAATATCCACAAATCATCATAGACTGACATGACTGCTCTCCTAATGTAGCGTTTTCTTTTTTTTTTTTTTTTTTTTTGTCTCATTGCTCCAAATAACTTTGTTGCAGATCTTTTGCCTTCTGGAGTGCTAAATGCCTTTCTCCTAGCAATTCTTCTTTAAGTACCTTCTTATGTTATTAAGCAATACCACTTATTTAGAGTCTTTTTTGAAATCAGAAGTTATTTGTAGGTTTTTCTTTTTCAAACAATTTTCTTTAGCCCATGTTCAGCAGCAGCTTGTTTAAAATGTTCAAGCCAAAATGTTCAGGTTATACAAAACTTTGATCAGGGTCATTTCTATAAGCTTTTATGTTACATTATGATTTAAAGAAAGCAAGCGCTATTGTTTCATAATAAATGTCTTCATCCAACTACAAACTACAAGCCAAAGAAATGTTTTATATTCCGATTCTCTGAAATTCTCCCAGGATAAATAACTCTATGAGCACAATTGTTTAAGACTTAGATTGATATTATTAGATGGTTTTACATAATTGGAGTTGAATTGGATCTGTTCATCTTGTAAAGCATCTTAAGATGTATTTTTTTGGTATATCTTAAGTAAACTGAATGGAACTGAATCACACCCATTGCTATAGGCTCTCAAAATAATAACTATGCACCTAGTAATGGCCTCTACATTGATTCTTTTGGATTTGTGATGTAATTCTGGTAGTCAAAGTGAATACCTGAATGAAACATGTTGTAATATTCGGTATCCTGAGCTTAGAAGCAGCTCCAAAAAGCAAATTGGCAAACATGAAACAGAAAAATGAAAGAGTGAAAATATAAATTTCTCTCTCTCTGTCTGGTGTGGTCATGGACTGCTGCCCAGAAAAAAAAAAAAAAAAAAAAAAATCACATCACTGAAACTTTCCCCATTTCACTAATTAGGCATTTAAGTGCTGACTTACTCAACAAATATCCCATTAAAAGCAAGCATTTTCCCCCATATCCACTGAACATTTGCATTTTATTCCTTAAAAGGTAATGAAAAGAAACCCGTGTCATGTCGCATTTAGGTCGTCTCCTCTCATCACTTGTAGCAGCTCAATTCATCTTTTGATATGAGAAAATTCATTAACATTTTCATATGACAGCATTTCCTTTAAAATAATCAATTACAGCACAAGTCATATATAATGAATTACATTTCTAAATTGCATTCATTTTATCATGAAGAAATGAAAGTTAATCATTATTTCTGTGTGTTGATTGGAGTTAAAAGTTAATTCAAGGCGCTGGGCAGTAGGAGCTGTTGTTTACAGCATGGTAATCCTTGCCAAAGCTTCCCTGATCCTGAGTGTGCATATTTTCACAGGCACTTGTTTACATTATGACAGATTAATTTCTTTGACTATTTACTGTACATTCCATGACTGTTGAAAATAGACGACTGTCCCTGATGGCATTACTGAACTAATAATGCATCTTTTTCACTATCTGTCTCAGGACTAATGACACAGGCATCCTCTCCTACAAAGACCACCTTCCAGTCAGTCAGATAGTGATCAGAGACACCAACAGGACCGGATCGCAGGCTGTCTACCACGTCGGCTCTCTGCGTTGTTATGGAGACAGTAGGTGATCACCTCGGCGCTGCAGCTGCTGTGCCAGATTTGGTTGCAGATGGAGGCAGATTTGAGACAAACAATGTTCAGACCGTGTCTTTCTGACTCGTGCTTTTGTGTTTGTCAGTGGATAGAGTTGAAAGTCCTGCTGCTCTTGTACAAATCTGACAACAGACAAAGTGGAGTATACCATCTGAATATGAGAAACACACTGCCTTTCCACTATTTTACAACCCAACAACATATATGAAACAAATGTACTTTCTGTTTTTATATATATATATATATATATATATATATATATATATATATATATATATATATATATATATATATATATATATATATATAATGTACAATGAGACAGAGAACCAGTTTTTCCAATTACTATTTTTTTAAGAAACATTTTATTCGTTTTGTCAAAATAGGAAGTTAAGAATTTTAATATTTTCAGTGGTTTATTTTAAACAATTTGGAAAAATGTCATGACATTTATATTTCTGATACGTTAAAACACAACATTTAACATACCAGTGGATATGCATGTATTCCAAAGCAATATCTTCCACACACTGCTTCCTTATGTAACGTCATGGGGAAATCTAAACATATTTGCCAAGATATCAGGAAGAGAATTGTCTGGGTCAGTCTTTGGTAAAATTTCCA